>CM068743.1:108291598-108891598 GCA_035084275.1 Hydrolagus colliei
TTGGCGTGTTGTTTTAAGGGAGCACTCTTCACCCCTGGAGACCTGATGTGGAATACATGGCAGAAAGGAGAAAAAAGCTTTCATCCTCACTGTTTGCTATTTAGGGTCAGAACTGAAATGAGTTTCCTTTAATCACCTGTATCTGAAGCACAAAACTGTACTTCCCGCTGTTTATATTTGAAATGCTTTTATTGTGTGTCCCTTTGTAATAATCAGTATGAAGGTGTCACCACACAAAGGAATGAATGTTATTTTTCACCTTTCTTAAAGGCATGATGCATTTAGTGATGGCACCTATTCACAAAGTGTCAACCGCATATCACCGCTTGCTGTGCTTGCAGTAGGGGTACAATTATTAATCAAACAAACATGAGGTTTAAAAACAATAATTGCATAAATCATGTAACCTGTATGCTGCATGACACGCTGCAGATGCTGCAAAGTAAAGTGAGAAGGAAAGCAAAAAGGCACCTGGAATTAAGTGCTATTAAGTGCCTTTATGTAAGGTAAATCAGCATGGAGGAGGGAAATGGCGATATATATTGAAAGGGCTGCAGAAGCCACTGTAAGAATGTAGAAGAGACTTGGGGACAATTATGAGAAAAAAAATGTGCTTGATGGACGTTGGTAAATCTTAGGTCTAAGGCAGTGGTGGACAATCCTGTTGGTCAGCCAACCAAATAAATTTTCTTGATTAAATATTTCATGATTGGTGACCACACCATAAACATCCTCACTCAGTAGCCACTGGAAACAAAACATTGATTTGGTGAGCAGACTCACCTAGACTAGTGTGAGTGAATGAATGGCAGGTTATTAGAATGGGCTAACCACCACTGGTCTAAGGATAGGGAGAATTTTGAACAATTCTATGAATCTGAAGTAGAATCTCAAGAAAGGTTAGAAAACTAAAACAGTCAAAAACTTGTGGATTCAAGCCCCATGTCAGGACTTTGAGCTTGTAGTCTAGTCTGACACTCCAATGCAGTGTTGGGCATGTGCTGCAATGTCGAAGGTGCTATCCTTCAGATGAAATGCAAAACTCTTCTTCAAAGAGAATTTTTGAGTCCTTGTTACCAACCTCAGTTTAAAAAAAATTTAATTTACTTAATGGCTGTTTGTAGGACATTGCTATGTGCAAATTATTTCCCACAGAATACAGGTAAACCCTGCTTAACGTTGTAGTTTGGTTCTTGAAAAGTGCAACTTTAAGCGAAACGACATTAAGCGAATACATTTTTCCCATAAGAATGAATGTAAAAACTGGAGTTAGGTTCTTTTGGACATTTTTCGTCAAAATTTTCTAAACAAAAATTATACTCGCTTCCTGATTGCCTGCCCGGCTCACTCACTCGATCCCTGACTGCCTGCCCGGCTCACTCACTCGCTGCTGGTCTCACTCACTGACTGCTGGTCTCACTCACTCCTTGCCTGTCTGGCTGGTCTCACTCGCTGCCAGCTGGTTGGTCTCACTTACTGATGGTCTCACTTGCTGCCCACTTGCCTCACTCTCTCACTGCCGGCCTGGATCACTCCCAGCCTGCCCGTCACTCTCATGACAGACAGGCTCTGGTGCCATTGTGCCACCTTTCCACCCGTTGGCGAATGACTTAATAGCAAACATCGCAACGTTAAATTAATATATGTTCCTAATGTATCAGCAACGTGATAATGAAAGAACGTTAACCGGGGCAACATTAAGCAGGGTTTACATGTACACAACCACTACCTAAAGTCCTGAGAGATGGTTTGAGAAGCCTTGGCAATGTGAAAAGGCATAATTTCATATCAACAAGGTCCTATATCAGATGCAAATTTACTATTTTATTGTATTACACTACACATTTCCTACTGACTTCTTGATGTCTTCCAAATTGGAAGATACCTCCAGGAATGCAACGGCAATTTGACAAACTGTCATTAGTACAGAGCAAATACCGGGTCCACAATATTCCCAAGAATAATTAAAAAAACAATGAAATAACGCAAGTTGTAAATGAGTATAATACTCAAAAACAAACATGTTTGGTGAGAATCTGAAAAAATGGAGACATAGGATTTAACTCCAGGTGCAACACAAATATACTGTAGTACGAGCCTGTTGTCAAGGAAAGGATGCGGTTCTGGGGAGGATATGAATGTGACTCTGGTGGATTGACCAGATGTGCATTAAGACGTGAAATATCAAAAGGTCAACTTGAAATTACATTTACCTCAATGGTGCCCCACAAAGGAGACTGAACTGGGGAAAGAAGATGAATAGAAAACATTAGCAATCTTCTCTAGGGCAGATCTTTGCATATCTGTAGTGACAGCAGAAATGGAGGAGGGGAATACAATGTTGAATTTATATTTGAACATGGTTTCAATATTAAAATAAATGAAGCGGAATAAAAATATTGAGTTTTGCGGCATTATTCCTACAGGTAGACTAACTTGGAACAAGTGAACTAGTTGGAATGGATGTCTGTTTTTTGGGAGTAACCCATTTTACTGTATTCACAAGATTTCAACTTCCAGGTAGCTAAATTTCTTGAATGCTCTTATCAATAACCATCCCATCAATATGGTTGTCTGTTGTCCAACCGAACACGAGGTGAGAGCTGTCAAACTCCATCCTTAGCCTTAGGCTGAGAATTGTTTTTTGAAACCAGTTTTGAAGTTGTCACCAAACCTAATTCTCTAAAATACCACAATATACCTTCATAACCACATAAGCCAGATGTAAGGGGTGTTGATTCCGAAACTTGTTGTTATATGATCCCACTTGGTGACATCATCCGCAGTCATGGAGTTAATTTCCACATGTATGCGGATGACACCCAACTCTATCTCTCTGCCTCGATCCTCGACTCCAGGACTACCACTGTCCTAACAGCCTGTCTGTCAGACATCAAGTCCTGGATAAGAGCTAACTTTCTACAGTTAAATGTCAACAAGACCGAGGCCCTACTGATTGGCTAACACCAGTGCCTTCTTGCATCAGGCGCTGGCTGCATCAACCTCCATGGTTGCATAGTCAACCTCACCAAGCCAGTCAGGAACCTAGTTGTCTTGTTCGACCGTCAACTGTCTTTTCTCCCTCACATTCAAGCAATGACTCGCTCTGCCTTGCCCCACCTCTGCAACATTTCCTAACTTCGCCATTACCTCATCCCTAAAGCCGCTGAAACCTTCATCCATGCCTTCATTACATCCTAGCTCAATTATACAAATGCCTTGCTGGTCGGCCTTCCCAATTCCTCCCTCCACAGGCTGCAGATAATCCAGAATTCTGCGTCCCGGGTCCTCTACCATTCCAAACTCCATGACCCCATCTCTGCCATCCTTGCCCAACTCCATTGGCTCCCCATCATCCAGAGGATCCAATTCAAGATCCTGGTCCTCACATTTAAAGCCCTCCAAAACAATAACAACAACAACAACAAAATTGCACTTATGTAGCGCCTTTCACGTCGGGAGGACGTCCCAAAGCGCTGAACAGTCAGGTCGGGACCCAAGCAGTGGGGGGTGGGGAGGGCCATGGTAGGGGGAAAGGGAAGGAGAGTGGGAGAGGGGGACGAGTTAGTGGGGCAGCTGAAGGTGCATTCGAAGAGGAAGGTCTGGAGACCAGCCTTGAAGGAGGAAAGGGAGGAAGCAAGGTGGAGGGGCTGTGGGATGGAGTTCCACAGTTCCACAAAACCTTGCCCCACCCTATATCCATGATCTCCTATCCCCTTACCAACCTGCCCGCCCCCTCCGTTCAGCAGACTCCCACGTCCCTCGACCCACCCGCCCAACCATTGGTGGGTGAGCCTTCAGTCACTCTGCCCCCAACTCAGGAACTCCATCTCCCGAAGAATAAAGCGAATCGCAGCAGCCAATTGTGCACAATAGTGTCCACAAATAGTCATAGATTGAGTGACCAAATAATTTTTTTTCAGAGATTATTATCAGGCATGTGGAGTAAGGAAACTTGCCCAAGGATTTGACTTGTCTGGAATTGAACCCAGGTCTCTCGCTTGTAATGCGAGTGCTCTAACCCCTGAGCTCCAGGACTCCACAGTCCATACATTCATCTCACTCATCAACAAATTACATAGTGCCTTTCACATCGGGAGGACGTCCCAAGACATCTTTTGCCTTCATGAAAGCAAGGTCTACTATCTTCTGTGGGCATCAGATTTATCCCACAATTGAATTAAATCTCACTCTTCATAACACTCAGACTGCCTGCTCTCTGCTGCCACACAGATGTACTACTGAATTGCGGGCCTTCACTGTGGTGACCTCTCCCAGTTAATGACATTGCTCATTGATTTCTTGCTCTCAAGGAATCAAAGGGCTGCAATGAATACACTTGAAATCCTTTAACGTTGATCTTTTGGAAAATAAGTCTGATGACACTGGAACACTTAGCAGCAATATTGAACACTGAAAGTGTACAAATCTAAAAGCTGGTGGTGGTATGAACTGGAGGAGGAAACAATGATTCGGGAGGAATTTGGACAATTTGAATCGCGCTGTCCACTTTACTTGTGGATGCAATTATATGCCCTTTACTTGACTGACAGATGAAGCCAATAAACATGCTGTTTTTCAGCTTGAAGAAGACGCCTTTTGAGCTAGATAAAATCCACAGTGTTTGCCTGCTTTGTGACTGTGAGAACTGTGCTACTTATAAATTGAATTCCAAAAGCTTGAATTCACATTTAGGCACAGTCGCACATATAGATATGCACACATCCAAACTTATAACTTCCATGTTATTTTCCTACAAGTGCCTTATTTTTCACTATTTCTGGTGGAAGTGCAGAGTTGAACAAAGTTAAGTTAATTTCTAGTAAAATTATTTCGAGATGGTTTGCTGTTTGTTCTGATCTCCACTGTCATCAACAAATATATATTTTAATGTGCACTGTATTTTAAACAGCTCTGAACCACATCTTCCAATCACACCAGGTGTTGCACATCCCAAACTGACTCTATGTCACGAAACGCATACAGTAGAAGTTCAGCACACGCTCTTGTGCAGGTTATCGATCCCAGTGACAAACCAGTACGTTTCACAACAATAGTATTATCCCATCACTGGAACACCTCAAATTGCTTTTCAGGATTTTCGTGTCAAGTGCAGGAAGTATCAATATTCCAAAGTATCTTTGTATATATTAATACTACTGCCTAAGTATAATTATGATCAGACCATGGTGGTAATTGGACACACTAATGCCAGTGCTGAACTTATGCCCAAACATTATACAGATTCTTAGCTAAAGGGTTTGGCATGTTGTATTTAATAATACAGCAATAATGTTAGTCTTTTCATATAAGTAGTTTTATTATTGTAAAATTAATCTTTGTCTTGTTTATGAACCGAAATATAAAATCATGACAGGTCCAGGAAGACTGGAATTTCCATCGACCGGGTGATCTATAGGTTGAGTGCTGGATGATGTTTTACATTTGTTAAGCTTGTGAATGGATATTGGTTATAGTTATTGAATCCTAACAAGTGCAAGAAAAGCTTTCGGTAAAAATTAATAAGATATGCATTTGAATCTATGAACAAATGAGATTAATCTGCATAATCCTTCAACAATTTCATGCTGCATGCTCCTTGTTGAAGAAGCATGCAGATTAATCCAGTTTGTTCCTAGATTCAGCGTCTTGGGATATCCTCCCAACACAAAAGGCGCTATACAAATATAATGTTGTTGTTGTTGTTGTTGTAAATGTATGTCAGCAACTGGGGAGTTATTTTGAACAAAGCTACTCTTCCCTTGGTCTGTCAAGATGCACTCACAGGTCCAGTGGGAAATATGGATTCATATCTTACTCCTCCTTCCTCCACACTCCCAAAACATGTGTACAGATACATATGTATCAGGCCAACTTTTTCTAACATATTCAACCTACTCCAGCAAGGATTACATTAGCATTAGTTTACTAGACAAGCAGGATTTGGAAATACACTCATTGTCGAATCTCTGGAGAGTAGCTTTAGATCCTATGCTGATTAAGTTAAGACTGAACTCATGCACTTGAACAACCTGGAAACAAATGCCATAAACTGGACATTAAGTCACAAAAATAAATATAATGTTCAGAGGACACCACCTTTGTGGCCTGCTACACAACAATATACTATTGCACCACATAACAGCAATGAAACTGGGATTTCAAATGTGTCAAACTGCCGTTCTATGCATAGGTGCTATTTCAATATATCGGGACTATAAAATTGAATATACTGCATACATCATTAAAAGATAATAGATAGGGAGATCCGAACTCAAAGTGACCTGATATCCAAAATCAGATACCAGTGAATACATTCCAAATAACCCATATCTTGTCACACTGGATAATCGATTCAGTCATCATAGTTATTTATCATACCATATCTGAGTATTTACAACCAAATGATATAAGCAGACATTTTTATATCACAATCATAAAGCCCCAGTAATTGTTTGAGGTGGACACTAACCTGCAGGAAATCTTGGATTTCTGCAGTCTCTGAAGACATCTGCCCTTGATATGGTTATCTCTGGTTGAATTCTATTTTTGCAAACCTTAATATACAATGCACAAAGAATCTTTAGTATGCTGCACCAGCCGTAATGTGAATCAAATGTGGGATCTTTCCGATTTATATTGTGCAATACCACAGCACAAACTGCTCTTAACCACTGAGCCACTGGGGAAGCATCATCTGAATCTTGAAACTATTTGGATATTATATGTCTTACACATTTTGCAGCCCATTCTGCTTCATTTTGTAATATTAACAAACATGTCTCTGCAGGCTTATAAATAACTCTAATGCAATTTGAAAATAATCTTTGATTTTTACATCTTTTATCTCATGCTAGTTAGAAATAAGTGGAATGGAATTTTTAAACACCCAGGGACAGATCTGCTAAACTTAACTGAATGGAGAACAGCAATCCACCTAGATCAATGAAAGTCATTCATGGAACAGCATAATAATAATACTGCAATAACATAATAAACTTAGAATTTTATATAGAGCCTTTCGCACTAGATGAATGTATATAAGATTTATACATGTATATAAGTGCTATATAAGATTTATGGATATTTTATAGGTGAAGTATGCTAGCAGTGAAATAAGAGGCAAATTTTATTAGGGGGACTCTTGGTCAGGACATCGGAGAAAGTCTCTTCTCTAGAATAATCCACTTTATAGCAGCTGTTCATGAATCTTCCATATTTGAATTGCAGTCTTGTCATACTCCTCAGTATTGAGGAGGATCTGAAACTGATCTGCTGTATCAAAAGGAGACCGATTCACTAGGAGAACTTCCGATTGACTAATACCTGGGATCCAACATAGTTTGTGTCCATTGGGCATTCAGCAAGGAGAAGAAAATGCTATTTAGATTCTAATATCTAGATAGTTTCAAGATTCGGATTGGTATCCCTCCAAGTACTACAGACACAGGGGAGCCCCTTGTAGTAATTCCCTTTAAAAAATATATAGGCACCTTCCACCAACATATCATCCAGGTAACAGTGCAGTGTGACCTTGTAATTGTGGACAATGAAGAGTAAACAAACATTCATGTTTATGAATGTCCAAATCACAGATGTCTCAAGAGTGAATTACAATATCAAGCAAATGTAGGCTTGATTGTCACCAGTCAGACACCTTCAGCCTGCAATTTGGCTACCTAGTCTTAGAATCCACAATCATTTTTACCTTTAAATGTTGGTTCGCTCAGATGTTTGGAAAATTCATAAATTTAGTCTGAATTCGGAAGCTAGTTTTCCACACTTCTTAAAAAGAACTGTCTTGCAAATTGAAATTGAATTGGAGAGTTTTTCACAGTTCTGCGCCACTTGAAATCTTAATCCAAATTGTACTTCTAGTTTCAGACCAGATGAAATGTTGGAATTCCTGTTTACTCCACGTGTAGTAACAAGATCAATGAGACGAAGAGAGTAAACAATAATGAAAAATGGGAACAAAAATGCAAAATACTGCAGATGCTGGAAATCTGAAACAAAAACAGAAATCGCTGGGAACACTCAGCAGGTCAGGCAGCACCTATGGAGAAAGGAAAGTGAGTCAACGTTTCGGGTACCCTGGCCATGAGTTTAGGGTCTTTGACCCGAAATGCTGACTCACTTTCCTTTCTCCATAGATGCTGCCTGACCTGCTGAATGAAAAAAGAGACATTTGCTACCAAATAGGTGATTTAGATGCCACTTTACAATCACACCAAGTTAAATATAATGATCACTTGATGTCAAAAGCATTCTATGCCTTACGTACATACCAAACACTTTGCTTTTCCTTTCAGAAGAGAGAACAGGATTTTTTGTTCTTACTGATCATTATGTCTATTGCTCTTACACATTATATATGTGTTTTTTTTAAAAAACACACACACAAGCTTGTTACCCCTGTACCCTGGCCATGAAACATCTGAGTTTCACCATTGTTCCGTCACGCAGAAATAGGCCAATCAATTTATAGCTATGCCATGCAGGTGACCTTCAGCTGAACTCTATGAATGATGACTTGGGAAAGTGCAGCATTCTCTATCGTAATCCCACCCAAAAAAAATCACTCACCAGCATTGCTGTTGAAATTTTGGCAGTAATTACACATGGTGAGCAAGATGAAATGTTAGCTATTTGTACTACCACACCTGTGGTATAAATAACATTTTCATTACTTTGCTTAATTCAAGTGTAAAATTCATCAAACGCCTCTGTTACACTTTACTGTGCACAAGTCTGGGAGCTAAACAATGAATGCCTTACACTTTCCCCAATAAGAACAAATGGTCTGAATTTTCTTTCATAACTGTTGCTATTTTGTTATACTCAGCAGAGGCTTATGCAGCTTTTCATCATTTTCAAAAACGTACAGAAACACTACACTACCAATTTATTATGTCTTGCTTCCCAGTTCAGACTAATCTCAAGGGCTTTTGCAGGTAACGTTTCATTACATTTAAGAAGCATAAAGCATAAAGTTGTTGCAGAAAGCAAACATTCCACTTAACCTGACAGTGGTCATTTTATTTCCTTCATCATTTTGAAGTGCCAGTTATAGAGCGAACACTTGAAAACAGAAGTTAGAGTGAGATTTTATCGTACGGATTGCAGATACTCATTTTACACTGCATTATACTGACAAACTATGGTACCCCACCGGAAAGTGATGGATTCCAGTAGGGAGAAATTCCACCTGGGTCTGGATTTACTCTATTTTTGTAGCATTTCAAAGCACCTAGAATTTAGCAAATTGTTTGAATTCAATCTTAATTTTAATGGCAGTATTCTGTAAGTTACTAAATCAAGACTATATTGAAGAATTTACCAATTTCTGGATGCTCTAAAATGCAACACAAATAGAATAAATCAAGAACCAGGCAGAATTTCTAATCTTAAAGTCCTCAGTTTAATTCCAGGTCACTCACAACAGTGAGTGTGGATAAAATCAGTGTGGAATCCTGTAGCTCAGTGTTTAGAGCACTCCCTTACAAACGAGAGTCCTGGGTTCAATTCCAGGCAGCGTGATACTGTGGGCAAGTTTCCTTACTCCACAAGCCTGATAATAATCCTTTGAAAAACAAATTGGTCATTTCAATCCACAATTGTTGTGTGCAATTGGCTGCTGCGTTTTGCCAACAAATATACAGTCAATTCACTTCACAATTTTTTTAATATAGTGTTTTAAGACATCTAGGAGACATGAAAAGCGCTATATAAACCAATGCAAGGATTATTATTAACGGTGATCACTTCTGGACAGAAAACATGGATAAAACATGTCTTTAAATCCTGTCCCTAACAACACATTTCAGAACCAACAATCCTGACATCTGCCTAATTGTTTCAGTTAAGAGTCTTTCACATTCTAAAGTGCCTTTGCTTACTATAAGGCTTTTTATTCTTTTTATTGCATTTCTGTTCAACAATAAAAACAACAACAAAATTACATTTGTACAGCGCCTTTCATGTTGGGAGCATATCCCAAGGCATTGGACAATCAATAATTTGGACACGAGCTGGGTTTGAGATTGGAGAGGGTGGCAGGGACGGGGGGGAAGGAGGATGACTGAAGGCACGGCGGTTGAAGAGGAGGGTCTTAAGATGGGTCTTGAAGAAACCAAGTGAGTGGGCAAGGACTGTTGGATGGAGTTCCAGAAGGAAGTGGCAGAAGGTTCACACACCAATGGTGCGTTGGGTGACGCGAGGGACATGAAACAGGTCGGAGCCCACTGTGCATAGGGAGCAGACAGGTTGGTAGGGGATTAGGGGCTTCAGAGGAGTTGCAGAGGTACGGGAAGCAAGCCCATGGAGAGTTTTGAAGACGAGGTCCAGGGTTCAATGGTATCAATACATTTAATAGCACGACAAAGATTCTTTTATGACCACTTTTCATTTTTAACATTATGGGGACAGGGTTGGCTGCCAATATCTTTTAGGTTCATCAGGGTGAGCAGGATAGTAAAAAAAAATCCTAATCCTTACTTTTAGTATAACAAGCTTCATGTCAGTGGGGGACATCTTAAACTGCTACAGAATGTTACTGTAAAGTGTGGTTGGTGTATAATTTGTAAGCGAAAGCAGCAGCCAATTTCCGCACTGATGTATCCCACAAACAGCCATGAAATGAATAACCAGTTTGAACGGGGAATTATACACCCAGAAAAACTCTTTTCAAATAGTGCCATGGGATCGTCAATGCTCACCGGAACAAGTAGGTAGAACCTGAATTTACTGTTTTATCCAAATCACATCACCTCCAGCCATCACATCACCTACAGTCCTCCAGCACTGTATTGAGGTAAGAGCAAAAACTGGGGGCTTAAACCCAAATCCCTCTGTCTCGCAGTTGAGATTGTACCAATTCAGCCAAGGTGACAACTTGCATTTATATAGGGGCTTTCACACAGGATAGCATCTCAGTGCGCAGACACTTGTACGAGGGAACAAAATACATTTTCTACTTTTCACACCCAATGTCTCACAATATCATACCTGGTTACAGGTTACAGAACAGTCCACCTTCTTTAAATACACTAACTCCAGCCTCCGACATGCACAAACAGCCAATTATAGATCACAATTATAGAACCAGCTATCTTCCAACCAGTTATCTGTGAAGTGCTTTGAGATGTCTAGAAGATATGAAAAGTGCTATATCAAATGCAAGGATTATTATTATCATTGAACGAGGCTTTCTTAGAAAGAACAACAGCAAAAGTACATATATAGAGCACCTTTCACGTCGGAAGGACGTCCTAAGAGGCTGGAAACCTTACTAATACTCTTTATGTTTTTGAGGAATTATGTGCAGTTTTCAGCTAGGGTGGGGGACTACCAGGAACTGAACTGAAACTGAAAAAAGTTAATTTTCCGGAAGCCCCATGCAAAGGGAGATCATTTATTTTCTCAGAGGAGCAAACACTGGGTTCTAATCTACTGCAGCAGCACCCTGTTCATCCACAAGCCAGATTCTAATGTCAATTCAAACACATAAAAATCACTTAAGGGAGTTTTTTTTTGAAGTTACCAAGCTTGGAAGCTGCTTGTTGACAGAGAGAACATAAGATTAATGATCACTGACATCAAGGGGGATTGAATGTTATTTCTGACTGTCATTCTAGTTTATCTTTTATATAGAAGAACAAATGGCTCAGAGTGCATTACAAAGTTGTAACACTTTCTAATGCCATCATGAGCACCACAAGACCAATTCTCTGGTGATTTCTGCAGTCATTGGAGCGCGGAAAGCATCCTGCAATATTAAACTGCCTATACATTGTCCTAACATGTGTCATTCATGAAGAGTAAGGTATTTTTTCACCTGCTCTGATACAGTAAAATTATTATAGAGTAAGATTATCATTAATATAAGTAAACAATGTGAATTGGATCTCTGTTTTATCTGGGACGTGAAAGGCGCTCTATAAATGTAATTTTGTTGTTGTTGTTATATCTACTAATAAAGCGGGAAATGTCTGTATGTGGGTAACAATTTATGAAGTTGAATCTTTATTGTATAAGTTTGTATGCTCTGTGCCTTACACTTCATTTCTCTGCATATTTGCATGGAAGTGTTAGCTAAAATCTCCATTATCTTTTTGAATAGTGTCATACGATCTATAACATCAATCCTCTTCCTCACCTCCAAGGCATTCCACAGCCTTGCCCCCTCCTACTTCTCTGACCGGCTAACCCAACCGTCTGCTCCCTCCGTTCAGCAGCTCTCCCTTCCAACCCACCCTACCATCGTTGGCTGGGCTTTCAGCTTCTCCACCCGGACCCTTTGGAAACTCCATCCCACAATCCCTTTGCCTTCCAAGGCATGACTCAACACCTTCCTTTTTGAATGTGCCTCCAGCCGCCCTCCTACCTCTCCGTCCTCCCTTATCCCAACCCTGGACCCCAACCTCCCTACACTTAGGTCCTGAACCCTGACTGTTCAGCGCCTTGGAATGTCCTCCGGACATGAAGGGCGCTTTAGAAATGTAATTTTGTTGTTGTTGTTCAAGTGGATGTTAACATTTCAACCAAACTAAGACATCTCCTACAATGCAGGGCTCTCCTGGGACTGTATTAGCTTGTCAATTGCTGCTCAGACTCATTTTCCTGAAACCCTATGCAATGGGAGACTGCTAAGAAAAGGAGAGAAAAGTTATTATCATCGAAATGTGCAAGTCAGATTTTGTATTTTTTTTAGTTTCCTGTATGGATACAAACAACAACAACTTGCTAGTATGCAGTGCCTTTTACATCTGATGGTGGCATGTTAAAGTGCTTCACAAGATTAACTGAAAAGTGTAGTGATTGTGTATTTTGTTGCAAAATGTAAACCATAATCTCAATTTCATTGCTAGGAGTCTCGGCTTTACTTACTTTTTTTTAGACTTCTCAAGCATCATTTTGTGCTGCTGAATAAATATTACTGAAGGCCATTGCTGACAGCACTCAGTCTGTTTTTTTTAATCCCGGAGTGCAGGAATTTCACAGCAATGTCAGAATTCCACTGAGTGGAAAGGGCTTCATTTTGCAGAACGCAAAACATGGGGCTGTTTCCGTTCCCGAAATAAAAGAGCAATTGTGGAAGTCTTTAGCAGTCAGGTGCTGAGTTTTATTTTTACGAATTGTAAAAGTAAACACTAAAATTGTATCTGCCACACAGCTGGGTGGAATATCGTACAGCAGGGAGGCTGTTAGTACTTGTGGGTCTCACCTCAGGAAATAGTTAATTTCCTGATAATTTGAAACACGTCTATAACACCGTCACTGGATATTATATGCCTTCAGGTTATACATCACTGTCATCTCTATGGCCCTTATAACAAGAGAAGACCATTTGACCCACTCAATGCACACCCTTGTACAACTACCCTATCAAGGACTATCACACCCCGCCACCCTCCCTATTCATTGTTCTCTCTCCCAGGTCACAGCCTGGCTCAGACAGTGGCACCCAGGCTTCCAAATCAGAAGGTTGTACGTTTAAGACCTGAGTTTAAGCCCCCAAATCACATAATCAATGCTGATTTGTAAATCCCGATATGAAAGGCACTCTATAAATGCATTGTTGTTGTTTTTGTTGCTGTTGTAATGTTTAGGGTGTGTTGTATTGTTGGAGGTCCCAACAATACAACACACAGGTCCCAATTAAGACATTAATACGGGGACCTACTTGCATGGTTAAGTGCATGCTAAAGATCCCACAAGGCTAATCAGAAAAGAAAATGAGCTTCTCCAGTTGTCCTGGCCAACATTTCCCCAGATAAAATTGACTTCACGGCTGTTTGTGGAACCTTGCTTGGTACAAATTGATTGTTGCCTTTATCTACCAAATACACAATCACTGAGATTTCTGTGAAAGTACTGTGAAGCACTTTGTTACATTTTCCACATCCACATAAATATACAGCACACACCCAACTCAACCAAAGCATCAGCCCAGCCTGTGAGTTCAAAGTCCCGATCTTGAACCCACAACCTTCTGACTCAGAGGCAACAGTGCTACTAACTGAGCCAGGCTGACACCTATTTTTGACCTGATTTTCGTAGTCATAAATTTGAAGAAATAGCAGCAACACATTTGATGGTAAGTGTACGTAATTTGCATCAGTCATTTTGTAAGAACTTAGAGAACCCATCTATCAGCAGTCAAGATCTCTACATTCTTCCTCCAAAACAGAGTATTAGTCCTGTGATGGGAAAAATAATCACATGATCATTGCCCTGAAGGATGGGATCTCAGCTATCAGATGTTATCTCTATGCTGCTTGAGAGGACACATAGTGCATACACATGTACGCACAGAGCACTCACATTAGCAGTTGGCTTTGCTCCAACATAAGCAGCTCTTGCTAAGCACGAGGCATAAAAGAACCATCCTTCATTCCTGTCTACAGAAATGGCTATAAGAGGAAGACAGTCACTTCCAAGATTGTCAAACACATGTTTTGGTCACCAGGACCTTATGCTACTGTGCAATAATAATAAAGAAAAATTAAAACTGCTCAAATATAGTACTTTGTGCTTCTGGGGCATTACTATGCACAAATCAGCTGCTGTGTTTGAATACACAGTAGCTGTGTTTCAATACACTCTCCAGTAAATTGTCTGAAACACTATGAGATGTTTTGATAATATGAAAAGGCGCCAGATCAAATGCAAGGATTATTATTATAACGTAAGACATTTGGGAACAAGGTACATTTCAATTTGACAGTGGTGCTTCTTTTTACTCGTATAGCCTCCTCCATAAACTACTCTTCTTGCATCCTTCCGCACATGGAGGTTGGAAATGGGCTGCTGGTGAGTCTTCATGTCCATCGATGTCAACGACACGCCTTGCTCAGCTGGCAGCATCTTCAGAACATGCACTTGCTGCAAATCGGAATAGACAAAGTGCCACTTTCTCCCAGAGGTGGGATACTCTACCTTTAAGAGGTGTTAGTTCTAATAAAGTACCTGAGAGCCAAGGAAGATCAGTGGTTTAAACCAGTACTATTTTTAGACAATCAGTCTTGTCACTGTGCTGCTTGTGATATCTGAACACGAAAGGATTTCCCTCTCTGCTGCCGCAACAAAACAGAACATTTATTTAAATGTTCTTTTTAAAAATCCTATTTCTTCAAAAGATTTCCCAACAAGAAACATGTAACTATCATACATTTAAAGCATTGAATGTACTGAAAAATGCTTTTGGCTATGTAGGTGGTTAACTCACCAGAAAGAATCAAACTCTATATTGTGTGCTTTCCAATTTCTATATTCCTCAGGCCAACACTCTGATGGTCACCTCAGGCCATTTCAGTCGAACCATTGTATTGTCCTATTGTTATGGAGGCGGGATGGGCAAACTCGCACAGCAATCTTACTATTAACAGACTTCACTGCATTTATCAACAATTGTTGACTTCAGTGGTACTTGAGATTTCTGCCTCGCTCAGTTTCTAGCGCTCTCACCTGAGTCAAAGGATTGTGGTTTGTGGGAGTTGCAACTCATAATACACTGAAGTGTTACATGTTTATAGATTCCCAAATAATAATGATAATAATCCTTGCCTTTGACATAGCGCTTTCCACATCTTTGAGACATCTCAAAGGGCTTCACGGAATATACGGTAATGTGAATTGACTATATATGTTGGTGAAAATCTCACCCGATCTAAATTGTTTTCATACAAATACTGCTGGAAATATTTGGGGCTAATCTTCATGAATTTTAAATGAATCGCTTGTTGATTTTCACTCGAATCCTTCACTGAACAATGGAAAATTCAATTGTTGTACATTTTATATCAAATACAAGAATTATTATTATTATTATTAATAATATTATTATTTTGTTTCTGCATCAATATTTGAAGCATTAAATCAAATTTTGTTTGTGCTCTAATATTTAAACCATTAAAACAAATTATCTCAAAGTGCTTCAAACAATCTTTTACTTAGAAGTACTGTACTGTGATTTGTCATTATGATAAATTTATGAGTATAGCGCCTTTCACGTCAGGAGAATGTCCCAAGGCACTAGACAGTTATTGATTCAGACCCGAGCTGAGGACAGGTGGTGGGGTGGGAGAAGGAGTTGTCGATGGGTCCATCAAAGAGGAGAATCTTCATGCGAGACTTGAAGGAGGCTAGGGAGGGGGTGAGGTGGAGGGACTTTGGGATAGAGTTGCAGAGGTTGGGAGCAGAGTGGCTGAAGGCTCACCCTTTCAGAGGTTGGGCGGGTGGGTCGGGGGACGCGGAGCAGCACAGAGCCTGCTGAACGGAGGAGGCGGGCAGGTTGGTAAGGGAATAGGAGATCACGGATGTAGAGTGGGGGTGAGGTTGTGGAGGCCTTTAAAGTGAGGACCAGGATCTTGAATTGGATCCTCTTGATGATGGGGAGCCAATGGAGTCAGCTGAGTAAGGATGGGGGAAATGGGATCACGGAGTTTGGAACGGTAGAGGACACGGGCCGCAGAGTTCTGGATTATCTGCAATCTGTGGAGGGAGGAATTGGGAAGGCCAACCAGCAAGGCATTTGCATAATCGAGCGGGGATGTAATGAAGGCATGGATGAGGGTTTCAGCGACTTTAGGGATGAGGTAATGGCGGAGTTGGGAAATGTTGCAGAGGTGGGGAAAGGCAGTGCGAGTCATTGCTTGGATGTGAGGGAGAAAAGACAATTGAGGGTCGAACAAGACACCTACGTTCCTGACTGGCTTGGTGAGGTTGAGTATGCAACCATGGAAGTCGATGCAGCCAGCGCCTGATGCAAGAAGGCACTGATGCGAGCCACTCAGTAGGGCCTCGGTCTTGTAGACATTCAACTGCAGAATGTTTGCTCTCATCAAGGACTTGATGTCTGACAGACAGTCTGTCAGAAAAGTGGTAGTCCTGGAGTCCAGGGTAGAAGCAGAGAGATAGAGTTGGGTGTCAACTGCATACATGTGGAAGTTAACCCCATGTCTGTGAATGATGTCACCAAGTGGGAGCATATAGATGTTGAAAAGTAGGGGGCCAAGGACAGAGCCCTGGGAGATGCTACAGGTGACAGTGCAGGTCCCGGAAGAGAAAGCGAGAAGACAACATCATAATGGTTCACAAGTTTCATCATCAACCTGCTGGGAGTTGAAAGGTTAAAATAATGTACCTGTGGTTTTGTTCATACCATCATTAGTATAATATACAAATGATATAATAAATAACATGAGCTCATTACAATTTGCAAGTGGCAGTTTTGCCTTCTACGTGAGACATGATTACCTGCTGCTCTGTTTATGGGTTATTTTCAGCCTTATTACTTTTACTATCTCTATTTAGGGCGTGAACGTACTTTTTCCAGTCCTTTCCATGTTTCATAAGCTTCTCAGCATCGATGTTTATCGGACGTTATTTCAACACCAACCTCGTGGAAAGCTGTGAATTATTTTCTCTGTTTAATATGACGCTCACACACCCTGAATTGTGGTTCGCAGTTTTGTGGGGTTGTGCATGATTTTTTGCATCATTTTCTCCCAGCAGAAATGAAGTGTGACTTACTAACAAAGGTCAAGTGGGCTATTTCCTGTTGTTAAGCAGTCTACCACCTACATAGTCTCAATGGCAAATGAAGGTCAAGTCCTCCCCCATTAACTCCAACAGTATTTTCTTATTGGGATATGAATTTTGGGAAGTTTGGAAGCAAAGCATGTCATTCATTGCAATAGGGCAGTGCCTTTGCTTAAAAACAAAGTACCTATTGACCTGATTTTCCTCTTCCCACCACGAGTGGAAGTCCTCCAGGCACCAACCTTACCAAGAACACAAAAGCAGCATTGAAAAATCATTTGATATATATTTCACTGCTTCCCCAGGCTATTTGGGACAATTTGTGTACTGCAGCCTTGGGTAAGCTAGGACTTTTTTTTAAAAAAAATTATTTCATCATACTAAATGCTGTATATGCTCTTGTCACATTTCGAGAACATATGTGGTTTCACATATTTTGAAACAATCATAGGAATAATAATAATCATTGCATTTTGATATAACGCTTTTCATGTCTTCTAGACATCTCAAAGCGCTTCACAAAATGTACTGTAAAGTGAATTGACTGTGCATTTGTGGGGGTACGCGGCAGCCAATTGTGCACAGCCGTGTCCCAGAAATAGTCATGGATTGAAATGACCAATTTTATTATTGTGTTTTTTTTGAGGGATTATTATTAGTCATGTGGAGTAAGTAAACTTGCCCAAGCTTTCGCCCTGACCTGCCTGGATTTGAACACAGGTCTCGCGCTTGTAAGGCAAGTTCTCTAACCACTGAGCCACAGGACTCAGCTAGAGCACTCGCCTTACAAGCGTGAGATCTGTGTTTAAATTCAGAACATAATGTGAACCCAGAAATAGTGTGAATCCAGAAATGGTGTCCTAATCAACCAGGAAAATGTTCGATTTGGCTTTCAGAGAAGGGTTTTTGTATTATTGAGTAGACTGATGTCCCTATTCATATTGCAAAGCAACTGCAGCACAGATTCAGCACCTTGGGATGTCCTCTCAATGTGAAAGGCACTACATAAATGTACGTTTTGATTGATTGATTGATTCTGGGACCAAGGCACTGTGGAATCTGCCTGATTTATATTGCAAGGTGCATACAACAGGCTCCACTAAACAAGTGTGAGTCCTATAGCTCAGTGGTTAGAGCACTCACCTCTCAAAAGAGAGACATGGTTTCAATTCCTGGCAGGGTGAAAACTTGGGCAAATTTCCTTACTCCATGCCTGATAATCATCCCTGAAGAAAAATAAAAATAAATTGGTCTCCAACCATGACTTCGGTCACCCTCCTTCCCCATTCCCTCCACCCTTCCGGATCCTGACCTCCAGCTTGGATAGAAAATACTGATTGTACAGCACGTTGCGACGTCTAACTGTGAAAGGTGCTATATAAATGTAATTATGTTTTTGTTGTTGCACTTATATAGTGCCTTCACATAGAGCAATGTCCACAGCAATGTTCCACAATTATGAAGTAAATGATGAATTTATCCGGAGGCTTTATTGGCCAGGACATCAGGAGAAAGTCTCGTCTCTTTTGGAGCTCTTTAACATCCACCTGAACATGCAAATGGGATCTTGGTTAAGCATTTTCTCCAAAGCACAGCACTTTCAAAAATGCAGCCCACCCCAAAACTGAGTACAGTACTGTGAGTTTGAAGTCTTGATGAGAGATTTGAAGAAACAATCTGTTGATTCAAGTGTGCTACCAACTGAGCCAGATTGACACCTGGCTATTGCAATGAATGTTGCTGTTGCTCACCCACACCTCCCACCAACACAAACATAATCCCACCCTACCTCAGGAAACTGCTCTTATCTTTTACTAGATTCCTGGGGTTTTATTTACAAATACAAATGATTTACTGCAGGAGGCAAGGCTGGGAGCAACACAAAGGCAGGTAAGATCCTAATTAACAAAGTAGTGTTGATTCAGGAACAGGAGAAATTTCCTTGTGTTAAATAAGAGAAAGAACTTGCTATTGAACACTGTTGTGTGAAATTGTCTGCCAAGTTTCCCCCAAAAGTACAGTCAATTCACTTTACAGTATATTTGTGAAGTGCTATGAGAAGTCTAGAAGTTGTGAAAAATGTTATATCAAATGCAAGGATTATTATTATTATTAATGAACACTGCACACTTCCTCCCTTTGGACCAGCAAACACATCTATATTTGTTGCTTGATTTCATAGCAAGTACTGTATATAGTTTCTCGTGTTACCTGGCTGCAGTATGACATACCAGTGAGTGGGGTGCAAAAAACAATTAATGGTACATCTTGTCCCATCATAATTAGGAAATAATAAAAATAAAAAATTAGTTATTCATCTGCCGTGTGAAAAATGCAGCCATAAAAAAGCACATTTTAACCATTCAGCATCAAAACACAGTCTTTGTCCATGGCCCTGATAATAGCATTATATTGTGAAATGCTGCATTAACAATTATATGCAAGTGGCCTTTGTAAATTACTTCATCATTTTAATCCCTAAACTCATCATTCCTAATCAGTGGACACACATCGTTACTTTTGTATTTTCATTATCGTGCTCTAAAAGCCAGAGATCAGCCCCTGCCTGTATCGTGGACAGCAGTTTAATAAGAGGAGTGCAATACCTCATCCCTCTAATACAAATTGCCTACAAGGTCATTCACTTGAATTTGAGTGGGCACTTGACAAGAGAAGCATGCTGTCAGCCCCTTTCTAACTCCCATTGTTGAGGGTGACTTTGTGCTATGACCATTCTCTACTGTTCCTTATAAGCCTTTCAGGTG
Source organism: Hydrolagus colliei (assembly GCA_035084275.1). Lineage (NCBI taxonomy): Eukaryota > Metazoa > Chordata > Chondrichthyes > Chimaeriformes > Chimaeridae > Hydrolagus > Hydrolagus colliei. The sequence continues at coordinate 108,311,908 of CM068743.1, forward strand.
TAAGATAACAGCAGGACAGGCTTTTGTCAGTCATACTGTAATCTGACAAGACAGAACTGTCAGGAATTCACCGCAAACATTCTGATTCATTGCAAAATACACCAGCCCAGACGCTTATGCGTTTCCTCTGACATCTGTATGGCTTGATGCCAAGCACACAGCATGCTACCAGTGCCGCAGCTCGACAAGCACTATAAAGATGAAAGAATACTGTAAAAAATAACTAATCTGAGCTCCACTTCCTTACCAGGGTAAGTACATCAATTCATCTTCTGGTGCTACACTATGCCCTGATAGCAGAAGCATTTTGAACTGTTACTAAAATAAAGCATGGCTCAATATTTGCCCATGTTTGTCAAAGAACTTTACTCGGATCAAAAGGAGGAAGGCAAAAGCCACAAAATGCATTCCAGGTTTCCCTGTCAGCGTGTTCTTTTTTGTGTTGAAAATCTGACTAAAGAACAATTGCATACGATAAAAAACATCAAATAATTATTGCAAAGGGAGTAGTACCTTTTATTTAAGGAGAATGTCTCAACATGCTTGGAAGAATTATAAGAGTGAAGTGTAGTGACTGTGCATTTTATAGACAAATACAGCAACCAATTTGCACACAGCAATGTCGCACAAATAACCATAAAATAAATGACCAATTTTATCTGGGGGATTGCCATCCAAGACACAGAGAGACACTCCCTTCTCGAATGGTGCCATGGGATCTTTAATATCCATCTTAACAAACAAAGGGAACCTCAGTTTACAACAACAACAAAATAAAATTACATTTATAGAGCGCCTTTCACGTCAGGAGGACGTCCCAAGGAACGTTTAATGTCTCATCTGAAAGACAGCACCTCCAGCATTGTAATACACCCCTAGGAGTATATTGGCGTGTCAGGAAATAATGTCCTAACATGAGGATCAAACCCATTACCTTGTGTCTCAGAGGTGAGAGTGCTACCAACTGAGCTGGACTGGCATCTGAAGGTGTCTGCTGCACATATATACGCTTCACCAGTGAAGTGTATACTGTATATGTGCCAGACAGTTTAGTTCTCATTGAAGCTGGAGGGAACTCATCTGTATCAAATCATATAATTAGAGTTTCCTAAGTTTTTAAGTTTTAACTGATAAAAACAGATTTTAAAAAAAACTATTTAAAAGAAACATAAATGGTTACTCAGTTCTGAAGTGAAGTTTTCTCTCCTTCGCTCTCTCTCACCCACACCCGGTAATGCCCTGTTGTGCCAACTGTGCGTGTGTTACTGCATGTGTGCAGGCTAGTCTGGTGGAGCATATATATGTGCCAGACAACAGCGCAAAGAGAATTTAAAAACGGGAGACAATTTAATTTAAAGAAAAATGTGTTGCCATCTGCAGCCTGGCCACCATCTTTCTTTCTGGCTTGTGTTTTTTTCCACATTACTGAATTGTATTGAATTATCCAAGGCTGAAGGACTGAAACCAGAAACTAAAATTTTGTTTTTTCAGTGAAGGTCTGAATCGACTCTCATTGCACACAGTAGAGATGACTGATCCAGAATATGTAAATAAGTGAGCAGATCCGATCAAGGCTAGCTCAGTGGGATTGGGTTAATCACATTTTTTGTTAAAACTATAGAACTGTCACTTATGGTTAAGAGTAAACTGTTGATCATAAGGAGATACAGTACACATCTGATATTTAGTAGTAGTTATAGATATCAGTTTAATGTTTCATCCGAAGGATGGTAATAATAATAATCCTAATCACATCTTCCAGATGTCTCAAAGTGCTTTACAGAATATACTGTAAAGTGAATTGTGTGTATGTTTTGTGGGCGAATATCTGGTTACCTCGATTAATGCAACACACCCCCAGCAGTGCATAGGAGTGTCAGCCAAGACATCCCAACATAGGGCTTGAACCATCTGACTCAGGGGCAAGAACACTATTATTTATTAAATTCCTTCTTAAAGCCAGTAAATATGTGGTGGTCCAGCTATCCTACCTTCAAACTGAAACACCTTGGCTCTTAGCATCACCAGGCATACATCTTCTGAGAACAAACACAAAAGGATCAAATACAGAATAAAACCCTCACAGACACAAGTACTTTCTCTGGAAATGAGAGACGAGGACAGAGACGAGGAACAGAACACAAAGAAGTGTCTAACCCGATCCCTTCAATTTCTTTTCTTCAAATTTGAAATAAAACTGGGGATTGTCAGTCAGTAACTTTAAAATGTAATGTTTATTTTTCCTAGTGAAATAACTCTGCTGGCAACACTGTGTAATATTCTGATATGCTTCCTGCACCGTTACTTCAAAATCATATACTGCTACAATCAATCATAGTTATGATCATAGATGATCACTCATTACTTCTCATTACACACCAGTAAAGTGATCATCTATGACTTTGAGTGCAGGAATGTCATAATAGTTTATGATTTAAATATGGTTAGATTGGCCATTGAACACACATAAATCCAATAAGCAATCATAGGACTCCATATTTTATGATCTTAGATCGCGCTCTGTAATCCCATTGTTCACTGTCAGAAAAACACGTGGTTTCAGTCAGTTTGCATTTTTATGAGCATTTTGTTTAAAATCAATGATCTATAAAGATCTTCCTGATTATTTTGAATTATTGATTATGATGGGCCAGGATTAAGCCATGAGAAAATCATGAATAAATTGACAGCACTTCAGCTTTGTAGCTGTTAATGCTGAGGAATGATCTCCTCGATAGAACAAAGGTAATGGCCCCGTCAGAAGGGATTTTTGTTAAATTGGTTTATATATTGGTAGGTATTCTACATTTTGCTTACACAGCATTTGCAGTTGAACACATTTGTATAATGAGTCTGTTATTATAGTTGCTCAGTCCACTGCCACAGATGCACCAGGAATCTGAACCTTTGGCAATATCATCCTCTGCATAATAAAGTAGATAACTAGAACAGATATTGTATAAGATATAACAGATAATGATCCTTGCATTTAACCTAGCACCTTATCATAGCATCAAAACATCTCAAAGTGCACCATTGGATTTGCTATAAAGTGTAGTGACTGTGTACTTGGAGGGAAACAACATTCAATTTGCATATAGCAAGGTTTCATAACCAACAACAACTTGCATTAAAAATCATAGTAATAATAATCCTTGCATTTGATATGGCGCTCTTCACATCTTCTAGGCGTCTCAATGCACTTCACAGAAAAAACTGTAAAGTGAATTGACTGAATAGATTTTGCCCACAAATATACAGTCAATTCACTTTACAGTATATTCTTTGAAGCACTTTGAGACGTCTAGGAGACGTGAAAAGCGCCATATCAAATGCAAGAATTATTATTATTATATGTGGGCGAAATGCGGCAGCCAATTGCGCATAGCAGTGTTCCACAAACAGTCATGGATTGAATTGACCAATTAATATTTTTTTGAGTGATTATTATTAGGCATGTGGAGTAAGGAAACTTGTCCAAGGTTTCGCCCTGCCTAGAATCAAACTCAGGTTTCTCACCTGTAAGGCGAGTGCTGTAACCACTGAGCTACAGGACCAGTATTTATATAATTCATTTCATGTCGGGAAGATGTCCCAGTAACTTGATAACTATTTTTTTAAATTTGAGGCATTGTGGGCCTGAACACCGGATGAAATTCCCTTCTTTTTTCAAATAGTACCATGGGATTTAATACCACAACCTAAGCAAACAGACAGTACCTTTCATCAGCAGGACAGACCACTAACAATGCAGCATTCCCCCCAGTACAGCGTTGGAGTGTCACCTTAAATGATGAGTTCAAACCCCCACAGCCTTCTCATACGGAGATAAGCCAGTTTGACAAATTGTACAAATTAAGAATGTTTCAGTGATTAATTTAATGGAGCTCTTTTCTCTGTTGCTGAAGTGTGTTGTATACATAACTAAAACTTTAGCTGTCTGGGAATACACCTATCAAGTCTTCAGTTTTCTGATGATTGTTCTTTGCACTGATATCCCAATCTTAAAAAAGTGAACTTCAGTTTCATTTCCAGACTCACTTCTGATACAAGGCTTCAAGTAGTTCAACCTTTTAAATCCAAACTCTGAGTAACCTTAATATTTCCCTGGGGATTGCCACTATTTAGGGCACAGAATAGAAAGTGGTTTCTGTAGCTTTGAAAGAGCCACACATTTCCGCAGTTGTGAAAAAAAATTACACGTAAGTAACACGATGGTAGAAAACCAGAATGGTGGCGTAATTATAGTAATCATATTGTGTGATAGTAATAACATAATAATTTGTACATTTGACAAAACACCTTTTATATCAGGAGGACCTCTCAGAGCACATTACAGCAATTTTACCATAAAGAGTGGTGACTGTGTATTTTGTAGTTGAAAACGGCAGACAACCTAAGCCGAGCAATTCCCACAAATAACCATGAAATGAATAGCTACTTCATGGGGTGATGTTGCTGCATTTTGTGTTAATAAGCAGTAAAACACTTGACATTTTTCACCTTGCAGGACACGTAATGTGTTGTTAATACCCTGTCCACTCAAATTAAAAAAGGAAGCTCCCAGTGTCTGGAATAGGGTGCAAGCAAACAGTTCTATACTTTCTCTACTGCCTCAGTTTAAGTGGTGTTTAATTCCACATTAGAATTGAGGGTTAATTGGGGAAACAGATTAATAATTGAGAAGAGCAGTTTGGAGAAAAACTGTGTCACAGGCTGGCAAGCCAGACACTTTAACTGTTTCAACACTGTTTAAATATACAAAAGGCCAACTGGGTGAGTACGGCTATGTAAATAAAACATGTTCAGGTGAACACAACAATTAATCTCTCTGGGTTTTTTTAAGGTTTCAGAACTTTCAATTTGAATGGTGGCCTCCTAACATTGAAACAGCATGACTGTGAAACACTTTCCTGGGCAATTTAGCCAGTTGGAAAATGACTTACATAGACAAGTTTGAAGAAACTCCTTTTGTGGTGTTAATTGTGTTTCAGTTTATTATCAATTGGCTGCCACTTGACAATGAAAACTGCTCTGATGGAGATATAATATTTGGGCCTCAATTAGAGAGGTGTGGGAGGGAATTAATAATAATAATCCTTGCATTTGATGTAATGCTTTTCATATTTTTTAGATGTCTCAAAGCACTTTACAGCATTGACTGTATATTTATGCATATAGGTGTGCATTTATATTTACACAGCAACCAAATGTGCACAACAGTGTCTCACAAACAGTCTTGGATTGAAATGACCAATAATTGTTTTGAAGGATTATTCTTAGGCATGTAGAATAAGCAAACTTGCACAAGGTTTGCCTTGCCTGGAATCGAACCCAGGTCTCTCGCTTGCAGGGAGAGTACTGTAACCACTGAGATACAGGATTCCATCTCGGTCTAAATATACGATATCCACATAACGTTTCAGATCATCCAGTATTTTGTAAATTCTTAAATACACACCGAATTGTGAAGTCAATTAAATGAAATTTCTTTTAAGAAACTGCAGTAAACTGACTCCAAAGTTAAGTCTAAATTCAACAATTTGCCAAATTCTGGATGGTCTGAAGTACCACGTTAATAGAGTAACCCTAGATTCGGGTGAAATTTCTCTCCAGTGGGAGAATCTAACATTCCCGAATGCAACAAAACTGCTGTAACTGCTTCGAAAATGTTTCTTGACCACAGTGCACTCATTTTAGATATGTGTGTGTGTGTACATATATTGCATATATGTGGATATACATGTACCCCTTCAAATCAGCACTCCTAATTTACCTCACAAACCCCAGCACTTTTGGTAATCAAAGGGTCCAATATTTATAAATAAAGCACTTCAAAATAGGGGCCAGCCCTCAAATCTTTTGGGCACCAGACCCTCAAAAGGTCAATCTATCCCGACCATCTTCAGCCAAGTCTTGAGCCAATAATGTACAATGCTGAAATCCTGAAAGTCCCTACCTCAATGATCAATCCCTCTGCCTCATCCTCTACTTTCTTGTCTTTAGATGGTATCTGAAGGCCTTCCTCTTTGATTGTGCCTTTGGCTACCTCCAAAGGTAGCCAATTTTGGCCTTCCACAATCAGAGAGGGGCTCTGTGTCATGACATTAAACTATGCCACTGTTAAGCACTCTTAGATGTTACCCAGCAAGAAGGGCGTGTATGAAGGTATGTTGCTGATATCTGGAAATATTTTATATTTTGACAAGGCCAGTGAGCTCTCTTTCGATAAATCTAAATAGGTGGATATAGGACAGCCCCATGGATTGATGAGTTGTTGTCTTGTTTCCGAAGTAAATAAGGAAGAGTAGAGAGTACTTAAGGTTGATCCTGAGGTTTTCTTACCTGCTGTTTAACAGAAAAGGTAGAGGTATACTGTATCTTTGTGTCCTGTTGGCTGTTATATGAGTGTGACTCAATTAACCTAGTCAGGAAAAATGGGGAAACAAATTGTAGAATGAATCCCTCAAATCACAAAACTTACAAAGGAATGATATTAAACAATTTCAGATCTAAATTGGCTCTCATTTCTTTCTGTTTCACAAAAAAGCAGGCTCTTCACATTTCTTTCAAGGTTTTTTTTCTGATTAGAGTTAAGTTATAACCACGCTGGATTGTTAGGATGAGTACAAGCCATTAGATATTTATAAGAAGGAATTTGCGATGGTGAACGTTGCCCTTTAAGGGGGAATCTTTTAGAAAATATATTGGTTTTGAAAGTTGGTTGCTCCCAATTAGAGTCTGTTAAGTGCTCTGAGATGTTACCTTGCATGAAGGGCGCAAGTTGTTGTAGGTGTTGCAGGATAAAAATAAGCAGGTGATTACCTGAAGTGGACATTGCCAAGTGGGTTTTGTTGGCAGCTGGTAAACTTGCCCATGTGAAGATCTAGCTTGATCATTTCATGAATTGCTTTCTCTGTAAAACAGCAACAGCAATTTTGATCTGAGCGAAGTAAATGACCTTTGTAGCTCGACAAACCTGCAGGACTCTTATTTCCAAGTTCTCTCTCTTTACTGTTCCATTGGAGTTTGATTGAAAAACAGCAAATTCTCAGCGAAGTCATCACAACGCGGGCTACTTTTGCAGAATATTTGTTGAAAAGTTGTGGAGACTGTGCCTTGCGTTTTCCAGATTGAGAAGAGTGGGTGACATAATGTCTCTGAACAGCCCTTCAACCTCAGGCAAGCGAGTTCAAGTAAACAGACAGGTGAAATCAAACACTCTTCGTATTGAAGGCTGAAGGGTCCTAAGTGAAATGCATTCGAGCAAACCTCAATCCAGCTCCCAGTAGACATGAGTCAACCGTACAATACCGTCCTCCCAATTGGCACTAACTGGCACTAATTTGGCTGTGTTACTCTGAGAGAGCATAGCGATAGAGAATGCAGCAAATGGAAAAGTCATACTGATGCAGTGAGAGTGTGCTGAGAATGGGATTCAAGAAATCATTATGCTTCATACAGGGCGTTTGAATCAATGACTGGGTGGAAAGTAAAATGTTCCTTTCCCAGCACTATAATCCCTTATTTTTCTTAATGCAAAAACATTAACATTCTTAATGCATTTTTTTTAACTGTGAAAATGTATCCAAAACATCCCAGATTGGAAGTGTAAAAATGGCTGATGAAGGTTTACTGAATGCATTGTTAAAGATTAAACTTGTTAAGCTTCAATATCCAGGACCGTCTGTGTTTACTTCAGGGTGTTTTTTTCTTTACAAACTGTGAAGTAACAAATGGACGTGATGCATGTTCTGTCACATATTTTAATGGATCCAATCATTTGAAATTGCTCATTTTCTAAAGCATTGTAGATTGTTTCAGAGATAATTGGAGTAATGAGTATTGCCTAAACCAAATGTTCTCTTAGCAAATTGGTTACTTGTGGCCCTAAAGCATTCCTGCCTTTTCTCCTTCCTCTAGAGCCCTCCTGCACTTTGCTTACTGTACTCTATCAAAGCCCAGTTCTCTGAGGTCGAATGAATAAAATACTGCAGTTTTCTCACATTGACTGACTGAAATAAAATAATCTATGATGCATGAACAAGTCTAAATGAAATAATAATATCCTTAGTGGTGAGAAATGGATTGGTAATACAGTAATTGAGCAGATTTATTGCCATCTCTGTGAGCTAGCCTGCTGAAACAGCCTGCTATTTTATTTAATCTCATATCAGACGAATTATTGGCTGGTAATCTATTGTTAAACATCATTTAGAATGATGGATGAAAATGTCAGCTTTCTCAACATAATCAATTCATATCTCATTAGCACATATTATTTATGATTCTCATAATGAGGCCTGTAGGGGTCTCCGGGGGGAAATGGAGACCTCAGCTGCTGTTGAAATGAGATGAGAAATACTGTAGTTTATGAGTTAATAACTGCATATATAAAAATGCTTTCCCATAGTATTGATTGTCCTCACCATCTTACAAATGAATTGAGCAGGCTTGCCTTCCTCTCTCTCAACCCTCCCGCTTTCACCACATCCAGAACCTCACCCCTTCGCAGGACCCAATTCGAGATCAGCATTTCCCCCTCATTACAAAAGTAACGCAATTCACCCAAAGTTCACACAGTGGCAAAACATCATTCAAAACAAATAGAAAACATTAAGGAAAATAACATTGTTGGTTTAGTTTGTCAGGAACAACTGGCTGGATTTTAAAAAGGGCGTTTTTTGTGTTCTGCTGGTCCCGACAAAAAGCCTGTGAAAGATTTTTTTTAATACATTCGTATGTGGAACATATGAAGATAAATTAGCATATTATTCCAACTGCAAAACGAACTAGATTGAAAAGATTTTTTTCTCTGCTGCAGTACACTACCTCCATGAGAAAGACCAATGAAAAAACAGGCTTGATTCATGAATTGAATGCAGCTGTAGGTGCAGAGCAATCACGGTCACAGTGTCAACCACTGCCTCAATTAAAGTGCGCTTTCGAATCATTTTATGCTCCAGCTCATAAACATCAATAAAGGAAAATGAGTAATAAATGACTGTCAGGAGTACAAAGGATCAGCTCATATTTCAGATGAAAATGAAGACAAAATGTAGCTTTTATTTGGCTGCAGTATTTCCATTAACTGTCTCACTGACAGGAGGCAACTGGATCAATAGATGGCACGGCCACAGAAAACAGCTTCTTGCTTTTCAGCAGCCAATGCAAAAGGAAACCTGTCATATTGCGATCTTTATCAGATAATCTCCATTACACCAGTGCCTTGATACATGGATACGTTTTCAAGCACTTCACAATATTATTGCTTGAATGAATGCCCACAAATTGTGACTAGAAATTAAAAATGCTAAGTGATTTTACATTCAATACACCTATCACAGTTATATTTCCGATTGTGCAGAGTGTCTCAGATAAAACAGAGGGGAGGAATACATTGACATATGACTTTCCATCATTGAGAGTCTAGCAATGTAGTTTCCTTGCCAGGTTCATGTCTGAAGTTTTATACAGACCCACCAATACATGGCCAGTACTGATCATACCAACATCTTAAAGCTGGAAGTTAAAATTTCAGAGAATTAGAAAGATTGTGGACCAAATGTGTGAAATTTTCCTGACCAGGTTTGTTATTAATACTATGAATTCACTTGCAGCAACATTAAACATCTAGCAGTGTTTAAATGTACAGGTTGTTTCTTGTCATTTTCAAAGAAGGAATAATTCCATCTGGGTCCAGATTTATTCTAATATTAACCACAGGGTCCAGAATTCTTAATTGAAGCCTTGATTTTGAAGTTAGTTATTTTATTAGGTAAGTTATTTTAAGGATTGAATTCAACAATTTGCTAAATTCTGCACCCTCTGGAACATTAAGAAAATAAATGATTCTGAACCCTGGTGGAATTTCTCTCCGAAGTATGTGAACATTTAGAAATGTCTTAAAGAATTTAGCAACAATTATTTTATCTTATTTTAGTGACTGCTTTTTTGTAAACAATGTGGCTGTTATTATTTTTCAGGCAGAAAGTCCTATGAGGTAAATGATTGTTTTTATTTGGGATATTGTTTCCTGGAACACCAGAAGTACCTTTCTCTTTTCAAACAGTGTCTTGAAATCTTTTGTTCCTCCCTTCTACCTGGCTCCCGCTCCCCATCTGGAAACAGAGACTATCTGTTGCCAGTTCTGACGAAGGGTCATGGATCCGAAACGTTGACTCACTTTCCTTTCTCCATAGATGCTGTCTGACTAGCTGAGTTTTCCCAGCTCTCTCTGTTTCTTGAAATTTTTCATGTACAAATGAACATTTTGGGTGCTGAAACCATGGTACAACACCTCATTTGAAGAATGACACTTTTAAACCCACAAACTTCCAATCCAAACCCACTAGCTAATCCAAGTTACCTACAAGCCCCCAAAATGCATCCAATAGAGTTTAGAGTACCAATCTTAATTTAAGCCTTAATGTATCTTCGAGTCATGAATCAAACCAGGTTTATGTAAAGGGATTCTTTATATATTACCTGCCTGGGCAACACCTGCACAATGCACATTGCTCAGCGTCTTCTCAACCTGGAAATATTAATTACAATATAAGCATTTAACAAAAAGGTGGACTTCTATTTTTGTTCTGCAAAGAAAACTGCTGACCCTGTAATTAACACTGTGCAGTCGGATGTGTCAAAGCATTGAACACAGCCAAACCCAGTCAGTCTGGACAAATGCATGATGTAAACATTTGGGCCTCACACAAGATGCTGTTTTCACAACCAAACAAGAGAGAGAAAAAAACATTCATTCACAACCCAGGCTGGCAAAGAATTCATTCCAGCAAACTGAATGAGATTTGTCTTAAGAGTATGCTTTGTCATTTAGAAAAGTATATATGTTTGATCAATCGGATGTTTACAATATAACAATACAGTCATTGTTTATCCCATTGAAAAGGAGTTTATTTTTTGTTTCTTGCGGTAACAAATCCTACCTTCTGCTTATCTTCCCTTTTAAACGTGTTGGCCTTTGTTGCTCTGCCTGTCATTTGGTATTTTTACCTAATAAAGAAACATCAATATTTTCATTGATCTGGTGATTTTTCTTTACCTATTAGTAAGCACTCTACGACACTCCACAGCACCACTCTTGTTAGTGCACTTGTTCTTATTTGTCTAGAATAATAATAGCAGTGGTCATCAACCTGCAGAGGGGATAAACCACATAACCAAACACAAATAGCAAATGGATTCGAATAACTATTTTGAAATGCAAACAGCCTGAATGTGGGACATACATACCTATAAACATCTGAAAGATGATGTTTAGTTTCAAAGTATGTATTTACAAAGCACAAATACTGCTTTACAACTGCCTTTATTAACAAGGATCAGCTTCAAAGAACAAAGTCAGAATCTGAGTGAGAGTCATTCAGGAAACTCTTAAAACTGTATCATTTTGGATTAATGTACATTTACACCTCCCTCCTTTATGCCTAATAACCACGAAAGCCTGTTTAAATAGGTAAATGGCGATAGTCACTCTAAAATAATACAGTGCCAATTTTTGTACCATCATCAGTTTGTACATGTGAATAAATTGTCCCTTTGCACCTGTACAGTTGGTGTACTCTTCATTCCCCATAAGGTTTCCCTTCGATCACTGTTGGCAATAGTAATCTATGGCTGGAGTCTCAGTGACAGAAGCAGATGCAGTTTCTTTTGTTTTTCATTTGTGGCTGTGGTCTCTGGTGGTCGAGTGGGGGATGGGATTTAATCCGACCTGTGGTTCATTGTTAGGCTTACATCTGACCCTTGTCAGTCATGGGAGGGAGGCTGGCTGAAAGGGAGTATCAATTGCATCGAGTCCCTGGTATCTACTTTTGAGCCTGACTATTTGGTGCTTCGGGAAGAGGAACAATTAGGTATGTTTCAATGTTTGGGGGGGATATCTACTTCTGAATCTCTGGCAGCCTGTGAGGTTCTGCATCCAACTTTCCTGACAGTGTGTTTTTGCAGCAGACTTGGATATTGGATTTAAAATTCAAACTTTGCACTAGGATTTGGGAATTAATCCAACAATCACACAATGCTATTAACAATACAGTGATCAATACCTGACTCCCAGTCACAATTAAAACAAAAAATATATACAGTAATTGTACCTCTAGTGAAATCACAGGACATGTTTGTTAATGAGAATGCGCATTTAGAATTTTGCTCCGCCAACAATTTTGTCGCCTAACAGGGTTTGTTTATTAGGAGCAAGTGGATAAAGGGAACATTTGTAGCCATTGTGAGACTGTTCCTATTAAGAGGCTTCTGTAGTACTGCATTGATTAATCAGTTCTTTCAATTCCCTGGTGAGGTGACCTTCCAGTGCATCATTTCTTAAGCAGTGGCCTCGAAAAAAAAACTTTAACCAAGCAAAGGCAGTGAGAGTAATGTGCATGTATTTATTAGAATGGTATAGGTATTAATACATAGTACACAAAGTACTTACTATCTATTGAGGGTATTTGATATAATTGAAGTAATAGCCTCAGTGAAGGATCGGACTCTATTCTGAAGGTTCGGGTACCCAATGGTCTCATGTCTTAGCCTCGAGTCTTCAATTATTCTGCAGATTTTTTTTAATTAATCAAGATTGGATTTTTGGGGTGGTTGGTTTCTTGATGTTCCTTAAAAAAACCTCTTAATCTTAAGATTATGGTGCTACGCCTATGACCAGAGAATGTTGAGCTTTTCGCATCTTCAGGGAGATAGACCCCTGTAGTTCTCCAAATCGGAATCTCATCTTGTTGAACTGCAGTTGGACTGTTTTATGAATTTGGAATAAATATAACTGTATTTAAAAATATTGTAATTCTAGTTGACATCAACTTCAATAGACTGTGTTCTTTAGTTTCAGTCATTTTACATCAAACAGGTCCTGCTCAGTGGCAATCGGTCCTTGTTCCAGACTGGAACAAACTTGTTTTTAAGATTATCAGCTCCAAAAGTACTGATTCCATTAATTCCTCAACTGGTTTCCCCTTCACTTAAGCCCAAACAGCAACTTGCAGTTTACATAGATTTACGTAGACTGCAGATGACAGAAATAGATAATTCAGCCCAACCAGTGCACGCCTGAGTTACTCCACATGAATCTCCACTCACTCCTTACTGCCTCCTATATCCTTGTATTTCCTTCCCCCTCATCTGTCTATTTAGTTTCCTCTCAAAAGTATATTTATTGCATCTTTTCAACCACCGTTCTGAGCAGTGAGTCCCTCACTATTCTCTGCACAAAGAGGTTCAGTTTGATAAAATGCTGCATTATCAAAAAAAAGATATTCTAAGTAAAAAACAATTATATTTTGAAACCAGAGGGCGGTGAAAGGGTCAAACTGCAGCAATTTTAATTGTTCGTCAACTTGGGGTGTTAAAAATGTCCCAAACTAAAGAAAAAAAGAAAAATCCAGTACAAAATAAAATTTGATTGTTCAAGCAAACTCATTTTTTCTCAGTATTTCTTAACAGATTCTATATTATTGACTGTGTTATTCAAGAAATGACAAATGTTTCCACCTATTCCTAAAGGTATGACCATCCCCATCCAACCACCACAGATCCATGGGAAAATTAATCATGGTGATTCTTTGTAGATGATGCTTTGGGATATTCTCCCAACATGAAAGGCACAATATCAAATATATGGATTATTATCATTATTGTGACTACTGTATTATGGAAGTGGCACCTCATTATATCAAAAGAAAGTGAAATACTGAGGAAACTGTGCAAGTACAACCAAATAAAAGTCTGGTCACATCGTTTGTTTTCTCTGGAAGAGAAAACGGAAAGAGACCAACATTTTTATGTAGGTTTTAAGATTCAACTTAATCCAATGTTGCCCCATGTGGAGAAAATGGTCCCCAATATAAAGATTCAGCTTGGTTTTCTCTATGTACATCATACCGACTCACAGACCTTGGCTCTGACCTGAGATCATTTACAAGCCAAGGTCTTGGAAGACAACCTGACATGTAGAGGATTCCCTGCAGGAAGTACATCGCAAAGCACATTTATGTTTTCCAGTGCCAGGTTCCAGCATAGTGGCATTTTCTCCATCCCAGCTCTTTTCAACCCCATTAAATGCTTGCAATGTCCTAAATCACTGTGGTCATAACGACATTTCTGGCCCCCGTCACTGGCTAAAGGAAAGTACAAGAAACGCATTCACATTGTTCAGGGATGGAACGGAACCTTAGAGCTCAGTTGCAGTATCCAATATGGTGTGATTTTTAAAGCCTGAAATACAAGTTATAGGAATAAAGGACCACTTAACTTTTGATGTTGTTGAGTTACTACTGTGCATTCAAGCAGAAAAATCAATTGACAATGTCCTGCTCCTTCAGGTAAACAATTTCTCTGTACATGCTATGTGGTATATCCAGGAGCCAGAGTACCACAAACTAAATGTAACACATTAACCAGTATATGAATCTTACACAATTGTCTCACTATCAAATGCATAGACTCTTGCAAAGTAGCAAGGGAGCAGAGTGATGAGAATGGATTTAATGCCCTTATTCAATCTCATGTTCTCTGCATTCACCTCCTTCCCCCTCAATCCAACTCTGTACTCAACATCTACAATCAAAACTGGCTTATGTTGTTGCGAGCTGCTTCCATCATTTACAGGGACCCGCAGCAATTCCACAGCAAATTGCTGTCAATTTTGGGAACTGTATTAATGCTTGTTATTTAATTGAAATTCACTGATACATATCGATACATTATTTTAAAGATATACTTTTTTAAAAAAGCAAATCATAAGAAATTTTAAAGCATTCACATTTTGTGTCCAGTCAATGCAATGCTGCGAATGCATTTCTACACTGGTGCAATGTTGCCATCTAGTGGTACCTTGTATTGTTGAGTTAGAGCTGGAAATATTGAGGTAATGAAAATAGGGCAAAGTGTCTAAGGTGTTGCTATTGGATTTTAGTGGGAATTGTTCCAAATGTGCTCTAAGAGTGTGACTTTTACATTAGTATGAGGTATGGACTCTACAGATGAGCACCAGATGCTTCATTCATTCAAATATGTTTACAAGGGCTTAGGGTCCGTTGATATGGAAATTTTCCAATATCGATATATCGGTGGGCTCATATCGATATATACCGATATATCGATATCACCAGGTTTTCTTATCCTGTGTATGCGCACGCATTCGGAGGTGCACGCGCATTCCGATGTGCGCCCGCATTCCGATATGCGACATGGTAAGTTGAAAAAGTTTTATATTATACCGATATAACCATATATCAATATATCGCCGGACACGATATACCGATGTTTTGTGATATACTGATTTTTTTTCATACCGAATTTTACGATATACCGATATATTCAAATTTCCAATATCGGCATATCGATATGAAAAATTATACCGATATAACCGATATATCGATATAATACACTACAAGGGCCCAAGTTTTGCTCTAGAGTCTGTTTGGCCCAGATTTACAATGAGTGGGTGAATTGAGGTGAAGAAGGCCTCTCAAGCCATTTGATCACATGCTTTCTTTATTATGGCATTGATAGTTTGCATTTGATGTAGCACCTTTTATGTCAAAAATCATAACAACAAGCATTTATATAGCAAAGGTTAGTGTTTTGGAGTGCTTACCAGTGGCAAACCTTGATCCAGAGTCAATGAGGGGAGGGTCGGTCACAGTAGGCAAAATTGAAAAGGAAGGTCTTCAGGTGTGAAATGAAGATGAACAAGGAGTTGGTAAGTCAGAGGGATTTAAGTTGATTTCAGAGACTCAAGGTGTAGTGGCTGGAAGGATGGCAAGTTGTAAATATTAAAAGTTCTTATTCCTGGTTTCTCTTACATGATGTCGCAAATTTGTGTTAACTGAGGTCAACTGTTGCACCAGCTGAGATCAGCTAACTTCATACAGTCCAGGTTTCAAACCTATAAGGTCCAGTCCAGTACCAGGAGAATGGCTTTACCCATTAGGCTATCGTAGTGGTCAAGGGACACAATACAGAATTAATTAAATATTGATGTTATCATAAGGAAAATGAAGATCAGCTCTTCTGGTTTGTTTCCTTCCCAAACTGAATTGATTTTTCAGTCACATTCTTCATATAGACAATGTCGTTTTAAGGTAATATTTCACTGGAAATTGAGTTTTCATTTATAAAAAACTGCTTGCAGTTATATAGCATCCTACGCGCAGAATAACAATTCGGAGCGCTGTTTAGAAACTATATTGCAGCAAAAAATTCACCATGGACATTTACTATTCAAGCCAGACCTTACACAATCTGCAAGCATTTAAAACTTAAGCTTGGCATCGTCTAATCACTACTTCTTCATTTATCTAATTTTCTCTCCCACATTTTTCACCATTAAAGAAACAAAGTAGCTGTTATTGGAAAGAGTTCAAGATCACGCAGACCCAAAGAGAGGGTTTATGATAGAAATTGCGGCCAAGATATTTCCATTTCCTTTGTCTGTCCAGTTGCCAGGGAGCTGGCATCCAGGCTATTTCAAGGGAGTTGTTTATGTGGGAGAGTGGGACAGTAACATTTGCACTCTTTCTCTCAGTGTAACATGAGTTCATATAAAATTGAAATAAGAGGTTTCAAGCAATTTGGGGGGAAAATGACTTTTGTCCCAGGTGACTTAAGGAATCTCAAAATGCAATATGTGAGAAAAGCATTTGAGGTGCGGAAGCAATTTTTAAATAGACAAAAGGGGAAATCAATGAAGCTTACCTCGTGACTTAATTTATTAAAAAGGATTAAGCCATTTCAATACATTATTCTGAATTGTATTTACAACGTTCCCCTCACACTAAAGTTCTCTTTCAATTGAAAAATATAAAATTTACAGGTTTGTTTTCCTAATGGATTGTCTAAGTGTAGCTGCAACACTGGGGAATATTTAACTTGTTTTTCTTTACTTCTATTATCTTTCACTTCTTCCATCTGCATAGTTTATAATACATTATAATGATTATTACTAAGAATTAAGTGATGATCATTATTCAATAAAGCTGCAAGGTAACAACATCCATTGTTAATCTTTCAACGTAAACATCAAATTCAAGCTACAAATAAGAATTAGATGGAAAAAGTCCCTTTGGCATTTTCATCTCCTCCTTCCATAATATTAACTCTATTTTCCTTTCTGTACAACATCTAGCAGTTTCTTAAATGAGTCCAGGGTTTGACATCTACCTGGAAATTTATTTCAGCTGTGGATTACCTCTGGTTAAAAGTATATTTCCTAATGTAAGTCCTAAACTTGACTTTCACAACTCTGGACCTGTGCCACCATGGTGTTGTTCTGGGTTTACAACAACAACAACAACTTTGATTTATATAGCGCCCTCCACGCCGGACAGCGTCTCAGAGTGTTTACTTTTTCAGTCCTGTTATGTAGTCTAAGAAGTTGTTTTGCATTGCTGATGAAATACAGTATATACAGTACATTTCATTTATTCCTCAAAGCTCACTTCATATGTTATATCCTACGCTATATATATATATATCTTTGATATGGTGTTCAAACAACTGTACCAGATTAGATTTTTATAATACCCCTCACTGGGTAGCATCTCAGAGTGTTTAACAGCGGAAAGGATTGACTCCAAGCGAGCAAGGGAAGGAGGTCTCTGATAGTTTGTTACTCTCCTCCCTATTGTCTCCAGGTGACCTTTATACCTCCAGGTGTTAACCAGAATCGTATCCGAGAGCTGCCTGGGAGCAGCACACCGACTAAAAGTAAACTAAGGAATGTTGGTGCTAAATTAAGTTAAGGAATACATGTGTAATGTTTCTTAACATTTATTTCTTCTGATGATAGTTTTTTCTGATAATTAACAAGGAATTAGTTAATGTCACTCCTAATGAGGACAGAAAGCTTCTTATCGGCATTTACGAAAGACAACCACAAAAAGCACCTCTCTCTCCCAACAGCAAAAAAAACATTAATTCCCTGCTCTATCTGCCAATTAGCTTACTTTGTGAACTGGGCTCGGACTGCACTCAACCCAATGCAGGCATTTGATTAAGTTCCACTTGTGAGTATTTTAAGGAAGATTAATGCTCATGGAATTAATGGTAAATCAGATGATTCGTCTGAAAAATGATTCAGTGAAAGAAAGCAGACGTTGGAGATAAATGGCAAAAGTTTATCTGAAGATAGTGAGTTGCAGCATTCTATCTGATCTGTTGTCAGTTCTCCGCTATTTACATTATAACTGACTGCTCAAGAGAAGAGAATAACATTTGCTAATGATACCAATCTTTCCAGGCAGATACTTTGTTGAGTCAGAAAGTTGTCAGTTCAAACCTTATGTCAGGACTTTAAACTCATGATCCAGTCTGACGACAACAACAACAACTTGCATTTCTATGCTACCCGTCATGCAGGGTAGGGTCTCGGAGCATTGATACTACAGTGTTGGTGATTCATTACATTGATGGAAGTGATATGGATGAGACAATTCAACTATCTACCTGTTCGGGTGGATGTTATTAGATCTCATTTCATGATTCAAAAAGAGAAGGAAGTTTTTCTAGGTGTACTGGCCAATAATCCTCCAGATAAAATTGGCTATTTCACATAATGTTTTAGTGACATTCCTCTGCACAAATCGACCACTGTATTTGCCTCAAAAATTCACAGTCTCAAATCTTCATAGTCTCAAAGTACTTCCCGAACATAAGAACATAAGAATTAGGAACAGGAGTAGGCCATTCGGCCCCTCGAGCCTGCCCCGCCATTTGATAAGATCATGGCTGATCTTCTGACCTAACTCTAATTACCTGCCTAATGTTCAAGGGCTGAGCATCTACAGCCTTCTGGGGTAGTGATAAATTCAGTACCCTTAGAGTGAAGAAATATTTCCTCAACTCTGTTCTAAAAGGCTGACCCTTAATTTTAAGATTATGACCCCTGGTTATGAATTCTCCTACCAGGGGAAACAGTCCCTCACTGTCTACTTTATCCAGCCCTTTAAGAATCTTATATGTTTTTCAATAAGATCTCCCCTAATTCTTCTGTACTCTAGAGAATACAGCCCTAGTTTATTCAACCTATCTTTATAGGTCAGTCCCTTCATCCAAGGAACTAACCTAGTGAAATCTACACAGCACCACCTCTAAGGCAAGTATGTCCTTTATTAAGTAAGGAGACCAAAACTGCACAGAATACTCTAGGTGCAGTCTCACCAAGGCCCTATACAGTTGCAGCAAGACTTCCCTACTCTTGTACTCTAAACCTTTTGCAATGAATGCTAACATGCCGTTTGCCTTCTTAGTTGCTTGCTGCAGCTGCAAACTAACATTTTGAGACTGGTGTACAAGGATACCCAAATCCCTTTGTAACACTATCTAACCTCTTTGATAACACTTTGATAACACTATCTAACCTCTCCCGGTCCAGAAAATAATTAGCTTTTTTATTTTTGCTACCTAGGTGAATAATTTCACACTTCCCCATATTAAATTCCATCTGCCACCTATTGGCCCCCTCCCCTAGCCTATCTATATCCCGTTGCAATCTTATTGCATCATCCTCAGAGCTCACTCTCCTACCTAGTTTAGTATCATCCGCGAATTTAGACACGTTACATTCAATGTCGTCGTCTAGATCATTAATGTAAATTGTAAAAAGCTGAGGCCCAAGCACTGATCCTTGTGGCACTCCACTAGTTACATCCTGCCAATTCGAGAATGACCTGTTTATCCCTACTCTCTGTTTTCTACCTGTTAGCCACTCTTGCTAGTGGCTGACAGGCATGCTAATATGTTCCCATTAATCCTGTGGGCCTTGACTTTGTGCAATAGAAGTGAAAGGTACCATATGAAATACTGTACAACAATTATTGATATAATTTTGGTGCAGGTATATGTATTTGCAAATTGAACCAAGAAACAGTAAAGTTGATACCAACTCTTGAGTTTTTTTTGTTCATTAACAAACAACATCCTACCACCTGGTAAGGGAAGTGACATAGTTCTTTTTCTTGTCCAAATACACAAGCAATTATTTAGAATGAAAATCTAGGGACTGGACAGATGTTTCAGTTGATGGCATCAGATCATAAAAGAGTTTATGTATAGAAGTTCTGTCAACCCATTTGATCTCATTATAGCCACCCTAGCATCATCCTATTATAGCATCGCACTTTTTTAATTTGATGAGCCATGTAATTTAAAAGTGAGATATGCAGCTTATCCTATAGGAGTGAAATTGGTCAGTATATTTTCTCTCACAGAATTATGAATGAATGTAGCTTTAGTTTTCCACTGAGCAGGTTTGCTGTATATGTTTCCAATTTGTATTCAAATAAGAAGGAACATATCATGCAGTTGCTTCTGCTGCCAAATAACTTTTTTTTGTTGTTACAGATTTGCAAATCAGTGAACTTTACTGCACCATGAAGTTGGTGAGGGAACACATCCAATTTTCAGATGGAGTTCAGGTTAAGTGAATGTTCCTGATAAGTGAACATACTTTTGTGGACAATAGCGGCTATCAGGGTAAATGATTTAAAACAAGAGTTATTTACGTAAATGGGAGTGGAGTAAAATAATTAAACGAATCATGAAACATGTTTCAGAAAACACATTGCGTGGCATGCAGGTTAATGAATTATTAGGAAAAACATAAATTTAGAAGCTAATGAAAAATAAAAAGTAAAGGTACTTCTAAGGGAATTTAAGTATTATTTAACACTCCAGATGTTAAATACAGCTGTGGAGAGTTTGTTACAGAGCGTAATACACCTCACTAAAATGCAGGACTGAGATGGGATGTGGTGATTAGTCCACAAGAATCTGATTGGATCATTGTCCTTATTGACATTGTTATTGAAGACTTGCCAAAACTTGATTGTATTGATGGGATGTGGTGATTAGTCCACAAGCATCTGACAGGAAGTAACCAATTGGTGAGTATGATAGAGAGCAAACACCACACCTCAAGATTGTACAACTCAAAGAATGTGGGGAAGAAGGGTATTCAAGAGTTTGGGAAAGAGACAGGAAAAGGAATTAATATACAGTAGATAGCATCACTGCAGAAGTAAAAGCCAACACACAAATGTAATTAGTTGAGTGACCACCTGTGGTGTTGTAGATTCTCATGGTTCTGGAGCTTTCTTGGTGTTGGTTAGTTCTAAGACTGATGCAAAATACCTGCCTAGTCTGAAATAATTGCATGCTGCTGGCTCTTGTAACCATAGAATTGTTAATATAATTAGGCTGTGTCCACTGGATGGCAATCCGTAACCTGCGGAGGGACACAAATATAACATAATGATTACAACAACAACTTACATTTATATAGCACCCTCCATGCCAGGTCGCAACTTAAAGCACTCAAATTAGTGGATCTAAGTTTTTTTTAGACAGAATTACTATACACAGAGGGTAGTGAGAATGTGGAACTCGCTGCCTCAAGCGATGGGTGATAATATTAATAATAATAAACCTTGCATTTGATATAGCACTTTTAATTTCTTCTAGACATCTCAAAGCACTTTACAGAATATATTGTAAAGTGAATTGACTGTATATTTGTGGGCAAAACATAGCAGCCAATTGTGCACAGCAGTATCCTGCAAACAGTTGTGGATAGAAATGACCAATTTTATTATTGTAGTTTATTTTTGGACGGATTATTATTAGGCATGTAGAGTAAGGAAACCCGCCCAAGGTTTTGCCCTGACCTGCCTGGATTCGAACATAGGTCTCATGTTTGTAAGGCAAGTGCTCTAACCACTGAGCTACAGGACTGATTAAGGTATTATAGATGCATTCAAGAGAAAGCTTGACCTTCTCATGAGGGAACCCAGGGCATTTCATATCCTCTGTGCATGAAAACATTTTTTCTCATCCCCTTCATTTGGTCATTTATATCTATCTTAATAGAGAGAAAGTGCTATGTTCTGATATCATTCTTTTCTATATCTCACAGAAGCACTTTGAACAGAAACCATTCAAATACCGAGATCTTATTGCAGGGAATCTGATTACTGTAGCCTTAAATAAAGCATCTGTTCCTTTGACAGCATAGTTGTGGACCTCACCAATAAGAACAAAGAACGGGAGGAGTGCATCTGCCCCATTGCATTTTTCTGCTCAAATTTCTGGTTGCTGGTATCTTGTGGTAAAGGATACAGACATTGTCTCTGCTGATGCTGGTAGTCTCATTGATCTGGGGAAAAAGATGACTTCACATAATACCTATGGATGTTGTGTGTATTTTCTCACTTTCAATAACACTATAGTTCAAGTGAGATACATCTGTCTTCCTTGGCAGACAGGATGGGAAGCTATAGTGGAATCCTAATGAGACCAATCAGTTATTTGCATGACATCTCCATTGCAGCTTCTCCAGATGAAACTCATATACTGACAGGCCAAGTGACTGGAACAAGGCAAGCCATATTTATATCGAATGAGCATGCATTTTTGATTTCACTCTGGGGAGCATGAAAGATAGCACTAAAATAGAATACCAAATAAAATGTGCTTTGAGTGCAATTTACCAAATTGGTGTGAGGCAGACTTTGGCTTTTTAAAAAATCTCTGAGCCATAATAATAATAATCCTTGCGTTTGATATTGCACTTTTCACATCTTCTAGACATCTCAAAGCGCTTCACAAAATATACTGTAAAGTGAATTGTATATTTTGTGGGTGAAACCCGGCAGCCAATTGTGCACTGCATTGTTTCACAAACAGTCGTGGATTGAGTGACCAATTTATTATAGTTTCATTTTCTTCAGGGATTATTATCAGGCGTGTGGAGTAAGGAAACTTGCCCAAGATTTCACCCTACTGGGATTTGAACCCAGATCTCTAGTTTGAGAGATGAATACTCTAACCATTGATTTACAGGACTCCATGGCTTTGAATCTAGGAGGACTGATGCGATGAACATCTCCACTGTAAACTGATTGTGAAGGTTCTATGTGGAATGCATTTGGTAGTCTCTCTTTCTAATGGGTATAAATTCTCAGCTCAGAAATGCACTTAATTGTGGCCTCAATGGCATAAATATAGTGATCTCACTCTGAGAGGGGAGTTGGCTGACATGAAAAGTAGAAAATGTCACTCGGGTGCAAAAGAGGAGAGTGTTCATCTGAGGTTAGGGCTATCACACATTTTGGCAGAATACAGTGAGTTTTGGCCATCAACAATAACTGTTTCCATTTAAAAAATTCCTTGCATATAAAAGAATAGCTCAAGTGTTTCCACAATCTTATGTTTACAACAAATCGATTTTGCAGGTTAAGACCAGGTGAAATTTCCAGCCTAAAGTAGCTACTCATGTGGTATGTAATCTGGATGTGCTTAGTCCTGCTGCTTCACATCCAAATGAGAAAGTGTATTAACCCTTTTGCTGGCAAAAATTCCACTACTATAATTTAAATCTCGTGAAGCGTTCTACTGACATGAAAGCATAATGTCAAATGTGAGAATGATTATAATCATGATTATTATTATTATATTATTATTATCTGCAACCCATATATATTTTTTTGGCAAGTACAAAATTCTATTTGAAAATTTGTGCCCACTACCTACTGATGCATCTCTCGAGGCAAGAGACAGGGTCTTGGATTTTTCTGCACTCAAAGGGGTGGACCACAAGTGACAGTGAACATCACTCTTGTGGCTTAATTTTAATGATGCAGAACTGGAACTACGAGACTCTCCCAGGCCCTCCTTAAATCAATATGCATGGAAAAAATGACCATCTGGCATTTCTTGAACCTAAACATTCCTGAGTAACTGTACTCTTTCCCTTCTGTCTTATAATTCAGAAATTTACTTGAACAAAATAAGTTTGATGTAAACATAACTATGATTGGCATCATGAACGTTCTCTTTCTCCATTTATGTGACACTTTCCCAGTTTTCCTGTTCTATTATGCATTGTATGCAGAGTTCGGCCTAAGGAGTAATATTTTGCTTTATGCCTTCTAATGCATCCATTAAATGCTCTCTACGTCTGTAACTCTAGGCCACATTTCCAGTTTTAAACATTCCAATACAACTCATGCACGTTCGAAGGAAGGAGTCTTCATAAACTGGTTGGAATATTTCTACCTCTGCAGCTCTGTAAAAATTGTCACCCTTTTCAAGGTACTGAACTCTGCCGAGTTTGTTTAGATTGTGATTTGATGCAAGCTTGTTGCATTTTCTTCATTCTAGGTCCTTCTGAATTTCATGCTTCAAACATTTATAGCCAAACCTGGGCTAACCTGTTTGCTAGTCACGATTACTTGAGATTTATTTATTCTCCGCAGAGATGAATGTTGCATTGCTCATCGCTACTGAATGCAATGGTTCCAACTTCAGTGGAGCATAAACCTATAAATTTTATTTACACCAACTATATTTTCAAATGAAATAAGCATTCCTGATGGCTTTATCATGCAATAAAATGAGATTTATTTTGCACATGCTCAAGGCTAAGATTTTACTTCATTGTCATAAAAGAGAATATCAATCATGCGCCTGCAATGTCCAATGTCTAGTTGGTAAATACTCCATGGTATGGAACTCACCTGAATACATCACTTGAATACATCAGAAATATCTGTGATGAATTGCTTAATAATAGGTTTTGAGGTACTGTACTTTCTTCCTGTATGAACATTGTTATGTTTCCATTGGAGCTTCCACTGGTCTGGGAGAATGCACCTCTCCTGCCACATAATGCTACTGACTGATGGAGGGTACTTGCCTCTGCTCAGACAGAAAGGTTGAGTTGCTTGGATGCAGTACGTGGACAACCGCTTCCAATACAGTACAAATTACATCTATATAGTGCCATTGTGGGACTTTGTTGTGTGTTAATTCACTGCCGTGTTCACCTACAGTTACTATACGTCACAATCAACTCCTGCAACTCAGTGGTTAGAGCACTCGCCTTGCAAACGTAAGGCCCGTGTTTCGAATCCAGGCAGATCAGGGCGAAACCTTGTGCAAGTTTCCTTACTCCACACTCCTAATAATAATCTGTCCCAAAAAAATCCTATAATAAATTGGTTATTTCAATCCACGACTGTTTGTAGGACACTGCTATGCATAATTGTCTGCTGCGTTTCGCCCACAAATATACAGTCAATTCACTTTACAATATATTCTGTGAAGCGCTTTGAAACATCCATTGGATGTGAAAGGTATTCTTATTGTCAATATGCCACACTAATTAAAAGAAGTTGAGAGTATAATATTGTAGCTTTTTTAATACTTCTGCGGCTAGATCCATTGGCCATGCAGGTATCAAAGCAAACTACCTCCTACACCCTCCTATTCCCCTCTCCCTCATGTGAAGGTCTAGCTTAATCTTGAATGTCTCCATACTCTCTGATTCAACCACTGTTTCAGTCAGCAAGTTCAGATATAATGTAAAAAAAATACAACCTTTAAAGAAACATTTTCTGCATTCAAGTTTTCCCCAACTCTGAATGTATGTTGCTTCTAAGTTGAGCTTTGAGAATGTTAGGGTCAAGTCTAACAAGGGAAAAGAAACAGTGAACGTGCGCACTAAGGTGTGAAGGTATGCTTTTGTCTTTCAGATAAATCTTCAAAAAAGCTTATCATACAAACTCAACAAATTGAAAATAAGAAATAGAAAATACGTAAGTAAGACTAGCATACCAAATATCTTCATTTATTGTTTTCTGTTGAATGAGACTACTGTATGTTTAAAGTTCTTTAATAGTGAATGTCTTTTGTACATCAAATAACAGTTATACTCTCAAACTTATTAATAGAGGATCATCAATCTTCATTCATTTTTTATTAAAGTCTCTCACTCTTCTGACAAGATTCCTGAATTATAAAGCATTTGCAACATATGATATACTGGTAAATGATCCTAGCAATTAATGATTAAGTGATTTCTATTAAAGAGAAGGAATTCAATGTTAATACATGATGTACAACAAAAAATTTAAAACCATTGATTTAATTTTAAACATCCATCTTTTAATATAAGCACATCATTACTACAGGTTAAGTAGATCATTTGTTAACCAGGTTCATGATGTACCTCTTAGTGGATACATGAGGTATAAGGAAATACTGTACCATAGTTAGATATGAGATTGGATTAGGAGAGAAGGAGGCTCAAGTGATGCATACCGTATATCTCCGCGTATAAGGCGCACTTTTTTTCAGGTCGGAAGATCTCGAAAGTAGGGGGTGCGCCCTATACGCAGATACAAGAAATTTTGAGCCTCGGAAATACAGTAAACAGGAGGGGCGGCCGGCGCGCTGTCAGCCGGGGTTTGGTCAGTGTCCGGCGGGGGTTGGGAGGACCGGTGACGGGGCTTCGGCCTCGGCCGCCCGGGCAGCGGCAGCAGCAGCGGACTTCAGTGCTGTGCTTACCTTCTGCCGAACCCAGTCTGCCTGCCTCCCTCCCTGCCGCTCTCTCTCCCTCCCTTCCTGCGGCCTGCCGCTCTCCCTCTCTCTCTCCCGGGCTGCCGGCCTGCCTCTCTCCCTCTCTCCCTCTCTCTCTCCCGGGCTGCCGTCCTGCCTCTCTCCCTCTCTCTCTCCCGGGCTGCCGTCCTGCCTCTCTCCCTCTCTCCCTCTCTCTCTCCCGGGCTGCCGGCCTGCCTCTCTCCCTCTCTCCCTCTCTCTCTCCCGGGCTGCCGGCCTGCCTCTCTCCCTCTCTCCCTCTCTCTCTCCCGGGCTGCCGGCCTGCCTCTCTCCCTCTCTCCCTCTCTCTCTCCCGGGCTGCCGGCCTGCCTCTCTCCCTCTCTCCCTCTCTCTCTCCCGGGCTGCCGGCCTGCCTCTCTCCCTCTCTCCCTCTCTCTCTTCTGGGCTGCCGGCCTGCCGCTCTCCCTCCCTCCCTCCCTCCCTCCCTGCCCGCGTTCCTGCCTGCCTCTCTCCCTCTCTCTCTCCCGGGCTGCCGGCCTGCCTCTCTCCCTCTCTCCCTCTCTCTCTCCCAGGCTGCCGCTCTTCTTCTCTCCCTCTGTCTCTCCCTGGCTGCCTGCCTCTCTCCCTCTCTCTCTCTCTGTACCTACCTGTCTCTCCTGTCTCTCCTCCCTTCTGCCGGCAATATCATTGAAAATGCTTCCGTTTTTTTTCACCAAGAAAAGGTCAAAAACAGGGGGGTGCGCCTTATACGCGGGTGCGCCTTATACGCGGAGATATACGGTAAACACTGACATGCACTAGTCCAGAATTTTTCTATTTCCATGCTGTAACATTTTATGTAAACCTATGAATTAGGTTTTCCGTTTCACCCCCAAATACACAGTTAATCCACTTTACATCCTCCCAACACAAAAGGAGCAATTTTGTTGTTGTATCTTCAGTGAAACGCTTTGGGACGTCTCAATGACGTGATAAAGCACTACACCAAACACAAGTGTTATTATTAATGATCTGTATTTACACAAAAATGTTTTATGAATCTTTTATGCAATGCATTATGCCAGACAGCAGGATTTAAGAAACCAATATGAAATTTAGATTTAACATTCCTGGAAATTGTAGTTTGCTTCAAGAACTAAACCCAGATTTATTGTAACATAATTACTTGTTTTCACCTTGTGAAAAACCCTCGATTAGATACCATTATTTAAAATAGTAAAAGTCAACTAATGGAAGTAATTCTGGCCCTTCTCCACAGCAAGCAAAAAGATTGCCTTAATCCAGTCATTCCAATTAAACAAGCACCGTTACAAGTACCGGTATATATCCTAATGATCCCACTTAGCAATAAAATATCCCATAAGAACACAACATCCCAAGTCATTAAACCAGCTCTAACAGTGGGTTGACTTTAAGTGTTAAGAGAGTGTAAAACCATCCTGTTGAGCTTCTGAAGCTGTTGTTTGGAAAACAATTAAAACTGCAGCAGTATGTCGAGAGCAAGTCATGGTGCTCAGACTGCACGCTGAAATATCTTTGTTTCTGCATTGCCGGGGGTTAAAAGAAAAGTTCTGCTCCACTGCCAAGTGTTAAATACTTCTCCACCACATCACCAGAGACTACCAGCCCACAAAGGACCAAATGCATGACTTGACCATTCTACTGCTACCTGTAAGAAAATCAAACAAAGAAGAAACAAACCGAAAATGCAGCATAAAATTACTGCATAATGGAATTTTTTTTAATTATAGGTGCAAAAACCATCACCCAAACTGTAAAATGCTGATCTGCATCAGGAAAATGATTGTGTATAGTGTCCTATTAATATGTCGAAATGTTTCAAAGCAGTTCACAGGATTTTACTGTATAGTGATTGTTTTGTACAGTTGAACATGACAACCAATTTTATGCACAGCACAAATATTATGAAACATCCATGTTCCACAAACACCCAGGAAATAAGTAATCAATTTTATTTGAGAGATTGCTGGCCTGGACACCAAGAAAAACTCCATTCTGTTTTGAATAGTTCCATGGGATCTTTAGCGTCCAGCTGAACAGACAGACATGATCTTAGTTTAACATCTTATCCAGAGGATGTAATGCCCAACACTGCAGTGGTTCAAAGTTACTAAAACCAGACATTTTGAAGTGGCTCAACATCAATTGAAGTCAAAGGACCTAGTGCTATTTAAAGCACTAGGTCCTAGAACAGGTCCTCTGGATCTACTGCTATTGACATTCTCCAACATTAATACCAGGTTTGGGGATCCAAATATCTTGATACAAATTGCTAGGAATGTGATAGAAATATTATACACCCCAATAGCTTGTCTGAATGTGAGCAGAATCCATTTACAACGAAAATTGGGATTTGTAAATTCTATGAATAAAGTTTTTTTTTCCTGCCTGACTCATCAGCAAGATTTGGTGGGGCATACCAATCACTGGGAGCAAGAATTCTTCCTACTGAGATCCTGTTAACCCTTCAAGTCAAAGCCCTGATGGGTAGGGTGTCCCTATCTGGCCAAACAGTGACACTTGTCATACAGTGTTATCAATGGCTAGGTTTAGCTGGTTAGACTCTAGCAGTTCCCTACTATACATTCTGGGTTCTCCAAGCCTTGGCTCTTGCCAACCTACATCTAATAGGTTGAAGTGCTCTGAGACGCTGTTCGGCGTGGAGGGCGCTATATAAATCCAAGTTATTACTGTAATACTCTCTGGAATTAGGTAAGCAGAGTATGTCATTTCTCATGAGTAGGTGGCATAAACATATGAAACTCTCAGTACAGTTTGTATGATGGTAGATTTCGGCATCTTGCAGCCATATGGCTGACCCCTCAAAACTCTGTTAAATGAGTATGAGATCAAATGGAATGGATTGATGTAGTAATGAACTACTTTCTTTATTTCCTTCAATTTGCTTCCTGTTCTCCCCAGGTTACATAACAACTATGGGTGAGTACACGTGAGCTACTTGGATCTCCGATGCTGTTGCAGATTGACAGCTGGGAGATGTGTTAGAGCTGCATTTGGATACTAGGGTCCGTCGATATGGAAATTTTCCGATTTAGATATATCGATGGGCTCATATTGAGATATACCAAATTATCGATACTTTCGGGATTGTTGTACTGCGCATGTGCGCGCGGTGCGCGCATTCGGAGTGCGCGCGCATTCGGGGTGCGCGCAAGTTTTGGGTGCGCGCGCATTCCGGGTGTATCTGCATTAACTAATGCAGATAACGCTTTGCTCTCTTTCATCCTTTGATCCGCACTCTGGTGGCTTTCAAATAATTAGCAAATGTTGGAAATTAGATGATATTCAGAAGACACAAATTGATAGTACAAAAAGTGCTTCCCATGCTATTTGGAAATATTGCAAATTCCCCCCCTCCCCCCCACCCCCATCATGGATTCATCCAACAAATATGATATTGTGTCTACACTAACCTGGATGTAGTGTATTATAGCAGGCTGGCTACTGATCAGCGGCATTAGATCAAAGGGAAATGAAGAAGGGCATGAGAAAATGCGGGAACACCTAACAACTTTAGGACATGGCTTTGTTGTACGGGCTTAAAAAGCAAACTAATTTTCTTCTACATGTACAACATTCACAGTGACTATACATTGGGGTAAAAACCCTTGAAGCACTTTAAGACATCGCCTAATATCAATTCCAAAGATTATCATTACTTTGTCTCCTTTTAAGTGGATGATATACAGTACTTACATTTATATACTGTAGCACTTTTCATGTGGAGTAGCATTGTGGAGTGTAGTTTAACACAGAGTTGGGGAGAAATGAAAGGTTACAGTTGAAGAGAAAAATCTTCAGGAGCAATTTGAAGATAGGTAAAGAGGGGAATGAGGATGGATTGAATCAGGGAGTTCAAAAGGTTCAGGACATAGTGGCTGAAGGCACAGTGCGAATCGTGGGGTATAGGAGTCACAGAAAACCCAAGCTGTTTGGGTAGAAGAGTATGGTGTGAATATGTTGGAGCAGTGGGAGGTGCTAGGGCATGAAGTGATTTACAGATGAGTGTGAACATGTTGAAATTGATACTTTCTTCAATAGAGAGCTAATGAAACCTGGCAAGATCTGGGGTGATGAGGAGTTTGGTACAGTATGGGCAATGGAGTTCTGACTCAGTTGGACTTCATAGCAATAATAATCCTTGCATTTGATATATCACGTCTTCTAGACATCTCAAAGTGCTTCACAGAATATATAAAGTAAATTTAACTATATTTGTGGGCAAAACATGGCAGCCAATTGCGCATAGCAAACAGTTATAGATTGAATTGACCAATTTTTTTTTTTTCTTGAAGGATTATTATCAGGCATGTGGAGTAAGGAAACTTGCCCAAAGTTTCGCCCTGCCTGGAATCAAACCCAGGCCTGTTGCTTGTGCGTTGAGTGCTCTAACCACTGAGCTACAGCACTCCATAGGACTTTGTGAATGCTAGAGCTGGAAGATGAGCCACAAGGAGAAACAAAGAACATCTGCATGATCCTGTCCCATATTACTGTACGAATAATCCATTAAGCCTTAAATGTCTTATCTAGACATTTTCAAAAGGTTATGAAACTCTATTGAAATGGTTTTTGGTCAGGGCAATCATATCAAGTGAGTGTAAACAAAAATCATTGCTGTGTGGTATGAAAGTAGCATGATATGATATGAACTGTCAGTGAGGAATGTAGAGTACTGTACAATGAGACTCAAGCTATCAGCAGGTACCATCGGACAAGACCTGAGCAGTCAATGCACGAGAATGCAGTATCACTGTGGAAAATCTTTCCAATCTGGTCTAACTATGATCAGCTGTTTATTTCCAGTTTTCGTGCAATAGCAATCTTTTCATTAAACACATAATAATTATTTATGGCAGTGTTATTCCGGTATCATTAAGCAACTGTTCTTTTTATAGTTTGTAGTTCTTATAGTTGAGATATTAGAGCTTTGTTAAACATTAAGTACTACTTTTATAGCAGGCATTAAAAATGAAGTGCTATTGGAGTGAGAGATTTGTCTTGAAATATTCTAATTCTTTCTTTTAATCTTTTTTTCAATAGTCTGCACAGATTTATATATTAAAAAACAACAGCCAGTTAGCTTGAACATGATGTTTAATGCATTTTGGAATATCAAGGGATTAAATTACTTTCTAAGTAATGATTAACAGATGGGATTTCCGTATTATTTTATTTCAAATACTAATGAGAGTCAAATCCAAAATTGTCTGGATCTTTTTGTTATTACAGCATACGGTTGTTTTATATTGTATTTGCAATTCCAAAATGTTCTTTACTTGGTGATAGCTTTTTTTGTGAAAATGAAAGGATATGTTTATTGCACACATCATGTATCATGAGTATAAATATGGAATAATGGATACCTAGGAGGGAATTGTAATCCTGAAACTCTTCCATGGTGATTTGACTTGATTTCATACAGTACAAATGATCTTTTTATGTTTTCTTGGAAGGAAATAAAAATTGGGGGGAAAACAGTTACTTAATGGTTGATGTGCTCTGTGGGTTTGTTGAACACATTGCATTGAAATTATGCTGGTGAACAGTTATTCTAATTCTTTTAAATTTTAAGGTACAAGTCATAGCAGAAGTTTGCTGTCGTGGTTGTGCATTGGTAATTCACCCTTTGTGGGCCTAATAATCATACCTGTGTGCTGATTAGTATTATTACTATTCCTACTAAATGCTATTACAATCCTGGTCTACTATGATTTAAATACTTTGTCCCGTCTTATCTGATCACTTATAATAAAATAGGAATAATGGTGGTGAATAAACCTGAAGATGTCAGATTTTATACTAACACCAATGGAAACCTTATAATATGTAAAAGGCTAAAAGACTTGAAAAGCGCTATATCAAATGCAAGGATTATTAATATTATTATTAACGCTGGACTGTATATATCCATAAGAATACCTCTGCAAGCCAAAGTTCTAACTGGTAGGATGGTCCCATCTGAACACACAGCAGGAAAACTTCCCTGACAGGTTTCAATGGCAAGCTATGCATGTCAGCTGCTTAAACGCCAGCAGTATCCCAACACAAATTCTACTTCTTGCCATCCTGCACCCAATACTTAGGCAAGAATGAGACCTGGGGAGAAAGAGGATGCATTCCATTACAAACAGAAGAGTTTCCATGTGCAGGTGGCATGCATGGATGGATCTCTCAGTCTGGTTTGGATATTGTTAGGCATGGTGATAGATTTCTGCATGTGTCAGACAACCCGCTGACCAAAAAAAGTTACTATATTAAAAACAGTGTTTGGTTTAGTGCTGCAAAAGACCTTTGATAGCTGGATGATCGTATAATTTAATCAAGTTTCATCTTGATAGGTTCTGCACCTTGAATATGTTCAGTGGCAATTGTACATCCATCTTCATAGATAATGATTGATACCGAACAGATGAAACTTGATAGTTATGCCTCTGGACATAACTCAATTTCCATAGTCAAAAAACAGATTGTTCCATATATGGGACAGAGGTGGTCACTGTTGCTGGATTTGCATGTTGCTACATTGGTTGTTTGATGTGTCTGTCATTGCAAGGTTGTCATTGCCTCCCAGGTTTTGATAAGATTTAAGATGTTCTATTTTGATCTGTCAGTGTTATTTGCATAGCTCTTCAAAGCTTTGCTCTGTGTTTTTCGGTTGACTAGCTGTATGATCTTTGGAGAGGATTTGGAAAATTGTTGGCTAGCATACTAGGAGAAATTCCCTACAGCGTCATTCAAGTCCAATGACATCTCCAAAGCACTTCAGGGGATTTACAGCAATGTGTGGTCCTATGTATTTCTAGGCAAATTGTAGTCTGTAGTCTTATGTTTACAGAGAATCCTTTACAGTTGACCAGTCAATGGTTTTCAGCCATTATTTTTTAACTACATCTACAACAACAACAACAACAAATTACATTTATAGAGCGCCTTTCACATCGGGAGGACGTCCCAAGGCGCTGCACAGGAGGCGTGTGACCCGAGCTGGGAGGGGAGTGTTTGGGAAGGGGTGAAGCACAAGGGGGAGGTAAAAAAGTTCGGGGTGGAACAAAAGGCACGATCGAAGAGGAAAGTCTTCAAACCGGCCTTGAAAGAGGAAAGGGAAGAGACGAAACGGAGGGATTGAGGGATGGCATTCCATAGGGTGGGAGCGGAGAAACTGAAGGCCCGGCCTCCGATGGTGGGGCGGTTCGGGCGGGGGGCTTGGAGCAGGCCAAGTCCTGTTGAACGGAGGGTCTGGGTGGGCGTGTAGGGGGAGAGTAAATCGGTTAAATAGGGTGGGGCACGGCCGTGTAAGGCCTTGTAGGTGAGAACGAGGATCTTGAACTCGATCCTCTGGAGGATGGGGAGCCAGTGGAGACGGGCGAGGGTGGGGGTTATGTGGTCGCGGAGGCGGGTGCGGGATAGTACACGGGCTGCAGAGTTTTGGATGGCCTGCAGCCTGTGAATGGAGGAACTGGGGAGGCCGACGAGGAGAGAATTTCCGTAGTCCAGCCGTGAGGTGATGTATGCATGCACGAGTGTTTCGGCAGCGCGGGGGGTGAGATAGTTGCGGAGCCTGGCAATGTTGCGGAGGTGGAAATAAGCGGTGCCGGTCAAGGCACGGATGTGGGGGAGGAAGGAAAGTTTTTGATCGAACATGATGCCGAGGTTCCTGATTGGCTTTGTGAGGTGGAGAGTGCAGCCTTGGATATTGAGGCTGGCAGCGCCCGATGTGGGGAGGCGCTGGCTTGAGCCAATCAGGAGGGCCTCGGTCTTACTCACGTTCAATTGCAAAAAGTTGTCCCTCGTCCACGACTCGATGTCGGACAGACATGCTGTCAGAACATCGATCGTCTGGGGGTTGAGGGATGAGGCAGAAAGGTACAACTGGGTGTCGTCCGCATACATGTGGAAATTTACCCCATGTTTGCGGATGACGTTGCCCAGAGGGAGCGTGTAAAGGGTGAAAAGGAGGGGACCGAGGACAGAGCCCTGAGGGACGCCGTGAGAAACTGTGCGGGGGTTTGAAGAAAAACCATTGGAAGAAACAAAATGTAAACGGTGGGTCAAATAAGAGTGGAACCAGTCAACGACTGTGCCTTGAAGGTTGAGGTGGGAGGAAAGACGTTGAAGGAGGATGGTGTGATCGACTGTGTCGAACGCAGCAGACAGGTCAAGGAGGACGAGGAGGCAGAGGGAGCCCTGGTCACAGGCAGTTAGGATGTCATTTGTGATCTTAACCAGGGCAGTTTCTGTGCTGTGGATAGGGCGGAAACCTGATTGGAGGGGTTCAAGAAGTGAGTGAGTTGAAAGGAAAGAGCGGAGCTGGGAGGCAACCACTCTTTCAAGGACCTTGGATAGAAATGGGAGGTTGGAGATGGGTCGATAACTTGATGGTTGCGATGCATCAAGGGAGGGTTTCTTCAGGATAGGGGTGATGGTGGCTGTTTTAAGGGAGGTAGGGACGGTGCCTGAGGAGAGGGAAAGGTTAATGGTGTCAGAAATGAGCGGGGCTAACAAATGGAGCTGGGTGCGGAGGAGGGGGGTGGGGATGGGGTCCAATGAGCACGTGGTGGGTTTCATGGAGGTAATTGTTTTTCTGACTGAAAGCGGGGTGGTGGGGTTGAAAGTGTGAAATGGGGGGTGAGTAGGGGTTGAGGTAGCTGATGAGGGCGCGGAGGTGGAGGAGTGGTGGGGGGAGGAAACCGCAGAGCGGATTTTCTCAATTTTCGACTCGAGGAAGTCCAGCATCTCCTCACAACGAATGTTTGAGGAGAGGATCTGCGAGGTGAGACGGGGGGGGCGGAGGAGCTGGTTGGTGGTGGCGAAGAGGAGGCGGTGGTTGTCCTTCGCTTCCAGGATTATCCTGGAGTAGAAGGCTGATTTGGCGGTGGCTAGGGCGGAGCGGTAATTTTTGATGCGGTCCAGCCAGATTTGCCGGTGGACCGTGAGGCCAGATTTGAGCCAGGTGCCTTCAACTGCTCTCACTTGGCTTTTGAGGGAACGGAGGTGAGTTGTGTACCACGGTGATGATCGGGAATGGGAGACGGTTTTGGAGGTGAGGGGGGCCAGGGTGTCGAGGGTAGTGGAGAGGGTGTTGTGGAGGGCGGTGGAGGCGGAGGATGGGTCGGTACAAAAAGAATGCCATTGTGGGAAGAGGTCGGAGGTTTCTAGGGCAGAGGTGAAAGTTTGAGGGGGAATCTTCTTCCAGGGCCGGTAGAAGATGGTGCTGGGTTTCGAAGTGGAGGGGGGAGGGATGGAGGTGTTGCAGGAAATGAAAAAATGGTCGGAAATGGCCTTGTCTGTGATGGTGACGCCAGAGACGTTGAGGCCTCGGGTGATCACCAGATCGAGAGGATGGCCATGGGTGTGGGTGGCAGTGTTAATATGAAGGGAGAAGTTGAAAGACGAAAGTAAAGAGGAAAATTCGGAGGAAATGGGGCAGGAGGGGGTTAAATGGAGGTTGAAATCGCCAAGAATAATAAGGCGATCAGAGACAAGAAGAGTGTGGTTGGCTATTGAAAATTGAACAGATCACTTATTAAGAGGACTCTGTACAAACCCAAGCTTTTTTTTGCACCAGTCACTTGAGCATATGATATATCCGGTGGCCAGAGATTTCACATGCAGCATAAAGAATATCAGAGGCACGTTCATCAAATTACCACACAGGTCAGTATGATGAGACAGAAGCATGGGCAAACAAGGAACATGCTGTAAACTGTCAAGAATGTAATTACAGATATATGTAGTCCAATGAAAGGTTTTCTGTGATGATATCCATCTTTATAGCTATTTTTCATTTTCTGTCAACTTTATACAGTACATATTAGCATTCAATTATGGCTCATTTACAGCTAAATGTCTTCAGGTCACAGTACTATGCTAATTATTGTAATTAATTATGGTCTGATTCGCATTTCAGTCACCATGGGTTTCCTGGGACTATCATTTCAGCAGACAATGAATGTCTGTGATGGGAGCAGAACATAGACATTGCGCACCTCCGTAAACAGTAATCTTGTTGCAATTAAATTATATTTTGATTAATACTTTATCAGCACAGGTGGAATTGTGCTGTAGTTCTACCCAAATAATCTTGATGGACACTGAGAGAAGTCTGTCTTCTTTTAATGAGAGATTGTTATCACAAAAGAGAAAGTTGACACCTTTCAAGTGCCTGTCAATCATCTCTGATTTCTATATCTATCTGATGTAATGGATTGCTTGGTCTCATATTCTCATCAGCTGTATTGTAACTTTATCCACTGGCATACGATGAACAAATACATCCACCAGAGCTTCAGCTGCTGTGTGCTGGAAAGGATAACACAAAGGAGGATGCTTGCTCCTGATTTTGTTGGCTTTCCAAACCACAATGCATTCAGAGAATTAAAATTTCAACAAGTCATTTGCTGTCAGTGTTACCGCATTCAGTTTCAATTTCTTGGGCTTTTGCAGACAATTCTTGGACAGGGCTGTGTTTTGCCTTGGTATCACATGCCTCTGTTTATCTACAACAACAAAATTAAATTTGCATAGTGCCTTTCTTGTCAGGAGGATGTCCCAAGGCGCTGGAAAGTCAGTGTTTCGGACCCGAGCTGAGGGTTGGGATTAGGAAGGGTGGAGGGCAGGGAGGCAAGCATAGTACACGGTCGAAGAGGAGGGCATTGAGACGTGTCTTGAAGGAGGCAAGGGAGGGGGCAGGGCAGAGGGCGTAGAATGTGCTATGTAAATGGCTATGAAAAGTTATTTCTTAAAATTCTATGCATGATAGAGAAGGAAAGAGGAGAGGTGGAATATGGCAGAATATGGAGTATAAAATCAGGAAGGACTAGTTGGGTGAAATGACCGGTTTCCATATTCTCACATTCCATGTAATTCAATTTAGATTTGTTTCAGATCACACACACCAACCCAACAAATCACCACAAAAATATATAAAATCTTGAAAGTTATCAAAATCTGAAAAAGCCTTGGCCACAATTTTATCACTTAAGGTCATAGTTTTTCCCTTTTTCTTGGGATGAAAAATTTCTAAAAACAAAACATGAATTTACACCCCAGCATTTATTTTCTTGCATCTCTGCAGACTTTTCACTTTGTTAATATTATTACAAGTCTTGTATCTCAGTGGTTAGAGCACTCGCCTTGCAAGCGGGATACCTGGATTCAATTACAAGCAGGGTGAAACCTTGGGCAAGTTTCCTTACTCTGCATGATTAATAATAATCCTTTGAGAAAACCCCCCAATAATAAATTGGTTATTTTAATCCATGACTGTTTGTGGGCCTTTGTTTTGTGCAATTGGCTGCCTCATTTTACCCATAAGTATACTGTCAATTAACTTCACAGTATATTCTGTGAAGCATTTTGAGGCGTCTAGAAGAAGTGAAGCGTTATATCAAATGCAAGGATTATTATTATCCCATTCCGTTTTTCAAGCTTTCTGGCAGTTCTTTATTTCCTATGAAATTGGTTCAGAGCTTGTTAACAACTGGTTGTCAGTTTAAACTCCATCGCTGATAACTGTGTTGGAAACTTGTTTTGAAATTTGTTTTATATTTATTGGCACATTAAACAAAGTCAATCCCACTCTCTCCCCAATGGAAATAGCAAAGAGAAAATATTATATAATAGTAATGATCCTTACATTTGATATAGCACCCTTCACATCAGAGTATGTCTCAAAGTACTCAGGATTTACTTTAAACTGCAATACGTTGTTTATTTTGTTGGTGATATGTAGCAGTCAACAACCATGACAAGTGAAATTTAACCTTTATTTCATGGATGTTTTGTGGGACATTACACATCAGGAGAAACTCCCTTCAGTTTTCAAATAGTTCCATGGAATCTTTACAATAAATAAATCCTTGCATTTGATATAGTGCTTTTCACATCTTCTGGACCACAAAAAAAAATTACATTTGTATAGCGCCTTTCACGTCAGGAGTACGTCCCAAGGCGCTGAACAGTCAATGTTTCAGACCTGAGCTGGGGTCGGGAAAGGGGACAGTGGAGAGAAAGAAGGGTAAAGGGAGTGACCGATGGGACGATCGAAGAGGAGGGTCTTGAAGCGGGACTTGAAGGAGGATGGATGGAGGGATTGCAGGATGGAATGAGAGCTCATTTTCTACAGTTGAATATCAATAAGACCAGGGTCCCCCTCATTGGCTCCCGCCAGAGCCTTCACACAATATTTTCACAGATTGGCTGAATGCTCTCCTGCCGATGGTGGGTGGGTGGATTGGGGGACATGGAGCAAACCGGATCCCGCTGAACAGAGGGAGTGGATATGTTTGTACCGGGTTAGGAGGTCACAGAAGTAGAGTGGGGCGAGGCCATGGAGTGCTTTAAAGGTGAGGACCAGTATCTTGAATTAAATCCTCTGGGTGACGGGGAGTCAATGGAGTCAGGTGAGGATGGGGGAGATGGAGCCATGGAGCTTGGTGTGGTAGACAACATGGATTGCAGAGTTCTGGATGAGCTGCAGGCTATGGAGGGAGGAGTTGGGAAGGCCGACAAGCAGGGCCATGGCATAATTATACCTCGATATGATGAAGGTGTGAATGAGAGTTTCAGCGGCCTGAGGGATGAGGTAGTGTTGGAGTTGGGCAATGTTTTGGAGGTGAGGGAAGGCAGAGCAGGTCATGGCGTGGATGTGGGAGAGGAAAGACAGTTGAGGATCGACCAAGACACCCAGGTTCCTGACTGGCTCGGTGAGGTGGAGTGTGCAACCATGGTTGACACTGAGGTGCCTGAAGTGTGAAGGCTCTGGCGCGAGCCAATCAGAGGGACCCTGGTCTTGTTGACATTCAACTGTAGAAAGTGAGCTCTCATCCAGGTGTCACAGCGCTTCAAAGAGCATACTGTAAAGTGAATTGACTATATATTTGTTTATATTTAACATCTACCTGAAAAGGAAGACACAATTTGTAATTAATGTCTTATATAAAGGACAGCACTTCCAACAATGGACTGTCAGCGAGACCGTGGACCTGTAAGGATCGTGGGGAAAGACTGAGGAGACTGTTGAGGGGATTTGAATCGGGGTCCTCACCAAAAGGATACTCTTTCTCTTTGACTTCTGTTTCTGAAAGTGACAGATCGGTGCAGAGAAGTAACCTTTCTAATGATACAATAGCTTCGTGAAAGGAACTCCAGGTTTAATTAATCAAAAAATAATTATGTCTGGGAATTATGTGAGATGGGGAGATAGTGAACTGATAACTTGCCTTTGCTGCAGGTTAGACAGCACATTATCAACAACTCTCAATCATGTCAGTGCTTTCCTAGCAAAGACAAGTCTCATTACTTTACTAATAAAGTATCACAGTGATAGTTAATTATAAGTATCTCTTTTTTTTAAAAACAAAGCTGTTTCATTAGAACTTTTTTAATGATTCTGAGTAAAGCTCTTTTACTATCAGACCTCGATTAGTTGAATATCATTAATAAAAGTTAATACAACCCCTAAAGGAAATGAATAATAATTAATTTTCCCTTTTTCAATTAACACTTGATTTGAACAGACACTGATAAATGAATAAAGCAGATTTAGGCAAAAGACCTGGAAATTGTGTTCAGTGTAACAGTTAGGTTGTCTTCCAACTTAATGGGAAAGATACAGACTTTGTAATTGTGTGTACATGACCAAACTGAATGTGCTTGTTGCATAAGGCTGTGCAAGGTTCATGCTGCAACAGGTTCACTCGGGCTCATATGATGTATGAAAGGAATCATTCCAAAACGTTATCTTGCGTAAAGGGCGTTATAAAAAATCCAAGTTGTTTTTGACTCTTGAAGTCACTTAACAAATATGTTTGCAGGTGTGAGGGATTGTTTTGAATGTCCTTAATGGCATGAAGGTTATTGGTTCAGTGTGCCTGGATGATACGATTACCCTGTAGCTCCCACATGCTTGAGACACGTAAAAAATTGTGCTGAAATTAATTGTTTGTGGGCTGTTTAAACAGATCACTACCTCTGTTGTTTCTCAATGACTTATGTTACATTTTGTGATAAATCCTTCTATAAACTGATTAAGTACACTGCCACCATAGGGGGGCCATGGGAGCCACACAAATTAGTAACATTTAGTTCTGCATAATAATCCGGATTTTCAATTGTTGTAGAAAACAGAAAGCTGTTTCTCCTGTTCCTGTCCAATAATCCCGCTCCTCCCTGTTTGGCTGCTCTTTGCTTCTCCTTAAGCATTATTTCACCAGCACAACAGGAGAAGTTACTACTATTTTCAAGAAGCGTCAAGGTTTATTTAATGCTGAAAGGCAGATTGAAACTCAGTTTAAAATTTCATCTGAAAGATGACATCTCCAGCAGTGCAGCCCACCCCCCAGTACTCTGCTGGAGTGGCAGTCCAGACCAGTGATGGCAAACCAAGGCCTGCAGGCCATTATAAAATGGCCCAACAAACAGTTGCACTAGTCTAGGTGAATCTGTTTTCAATCAATGTTTTGCTTCTAGTTTTTTCTTCATTAAATATTTATTCATTGTTGGTATCAATCAAGAAGTATTTAATCAAGAAATTGTAATGTGTTGGCCAACCAAGAAGGTTGGTCACCACTGCATTAGACTGTAAACGTAAAATTCTATAAGGATTTCATAATTCACATTGCCACTGTCCCACCCCACCCCATTGGGTTTAATGTGCCGTAAACGGCCTAATTTAGATTCAACATTTTCTTTCTTACAGAGTGAGAAGTGAACTTGCAGAGTGAACCTGAGGCTAAAGGGATCTGTGTTTATTCAGGTCAATTCAGGAAAAATTAACTTCAATCACTTTGCAATCAAGTGCTCCCTGGTGGTCTGGTGCTCAGGATGCGTCGTTTCACCACTGTGGACCCAGGTTGGCCTTGGGTCAGGGAAGTTGCTTCAGCTGTGGAGTCATACAGAGGCACGGAAGTCCGGCACGGCAACAGATGAGGTAAAGAGGCAATTAAATTCTCTTGGAATTCTCCTGTGCATCTTCTCTTCTCGTAAAAGGGTTTATTTTTTCAAACCAAAAAGTTTGGAGGAATATGTGCCCAAGATCTGCAGATTCTACCACTCACTATGCGCTGGGGACACCTGCTGGCCACCTTCCAGGTGCACATCTATGTTACATTGCATCAGCTATTTGTGAAAATCTACCTCCCAATTCACAAATCTTTCTCCTATAACTAAGCCTGTCGGATGCACCCATCTCTGCAGATCAATGAATTGAAACTGTAATTTAAAAAAAAAGATTAATATTGTATATAGTGTGCAGTAGTTTTGTTTTAGAAGCAAAGTGTAACTACTATTGCATAATTGACTATATTTTGCGGGCACCCAATCAATTCACTTTACAGTATATTCTGCAGAGTGCTATGTAGCACTATATAAAATGCAAGGATTATCATTATTATTATGAATATTGGATACATTTAATTTTCTCTAACATATATTCTTCCCAGAGAAATATTATCTAGAATTTAAAGAAGAAAGAATTGAAGTACAGTACTGTACTCCTAAATCTGTACCATTCCTTAATTAGCACATTGTGTTCCTTAATTATTCCTACTGATATTCAATAGACCAGTGGTTCCCAACCTTTTTTTGCTGTGACCCTAAATTGGCCACCAACAGGACCTCCCGACCCGTAGAAGCGAAGCTCAGTCAAGATGATATCTCCCTCTTTTGTGGACTCAGCGCAACCTGCTAGTACGGTCTTTCATACAAATTGGTCGGCAGTGTCACCTCGGGCACTTTTCAGCATTAAAAAAGAAAGAAAAATTCTGATCAAACCTTCACGACCCTACTGAGGTTCCCCGTCACCCTAATTTGGGTCAGGACCCGAGTTTGGGAACCACTGCAATAGACAAACACATTTAGGAATACTCAAATGTTGACTCTGCAGAGAGTTAATTGCATCATGTTCTATTAAATACACTTTTTATTCTGCACCTGTAATTTATTCAGGCAGTTGAATGGACTATTCAAGCAGATCCCACCAGACTCAGTGTAACTCATACCTCATTTCATGCAACAAACGGACAATGTAATCGGCAGAATTTGCATGCAAATCAAAATGTTTCTGTCAAGCTAAAAAACACATGAATAAAGAACTGCAGGGTAAAAGCAAGTCACTGATACCCGGTACCTCTGATCCATTTGATGACCTGTTTTTTTTGTTACGCCGACTTTGAAGTTTCAAGCTATTAATTGCATTGTTCAATTCAAATAGGAATTTGTAGATGTCTGGAAATGACAAGTCAGCTGTCAGCCAATGATGGTTAAAATGAAAGATTTTCTTTGTTGTAAGCAAACCAAACAGTTCTAGGCATTCTACCTGATTCCTACTTCCACACTCTGACCCCACAGTCTTGTTTAAAAGATATATAATGTTGCATTGCACTGGAAAATGCAAGTTCACACAAAGCCCGTTGCTAG
Source organism: Hydrolagus colliei (assembly GCA_035084275.1). NCBI lineage: Eukaryota > Metazoa > Chordata > Chondrichthyes > Chimaeriformes > Chimaeridae > Hydrolagus > Hydrolagus colliei. The sequence continues at coordinate 108,354,739 of CM068743.1, forward strand.
ATCAATAAATAGTTTGTCCCTAAGGATCACAATGTGTACAGAATAATGGATATCTGCGAGTGATTACAAGGCAGTAATCTCATCGTGGGCTTTACACGACTTCACAAGCCACAAGAGTGAACCTTAAGCAGTTTATAACTGTCTTGTTAAAGATGAGATTACTGTTATAATAGATTGCATTGTATTTGGTTATTTTTATGCAGGTTTGGGCATTTTGTGTTATTAATATTAATAATAATTCTTGCATTTTATACAGCGTCTTTCACGTGGAGGAGGGGGGATCTTAAAACGCTTCACAGGATTTACTGTAAAGTATGGTGATTGTATTTTTTCAACCAGTTCCATGGGACTCTTAATGTCCACCTGGATAGGCAAACAGGACCTTGATTTAATGTCTCAACAATACAGTATTGCTCAATCCCTCCATTTTGACCCTTCCTTCCCCTTTTTTAGATTATGACCTTCCTCTTCAACATGGATAAGGTCACCTCCTCCCAGCTCGGCTTAGGGCTCTGCCACAGTTAAACACTCCAAGATGCTATGTGAAGAACACTATAGAAATGCAAGGTTGTTAATAATAATCCTTGCATTTGATATAGCACCCTAACACGTTGGTGATATGTCTCAAAGTGCTTCACAGTATATACAGTAAAATGTAATACATTTTATGGGCAAAACGCAGCAGCCAATTGTGCATAGCAGTGTCCCACAAACAATCGTAGATCGAGTTATGTTGTATTATGTTAGAGTTAAGTTATGTTAGCCCTAGACTATATGGAATCATAGAATCTTACTGCACAAAAGGAGGCCATTTGGGCTATCGAGTCTGTGCCAGCTCTTTGATAAAAGCAATTCAATCTCACTCCCTAGCTCTCTCCCCATAACCGTGCAAACCCTTCCTCCCCAAATAAATGTCCACCTCTCTTTTAAAAGTTGTTATTGAATCAGCCTCCACCATCTTTTGAGGCAATAAATTCCAGATTCGAACAACTTGCTGAGTGAAAATATTTCTCCTCACCTCCCCTCTGCTTCTTTTAGAAACTATTTTAAATCTGTGACCTCGAGTCACTGATACACCCATCAGTGGAAACAGTTTTTCTCTGTTTACCCTATCGAATCCCCTCATGATCTTGAAAACCTCTATTAGGTCTCCTCATAATCTTCTCTGCTCCATTGAGAATAAACCTAGCCTCTCTAGCCTTTCCTCATAACTGAAGTCCCTCATTCCTGGTACCCTCCTGGTAAATCTCCTCTACACCCTTTCCAATGTCTTAACATCCTTCCTAAAGTGTGGTGACCACAATTGAACACAGTACTCTACCTGAGGCCTAACCAAAGTTTTATAGAGGTTAGTCAGAACTTCCTGATTTTTGTAATCTATGCCCCTATTTATAAAGCCTGTACGCTTTTTTAACAGCCTTGCCTACCTCTCCTGCCACCTTCAAATAATCACTTACACAAACCCACAGGTCTCTCTGTTCCTTCAAACCCCTTACAATTGTGCTATCTAGCCTATATCTCCTCCCAAAATGCATCATCTCACATTTCTCCACATTAAATTTCATCTGCCAATGTGTCTGCCCATTTTACCATCCTGTCTATATCTTCTTGCAGATTTATTTATTAATTTTCCTAATTTTGTGTCATCTGCAAACGTGAAAATGATACTCCATATACCCAAGTCCAGATCATTAATATAAATTAAAAAGAGCAATGTCCCAATACCGATCCCTGGGGGACGCCACTGAACACTTCCCTCCAGTCAGAAAAACAGCTGTTCACCACAACTCTCTGCTTTCTGACTCCCAGCCAGTTCTGGATCTATACTGCCACTGTCCCTTTAACGCCATGGGCTTCTATTTCCTTATAAGCGTTTATATGGCACTTTGTCGAATGCCTTTTGAAAGTCCATATAAACTACATCAACTGCACTACCCTTATCCATCCATTCCGTTACCTCATAAAAAAACTCTATCAGATTTGTCAGGCAAGATTTGCCTTTAACAAGTCCGTGCTGGCTGTCCTAACATGGGATGTGTATCCACAACCTTCTGACATGGAGTCCTGTTGCTCAATGGTTAGAGCACTTGCTTTGCAAGATAGAGACCTGGGTTAGATTCCCAGCAGGGCGAAATCTTGGGCAAGTTTCCTTACTCCACACGCCTAATAATAATCCTGCAAAAAAAACGATAATAATTTGATCACTCAATCCATGACTATTTGTGGGGCATTGTTGTGTGCAATTGGCTGCTGCGTTTCGCCCACAAATATACAGTCAATTCACTTTACAGTATATCCTGTGAAGCGCTATGAGATGTCTAGAAGACATGAAAAGCACTGTATCAAATGCAAGGATCACTATTATCAGTAGTAGTACAGTCATAGTATAAAAATGCTACCAATTAAGCCAGGCAGTGGGTGTCTGTCATCTTGACTGTCATAATGGAGCGCCTGCTATTTTGATGCAAGATAACAATTGTAAATTGTGTCACTGGCATTAGTTGCTGAAGTCATTAACAAAACTCATAACTAACAAATCCCAGCCAACCCTCATGAACTCCACTTGGAAACGGATCTCTTTCTACTCCTGTGAAATCGGCTTCCGGGATAAATTCCAGAGGGTCAAACTGGGATTAATTTGCTTGTTTTTAATGTTTTTGTGACTCCAGCAATGCAGGCCCTCTTACTACTGGAGAGATATAAGTACTGAGAAATGACATGATCAATGTGCACTGCAATGTATGTGACACCTGGGAGAAAATCGTCTATTTTCACCAAAGTTACCAACTTTCACAATCGAGACTGTCTGAATCTCTTGCGCTCTGCATTGACTGCCGACCTTGGCAGTCTAGTCTTAAAAAGGAAAACTCCCACTGCAGCCTCACTGCCCGAGGACAATAAACGTAGTAAGCAACAGAGAATGAAATGTGCTCATTTATGAAGATTTGTGCTAGCCAAGGGAAAGTCACGTCTTCAGATTTCAGACACGAGAACCGGAAAAATAAATTGTGTTTCCCCAAAATAATTTTAAGAAATGATGCTATTATTTTACAATCACAGCATCTCAAGCTCCTTTCGTACTCCATAGTTACCCACTCCCATGTCCACCAGCCTCCCTGCGATTGATAAGTAACAATGTTGATGGCATCAGTGTCCAAACTGCACTGTATTGATTCTGACCTGCAGGAAATGAAACAGCAGTAACACGCTTCAAACGGATCAATTCAGGAACGCACTATTTTCAGAGTTCAGCTTCATTTGCAGGCACTGTGATTTTAAGTGCATATGTGCCTGAGCATAACATATAGTAATACAGATAGCAAGGAGATTCAAAGAAGATCAGAATCATTGACATTTTTTACATTCAGATGTACTGTCTATTTGTTCCCCCCTTTGATTGTCCTTCTGTCGATCCCCAGAGGACAAGTGAGATCCCCGGTTCCAGACATGAGGCAGCTTAGTTTCTTAAATTTACATAATCAATGTGCTCATAGTGCACTAGTAGGTAAAACCAAACCAAGACAACAAAGTCATCATAACAGGATCACCCACGTCAGCTAAGTATGCTTACATGTATTTGTTACCTTTTATAATTCAGAACATTATTAATAAAAATGGAAGCGCATGGAATCAGAGGTAACCATGTGATGTGACTTGGCAATTGGTTGGGAGGTAGGAAATAGAGAGTAGGGATAAATGCAATGTTCTCTGATTGGCGGGACATGGCAAGTGGTGTCCCTCAGGGGTTGTTATGGCACCTCAGCTATTTGCCATCTGTATAAATGACTTGGCTGAAGGAATAGAAAGCGTTATATCCAAGTTTGCAGACAACACTAAGACCAACACTTGTAAAATTACAAAGGGATTTAGAAAGATTAAGTGAGTGGGCAAAGCTGTGGCAGGGGAAGTTCAATGGAAGGATGTGTGAGGTCATCCACTGTGGACTGAAAAATGATAAGGCAGCATATTTTCTTAATGGGGAGAAATTAAGACCTGTGGAAGAGCAAAGATGGATGTCCATATCCACAAATCACTAAAAGCTAGTTCCCAGGTGCCAAACCTAATTTAAAAGGTGAATGGAATATTGGCCTTTATCTTGAGAGGCCTGGAATACAATGGGGAAGAAATGATGCTTCAGCTGAATAGAGCGTTAGTCAGACCCCATCTGGAGTACTGCATTCAGTTTTGGGCACCAGACCTCAGGAAAAATATATTGGCCTTGGAGGGGATGCTGTACAGGTTCACCAGAATGTAACCATCGCCTGTGCTTTGGGATGTCCTCCCGACATAAAAAGAGCTCTATAAATGTAATTTTATTGTTGTTGTAAAAGGGTAAGTAATGAGGAAAGACTGCATAAACTTGGATTGTTTTCTCCTTGAGTTTAGAGGATTGAGGGGTGATTTGATAAGAGGTATTTCAGATGATAAAGAGATTTGATAGGGTAGATACAGAAAAGATTTGATAGGGTAGATACATGGTGGCGGAACCCAAAATAAGGGGACATCGTCTTAAAATTAGAACCAGGCCATTTAAGAGTGAAATCAGGAAGCATTCAAAGGGTGGTAAAAATCTAGAATCCTCTCCCCTAAAAGGCTGTGGATGCTGGATCCATCCACACCTTCAAGAGTGAGATTGGTAAACTTTTGGCAGGTTAGGGTATTAAGGGGTATGGGAGAAAGCGAGAAATTTGGAATTTAAAGTATTTATAGAGGTACAGATCAGCCATCATCTAATTAAATGGCGGAAGAGGCTTGAAGGGCTTGAACTCCTGTTTCTGTGTTTCTAGACAGTTTTTTTTAGTTTTTTCTCGGTTACATAAGATTTTCTTATAGCTTTTCAACGATTTCAACTGAGATATTGTTAGGTATTATACACATCTGGCTGGGTTATTCTAGTCCAGTACGGTTGGCATAAACCAGGAAACGGATAGTTTGTGTCTCCTGCTGTGCATGGGGTTATATAGTATTCTGGAATGTTGCATCCGGGACACTGTAGAATAGTATTTCACACAGAGCATGTTGGAACATCAGTAATGGGATAGATAATTAATAATAATAATCCATACATTTAATATATTTCCTTTCATGTCAGAGCATTTAATATACAGTGACTGTAATCTGTGAGTGAACACGGCAACCAATTTGCATGCAGCAATATTCAACAGCTAGTCATGAAATGAATGACTGATTTTCTCTTGATGGACTGTGGGCAGAACTCCCCTTCATGATGTGGCTGGAGTGAACATTTATGCTGTCACAATGAAGCACCATATGAGATCCAATATATGGCAATTTGCAGTGGAATTCCTTACGGATAAATCTGAGTGAGAAAGTTTTCCAGTAACTGGAAGTATTTCATGCATGTTGCACTGAGCTGTGGGAACTCTGTTCTGAAAGTATTGCATTTGACGGGAGATCCCACAAAAACAACAACAACAATTATATTGTATAGAGCAATGGTGTGACAAAATTCCGATTATTTAAAGAAAATATTAGTCTTTTGGGCTCCCTCTGATGATAGCTCAGTCAGCATGGTCCATTGGCAGTCTTGGAGGGATAGACCAACACCTGAGAGCAAGGATTCTTCCTACTCGGCTCTTATTAACTATGCATGTCAAACCCCTAACACATAGAATGCTCCTAGCTGGTCAAGCTACACAAAGCTTGGGTCTCCATATGTATCAGAGACCCGAATGGATAAAATAAAACATGTTGATCCATATGTTTAGTCTCAGGGTGCTCTAAATTAACAGCTTTAGAGCATGACATATGAATGAGAGGTAACTGAGAGGTACTAGTACATGTACAGAAATCTTGCATTGAAGTTTGTAGGATAATGCAGTTTCCCTTTAACAAGAATGACTTGTACAATCCCTATATTTGAGAAGCTTTTCTGTTTTTATTCATGTTACAAACAATATAACCATCCAGTACAGATGCGAGATATTGCTGGGAGCATTTTGCTTTCATGTGTAGATAGATGCCTGACAGATTTTGTTTCACTCAAAATCAGTCGTAGTCACACAAAGCTTGAATTGAAATGACTTGGTTATCTTTTTTTAGGACTGAAAATGTTGGACAAATAGACAATGAAAAGTAGCGAATGTAAAGAGAGGAGAAAAGGGACTGATGAAATATAAATGATTGCTGCTACTACCCTTTTGAAAAAAACTAGAAATAGCTTCTTATTACAAACATAAGTCTCTTCTTCCTTGTCACACATTGTCAAATTTTATTACTGCAAATGAATATGTGGTACATAAAATGTATAATGATAGTCAGGGTGCATGTGTTTTGAAAAGGTTACATTTCTTATTACTGTAACTAATAAGTTAATCCTCATCGCATGATTTATATCCTCTCTCTCGCTGGAGAATCCCCTCCGCAATGTCTGGATAATAATGTGAAGTTCAATTCGATTATAAATGAAGATGTCAGGGATTGAATTACTGAAGGTGTATATATGCAGAGATATATTCTCTTTAAATGACTCTAAACCCCATCCTCTGCTGCATTAATCATTGCCACAAAGTAAATAAACCTGTTGTGTAGTACTTCACAGTTTATTCACTTCCTAGCAGTTTTGTTGGAAAAAGGAACAATAGATAGATATTGGTATTCTAGCATTAACAATTGAGCAATAGAACTACTGTATTTCTCTTATGTGTTTCTGAACTGATACTTAGTTACTAGATAATGGTTACTAATTGTTAATTAATTGCCAGTCAGTCGCTTCAAAAATCCATCCCTTGAATCTTTTTTTGATCTCCCCAGTGGATCGAATTCAAGAATCTCATATTTGGATTGGAATGGCTGGGGAACCTCAGCTAGTGTCAAGAAGCTGAAAGAACATTGGCTGAAAAAACAGCCTTCCGAAAATATTTCTGATTGTTCTAATGGGAAATATAAACTGCAAAGCAAAACTTATTGGCATTGTACCTGATCAACACAATTAACATTAAGTTTGATTTGTTTGCTCCTTCTCTATTCACTTTTGGATTATTTAAAAAATAATAAGAATAATAATAATAAACTTTGCTTTTGATGCAGGCACCTTTCACCATCAGGAGGACCTCTCAAAGCACATCATAGATTTACTGTAAAGCCTACCAACTGCAAAGTGACTGTATATGTTGTCAACAAGAACCTTATCATGTTATTGTGACATCTCAAAGCACTTCATGATCAATGATCAGTTTTATCTGGGAGATTGTTAGCCTGGACACCAGGAGAAATTCCTTATTTACTTGGCAAGAATAGGCAAGAGCAGTTAATAATCATATCACTGTTCCTGACTGTACCAGTGTAAAGTCTTTATTCTCTGCATTCTGATCGTAGCTGCTCAGAATGGACACATATTCAGTTGGTGTTCCTGTTACATTTGTGGAGACTTGTATCTGACTACACAAGGTGGTGGGTGGGGTGGATGGGGGAGGGTCCCTTCAAAAAGCTGTCAGGGATAGAAGACTTTCATCCCATCTGCTTGTGTTGTATTCATAAATAAAGAGTCCAATTGGTAAAAGGATAATGCAACAAGAATGAGACGCACCCAAGTCTCATCAATTGTCATTTTTATTATAAGCTGCTAATTTTAGTGGAGTCGCATTTACAGTCTGCAGTTAATTTTTTTTTAGCATATCTACACCTAATTATGCATATCATGTTAATTTATCATGTCTTTATTAACTTCTATTTTCCAGTAGTAATATTGCTGTAGTGCAGAAAATGATTGAAAGCAGAGGGATTGAGTACATTTAAGGAGGTATTATCACTTTACTAAAGGCTTATTGACCAAGCTAACCTCCTTTAAAAGTTCTGAGGCATGCAGCCATATTAGCTGTGAGATCTTCACAGACCTCGCCTGGTTTGACTCTAATCTTTCTCACCATCTCCACTTTGTTGCCACCAATGGCTTCTCTTCCAGCCCCCGCACTGTCACCTGTGGTGCACCCCAGAGCTCTGTCCTTGACCCACTACTTTTTAATATCTACATGCTCCCGCTTGGCGACATCATGTGGTCAACTTCCATATGTATGCAGATGACACCCAACTCTATCTTTCTGCCTCTACCCTCGACTCCAGGACCAACGCTGTCCTGACAGACTGCTTGTCAGACATCAAGTTCCTGGATGAGAGCTAACTTCCTACAGGTAACAATGTTAACAAGACCGAGGCCTGCTTGATTGGCTCGTGCCAGCACCTTCACACATCAGGCACTGGTGTCATCAACCTCCATAGTTGAACACTCAACCTCACCAAACCATTCAGGAATCCAAGTGTCTTGTTCGATCCTCAACTGTCTGTCCTCCCTCACATCCAAGCCATGACCCTCTCTGCCTTCCCTTACCTCCGCAATATTGCCCAACTCTGCCACTACCTCACCCCGCAGGCTGCTGAAACCCTCATTCATGCCTTTCCCCATCATCCAGAGGATCCAATTTAAGATCCTGGTCCTCACATATAAAGCTCTCCACAACCTTGCCCCCACCCTACATCTGTGACCTCCTCTCCTTTTACCAACCTGCTTGCCTCCTCCGCTCAACAGACTCTGGCTTGCTCCTTGTCCCCCGACCCATCCGCCCAACCATTGGCGGGCGAGCCTTCAGTCACTCTGCCCCCCAACCTCTGGAACTCCATCCAAAAGTCCCTCTGCCTCGCACCCTCCCTGGCCTCCTTCAAGTCTCGCCTCAAGACTCTCTTCTTCGATGGTCCCATCAGCGACTCCTCCCACCCACCCATACCCCACCCCCCCCCCCCCCCCCCGTCCTTAGCTCGGGTCTGCAGCAGTAACCTGTCCAGCACCTTGAGATGTCCTCCTGACATGAAAGGCGCTATACAAATGTAATTTTGTTGCTGTTGTTGTTATCACATCTAGGCTCAACTGTGCACAATCATCCTGCTTGTTGGCCTTCTCAATTCCTGACTCCATCGGCTGCAGATAATCCAGAACTCTGTGGCCTGTGTCCTCTACAGCTCCAAGCTTCGTGACACCATCTCCCCCATTCTCACCCAACTCCATTCGCTCCTCATCACCCAGAGGATTCAATTCAAGATCCTGGTCCTCACATTCAAAGCCCTCCATGGCCTCGCCCCACCCTACATCTGCAAACTCCTAATCCCCTCCTAACCTACCCGCCCCCTCCGCTCGATGGGCTCCGCACTGCTCCATGTCCCCCAAATCACCTGCCCTACCATTGGCAGGCGAGCCTTCAGCCACTCTGCCCCTAATCTCTGGAACTCCATCCCACAATCCCTCCACCTCTCCCCACCACTAGCCTCCTTCAAGTGTCACCTGAAGACACTCCTCTTCGACAGTCCCATCGGTCACCCCAAACCCCCATTTTCCCTCCACCCTCCCCATCCCCGACCCCAGCTCGGCTCTGAAACAATGAATGTCCTGTGCCTTGGGACGTCCTCATGACATGAAAAGCACTATACGAGTGTAATTTTGTTGTTGTTGTAAGATGCTTTCAGTCTGAAGCCTCCGTTGACCCATGTTGATCTATTAAAATAGCTTTTTGAACTGAAAATGACAGATGAAAAATAGTGTATGCAATTGGCATCACAGTAAAATACTTGTCCTGCTGTTGATTCAAGCCCTCTGTAAGTTCAATATTGGGGCTTTAGGCTTGCATTCTAGCTGGGCTTTCTGTGCATCCTCCGTCTCTTCCTCTCCACCTTCAGTATCCGTGCCTTCAGCCACTAGGCACATCATTTCCAGTTTTTTGATTGACGATCAATTAAAGATCACCATAATAATAATAAGAATCCTTGCTTTTGTTCTAGCTCCTTTCATGTCAGGAAGATGTCACAAAGTGCTGTCCGCTCCCTCCTGCTGAACAGAGGGAGCGGACAAGCTGATAGATCAGCAGGTCAAACAGGTAGGAGGGGGCAAGATCATGGAGGGCCTTTAAAGTGAGGACAGGGCGTTTGAATAAAGCTACAGTAATGAATAAAGCTACAGTATGTTTCTCACGAATAGACTGAAGTGAATGATCATGCTTTCTAGAGAATATTTGGCCAGGCTTATGTAAAGATCTGAAAATATACCAAAGAATGAATAAACTTGCATTTGATATTTCACCTACAAAACCTAAATGTCTCAAAGCACTCAATAGATTATTGCTTTTAAGTGTTGTGAGTGGTGGTTAGGCAAATAAAAATAAGTATTTTTGATTAAGAATTTCTTGATTTCATCAATCAAGAAATATTCAATCAAGAAACATTTACTTTGTTGGCCAACCAAAAAACTGTTGGCCATCATTAGTGTAGTGACTTGCACTTAAATGCAAAACCATAACTACAGTATGTTTCTTACGAATAGATTGAAGTGAATCATCATTCTATCTAGAGGTTTTTTGGCTAGGACATGGGGAAAGAATTTGGTCTGTTTTCAAATATCGTAAATGAGTCTTCAAGATCCACCTGACTAGGTTGATGAAACCTCAGCTAGGTTGTTAACTCCTCAGCAATACAATGCAATCTCATTCTAATGCCTTTCTGGTGCGAGACACTCAGTCACAGTGCTGGTGCTCTAATCGGAAGTGCTGTACACTCGGTTTCTGGCGCTGACAAGCTGGCGTCTGGTGCTAAAAATTGGCATCTGAGTTGTTTGGTCCTGCTGACATCACTTCTTGAGCTGTCCATAGAAATAGCTGCTGATGTTACGCTGTGAAAGAAGCCGTGCTAGCGCCTTGCACGCAACAAGTGACACCAGTAGTACATTGTATTCAACACAAAGAAAGTGACGTCAACAGCGATCTGATGATTACGAAGGGAGACATTGATTTGCACTTTGCTTACAATGCAGGTTTTGAGATTTGAACGCAGACATCTGCATTATGTGTTTGCTCTGCATAAAGCAGATTGCTGACCTTAAATCAAGCGACTCCATTCCCTGTACTTGACACTTAACAATTTTTTGCTGCTGCATACTCCTGGTGTGTTTACACCGAGGGGTAGAATATTATCTGACACCGAGGAGGAAAGAAAATGAATAGTGACAGTGTCGATTAAATGATTAACAGATTCAGAGTTGCGTGTAATTAACTCACACACAGTACAAGCAACACAACGTAGCAATTAAGCACACAATGGCATCATTCGCTCCATATTTCACATTTTCACCCATTTCTGAGTTTCCTGAAAAAATATGTTTTTCTGATAGGAAAGCCTTGGCCTTGTTGAAATGCACAGGTCATTTTTGTTCTAGGTTTCACTCAGAAAGGAACTCTCTAAAATATATGTTGAACACATATTATTTATTGACCGAAAGTGAGATAAGAGAGCACACAACTAGTCTATAGAAACATACAACACAGAATACCAAAAATAACAAAACTACATTTGTTGAGCGTCTTTCACATCGGGAGGATATCCCAAGGCACTGAAATATCAGGGGTCAGGACCTGAGCATGGGGGAGGTTGCGGAGGCAGTTTTGGGATGAGGGAGGACTAAGAGATGGTGGGGCAGCTGAAGGCACGGCCAAAAACGAGTGTCTTGAGTCGGGTCTTAAAGGAATTATGGAATGGAGTTTGAATGGGTGGGGGCAGAGAGGTTGAAAGTCCAGCCTCCGATGGTAGGGCAGGTTGGGCGGGAGAAGTGGAGCAGGCCTGCTGAAATGATGGAGTAAACAGGTTGACAGGGATTCAGCAGGTCAGAGAAATAGGAGGGGGCAAGGTCATGGAGGGCCTTGAAAGTGAGGACAAGGATTTTGTAATATAATACAGAAAGCCTTTTTGTCCATCGTATCTGTGCTAGCTCTTTCAAGGAGTAATCCATTCAGTACCATTTACTGCCTTTCCCCACATACCATTGTAGAATTCCTCTTAGATATCTGTCTGCTTCTCTCCTGAAAGCTGCTACTTATATCCTCAACCATCATACCCAGCAAGGTATTTTATATCCTAAGTCTTTATAAAAATAACTCTCCTGTTGTTCCTTTGTTCCCCCACTTCTTCCGCAAGTGGAGAACGCCAACCTAACTATGGGAGAAGATCTTTATTCCTGGACTGTGCCATCTAAACCTGAAATTCTCTGTTGTCCTCAAGAGAGTGAAGGTTGCCTTCAGAAGAATCACCTATTTCATTGGTCACTTCTATCCTACACCTCTATAGATTATTATTTGAAGTTTTGTTCTTTCATTGCATTTTCTTCATTGCTTGTTATTAACACTAAAGAACATGAAGAATAAAAATGGATAACTCTACAAAACTCCCTCCTTACCTCTCATGAAGTCCTGTAGCTTGGTGGTTCCAGCACTTGCCTCACAAGTGAGAGAACCTGGGCTTGATTCATGGGCAGGGCAAAACATTGGGCATGTTGCCTTATTCCACACATCTCTTTATCTAACAGTAAGTAGGAACCGAGTTGTTAGTTGATTGGCAGTTTGCTTTTATGGGTAACAATACCTTCATACTTTTATTTAAAAATAATATTAATTTGGTCACTTAATCTACGACTGTTTGTGGGACACTGCTGTGCTCAATTGACTACTGTGTTTCACCCACAAAACTAACAGTCAATTCACTTTACAGTATGTCTGTGAAGCACTTTGTGATGTCTGGAGGATGTGATAACATGCTATATCAAATGCAAGGATTATTATAATTATAATAATGGCAGAATTAACATGCTCTGCTGACTGGGTCACAGCACAGAGATTGGAGTAGAAGATGATTGAACTAATTGAGTAAAAAAATCTATTTATTATTTTTGGTTTGAAATGTGGGCCTGTATTCATTTTGTGCACTCCAACTTCAGAGGAGGATGGCTCGATGGCCAAAACCTGTATCTTATTAAGGCAGTGTCTACTATTCACTTTCTCTGGTTAGAGCTGGGCTAAGGGCAAAGAATTGGCCCTGGTCCAGGTTCAGGGAGCATGAACAAATCACAAAATACCACAGAAGCTGGAAATCTGAAACAGAAATTGCTGGGTAAACTCAGCAGGTCAAGCAGCATCCATGGAGAAAGGAAAGTGAGTCAATGTTTCGGATCCATGACCCTTCATAGACCTGAAACGTTGACTCACTTTTCTTTCTCCATGGATGCTGCCTGACTTGCTGAGTTTTCCCAGCAACTTCTGTTTTTGTGTCAGGGAGCATGCGGTTTGTTAGAATTAGAATTAGCAGATTATTCTTTAGAAGGGAAGAGACTAAATAGTGTTAGCGTTCAGAGGGACTTGGGTGTCCTTGTACACCAATCACAAAAAGTTAATTTGCAGGTACAGCAAGCAGTTAGGAAGGCTAACGGTATGTTGGCGTTCCTTATAAAAGGATTAGAATACAAGAGTAGGGAAGTCTTGCTGCAGCTGTATAGGGCCCTGGTGAGACCGCACCTGGAATACTGTGTCCAGTTTTGGTCTCCTTATTTAAGAAAAAATGTGCTCATCTTGGAGGGGTACAATGTAGATTCACTAGGTCGGTACCTGGGATGAGGGGAATGAGTTATGAGGATAGGTTGAGCAATCTAGGCCTATATTCTCTAGAATATAGAAGAATTAGAGGGGATCTTATAGAAACCTATAAGATTATTAAGGGATAAGATAGAGTAGATAGTGGGAGATTGTTTCCCCTGGTTGGAGAAACTGTAACCAGGGGTGACAGTCTGAAGATTAGGAATCAGCCCTTTCGCACTGAGTTGAGAAAAAAATTCTTCACTCAGAGGGTAGCGAATTTATGGAATTCTCTACCCCAAAGGGCTGTGGATGCTCAGTCCATGAACATATTCAAGACTGAGATTGATAGATTTCTTATGGATAAAGGGATATGGTAATAAAGTGGGTAGGTGGAGCTAGAATAGATCAGTCATGATCTTATTGGATGGCGGGGCAGGCTCGAGGGGCCGAATGGCCTACTCCTGCTCCTAATTCTTATGTTCTTATGTTCTAATCATATAAGGGCTTGGGAGTGTCACACAGGTTGCAAGCACTGACTCTGGACACAACTGCCTGCCCCCCTCTGCAATTATATTGTGGTGCTGCAGTTGCTGTCACAGGTCTTGCCCCCACCCCCTCCCGAAACTAAACTCATGTTGTTGTAGACAAGAGTATCCACATGTACCTATATCTGCCTGGTTCATTGGTGTGGGGCCGGGGAAGGGGAATGCTTCACACGGGGGATTGTTTGTCAGGATATCGAGAGACGCTTGAAATTCCTATATCTGCTGCAATATGTGGTCTTGGTCACAAGATGGCACTCTGCACATTCTAAATGCCTGCTTGATGCTGGATGATAAACTTAAAGCAGTTAACTTGAACTAAAACTACTGATGTTCTTCCTGATTCACGCTGATATATATGCTTGCTTCAATAGAGTATTTTTTTTTACATAGATCAACATCTTTTAAGTGCTATTGAACCCATTCGAAGAAACATGACCAAATGTGTTGCAGAACAAACTACAAGAGAGGTTAAACATTGGATGATTTTAAGTTACAAAGGGATATCGACAGATGAGTGAGTGGGTAAAACTGTATCAGATGGAATTCAATGTGGGCAAGTGTAAGGTCATCCACTATGGATTCAAAAATAGCTAAACAGAATATTTTCTAAATGGTGAGAAACTAAGAAGTGTGGAAGGGTATAGGAATTTTGGTGTCTGTACAAATCGAACTTGCTTACAACCGAGAGGTCTGGGTTCAATTCTTGAGCAAGTTTCCTTACTCCATATACTTAATAATAATCCATCAAAAATATATATATATTGGTCATTTCCAGATAGCACTGAAAACCTCTAGAAATAGATGTGGCTCTAAATGAACAGCAAATGATCCATACTGAACAGCACAGTAAAAAAGTCAAATAAACCAGGGTATTATCTTATTTATATATTTACTAAAGCAACTAATATAATTAAAAAGTCATATAAACCATTAAATATTCATCTACAATTTAAAGTTTTTCTTTTTCATAAGGTACGACACTGCCTACCCTGCCTACCATGACTGCACGTCCATAGTAAATACAAATCAATCAATCAATCAATCAAAACTTACATTTATAATAATAAATAATAATCCTTGCATTTGATATAGCGCTTTCCACATCTTATCAACGTCCCAAAGCGCTTCACAGAATATACTGTAAAGTGAATTGACTGTATATTTGTCGGTGAATCACGGCAGCCAATTGCACACAGCAGTGTCCAACAAACAGTCGTGGATTGAAATTTTATTGTTGTGTTTTTTTTGGATGGATTATTATTAGGCTTGTGGAGTAAGGAAACTTGCCCAAGGTTTCGCTCTGACCTGCCTGGATTCGAACACAGGTCTCCCCAGCTTGGTCTCCTCAGCTTGCAAGACAAATGTTCTAACCATTGAACCACAGGAGCTCCACGCTCCTTATATAGCGCCTTTCACGTCGAGAGGACGTCCCAAGGCGTTGTACAGTTAGGTAGGGACAAGAGCAGTGGGGGAGGGATTGGGGCAGGATGAAGAAGAGTAGGAAAACTGATTGTATATTTGTGGGTGAAATGCGGCAGCCAAATTGCGCACAGCAGTGTCCCACAAACAGTCATAGAAGTGGGATTAAGGGAAAAGGGGGAGAAAGATGGCAAAGGGAGGGGTCGGGGTAATGGGAAGGAGAGCAGGAAAGCCGACTGTATACTTGTGGGTGAATAATATAGGTCATATCAGTCAGGACCATAACATTTAATTGGGCTTATGCAAAGACCGAGTCATTGCAGACATTTTTTGATCAGAGAATATGAACTCTTACAAGGAACTATTAACACAAAATTTTCTCAGTGAAAAGTTTAAATTTCAAGATTGCAATAAAATCGTGGGCCCTGGTCATGACCTCATTTGCGGTGTCCCACAAACCAAACTATACATGCATTACATTGTCAATGAGCTAATAGATGATTTTATTGGGATTTTCATTATTTGGGACCAGGAAATCGTTATGACTTAGCCGTTTATCCGACGTAAAATCTGATTAGTGCAAAGAAATCAAGGCATTTTTTAGTAGGAAAATGAATGGGACTTGGATACATGTACAATTTACTTATAACATATGAATTATGTACTGGAACTCCTCGCTATACGTCGTCCTAATATACATTGTTTCGATTATATGTTGTAGATTAATAAAGTTAGAAAAACATCAGAAAATTTGATTAATTGAGGGGATATTATCCGATTACATTTTATTACTAGTTGTTTTAGCAAATATATAAGAGAATATTTGGGCAGAGTGGGCGGCGTGGCGGGAGAGGGCGGAGCCATTCAGATGAAAGGACGGATTACCAAACTCTGCCATTTCTTTATTCCCCATTATAATTTCTCCTGTCTCTGCCTGCAACAGACCCGCATGAACTTTTGTTAATCTCTTCCATTTTATATGCAGGTGGAGTCCTGTAGCTCATGGGTTAGAGCACTTGCCTCGCAAGCGAGAGAACTGGGTTTGATTTGCAGCAGGTCAGGGTGAAACCTGATTATTATATTCTTTTAAAAGCTCTTGCAATCTGTCTTTATATCTCTAGCTAGTTTACTCTCATATTCCATCTTCTCCCTCTCGATCAGTTTCTTGGTTTCTTCTGCTGATCTCTAAAACCCTCCCAATCCTGGAACATAAGAATAAGGAGCAGCAGTGGGCCATTCCGCCCTTCGAACCTGCCCCGCTGTTCAATAATATCATGGGAAAACTCAGCAGGTCAGGCAGCATCTATGGAGAAAGGAAAAGTGAGTCAATGTTTCGGGTCCACGACCCTTCGTCAGAACTGGGGTATGTTGGGAGGGAGAGGCTTTTAAGGATTAACAGAGGGGGAGAGGCTTTTAAGGATTAACAGAGGGCAGGGCAAGTGAGTAGCAAGAAAACTGCAGAGCAAAGGTGTTATTAACGTTAAAACTAACAAAGAGGGTCTGGAATTGCCAAAGAACAGGCAGATCAGATGGTCACAGAAGATGAGGGAGGTGAGCTGATATGGCCTGAAATTGTTGAAATCAATATTAAGGCCAGAGGCTTTTTGATGTTGATGCAATCGGCGCAACGCACCGACGGGCCCCTCATATTGCGGGCCCCCAAAGTAATGCAAAAAATCATTGAAATGGGAGGATTTGAGTGTGCTGTGCTCTTGGCTTTTGTTAAATACAGGTATCCCTCCCCAACTGCGGCCTCGCCAAACATGAAACTCATGTATCCATGGTTTGCTAAATACGACAACCCTCGCAAACTGCGTATTGCGTTTTGCGCATCTGCGATTTAAATCCGCTGGTTTAAATTTTCAAGTTTAGCATTGCATAGAGCACTTGGACCCAGTTGCTATGTCGCAATCAACCAGCAAGATGTCGCTTCTCTTTTAGGATTAAGGTAAATCTCCGTTGATTTCCCCCTCACCTTCTGTGCCACCCATCCCCCCCAGCCCTCCGTGTTAGTTCCCCCTCCAGCCCTCCATGTTACCTCCCCTCCCAGGCCTCCATGTTACCTCCACAGCCCCAGCCCGCTGTGTTACCTCCCTCCCTCAGCCCTCCGTGTTACCTCCCCCGCCAGCCCTCCGTTTTACCTCCCCCCGTCCCCAGCCGTCCGTGTTACCCTCCCCCCCCACCCCACCCTCCTTCTCTCTCTGTAATTCAGACAGCCTGACTGTGATTGCTGCAGATCCTGGCATCCAATGCACCCAAACTTACTCCCCCTGTCCCCATGTTTGCCATACGGCCCTGCATTTTCCAAACATGATTTTACCAACCATGAAGGTTTACAGGAACGTATCCCTCACAGTTGGGGAGGGATACCTGTATAGCGAAAACCAGAGCTCTCCCCAGCCCAGTGTGAATAACTTCACACTTCCCCACATTAAATTCCATCTGCCACCTACTTGCCCACTCCCCTAGCCTATCTATATCCCATTGCAATCATTTTGCATCATCCTTAGAGCTCATCTAGTTTAGTGTCATCTGCGAATTTAGATACATTACATTCAATGTCCTCATTGATGTAAATTGTAAATAGCTGAGGCCCAAGCACTGATCCTTGTGGCACTCCACTAGTCACATCCTGCCAATTCGAAAACTCTTTGTTTTCTACCCATTTAATTGAGTTTATCCCTACTCTCTGTTTTCTACCCATTAGCCACTCTTCAATCCATGATAATATGCTCCCATTAATCCCGTGGGCCTTAACCTTGTGCAATAGCCTTTTATGTGGCACTTTGTCAAATGCCTTCTTATTGCCTTCTTAAAATCTAAATATACCACATCTACAGGTTCCCCCCTATCTAACCTGATAGATACATCCTCAAAAAACTCTTAACAGATTAGTTAAGCATGACTTCCCTTTTGTAAAGCCATGTTGACTCTGCCTAATCTTGTTATGGTCTCCAGGTATCCCATAATGACATCCTTAATTAAGGATTCAAGAATTTTCCCAACCACTGATGTCAGACTAACTGGTCCATAGTTAGTTAAAGCTAAAATGGCATGAAAGCGGTAAGTCAGTTTTATATTTCCTGACAGAATGGAGGTGTTCGGCAAATCTTGGTCTCCGCAATGTAGAGGAGACCGCATCGTGAACAGAGGATGCAATATTCTACATTGGTGGTAGGTATTGCACCTCCTGTGCTGGCATGGGAAGGTCCTGGAGGAACCAGTCCTTTCTGAATGCTGAGAGGGGAGTGGAGGGGAATACTGGACTCCTCAATTAACGTCGGGGATGTGTTCTTCAAAAGTGCGACTTTAATTGAATTGATGATAACGATAGGCCTTAATGATATAAATAGGGGTTGCGTTTCTTCAGTACATTTCCAATCTAAATTTTAAACTAATATTAAATAAAAACCAAAATCAAAACCACTAGTATTGAAAATTGAAATAAATGTTTAATAAATACAGGTATCCTCCGATTTACGACAGGGTTAAGTTCCTGAAAAATGTCACGCAAATCGAAACGTCATAAATCGGATATGATCGTCGATAAAAAGGTGTTCAAAAATTATGTTTGTTACATCAAAAATGCGTAAACAGAAATGTTGTAAATCGGGGGATACCTGTATATAAATAAGATAGAAATACAATTAAGAGAATACCTACTGGAGATGGTTGATGTGGTCAGTGGGCGGAGTGGCGGGAGGGTGCGGAGTCATTCAGATGAAGTGGCAGGATTACCAGAGAGGCCCCTTCCTCCCGGCATCACGCCACGTCTGATTGCTGCCCAGTGTTTGCGCCTTTGTACATTTTTTCTAAAGTTGTCGAAATGTACAAAGGAGCAAACACATGGCAGCGATCAACTGTTTGGTGACGCGGTGAGACGTAGGAGGGACCTCTGGTAATCCCGCCCCTTTATCTGAATGACTCTGCCCCCTCCTACCCACTGACCACATCAACCAGTAAGTGTTTTCTTAACTATTTATCTTATTTATATGTTTACTAAACAACTAATAATCAAATGTAATCAGCTAATATCCCTTCAATTAATTCAATTTTCCAATTTTTTTTCTAACTATTTATTAATCAATAACATATAATCGAAACAATGTATATCAGGGTGACGTATAGCGAGGGGTTCCAGTATGTCGTTTCAATTAAAGTCGCACTTTTCAAGAACACATCCCCAACGTTAATTGAGGAGTCCAGTATTCCCCTCCCCTCCCTTCTCAGCATTCAATCAATCAAAATTACATTTATATAACGCCTTTCACCTCAGGAGGACGTCCCAAGGCGCTGAACAATCAGGTAGGGACCAGAGCAGTGGGGAGGTCGCAGTAGGAGTAAGGAGAGTAGGAAGCTAAACTGTATATTTGTGGGCGAAACGCAGCAGCCAAATTGCGTCCAACAGCGTCCCACAAAGAGTCGCGGAAGTGGGGCTGGGGAGAAAGGGGGAAAAGAGGGTAAGGGGGAGAGGGAGCGAAAGGTGGGTAAGGGTTAAAATCGGGGAGAAATGGGAAGTAAGAGGGAAGAGGGAGGGAAGGAGGAAAGGCAGGAGTGTGGTTAGAACAGTGGTTACCAACCGTTTTTTTGCTGCGACCCAAATTAACCACCAGCAGGCCCCCCACCACTAGAGGGCGATATCACGATTGACACTCAGCTCAGCCAAAATGTTATCTCCCTCTTTTGTGGACTCGTAACTACTCTCTTTATGATCGCAATGGATAGAAAGAGGAAAGGCAGCGGTAGCTTGTGCCTATTTCACCCGTTACTGGGACACTGAGAAAGGAATGCGCATGCGCATCGGAACTACATTCAACTCAATGGGTAAAAAAGGCACAGCATCTCACTGCCTTTCTGTTGCTTTTAAGGGAGGCATATAAAATCGTGAAATTAAATAATTTGGTAGTTTCTACTAAAAAAATCGTTTGCATTCTGTAAAATGTCCATTGTAAAAATATAAACCATTAAATATCATCTTCAATTTTATGTTTTTATTTTCATAAGGTAGGCACTGCCTACCCTGACTGCACGTCCATGGTACAGGGGGAGAGTAGGGAATTGGGATTAGGATGGGTGATTATTTTGTTGACACTGTGGCCAATCTCACCCTAACATGAGATCCCTGTTACTAACAAGAAGATGTACGGATGGAAAATACTCACTTCATGCTCCTGTATATCAGAGAAGCAATTGTTTTTTCTGTATCTAAACTTTATATTCACCACAAGAGAATATATTTCATAGAAATGTGCATCATGGAAGATGACTGGTGAGCATCTAATCTTCATATATTGATCTATTTATCTACTTCCCTCTTGAAACACCCCAATGGACTCATTTGTACCACATTAATTGGTGTGGCATTTGACATCCCAACAACTCTTGAGGGAAGAAAATAAAAGCTCCCCACTGCATTTCTAGGAGATAATGCCGAAAGAGAGAAAGGGTTGGTGAAAAGTGCTGCATAAATTGAAAATAAAATAAATGTATTGCTAGAAAAGAAAGATGCATCTATCAGGAAATTCACAACAACATATCAAACAAGTTCCGTAATAAGGCTTCTGAATTTGCTTTTTGTTCATGATATCTTCAATATTTCGATTCAGTTTTGAGCACGGGCCAGCAGAAGAAGATTATTGAGATGATCATCTGTTAGTTTGGAACAGTATTTACTTTTTATGAAGTCCATGGTGGAAATGGAATGCTCACAGGTGTAGGTTGATCTGAATCTGCACACATATCAAAGAGCGTGGCCATGCAATATAGAAAAATCACTCTAAGGCAGTGGCTTCAAAACTTTAAATAGCGGCGTCTCCCCTAACTCAGCAAAGTTTTCATTGCGCACCCCCCCCTCCCCCCCCCCCACCTTCACGTTGAATAATTTTCACAAGTGATAAAAGCAAATTCTAAATTTTCTTAACCTGTTTTTAATCAGTTTTTTTTAAATATTAACAAAAAACATTAAATTGTTAAAAAATTTAATTAAATGCAAAAAGTTATTTAAATTGTCAAACCAATTACTTACATTTACAATTTACAACACTCAGAATTTGTTAGTGTGATGTGTGAGCTTGCTTTTCATCGCAAAATTTCTCCCTGACTACCTGCCGAGCTCACTCACTCGCTCCCTGACTGCCTGCCCGGCTCACTCACTCTCGGCCGGTCTCATTCACTCGCTGTGAGTCTCACTCGCTGCCGGCCTGGCTCGCTCTCTCGCTGCCGGCCTGGCTCACTCTCAGGTTCTAGTGCCATTGCGCCCCCTTTCCATCTGCTGACAAACGACGTATTAGCGAACGTCGTAATGTTAAGCGGGGTCTACCTGTAATAAGTACAATAACGGCCACGCCCCCCCCCCCCCCCCCCAACCCCAGCCAACAGTACGCACCCCCCAAGGGAGCCGTGCCCCACAGCTTGGAAACCACTACTCTAAGGGGTGAATTTTCTTGCATTTGATATAGCGCTTTTCACATCTTATTGACATCTCAAAGTGCTTCACAGAATATACTGTAAAGTGAATTGACTGTATATTTTGTGGGCAAAATGCGGCAGCCAATTGCACACAGCAGTGTCCCACAAACAGTCGTGGATTGAAATTACCAATTATACACAAGTCTCACGCTTGGAAAGCGAGTGCTCTAACCACAGAGCTGCAGCATTATTCACATGAGAACATTGGAAGGGAGTGTTGAAGGCAGTAGGAATGTGCCCACATCACCTTAATCATGCAATTTATGCTATGAGGGTGAGGGAGGTGGGGAAGAGTCTGCATTTACTCTCTTTTCTCTCCCTGCCTCACTTTTCGTTACGCGCTCTGGACGTTACCCTGCTTGGTCACTGTATAAATGCTATTTGTTGTTGTGTTGTTTATGCTGTGGTGCTATTATCTGATTGGTATTTGACAAAATGAGCATCTTTCATTCATGTGTAAGCCCAGAGGGAGTACAATACAACCTACTTTTAGATAGTAGCAGGTTTCCCATCAAAAGAACATCTCAAATCAAACATTCAATGTTAAGAGGAGGAGACATATTGCCCCTGAAGCAAATGGGAAAGTGAACTTCTTTTGCTTCAATTTCTACTGTGGCTCATAATGTTGTTGACATTTATTAATCATTTGTGGATATTCTGCATCACTTCTACATAGTGTGACAATGATAATTTTATGCAAACAAGTATCCTTTTCTGCCCATACCCTTATTATGGTACGATTTCCAAGTCTTTCATTTAACTACCAAGAGTTTTAATTTAATCCCAACATCCTGCCTCCTCCACCACTTACTTGATGGCCTGTTCTACCTGATAAATTTTCTTTCACTTCTGGAGAACGTCCCAAATCACAGGGTTTACTGCAAAGTGGAACAGTTGTGTATTTCTGGCAAATGAAACAGCCAATTTGCATACAGCAATATCCCACAATCAGCCATGACATTAATTAACAATTTTATTTGGAGGATTGTTGGCCAGAGCAATTGAGAAACTCCCTTCTCTTTTTCCAAACCGTGTCTTGGGATTCCACCTGAACAGACCTTGGTTTTATGTCTCATCCAAAGGACGGCACCTCTGACAAAGCAACCACCACCTCCCCCCACCCCAGCACTGCTTTCGAATGTCAGCTTTCAGAATATGTGAGTTCAAGAGTCCTGAAGTGGAGCTTGAATCTACAACCATTCAACCATTCAGAAATTAAAGTTCTACTTACTGAGCCAGGCTATCACATTGAAAAACTTGTATCTAACACCTTGAAGGTTAATTTGAATTAGTTCCTTGATAAGAATACAATAAATTACAGAAATGGTTCAATAATCCACAGTCCAGGTTTTGAAGCACAATTTGAAGCGATACCACATCATTTCGATTTTTAAGTAAAACGTCAAGGTCCATAACCCAATCAAGCTATGTTATAAGGAGGTACTTTCTAACAGGAGTTTTCCTTTAGTTCACTTTATCAATGTTGGGCTCTTCCTAACCACTGCATCTATTGAGGGGGCTAATGTACTACAGACGCACCTCAATTCTTTTAGAATTTGAAGACGTGAAGAAACTAATCACAGAGGAGCTTTTGGATAGAATTACATGGCGTATACCCGTTTGGCACACATGGACCCTGTGGAGTATGAATTCCGATATTTGGAGCCTGAGCCTTCAAAATGAGGGTGCTACAGTTCATGGTGAAAATGCATAATAATAATACTATTAATAATGTTAATAATAAGGCCCCAAAACATGGAGTACACAGTATAAAGAGACCCGCAGGAGGCAGCTTCCTAAACATAGTGAGCACTCACAGTCAGGAAGCACTGAACTTGCAAAAATTATAAGTATTCTTTTTTCTGTATTCAAGTCAGTTATTCATTTCCTTTCTAGTGTTTGATCATCTGTCTATCCTTATAAACTTTGACCGTATTTTTAATCACTTACTTATCCAACTCTTTTACAAGAGTTAGCACTAATTACTTCTGCGGTAAGTCTAGTCCATTTGGACTATTTTGTGGAGCCTAATCTTTCATCTCAAATCAAGCCCTGCTAATGCTGTCTGTTCTCAAATTCTGCGATTAAATTACCTGCTTATGTGAATGTTAATAGAAAAGGCAGTTTCTCCCTTCTTGGACAACAATTTTACAAATACAATTTGTCATTCACTTATTTAAGAGATATTGCTGTGAGTAAATTGATTGCTGCCTTTGCCTATAACACACACAGTCACTACGCTTCACAATAAAATTCTGTGAAGCTCTATGAGTTGTCCTTTCAACGTGAAAGGCTCTATACTGAATACCATATATCTCTGCATATAAGGCACACTTTTTTGCACGTCGGAAAATCTCGAAAGTTGGGGGTGCGCCCTATACGCAGGTACAAGAAATTTTGAGCCTCGGAAATACAGTAAACAGGAGGGGCGGGCGGCGCGCTGTCAGCCGGGGTTTGGTCAGTGTCCGGTGGGGGTTGGGGGGAGCGGGTGACAGGGCTTCGGCCTCGGCCGCCCGGGCAGCGGCATAGCAGCGGACTTCAGTGCTGTGCCTGCTGCCTGCCTTCTGCCTAACCCAGTCTGCCTGCCTCACTCCCTGCCGCTCTTTCTCCCTGCCTGCCTGCCTCTCCCTCCCTCCCTGCCTGCCTGCCTGCCTGCCTCTCTCCCTCTCTCTCTCCCTGGCTGCCTGCCTGCCTGCCTGCCTCTCTCCCTCTCTCTCTCCCTGGCTGCCTGCCTGCCTCTCTCCCTCTCTCTATCCCTGGCTGCCTGCTTGCTTCCCTCCCTCCCTCTCTCCCTCCCTGCCTGCCTGCCTGCCTCCCTCCCTCCCTGCCTCCCTCTCTCCCTCCCTGCCTGCCTCCCTCTCCCTCTCCCTACCTACCTGTCTCTCCTGTCTCTCCTCCCTTCTGCCGGCAATATCATTGAAAATGCTTCCGTTTTTTTTCACCAAGAAAAGGTCAAAAGTGGGGGCTGCGCCTTATATGCGGGTGCGCCTTATACGCGGAGATATATGGTACACAATCACTACATTTTATAATAAATCCATGTGGGGCCCTTATCAACCTTCTGTTCCCTCTGCTCAGTGGGTTCTGCTCCACCTCCCCCACCCCACCTGCCCCACCACTAGGAGGCAAGCCTTCAGCTACTCTGCCCCCAACCTTTGGAATTCCATCCCGCAATCCCTCTGCCTTTCCCCCTCCCTAGCCTCCTTCACGTTCTGCCTCAAGACCCTCTTCTTCGACTGTACCCCTTCCTCCCCATTCCCTTCACCATCCCCATTCCTGACTCAGCTTGGGTCCAAAACAACAACAAATTACATTTATAGAGCGCCTTTCACGTCGGGAGGACGTCCCAAGGCGCTGCACAGGAGGCGTGTGACCCGAGCTGGGAGGGGAGTGTTTGGGAAGGGGTGAAACACGAAGGGGGGGTAAAAGAGTTCGGGGTGGAACAGAAGGCACGATCGAAGAGGAAAGTCTTCAAACCGGCCTTGAAAGAGGAAAGGGAAGAGACGAAATGGAGGAATTGAGGGATTGCATTCCAAAGGGTGGGAGCGGTGACTGTCCAGCACCTTGGGACGTTCTCTCGACGTGAAAGAAACTATACAAATCTAATTTTGTTGTTATTGTAGAGATGTATAGAAGATGTGAAAAGCACTAATTGAATGTGAGCAAGACCGAGGCCCTCCTGATTGGCTCAAGCCAATGCCTCCGCACATCGGGCGCTGCCAGCCTCAACATCCAAGGCTGTACTCTCCACCTCACAAAGCCAGTCAGGAACCTCGGCATCACGTTCGACCATAAACTCTCCTTCCTCCCCCACAACCGTGCCTTGACCGGCACCACTTATTTCCACCTACGCAACATTGCCAGGCTCCACAACTACCTGACCCCCCACACTGCCAAAACACTCGTGCACGCATACATCACCTCACAGCTGGACTACGGAAACTCTCTCCTCGTCGGCCTCCCCAGTTCCTCCATTCACAGGCTGCAGGTCATCCAAAACTCTGCAGCCCGTGTACTATCCCGCACACGCCTCTGCGACCACATAACCCCCACCCTCGCCCGTCTCCACTGGCTCCCCATCCTCCAGAGGATCAAGTTCATGATCCTCGTCCTCACCTTCAAGGCCTTACACGGCCTTGCCCCACCCTACTTAACCAATTTACTTTCCCCCTATAAGCCCACCCGGACCCTCCGTTCAGCAGGACTTGGCCTGCTCCAAGCCCCCCGCCCGAACCGCCCCACCATCGGAGGCTGGGCTTTCAGTTTTTCCGCTCCCACCCTGTGGAATTCCATCCCCCAATCCCTCCACCTTGTTTCTTCCCTTTCCTCTTTCAAGGATGGTTTGAAGACTTTCCTCTTCGACCGTGCCTTTTGTTCCCCCCCGAACGTTTCGACCTCCCCTACGTGTTTCACCCCTTCCCGAACACTCCCCTCCCAGCTCGGGTCGCACGCCTCCTATGCAGCGCCTTGGGACATCCTCCCGACATGAAAGGCGCTTTATAACTTTAACTTGTTGTTGTTGTTTATTACAGATATCCTCCTGGTAGGAGGTGCTATATTAAACGCAGAAATTATTATTGTATTATAATACAACCAGCTAGACAAGCCAGTTAAATTTCTACTTCCGTCAAAAAAAACTTTCAGTGTTTTGAGCATTTCTTCACAACTTTGATCTTGTGCCCATTAAAATGCATCAGCCATTCCCAAGCATGTTTATTGCAATTTGAAGTTTTCAATTACATTGGCCTCCATAGCTTGAGCAAATCCATATTGCTTATGAATATAACAGGGTGTCTAGAACAATGCAGGCAAATGTGCTCTAGTTACTGTCCCTACACTCGATCCTAGCAAGTACCTAACAAAGTTGTACTTCATTTCAAAGATCAAATAAGTTAGAGAGAGTGCATGATATTTCAGATTCTACATGGCTCTTTGGATGAAATGGGTATGAGGCATCAATGTTACTTTGGTTCTTCACTTTATGATCTTCTTGCACCAGAGCATCAAATTGAATTTCAGGCTTGACTGATTAATTTTCACCGACCTTATCCACAAGAAAGTCAAGTTAATGCCATTCATCTATTTTAATGCAAAGAATACCGTGAAGGTTAGCTTGTTGGGGAGAATAGAAGCAACCATTACTGTAAAAAGAACAAATTCCTCAATCATTCCTTTAGAACATCAATTCCCACAACCATATGGCTCTATTTCACTTCTGTCACTTTCAGTGCTACCCTCTGCAAGGACTAAAATAGGAAACATGCATGAATTAAAACTACAGACTAATGGGCACTGGAATTCTGACAAATTAAAACTTAATAGTAATGTTAAGGGTGAAATGTGCACTGTGATCATCAATTTTAGAGCCATTCTTTTCTCACTGTTGGTTCAAAAATGTAAAAAAAAATGGTTGGAGAAACATGAGGGTGTATTGGGCTGCATGATAGTGGTACAAAAAGAAATTTAAAAAAACTTGCTCTTTATATAAGATACAGTCGGAGCTAGGCAATGTGATGGGGGAGGAAGGCAGCTCTATGTCAGGGGCAGAATGTGGAGAAGGAAAGACAGCTGTGAGTCAAACCTGATGTTGAAGTTGCGCACTAGTTTGGTGAGTTTGAGGGTTAGGCTGGGGAGGTTGAGGAAGTCAGAGCTACTGGATAAAAGATTTGATGGGAGCCAATGAAGCTTTTGAAGCTTCCTTCAAAACATTTCCAACTCATGTCTTTGTGAGCTTTGATGTCTCGGTGTCTGAATCCTCTAAATGATTTATGTCAATATTACAGTTAGGAGTCCTGTAGCTCAGTGGTTAGAACACTCGCCTTACAAGCATGAGACCTGTGTTCAAATCCAGTTAGGTCAGGGTGAAACCTTGGGCAAGTTTCCTTTACATTCCTCTACCCTCACCTCACATTTGCAGGCACATTTGTACAGGCTCTTTCATTGTCAATGTTAAAAGGTAGCTTGCCTGCTTCAGTAACCCAGGCACTTCACTATTCAGGCAACAGTTATTGATTGTGACCTCCTCCAGTGCAAACAACGTACAAACACCCCCTCTACCACTAGTCTGTACAGTACATCCAGAGCTTCTGTAGCTCAGTTGTTAGAGCACTCGCCTTACAAGCCTTACTAGCATACCTGTGTTCGAATCCAGGCAGGTCAGGGCAAAACCTGGGCCAAGTTTCCTTATTCCACAAGCCTAACAATAATCCCTCCAAAAAAATACTACAATAATAAAATTGGTCATTTCAATCCACGACTGTTTGTGGGACACTGCTGTGCGCAATTGGCTGCCACATTTCGCCCACAAATATACAGTCAATTCAATTTACGGTATATTCTGTGAAATGCTTTGAGACATCTAGAAGACATGAAAAGTACTATATCAAATGCAAGGAATATTATTATTAAGGAGAGACAAAAAAGGAACAGTGTAGTAAATGCAAACCACATTGGCAAAAAAATTATTTCAGTAATAAAAGGCACACTCAGGAAGAATGACTTTGCCAGTTCATTTTATACTCAGATAAATTCTCCATCAAATGTTATCATCTCCATCAATTCCAGTTTACAAACATTTTCAGACATCATGTTATTTATGGTTAACAACAGTTACCGTTAACTAAAGCACAAGAAAAACTAATGTAAATACACAACACACAAAAAAACTTTAAACATATCGCACAAGAAAAACAACCTAAAGATTTGGTACAGACAACAAAATATTTGCCTTTATATAGCACCTTTCACAAAGAGTCTCAGAGCACTTAATAGTGGCAGAGCTTGACACTGAGCAGGAAGGAGAGGGAAGGTGTCCGTAGGCACAGTTGAAGAGGAAGGTCTTCAGGTGTGATGTGAAGACAGAGAAGAAGAGGAAAAGATTCATAGATTCATAGATTCATAGAATTTTACGGCACAAAAGGAGGCCATTCGGCCCATCTAGTCTGTGCCGGCTCTTTGAAAAGAGCGATTCAATCCCACTGCCCTGCCCGCTCCCCATAGCCTAATAGACCTGTTCTCCCTAAATAAAGATCTAATTCCCTTTTAAAAGTTGTTATCGAATCAGCCTCCACCACCTTTTCAGGCAATGCATTCCAGATTCGAACAACTCGCTGAGTGAAAAAATTTCTCCTCAGCTCCCCTCTACTTCGCCTTGAAACTATTTTAAATCTGTGACCACGAGTCACAGATTCACCCACGAGTGGAAATAGTTTTTCTCTATTTGCCCTGTCGAAACCCCTCATGATCTTATAAACCTCTATTGGGTCTCCCCTCAATCTTCTCTGCTCCAGAGAGAATAACCCTAGCCTATCTAGCCTCTCCTCATAGCTGAAGTCCCTCAATCCTGGCACCATCCTAGTAAATCTTCGCTGCACCCTTTCCAATGCCTTCACATCCTTTCTGTAGTGTGGTGACCAGAATTGAACACAGTATTCCAGCTGAGGCCTCACCAAAGTCCTATAGAGGTTAGTCAGCACTTCCTGACTTTTGTACTCTATACCCCTATTTATAAAGCCTAGTATCCCATATGCCTTCTTAACAGCCTTGTCTACCTGTCCTGCCACCTTCAACGAGTCACTAACACAAATCCCCAGGTCTCTCTGTTCCTTCACACCATTTAAAATTGTACTATCTAGCCTATATTGCCTCCCTTCATTTCTTCTCCCAAAATGCATCACCTCACACTTCTCTGCATTAAACTTCATCTGCCATGTGTCTGCCCACTTTACCAATTTGTCTATATCCTCTTGCAGATGGCTACTATCCTCCTCACTATTTACTATTCTCCCTAACTTAGTGTCATCTGCAAACTTGGAAACTGTACTCCGTACACCCAAGTCCAGATCATTGATGTAGATTACAAACAGTAATTGTCCCAAAACTGATCCCTGTGGCACACCACTGCTCACTTCCCTCCAATCTGAAAAACAGCCGCTCACTACAACTCTCTGCTTTCTGCTTTCATTGCTTTCATTGATAAAGTCAATGAGGCAAGCATTTCCAGAATTTGGGGGAATAATGCAGTTGATTATGGAGCAGAGGGGACCAGGGCTTGTAGGAGGATGGAGCCAGTTAAGTAAAGGGTAAAGGTAAATATATGGCACGAGAAAAATGAATGTCTAAAAATATACAATACAAATTTACGTTTATACAGCACCTTGCAAGCTGGGAGGTCCCAAAGGAATTAACAATCAAGGCCTAGCATCCAAACTGAAGGGGAGCTAGGGGTGGGGAATGGAAAGTTGACCTAAAGTGCAGTAAAAGAGGTAAGTCTTAAGATGGGTCATGAATGGGGTGAAAGAGGGAGTGAGTCAGAAAGACTGGGATGGAGTTCCAGAGAATGAGAGCGGACAGGCTGAAAGTCCACCTGCTGATGGTGGGGTATACAGGGTGGGAGACAAGAAGCAGGCTGGTGGCTGCTGAGTGAAGGGAGTAGTCTGTAGGTTTGAGGAGGTTGCAGAGGTAGGGTGGGCCAAAATTGTAGACTTGAGAATAGGAGATTTGAACTTGTAACCTGATGCAAACATAAAGCAGGAGAAAACCCATTGTAAACAGCAGAAAGAGAAATTGTACTTGTCCTTTTCGCTTTTGGTGCATAAGAATGAATTATAGTTAGTAATTGTACCAATCAAATAATCTTGAACAATCTCATGAGAGTTTTAAAAAAAGCAGATTCATGTTTGCCTTTTGTGATAATTTGTGAAATTATGAAAAACAGCAAGCTAAACAATTAATGCAATTCATCATCATCAGTACCAGTTAAAATAAACAGCTCTCCACAGCCATCTGTGTGGAAAATACTAAACAGATTGACATATAGATATGATAATTGGATGTGAAAATCATGATGCTGATTCCAGCCTTGGTCTTTAAATAATTAGCTTGCTTGTTAACTTATTTATGTGGTTTGAAAAAACATCAGGCAACCTAATCCAACATCTATGGATGAGCTTTCAGCCATTCTGCCCCAATTCTCTGAACCTCCATCCCCAAGTCTCTCTGCCTCAGTCTACTCTTCATCTTCAAACCCAGCCTTGTTCGCCCCACCCACCCCCAATCACCCCTCCTCATCCTCCTACCTTCAACTTTCTCTGTGCTCGGGCTCCCAGTCAGCTGTGGGAAGCACTTTGAAACAGTGTCTCAGACCAATATGTGCTACAGTATATAAACGTAAATTAGATATAGAAATTTATGGAAAGTACACAAGTCACTGCTCACAAATAGTGAGATATAAGCCAATTTTAGTAATGTTTCAATACTGTACTAGTCTGGCTCAGTCGTAGCACTCTCTGAGTCAGAAGGTTTCGGGGTTCAAGCCCCACATCGGGACATGTACTCACGGTCCAAGATGACACCCTAATACAGTGTTGAGGGGGTGGGCGGTGGAGAGTTACATTGTTGGTGGAGCCATCTCCTATGGATGAGACTTAAAACCAGGGTTCCATTTGCCTGTTCAAGTGCACATTAGAGATCCCATAGCATTTTTTGTAAAGGGAAATTCTCCCATTGTCTTCTCCCCCAAATAAAATTGTTCATTAGTTTAATGGCTGTTCGTCTTATAGCTCATTTAACTCAGTGGTTAAAGTTCGCCTCGCAAACGAGATACATGGGTTAGTATCCCAGCAAGGTGAAACCTTGGACAAGTTTCCTTACTCCACATGGCTGATAATAATTCCTCAAGAAAACAAAATTGGTTCGTGAAAATTTAATCCAAGGTTGTTCGTGGGACACTGCTGTGCATAATTGGCTGCCTCGTTTCACCCACAACTATACAGCCAATTAACTTTACAGTATATTCTGTGAAGTGCTTTGAGCCGTCCAGAAGTCGTGTTATATCAAATGCAAGGATTATTAAATGCACAGCAACTTCATTTCACAATAAATCCTATCACATGCTTTGGAACGTTCTCGTGACATGAACCTACAATAACAACAACTTGCATTTATATGGTGCCATTCACGTGGGGTAGCATCCCAAAGCACTTTATGAAACAACAACAACAACAAAATTACGAAAGGTTCTGTACCATATGCAAGCACTATTATTATAAGTTTTACCATGACACTTTTCTGTCAGCTCTATTCCGGGAAATCAGTGGTTAAAACAAGATCTACTTGGATATATTGGCTGTTTTATCACTTCAAAGGATTTGGTACAATTTTTTAATGAATACTAAGATGCAAAAATGTTCCGTGACTCAGCCCAGAGCCTCAACATCTGATCGTAATCTACTAACAATAGTAATAAACTTTACATTTAATATAATCCTGGGGGTGGTGGGGGTAAAAAGGGTCTGGCTCCAATGTGACACGCATGGCAATTGAAGCGGAATCGAACCAGCCCTCTGTGGCGGCCTTGGTAATCCGGTTCCTGAGCCAGACAGATCTGCAGTATGACAGTACAGCAAGCCTGTCTCATCAGCAGGAGCTAGAAGGACAAACCAGTCACTAGGGACAGGGCATCATTCCCCTCAGTTCCTGTTAACCCTACAAGCCAAAGCCCCAGTGGGTAAGATTATCCTAGCTGGACAAGCAGCAGGAAAGCTTGCCAGACAGGAACATCAATGACAAACTATGCGGTTTTAGCTGGTTAGACTCCAGCAGTACCCAACTTACACTCGGGGGGCCCCCAGCTTTGGCTCTTGCCAACTTGCACCTAATACCTTCCAAAATTCGATAAGCTGGATGTGTCCTTCCAGGGAGAGAGTGTGCATTCCGTTCCAACAATCTATATCTGTGAATTCCATATTGGTGCAATTGGATGCCATGTTTCACATCATAAATATTCAGTCAATTCACAAACAACCATGAAGTGATATCCGATTTTGTCCAGGGTCTTTGGTGGCCAGGAAACTGAAAGAAACTCCCTTCCCTTTTAAAAAATTCCAAGGGATCTTTAATGTCTAGTCAAATAGGCACATTGGTACTTGGTTTCAGCACCTTGGGACACCCTCCTGATGTGAAAGGCTCTCTATAAATGTAATTTTGTTCTTGTTGTGTTGTTTAATATCTCATCCAAAGTGCAACACCTCTAACAATGCAGCACACCCCCAAGTCCTTTGACAAATCCTGTCATAGGACTTGATCCCGCAACCTTCTGACTCGGAAGCACGAGTGTTACCACATCAAGCCAAGCTGATATTTATCTCAAGAAACAAATTGTCACCCACAAAAAAATACAATAACTACACTTTACAGTAAATTCTGTAAAGCACTTAGAAATGCTTTCCATGTGTGAAAAATGCTATGACAAATGTAAGGATCGTTATAACACTTGTGTATATTATTGTTCATTAGTGGCACCACATCTACCAAATTCGTGGCTGGCTGCTTTTCAGTTCCATCATTTTTTAGGAACTCAAGAAATGCTAGACGAAAAAAAGACCAAAGTCCATCTAGTTAGCCTTCCACATTCCTGTCCCAAATTACCTTGGTACTGTATCCCAAAATGTTATTTCCTAAAAGAAAACTATCTAAACTGTGTTTGAAGCAATCAGCATTTCCTGATTCAACTATCATCCTTGGAAGCCTGTTCCACAGCTTTACTATTCGCTCACTGAAATAGCATTTCCGAAGATTCATTTTGAATTTATCCCCCTTCAATTGCAGACTGTGTCATCTGCTTTTACTATTCTGCAACTAATTGAAGCAGTCTTACATGATCTACATTGTCTAGCACCTTTAGAATCTTAATGACAGCAATCATATTGCCTCTCAATCTTCTCTTTTCCAGCAAGAACATGCTCAATTTATATAGTAGTTTCTCATAGTACGTCCGTTCCTTAAATCATTCTGGTTGCCTTCCCCTGTTTCCTCTCAATTTCTTCAATATTCTGTTTGTACTGCAGCTACCAAAACTGTACACATTATTTTCTATACTTTATTATTTTCCTTCCATTCCACTAATAATAATAAACCTTGCATTTGAGATGTTTCAAAGCACTTTACAGAATATATTGTAAACTGAATTGACTGCATATTTTGTGGATGAAACACAGCAGCTAATTGCGCACAGCAGTGTCCCACAAACAATTGTGGATTGAGTGAACACATTTTTAAACAAACATTTTTAATATAAGAATGATCGTTTGTCCCATACTTTACATTTCTCCACATTGAATTTCATCTGTATGCCCGATTCTCAAATATGTTCAAATAATAAGTAATAATCCTTGCAATTTGATATAACACTTTTCACATCTTATCGACGTCCCAAAGCGCTTCACAGAATATACTGTAAAGTGAATTGACTATATATTTGTGGGCGAATCGCGGCAGCCAACTGTGCAAAGCAGTGTCCCACAAACAGCCGAGGATTGAAATGACCAATTTTATTATTGTGGTTTTTTTTGGAGGGATTATTATTAGGTGTGTGGAGTAAGGAAACTTGCCCAAGGTTTCGCCCTGACCTGCCTGGATTCGAACACAGGTCTACGCAGCTTGCAAGACAAGTGCTCTAACCACTGAGCCACATGAGCTCCACCTGTAACCTATCTTGTTCAGCTTTGCAATCTACTATCTTCATTAGCTAGGTATCATCTGCAAACTTAGCCACTGTGTGTGTGTCCTAGTTCCAGGAACCTCGGCATCACGTTCGACCATAAACTCTCCTTCCTCCCCCACATCCGTGCCTTGACCGGCACCACTTATTTCCACCTGCACAACATTGCCAGGCTCCGCAACTATCTCACCCCCCACGCTGCCGAAACACTTGTGCACACGTACATCACCTCACGGCTGGACTACGGAAACTCTCTCCTCATCGGCCTACCCAGCTCCTCCATTGACAGGCTGCAGGTCATCCAAAACTCTGCAGCCTGTGTAATATCCCACACCCGCCTCCGTGACCACATAACCCCCACCCTCGCCCGTCTCCACTGGCTCCCCATCCCCCAGAGGATCGAGTTCAAGATCCTTGTCCTCGTTTTCAAGGCCTTACACGGCCTTGCACCGCCCTACCTATCCGATCTACTCTCCCCCTATAAGCCCACCCAGACCCTCCGTTCAGCAGGACTTGGTTTGCTCCAAGCCCCCCGCCCGAACCGCCCCACTATCAAAGGCCGGGCCTTCAGCTTCTCCACTCCCACTCTATGGAATTCCATCCCCCAATCCCTCCGCCTTGTTTCTTCCCTTTCCTCTTTCAAGGCCGGTTTGAAGACTTTCCTTTTTGACCGTGCCTTTTGTTCCCCCACTAATTTTTCGACCTCCCCCACGTCTTTTACCCCTTCCCGAATACTCCCCTCGGGTCACACGCCTCCTGTGCAGCGCCTTGGGACGTCCTCCTGACGTGAAAGGAGCTCTATAAGTCTAATTTGTTGTTGTTGTTGTTCCAGATAATTTATAAAAATATGAAACAAAAGAAGTCCCAAAACAAACCATTGTGGTACTCCACTGGAAAGATTTTTCCAGTCTGGTGACATTCTCTGTACCATCATCCTATGGGTTCTTCCAGTCAAGGGAAACTTGGGAAATGAAGGCACCCCTCTGCCACGTTGGTTGGGCAGGTAGTGTCATGACAATTGTAGCCAGGAGGCTTCAACAAGGGAAATTGGATCATCAGGGGAGAGCCAGTTTTCCGTAAGCCCAAGAATATCCAGGATGAGATGCTCAGGTCCTTATCCAGGATGAGATCTTGATTAGTAAGGGCTTTATTGGAGAGGGAGTGTAATTTTTTAGGGGAATGCATAGGTTTGTTTGCTGATGGGGAGAGAATGGGCGACGGGAAAGTTGGGGTGGCTGATCTTGGACAGTCAACACTGGACAGCACAATGGGCCTGGCAGAGGATGCCCAGGTGTAAGCAGATGGAGGTAATGGTCGGATCCAGGAGAGAGAGAAGGCAAAGAGGGTGGTGGAAGAGAAGGACAGAGTGGGTGTAGTGGAGTGTTGGTGGTAGGTGCAGCAACAGTTTCAGAGGGAATAGCCCGGGTCTGGGCGGCAGCCAATCCGTGTATACAGAGACCTGGAACGAGCAATCAGCGGGGCAGCATTAGCACGTGGGCTACAGGAGGCAGTTACAGGAGACAGCACCCCAAAACTCTAGGACACTGCCCTGCATGATGGATGCTATATAAATGCAAATTGTTGTTTTTGAAACACCAACTATTACTGCCTGCCAAACAAAGAAAGTCCTTTTAACCCAACTCTCTTATTTTTGCTTCCCAAACATTTTCCTATCCGTTTGTCAATACTGTGTTCAATTTCATGCCTAATAATTTTATTACTAATGTGTAGGTGGCACGTAATGAAATACCATCCCTAAAATCCATATTACTTAGATCCATCCATTGATCCAATTTAACTGTTATGTCAACAGTTCTGGCAAAGAACACTTATTGGATTTATGAGAATGATTTAGCTTTCATAATACCTGTTGATGCTCATGATTTGTACATATATATATTGATTTATTCCGGGATGCTATTCCACATGAAGGTTTCTATATTAAAACAAACAACATGGAATGCAAGAATGTGTTGATTGTGAAAGCTATGGAAGGTAAGAAAAACTTATTTTTATGGAAGTTTCTAATGAAACTGTGACATTTCACATGCATTGAAGAACTCCTCATGCCTCACCTTTAAAGCCCATCTTATGGCTTATCTTTTTGACCTCGCTTTCAATCATTTTTCATTCAAACACTTTCCTATCCTCATCAGCTCCTCCCTCTTCCCCACAACCCTGCCCAACCAGCTCTGGTGCTGTGTAAAGCGCTTTGAATGTGATAGGCCAAAATAAATTCTTGGTATTGCCTTCACCCGCCTACCCCTCCATCAGCTCCCACTTTCACCCAAGTGAGGATTTTTAAGGACTTTAGGATGTCCTCTCTGTGTGAAAACAAACAAACAACAAACAAAACTTACATTTATATAGCGCCTTTCACGTCGAGAGGACATCCCAAGGCGCTGTACAGTCAGGTAGGACAAGAGCAGGGTGGGAAGGATCAGGGCAGGATAAAGCATAGTAGGAAAAGTAACTGTATTAGTGGGCGAAACATGGCAGCCAAATTGCGCACAGCAGTGTCCCACAATCAGTCACGGAAGTGGGACTAGGGGCAAAAGGGGGTAAAGAAGCAAAAGGGGAGGGGTCGAGGCAGGGGGAAAAAAGGCAGTAAAGTTGACTGTATATTTGTGGGCGAAACGCGGCAGCCAATTTGCGCACAGCAGTGTCCCCACAAACAATCGCGAAAATGGGGCCAGGGGAGAAAGGAGGAAAAGAGGGTAAGGGGGGGAGAGGGAGGGAAAGGTGGGATGGGTTAGGGTTAGGGAGGGAGAGGGGGGAGAAAACACTATATAAATGTAGCTATATGCATTTGTATTGCACTGACTTAACTCTGATTTGTTTTGTTGAGTGAAGACATTATCTCACTAACCAGGTTACAAGGGTCACAGTTGCAGACCAATTGACTAGTCGAACTTTTAAATTTTTTTTTGTTCATCAAACATCTGACACATCTGTGGAAACTCATTACCATGCTTAAAAGTATCCAAATCAAGCTGAGAACCCCATGGCTCCCACCTACACATGGAAATTCCATAGGCAGATTATTAGAATGGTATGCACACTCTCTTTCTCTGGAGAGGCACATCCTGTTTATCTAAGCACAGAAAGTATTAGGCATAAGCTTCCAAGATCCATGGCTTGGGGATCCCAGAGTATGCATTGGGATTCTGCTGAAGTCTAACCAGCTAAAACCGCATAGCTTGCCAATTGAAACCACTTTCTGGCAAGCTTGCCTGCTGCTTCCCAGCTGGCACCACCCTACCCACCGGGGCATTAGCTTGCAGAGTTCACAGGAGCTGAATGGGATGACTCCATTCCCCCAGTGACTAGACTTCCCTTCCAAGTCCTGCTGCTGTGCTGTCATCAACAGTGCCTTGGAATACTATTTAATATATAGCCCAGACCCACCTGGCACAGCAATTGAATTACCGAAACTGCCTAGAGGGCTGGCTCGATTCCGCCATTCTGTTGTGAAGCCAATCACGTTGGAGCCAGTTCAGTTCCAAGGAGACCCTGTTTACCTCCACCCCACACCACCCCGGAGGAAGTAACAATAAATTTATTGTAGGTCAATGCCACAATAGGTGTGAACTTACCTGGCAGTCATAGAATCCTACAGCTCAGGAGGCCATTCAACTGAATGGGTCAGTGTCAGCTCCTTGAATGTTATCCAATTAGTCCCACTCCCCGTCACTTTCCCCACAGTCTTGCAATTTTTTTTCTTTTGAAGTAAATATACAATTCCATTTTGAAAATTATTATTGAATGTGCTTTCACCACCCTTTCAATCAGTCTACTACAGATAAATGGCTTGATTCTGACATTGCAATTAATTTTGCCTCTGTTTCAGATTTCAGCAGCATGTTGAGGGGTTTTCAGGTTTGTGAACAAATCTCACTCATTTGTTAGGAACATAGAAACAACAACAACAAGAAAATTACATTTATAGAGCACCTTTCACATCGGGAGGACATCCCAAGGTGCTGAACAGTTAGGTTCGGGACCCGAGCATGGGAGGGGTCAGGGTAGGGGGAAGGAGAGGAGGAGAGGGGAGAGAGTTAGGAGGGGAGCACAAGGCACGGTCGAAGAGGAAGATCTTGAGACCGGCCTTGAAGGAGGAAAGGAAGGAAGCGAGGTGAAGGGATGGCAGGATGGAGTTCCAGAGTGTGGAGGCAGAGAGGCTGAAAGTCCGGCCGCCGATGGTGGGGCAGTTCAGGTGGGGACATGGAGCAGGCCAGAGCCCACTGAACAGAGGGGACGGGCAGGCTGATAGGGAGACAGCAGGTCGGAGAGATAGGCGGGGGCAAGGCCGTGAATGGCCTTGAAAGTGAAGACAAGGATCTTGAATTCAACCCTCTGGGGGATGAGCCAGTGGAGATGGGCGAGGGTGTGAGTGATGTGGTCGCGGAGCCTAGTGCAGGAGAGTACATGAGCTGCAGAGTTCTGAAAAGTCTGCAGCTTGTGAAGGGAGGAGGTGGGAAGGCCAACGAGGAGAGAGTTCCTGTAGTCAAGCCTAGATATGATGAATGTGTGGATGAGTGATGAGAAAGAAATGGAAAGAAAAGTTATTTTTTAATCAATAGGTCTTTCGGCTCAGTAACTGAAGGTAGAATTGTGATTATTTAAAAAAGAGATTTCATAATAAATGTGCATTGATCAGTCATTATTTGATTTTCTACATAAAAACAGTAACAACAACTTACATTTATATAGTGCCCTTCACACCAGATGGTGTCTCAGAGTGCTCCACATAGTTGTATCAAGAAGTTGCCTTGAGGACTTGATTGTCAGCTTCAATTGGTCATGTTGCTGCCAAACATAATAATTAACTGTGAATATTGCTGCATATTGTTTAAATGACTTAATTGGCAATTGGATATTGACCATGGGAAGCCAGAAAGCATAAAAGGATTCTGGGAAAGTGACTGGGCAGATTGTGGAAGAGAGTGGAAGTGTAAAGTTCAAATAAAGGAACTAATTATTCAAAACTGTGTTCTAGATTAACAAACATTACAAATATCAAATCTCATTGAAAGATTTTGTAATGAACTCTTATTCAGTTGTCAGTGTTGGTTTTGAGGAGGTCACAGAAGTGGGATGGCACCATATAATGGAGAGATTTGAAGGTTAGGGGGAGGATTCTGAACTCGAGAATTCTGTTCTCTTTCCTTCAATAAAACTACAAAACAAACGCTCCTTAGTTCCATAATTGGATTAAATCAATAAAATTGGTTCCACAAACAAACAAAAATGCCTATTGCAATAATATATGATGTTTATCTAGGAATTCTAAATCATGTCACTATACCTTTTAATAATATAGAGAAAGCATGACCACTTTGACTGAGTCTTTAATGCACCACAATGAATCAGCTTGAGGCAAAAGAGACGTAGCACAAAGGCAAACTTCGAATAGAATCATAGAATTTTACGGCACAAAAGGAGGCTATTCAGCCCATCTAGTCTGTGCCGGCTCTTTGAAAAGAGCAACTCAATCCCACTGCCCAGCTCTCTCCCCATAACCTAACAGACCTGTTCTTCGTAAATAAAGATCTAATTCTCTTTTAAAAGCTGTTATCGAATCGGCCTCCACCACCTTTTCAGGCAATGCATTCCAGATTCGAACAACCCGCTGAGTGAAAACATTTCTCCTCAGCTCCCCTCTGCTTCGTTTTGAAACTATTTTAAATCTGTGACCACGAACCACAGATTCGCCCACCAGTGGAAACAGTTTTTTCTTATTCACCCTGTCGAATCCCCTCATGATTTTATAAACCTCTAGTAGCTCCCTTCTCAACCTTCTCTGTTCCAAAGAGAATAAAACTAGCCTTTCCCCATAACTGAAGTCCCTGAATTCTGGTACCATTCTAGTAGGGTCCGGC
The DNA here is from genome assembly GCA_035084275.1 of Hydrolagus colliei. Classification (NCBI taxonomy): domain Eukaryota; kingdom Metazoa; phylum Chordata; class Chondrichthyes; order Chimaeriformes; family Chimaeridae; genus Hydrolagus; species Hydrolagus colliei. The sequence continues at coordinate 108,394,949 of CM068743.1, forward strand.
GATATATCGATAATATCGATATATCAAAAAAGTCGATATATCGAAAAAACGGGATGCGCGCACACTGAACCATAAGACCCAGAATGCTCATCTCTCTACACAATGCACAGACCGAGGTGCAAAGCCGCCATATACCTTCATAGTATATTATATTATACTATAGTATATATATATATATATATATATATATAGATACTATAATATACTATTCATAGTACTCGAATACAATATACAGGTATGCAAGGGGTGAGGGGGGAGAGAGACGGTGGGGGGGAGGGGGCGGGAGAGAGGGACGGCGGCGGGGGGGGGGAAGAGAGGGGTGGGGGGGAGAGAGGGGCGGGGGGGGAGAGAGGGACGGCAGCGGGGGGGAGAGAGGGACGACGGCGGGGGGAGAGAGAGGGACGGCGGCGGAGGGGGAGAGAGGGATGGCGACGGGAGGGAGAGAGGGCCGGCAGCGGGGGGGAGAGAGGGACGGCAGTGGTGGGGAGAGAGGGACGACGGTGGAGGGGAGAGAGGGATGGCGGCGGCGGGGGGGGGGGGGAGAGAGGGACGGTGGAAGGGGGGGTGTGGGGGGAGAGACGGGGTGGATGTGATAATATACAGATAGATAGAGATGGGGGGAATGTGAGAGAGGAGAGAGACACAGACAGAAAAACACAGAGATGGAGACAGTGAGTGTGAGAGACACAGAGAGAGAAATATATTTACCTCCTGAGGAGATAGGCCCCGAATACGCACGCACCACGAATGCGCACGCCACGTGCGCATGCACAGTACGAAAACCCCGAAAATATCGATATTTCGGTATATCTCGATATGAGCTCATCGATATATCTGAATCGGAAAATTTCCATATCGACGGACCCTACATTCTAGTAAACCTTCTTTGTACCCTTTCCAATGCCTTAGCATCCTTTCTATAGTGTGGTGACCGGAATTGTACACAGTACTCCAGCTGAGGCCTAACCAAAGTCTTATAGAGGTTAATCAGCACTTTCTGACTTTTGTACTCTATACCCCAATTTATAAAGCCTAGTATCCCATATGCCTTCTTAATGGTTCTGTTTACCTGTCCTGCCACCTTCAAAGAGTCACTAACACAATTCCCCAGGTCTCTCTGTTCCCTCACACCCCTTAAAATTGTACTATCTAGCCTATATTGCCTCCCCTCATTTCTTCTCCCAAAATGTATCACCTCACACTTCTCTGCATTAAACTTAACACTTAAATTATTTACGCTGTTGATATTTCTACATCATTTAAAGACCTCAGCTCCGCTGTGAGAAGGATGATCCGTATTTTAAATAATTAATGCTTTAACTGATGTCTCAAAACTGCAAACAATTGATTTTTTTTAGCAAACAAGTGAACATTTTCATTTACTCATGTGTTGTTTACTTTTCTGCACGATGATCACAGGTTCGCCATGGCTGACAAACCCCCATTATCAATGCTGTTCCACTAGCCACTAGCAAACATATCCTAGCAGACACATCTCAACATAGTAATCTGAACAAGATTTCAATAATAATAATGCAAACATGTGTATCTTTTGTACATGTAAAATATTATACACTCCACGTTAAATGGTCATTGACCATAAACGAGCTCGGAAGGCATAATGGGCTGGTTTAATCAGGAGTGGTGCAAGAATATATGGCGCCCTAGGCAAGCCTTCAGATGTGCGCACCCTAGTAACTTTTGATAAGCTAATGTTAATGCTAAAAATTCATATATTTAATTATCAATGAAAGTAATGGTAATAGTTATACATGTATTTGTTTATGAAACATATTTCTGTTTTATTTAAGTATTAAGCATTCTCCGGTCAACTTACTGCTAACTCCCATGCCTCCGCCACTATACGCCATCAACGACAGCAGTAATTTTGCTGCTCGCAGCAAACCATACATGCTCTGTAACCAGGTGCCCCACAAATTTTGGTGCCCTAAACGACCACCTAGTTCGCCTTAAAGTAGCGCCGGCCCTGTGTCTGTTGATGGGGGAGGAGAGCTAAGGACTAAGATGGAATAGGAACCATCTGATTAAGAACTGGTAAAAATCAAGAAGTCAGCCGCTTCCAAGTTAAAACGTTTACTATTGTCACTGTTGCTGAGTTTTTAATAAACTAACCTTTGGTTTTATCATATATCCAATACTTTTCCTCGAGTTCCACCAACCTTGGAATTGAAATTGAAACCACCTTTGCTGAGGATATGGAAATAAACCCTACACATTGCATCCATTCCAATAATTATTGTATTTTACATAGCACCTTATCACATTATCAAATCGTCTAAAAGGGCTTCACAGGATTTTCCTGTAAAGCGTAGTGATTGTAGTACAGTACACAGCAACCAATTTGCACAAAGCAAGTGCCCCACAAACAGTCTTAATAGCCATTGATGGTTAGCCTCCTACATTAGAGGGGAATTGCTGGTAAGCAAGGTCTCCTTTGAACTTTTCAAATTGACATGTTTTGCAATGGAATGTTGGAATCAGGTTAACCATCAATGTCTAGTTCCTGAGCCAGGCAGATCTGAGGTACTCTGGGGCAGTGTTGATCAATAACAACAACAACAACTTTGATTTATATAGCGTCCTCCACGCCGGACAGCTTCTCAGAGTGCTTCACCATAGTGGATCCCAGGCCCAAGCCAGGGGCAGGGGTAGAAAGGTAACCACAGGCGTGGTCGAAGAGAAAGGTCTTCAGCTGGGACCTGAAACTGGAAAAAGAGGGGCCAAGGCAAAGGGAATGAGGAAGGGAATTCCAGAGCCTCGGGGCATAGTGGCTGAAGGCACAGCCGCCAAAGGTGGAGGGAGGATTCAGGGGACATGGAGGAGGCTAGACCCAGTGGAGCAAAGGCAACGGGAGCTGATTTGAGGAGAGAGGAAGTTGGAGAGGTAGGGGGGTGCAGAGGAGTGGAGGGATTTGAAGACAAGGATGAGGATCTTGAAATTGATCCTCTCGGGGACAGGGAGCCAGTGAAGGCTGGCAAGGACTGGGGTAATGGGGGAGCCAAGTTTAGTGCAGGTGAGAATGCGTGCGGCAGAGTTCTGAATCAGCTGGACTCTGTGGATTGTGGAGGAGGGGAGGCATTGGAATAGATTACCAGGGGGTGACAGTACCCGTTCTATCCAGACACAGGGAAATTTCAATGTTTAAGGGGTAAACAAATGTGGAAATCTCAGTCTGATTCAAATTCTCTTAAGAAGTGATGATGGGTTTCCTTGTGTGTCAGCCACCTGGATGAGAAAAAAAAGGGAGCAGTACAAAAGAACACAGATTTAGGTTTGTACAAAACTATTTTAGACCAAAAATCTGTGAATATTACTTTACATAGCAGAACATTAACAACTAGAATAAATGATAGAATAAGTGTGGTAATATTCCTGGAATTCTGGCATGTGAGGGAATGAGTCCATTAATTGGACTCATTTAAAACACTACTTTATGCTGGTACATGGAATGACAGGTAGATGGATATTCTGGAAAAATTAGATGAAATAAGATGAAGGTCACTTCTTTATTTACACTATGAATTTCTAATGTTACAATCCTTTCTTTCAGATGCCAATGGCTGAATAAATGTCAATCCACAAAAAACTTGATTATAATTTGAATGGAATATCAGAATTAAATTTTTTTAATTATTTTTGTCTCAGTGACTCATTTTCATTCAAATAGCCTTCACAAGATTATGGGCAAACAATAATAATAATAATAATGATAATAATCCTTGCATTTGATATAGCATCTGAGATGATATGAAAAGCATGGCTAGATTCTAGTCAGTATCTAATCACAAGATTGATTTTGCTGAAGCTATTCCGGCAATTTCATCTCATCCTTCCAAAATACCCATCTCCCATTCTTCCTTCACAACATAAAACTGTTTTTTAAATGGAGCCAAGCAACCTGGGCATAATTACCCTTCCTGGTACCCTGTTCCAGTTACTAATTACACTACATACTCTATATTACTCTGTGGAGTGATTTGAGATGTTCCAGGACACTACCCTACGTGAAGGGTGCTATATAAATGCAAGTTATTGTGGTCTTTGTTGTTGTTTTGACAACATGATAAGGTACCATATCAACTGCTATATCAAGTACAAGGATTATTATGATTATTACATAGCCTTGTAAAAGATGAAGCCAGGTTGGCCCCAGCATTACGTATTGAATTTACAGTCAACGGTTTATTGTGAAACACAATTAATAATAAATTAAGGTAAAGCTACAGTCCAGTTATTTCAGAACACACCCAAAATAAATGAACTGCTTGGTTAATCCTTAAATTTAGTAATGATGTTTTGTGGCTGTTTCACTCCATGGCTTTCACTTCATATCAGTGTGTACATATGACATATTATTGACATACAGTATTCATATTCCCATCTGATTGAAAACTCACCCCAACCAACTGTGAAGTAGATTCACCTCAATGTCAGAACAAATGTTTTCAGATTAATGTTTCTAAAACTTGAGGATGCTGGAGCTTTTTTGTACAAATATGTTTAATAGATTATTGTAGCAGGTACAGGTGTTGGGAGAGAAGACGTTAATACCAGCCACAGTTCGTATCAACTTTATTAGAGCCAAACCATTTGTTGAGGGCATCCCCCCCACCCCCACCACACCTAATAAAATACATCAACCCCCTGACCTGTTACTCTCCAGTTGCTTGGATTCTGGTTGCAGGAACAGGCTACATCCAAGAAGCTTTCAAAACCTTCTACTATTCAGTGGATCCTGGATTATCTCACTGAGACTCCGTGTTGAAAGTTTGATTGATCTAAAACCTTCTCCCCAACTTCTTGGAATCAGCTTGGCTTTATCATGTATACATCAGAAGAGCAATCCCCATGCTGCTTCCCCCAGATTGTTTGTCTTAGCTCGGATTGGTAAACCTTATCTTACTCCACTCTCAAATCTAAGGACAGGGATATAGAGGCAAGAGCACACTCTGCTCACAAACCGACCAGTCACGCCCTTGGCAGGCTTTCCTCCTGAACTCTCCCTCCAAGCGGATTACAATACCCCAGCTAACATTCAATGTTCAACCAACGTTCAGCAAACGTTGAGCGGGACGTTTGGTGAACGTCGTCTTACAACGTTCACTGAACGTCACTTTGCACCCTGGAATAACGTTCACTGAACGTTCCATGACGACGTCAGGGTAACGTTCACTGAACGTTTGCCAAACATGACATTTAATGTTCAACCAACGTTAAGCGAATATCCAGCAAACATTAAAAGCCCCAAAAATCATGTTTCATGCAAAAAAATGGCCTAAAAAACACCCCCAAAAATGATTTGTGTGTGTGTGTTCTAGGGAACGGCGATTAATCGGTTTTTCGATTAAACCCGATATGATTTTCAGATCGGTATGCCGATATGGTGATTCTAAAAAAACTGTTATATCGAGAGATTCGATTTAAAAAATATACATCGATATATTTTTAATATCGTTCCTGGCAATATATCAATATTGTTGGTATTATCAGTGTAATGCGATCTTTTCCAGCTTACATTGTCGCCGGCATTGCAACCTCCTAGATCTAGAGCATGGAATTAACGGGCGCGCACATGCTTGCTGAATTATCAGTTGGTTACGTTGCAATTGTAACATTTGTTACAGAATTCGATTTGAGATAATAGGCTTCACTGTTTAGGTACAACTGATTATGTCATGTGAAAAACAGATTGTTTTTTGGTCAGTGGGGTGTCTCATATGTACAAGACCTTCTTCACCATGCCTTTCAGTATCCAATGCAGACTGGCTGCTCTACATATGCCACCTACACATGGCAATTCTATGCTTGGAATGGAATGCACACTCTCTCCCAGGAAGGACATGTTCTTCCAATTCTGTAGAGTACTAAGTACAAGTCAGATTGAGGACCCCAATGTATATGTTTGTGGGACATTACTGTGTGTATTTGGCTGCCTTGTTTTGCTCACAAATTATGCATTCAATTTATTTCACAGTATATTCTGTGAAGTACTTTGAGACGTCTCGAAAAGGTGAATAGGCACTATATCAAATGCAAGGATTATTAGTAGTATAAGGCACAGTATAATAATAATCTTCCTTGCATCTTTTATAGCACTTTTCACATTTTTTAGACCTCTCAAAGCACTTAATAGAGTATGTTATGATTGGCTGTATGTGGAAGCCAATTGCGCACAGCAGTGTTCCACAAACAGTCGTGGGTTGAAATTACCAATTTATTGGTTTTTTTTTGAGAGATTATTATTAGACGTGTGGAAACTTGCCCAATGTTTCATCCTGCCGGAATCGAACCCATGTCTCCCGCTTGTAAGGCAAGTGTTCTAACCACTGAGTTACATAATTCCACATCCCCTAGTTTTGAACCTGCTTCTCTCCACCTATTTGTCTTCATAATGCATTCAATGCAGATAAACAGTGATAAATTTAGAACATGATAAAAATCAACTTTCAATGCATTTACATTTTCACAAATGTCTGTATTGTAAAAACAGACATAGCTTGCCATTGAGTGTCTAGCTCGCAGTTCAATCCCATGCTTGGGAAATGCTGCATTATCAGAACTGTCATCTTTTGGATGAGAAGCTAAAATGAGATCCCAACCATGTGTTCAAAGTGATACAATTTCCTGCAGTATATTACAGGTAATCTGTAAAAGCAGGAGGCTTTACTTAATTGTTTACGGATGCAACCTCCCAAGTTTTCAGGTTTCTCTTAGTTTTGTGAGTACAATAATTGGTTTTAATACACTCATAAATTGGGCTCACAAGAAATTTATTGAAAACACTGCCTAATAGCCATCCCACTTAAAAGGCGAGGACTTTCACTGGTTTCTCATCACTTCAGCCACCACAGATGTCCGGAGAACCAGTTGCAAGTGTGGGCAGATTTCCAAAGACTGAAAAAGACATGCTGCTGCTGTACAACACTTCAGAGCTGTGTGTCATTCAAACCTCTGAGGACAATGAGTAGAATTGCATAAATGGCTGCTTCTTAACCGATCACATAGGTCAACCTGGTGTTTCATTTCATCACATTCCAGAATTTTTTAATGCTTAATTGATGTGCATGTCTCTCTCAATGGATTCCTGACAAAGACATCCCACATTATGGATCAGGGCACCTTGTATGGCAGAATAGATGTTGTTTGATGATTCATCTTGTGTACCTACAAACATCTTTCCAAGTATCTGCAAATGCTTCACAGTAATTACTGGTAAGTATAGAACCATAAAAACATGGAAATTTACAACACAGAACAAAGCCATACAGCCAATTGTGTGTGTGCTGGCCCTTTTAAAAGCAATCATTTTTGTCCATTCCCTGCACTTTCCCCATATCCTTGTAGGTATTTATCTAGCTGCCATTTGATAGCTAGTTTGGATTCTACCTCAATTAGTAATTAGTGCACCCGGCAGGCTATCCTACATCCTAACTATTGTGTGGGTGAAACCACTTCGAACCACTGCAGGTGCTTGTTTGCTAACAATCTTAAATGGATGCTCTTCAGTCACTGACTCACCAACCAAAAGAAATGTAATGGCTTTCTTTTTGTTGGTGAACCCAGCAGCTAATTTACACAGTGTCCCATAAACAGCCAAAAAGGGGAATTTTCTTTTGATCCTAGAATATTGTGCAGTACTTTGCAGGATACCAATTTCCAGCACCCCACACACCCCACTCACATGCATACATATACCCAGGCTGACACATAGAATATTAGAACAGTCAAATGGACTAGAAATCTGAATGCAAGCAAGCATTTCAGCAACACGCACAATTTGCAGTCAGGACTGAATATCTTTCTGAGTTAAACTTATATTTTATAAAAGATTTGATTATGTTTAGAAAATCTGTTTTAGTAATAGGTTCAAAATCTTAGCACTGAAACTTTAACTGGTCAAAAATGAAATTCTAGAAAACTTTTCCAATTACCAAGAAATTCCTATTACCCGTTCAAAATGTTTGGTACTTTTACTGAGCAAAGTTCAGTGGATTCTCTCGAGCTAAGGATGTTGAAGGAAAATGTGATTGAGGTACATAAGATTGTAAGGGAATTTGACAGGCTGAATAATGAGTAACTATTTCCTGTGGTGAGAGATTTAAGGACTAGTGGTGATAGTTTTAACTTGAGATTAAATCATTTGAAAGTGAAATAAGGAAACATTTTTCATGCACAGAGTGATAGGTGGGTGGAATTTACTCTCCCAAGAGGGCAGTGGCGTTAGAGTCAATCAAAGGGTTTGAAAGCCAAATAATTTTATGCTGAATAGACAAGGTTGTGAGGTAGAATTGAGGAGGAGAATTGAGGATTGGCCATCATCTTGGAAAATGTGGGACACACTTGAAGGACTGAATGCTTACTCTTGTTCCTAGGTGCCTATGTTCCTATCCTTGTTTTTGTCTATGTAGATGCTTCTCTGAATCTCAAGGTGTTGCTGCGCAGTTTCTCGAATTCAAGATCCTCGTCCTCACTTTCAGGTCATTCACGGCCTTGCCCCCGCCTATCTCTCTGACCTTCTGTCTCTCTATCAGCCGGCCCACACCCTCCATTCAGCAGACTCAGGCCTGCTCCGCGTCCACTGCCCTAACCGCCCATCGGTTTCAGCCTCTCTGCTCCCACACTGTGGAACTCCATCTTGCAGCCCCTCCACCTTGCTTCCTCCCTTTCCTTCCTTCAAGGCCAGTCTCAAGACCTTCCTCTTCAACCACTCCTTCGGCTCCCCCACTAACTCTTCCCCCTCTCCTTCCCCCTACCCCGAGCCAACCCCCCTCCCTCCCCGCCCCCCCCACCCCACCCCCACCTCCACCACCCCGGCTCGGGTCCCGACCTGACTGTTGAGCGCTTTGGGACGTCCTCCCGACGTGAAAGGCGCTATTTAAGTGCAATTTTGTTGTTGTTGTTGTGTGCAGATTGAATTCACTAAATAAGTTGCTGTAGTTATCTTAGTAGGTTTTTCGAATGCCTTCGTTCCCAGTCTCCCCAGCTACACCCTGCCAGGAGTTAAGTACTGTAACTATTGAGCTACAGGACTCAACAAAATTGGAAAAATTATGTCTTATTCAAAGTGAAATGTGCTATACAAATATAATTTTACTGCTGTTGTTGTTGTTGTTCTTGTTGTTCAAAGATCCAGTGATTCAAAACTCCACTGTCTGTATTCACAAACCAACGTCTGTCTGGTGCAACAATGAATGTTCTGAAAGTAACAACAACAACTTTGATTTATATAGCGCCCTCCACGCCAGACGGCGTCTCAGAGCGCTTCACAATAGCGGATCCCGGGACCGAGCCAGGGGCAGGGGTAGAAAGGTGACTGAAGGGGCGGTCGAAGAGAAAGGTCTTCAGCTAGGACCTGAAGCTGAGAAAAGAGGGAGCAAGGCGAAGGGAGTGAGGAAGGGAATTCCAGAGCCTCGGGACATAGTGGCTGAAGGCACGGCCGCCGAGGGTGGAGCGGAGGATTTGGGGGACATGAAGGCGGCCAGACCGGGTGGAGCGAAGGCAATGGGAGCTGGTTTGAGGAGAGAGGAGGTCAGAGAGGTAGGGGGGGTGCAGAAGCGTGGAGGGATTTGAAAACAAGGGTGAGGATCTTGAAGTCGATCCTCTTGGGGATAGGGTAACTTATCAATAAGTAAGATAAGAGTATGTTTCCTGCCGAAGCCTGCTCACTAAAAGGTTCATGGACTTGGCAGTGATTTGCTGAATAGCACATGTACAATGCTTTTGTGTGCCTTGAGATACTCTGTGTTATTATTGCTTTTCCAATCACTAAGAAAGTATTTTAAGTATACATGTAACCTGGGAAAATTAGCTGTTTATTATGAAGTAGTCAACAAATAATTTTAAAACAACTTCAACAAAACTACATTTGTATAATTTGTAAAGTTAGAAGACGTAAAAAGCGCTATATCAAATGCAAGGATTATTATTATTATTAAAGTGTAATTTGCTGTATATTGTGGGCAAAACATGGCAGCCAGTGTGCACAACAGTGTTCACCAAACAGTCATGGATTGAGTGACCAAATTATTATTCGTTTTTTTTCAAGGATCGAAAAGCAATCTGCTAATTTACTAATAATGGGGTTCCTACTTACTGCTAGATAAACAGAGACATATGGAGTAAAGTAACTTGCCCAATATTTCGCCCTCCCTGGAATCGAACCCAGGTCTCCCACTTGTGAGGTGAGTGCTGTAACTACCAAGCTACAAACCTCCACAGTTAGTCAATTGGTAGTTTGCTCACAGATATACAGTGAATTCACTTTACAGTATATTCTGTGAAGCACTTTAAGACATCTAGAAGACACAAATTGCGTTATATAAAATGTAAGTATTATTATTATATTAAATGCAAGTATAATTATTATCAATTACCACAATTGAACAACAGTAAATTGAATTTGCCATTCCTTAAAACTTGAGATCCTAACAGAAGTCTGTGGAGAATGAACTGAGCAACCAGGTGGAACTGTGACACTCACTTTCATGACAACTTGTGTGGTATCACAGTCTAATTGAACGTGATCTTTAACATGCAGTAAGTCAATGAATAGTGACAGTGTGAATTACTAAAATGAATGCAGATGTGCCTGTTTGGCAGCAGAAGATGTCACCAGATGGTAAAATATTTATTTGCTCGCATCTCCAGTGTGCTTTGCGTCAGAATAAGGAGACTTGTTGATGGCATTTATTTCTCAGCAGACTGTGAAAACAAATAAAGTGGATGTTAGTAAGATCGCTTTAGAAATAGAAGAGATAATATTGGCCAATTCATAATACAACTTAATCTTTATTAAAAACACATTGTTCAAAGACTAGTATATACAGATTAACCTTCTTATATAACCTGATGATGATTTAAACATGTCAAAGCCTTTCATTCATACTTGGTATCTTCTACATTTATTTCCTCATGAAGAGTTTGCATATTAATCCAAGTGAAACAGAACTTGAGGTGAGATACAAGCAGGTAACAGTGAATAATGTAGAAACCTATCAATTCAGAACAAATGACTGGAAAATATTTTACTGCCAGTAAAACTGAGAATGCTTGAAGAAATGTCCAAGCATTGCTTTTCGTCTGAGATCTATCACAATCCACTAATTCCTTGATGTTTCTCCTAATAGACATTGAGATTGCATTAAGATTCATCTGATCATGTTCTGTTGCAGTCCTGTCAATTTTTATTGGTCCATGCTTTATTTTGTTGAAAACCTGGTCTGAAGTTGCTCTGAAAGTGACCTTTCACTTGTGTTCTAAGGGAAAACTACAAACTTATATATTCATATTGTGCCCTTCATGTCATGAGGATGTCCTACGAAACTACACAATGTACATATTCATTTACACTTTAAATCATGTGAAGTGATTTGAGACATCCTCCTAATGGAAAAGGCACAAATCAATTTAAGGATTGCTATAATAATAATGATCCTTCCATCTGATATACTGCCTTTTTACATTTTCAAAATATTTCAACGCGCTTCACAGAACATACTATAAAATGAATTTACTGTATTTAGTTAACAAGACTATATATTTTGTGCATGAAATAAAAAATATTATTATTTTTAACTGCTGTACATTTAGGATACCACTCCACAAGGCAGTTGTTACAGCCTGCTTTCTCCTGAACGAAGAATATGCTTGCCACTGATTGTTTGCAGCAATATGTGAATAATTCACTTTGGCAGGAAAATAAAGAAGCTGTTTACAAGGTGACCATATTTGTAAATCAGATCTGGGGACACATATAATAAAAATTGAACTCATAATAATTCCTGTTACTGACGGTATTGGAATCGCATGTTGAATGAAGGCTGTATTTCTCAGATAAGTGTAACTGTTTTCGATTTGTATTGCCCTTGCTCAATTTGTTGCTGAACTCAAGGCAAGGAAAATTTGGCCAGTGACACAATACTTCAGATTGGCACTGTCCCCGCAAATTAGGTTTGCATGATTACCCTATTGTGCAGTCTAGATGGCAAGAGGAACAGAATAGTTAATAATAATAATAATGATAATGATAATGAAAATAATAATCCTTGCATTTGATATAGTGCTTTTCAAGTTTTTTAGATGTCTCAAAATGTTTCACAGAATATACAGGACACAGTGTATTGCACACAGCACACAGCAATGTCCCACAAACAGTCATGGATTGAAGTGACCAATTTATTATAGTGTTTTTTTTCTTCAGGGAGAAAGAAAACTTGCCCAAAGTTTCACCCTGCCCGGAATACAGATTCATAAATCTCCAAAATAGCTAGACAGGTGGATAAAACTACAAAAACGGGCCAATAGTCTTGGTCTACATATTCAGAGGGTTAGAATATAAAAATCAGGTTGAATTTGTACAAAACCAAGGCTTGACCACATCTGGAGTACCGTGAGAAGAGATATTTAAAGAGGGGCCCTAATAGAAGTGGTTAAAATGATATAAAGGTTTGATAAGGTTAACATAAATAGGTTGTTTTCACTGGTTGAGGAGTCCAAAACCTGGGTGACACAAATATAAGTTAGCGACTAGAGAATCTAAAAGAGAATTTAGGAGGAACTATTTCACACAGGGTAGTGAGATTGTGGAATTTGCTGCCTGAAGCAGTGGCTCAATTAGTCAGCGTAGGTGCATTTAAGAGAAACCAAAGGGGAATAGAAGCATATGGGAGGGAGTAAGGGGTGGGTGATGCCTTGTATTAGGGTATAACACCAGCACAAACTGGTTGGGCTAAGTGGCCTGTTTCCATGCAGTGTTTTCTTTATAAATCTTTGTCATCTTTGCTTACAGATGACCACCCTTAGCTGCGTGATGGATGGTCCTGATGAATACACTGGCAGCCAATATTGCCAAGCACTTCAATGAGAATTTAACGGAATAACTGCATGATTCATGCATTTTCTGCATGTCATTTAAACCTCTGTCCTTTTCAACTGCAGTTTGTTAGGATGGCTCCTGCTGTGCCTTTTGCACAGGTACGTCTTTGCAGTCAGTCCCATGCCAAGCTACTTGGTGTACCAATGACAAGATTACTGTATAGATCTGGCCCCACAGGCTAATAGTGGAGTGAGTAGATGAGGCTGGTGTGACTTGATATATGCTTCACATATGTAATAAAATCATTGAAAGTCGCGAGTTGTAATTTGTAACCTATACGCTTTAAGTTCTTCAGTTGAATGTCAAAAAGACTGAGGCCCTCCTGATTGGCTGCTGTCAGAGCCTCCACACCTCAGGTGCTGAGAGCATCCATGGATGCACACTCCATCTCACTAAGCCAGTCTGGAAACTTGGCGTCTTGTTCGACCCTCAACTATCTTTTCTGCCTCACATCCATGCCATGACCTGTTCTGCTTCTTCCCACATCCGCAACATTGCCCAACTCCACCACTGTTCTCACACTGTCGGCCGCCAAAACATTCATACATGCATTCGTAACATCTAGGCTTGACTTTGCAAACTCCTTGCATGTCAGCCTACCCACCTTCTCCGTCACCAGATCACCAGAAATCTGCAGCCCGTGTCCGCTCCCATACTAGGCTCCTTGACCTAACATTTCACAGAATATTCCAGTTCTGACAAAGGGTTGTTGACCCAAAACATTGACTCATTTTCCTTTCTCCATGGATGCTGCCTGACCTGCCGAGTTTCCCCAGCAACTTCTATTTTTGTTTCACCCCAACATTTGCCTGACTTCACTGGCTTCCCATCACATAGAGGATACAGTTCAAGATCCTGGTCTTCACCTTCAAAACTACATTTGCGTATTTGAAATATTTTCATTAGGAAAATTTTGACTCTAAATTAGGCCACCACATTCTTCAGACTGAAGTTAACAGAATCAAAGTGGTCGATATGTGTTCCCATTTATTCCTTGTAATGTGTTAGATTCTTAATTAAGATTGTTTAAAATATTGGGTATATGTGAATAGTGTACTATTATCCCCAATACATGCATTTTTTTCAGAATAATCTTTGTATTTGATAAACTACCTAGACTTCATTAAGACACCTCAAAAGTGCTTTACAGGATTTATACAAGAACACAAAAAAGATTAGTGTGGATGTAGAAGGCCTTGCGATACATTCAACTATATCATTGTGTGTCAGCCTGGTTCAGTTGTCTCTGAGTCAGAAAGTTTGTGGATTCAAGCTCCACAATGGGAACTCGTATAATTTCGACTGATATTCCAATCCAATGTTGAGGGCGCACTGCATTGTTGTAAGTGCTGTCCTTCATTTGAGAATTAAACCAAGCTCCTGTCTGACTGTCCATGTGGTTATTAAAGATCCTATGGCATTATTTGAAAAGAGAAAGATTTACTGGTTCCATGACCAACAATCCTCCAAATAAAATCAATTCATTCGCTTCATCGCTGTTTGTGGGACATTGCTGTGAGCAATGGTTGCCACAAAATAAATACTTTTCATGAATTCATCTAGCTCAGTGGTTAGAGTACTCACATTGCAAGTGGCAGACTTAGGTTTGTTTCCTGGCAGGGGGAAATGTTGAACAATTTTCCTTACCCCACACGCCTCTGTTTACCTAGCAGTAAGTAAGAACCCTGTTGTTAGTTGATTGATGGATTGCTTTTCCAGGGATAATAATACTTTTAAAAAATAATAATTTGGCCACCCAATCCATGACTGTTTGTGGGACACCTCTGTGCACAATTGGCTACCTTATTTCACCCATAAGTATACATTCAGTTCACTTTACAGTGTATTTTCTGTAATGTTTTGTGACATCTAGAAGACACAAAAAGCGCTATATCAAATAAAAGGAGTATTATTATTATTACTTTACAGTAATAATACAGCTGTGAAGCGCTTTGAGATATCACTACCAAAACTCACATAAATAGTGGCCTCTTAGGCAGGGTACCAGAGGGTAGCTATCGCCTGTGGAACAGTATTGTAACATGAAGAGCTGGGACCAGGAGCAGAGGCATAAGCCAATGGGGAGAATAATTGGAACACTAAAATTTTAATTTAAAAAAATTCAGTTGATCAAAATCTGAAGGAAGAGTATTTACAAGGAGGGATGTCTTTGTTATATCCAGTCTCGACTTCTCCAATGCTGTCCTGCTACACCGACCACAAACTCCAGCTCATTCAAAATGTGGCCGCTTGTATCCTATCTGCACTGAGCTTTGCTTACCCATCAGCTGCAACACCCTGATCACCCTTATCCTCCATTCTTGCCAGTCTGCATTAAACAAAGTTTAAACAACTTGCTTGATGGTTATTTTAGATCACAATCTTTAATTCCCATCTTTACTGTTATTCCTTTATTTTTATATTTCATCCTATCAAACCATTAAAGGCACAGAATGAAATGATTACTTGAATTATTAAGGTTTCTAGATATTCAATATAAAATTCTGTTTTGGGGTTCCAACATTTGTTTTAGTGGAAGATCTTCCCCTCAATTGCTCTGTGACTTGGCTAATCTTTAATTCATGTTATAGGACCCATAGGACAGGTAGCCAGGAAAGGTGGTAGAGGCCAGGACACTGGACTAATTAAAAATGCAGTTTGATGCAGCCCGAATCCTTGTGCATGGACATTTGTCACCTCCTGCTTGGATTATATTCTGTGAAGTGTTTTGAGACATCTCATAGACTTAATAAGGCTCTATATCAAGTACAAACATTATTATTATACAGTACAGGTACCTCTCCCCAACCAGGGGGGATACGTTCCTGAAAACTTCCGCAGTTAATAAAACCGCGGTTGGAAAATACAGGGCCCTATGGGAAACATGGGGATAGGGGTAGCACAACAACAACTTTCATTTACATAGCACCCTCCATACCGGACGGCATCTCAGAGCGCTTCACAATAGCGGATCCCGGGACCGAGCCAGGGGCAGGGGTAGAAAGGTGACCAAAGGCGCGGTCGAAGAGAAAGGTCTTCACCTGGGATCTGAAACTGAGAAAAGAGGGGGCGAGGCGAAGGTAGTGAGGAAGGGAATTCCAGAGCCTCTGGGCAAAGTGGCTGAAGGCCCGGCCACCAAGGGTGGAGCGGAGGATTCGGGGGACATGGAGGAGGCCAGACCCAGTGGAGCAAAGGCAACGGGAGCTTGTTCGAGGAGAGAGGTCAGAGAGGTAGGGGGGTGCAGAGGAGTGGAGGGATTTGAAACAAAGTACGTTTGCTTTGTCGTGGTTGGAAAATGCAGGGCACTATGGGAAACATGGGGATAGGTGGAGTAAGTTTGAGAGCATTGGCTGCCAAGATCTGCAGCAATCCGCGAGGTTGTCTGAGTGACTGACTGGTCTACACATAGACGCACAGAGAGAGAGAGAGAAATCAACAGAGAAGATGGTGTGGTGGGTGACACGGAGGGGGGGTTTTGTGGAGAAGGTGGTGTGGTGGGTGACACTGAGGAGGGGTGAATGTGGAGAAGGTGGTGTGGTGGGTGACACGGGGTGGGGGAGGATGTGTAGAAGGTCATGTGGTGGTGGCACCGAGGGGGGTGGATGCGGAGAAGCAACAATAAATTCATGTTATTTACCTTAATCCTAAGAGAGAAGCGACATTGTCGCCAGTTGATTGCGCCTTCGCAACTGGGTCCTAGCGCTAAACACTAGCGCGAAGCAACATCGTGGCTGGTTGATGCAACTGGGTCCTAGCGCCAAACGCTAGTGTTAGTGTTAAAACCCTTGGATAAGCAAAACCCATTGCCACGGTTAGCAAGGGTTGTCGCAGCGAGCCAACCGTGAATAATTGAAATTAGTGGTGGAAAAAAACGCGGTTGGGGCAGAGTACCTGCATATGCAAAATTAGGTTCAAATAAATATAACAGATATTGTTTGAATCATCCTCCAGATAAGACTTTAAAAATGAGGCCCCATCTAACTACTCAGGTAGACGTTAAAAAACAGTCATTATTCAAAAATAAAAGAGTTTCTCCCAGTGTCATGGCCAACATTCCCCCAGATAAGATTGATCACTCACTCCATGACTGTTCGTGAGACTTTGCTGTACAAAGATTGGCTGCTGAATTCACCCATAACAATGGCAACAATGCAGGGTAGTGTCTCGCAGCTCCACTGTACAGTATATTCTGTCAAGCATTATTGGATACTCCAAACGTGAAAGGCACTATACCAAATGTAAGGATTATAATTATTGTAATTGTCAGATCCCCACTCCACCTCTATGGAAAGATACCATATCCCCATCTGCCTGTTCAGGTGGATATTATAGATTCCATGGCACATTAGATCCTGTGGATCCTGTGGACAATAAAAATCTCAAACTCAGTCACTGTAATTTACAATAAATCTTATGAAGTTATTTGAGATAAGCACTGAACTAAATGCAAGGCATATTATTATGAAGCTTTGAGATATCTTTCCACACAAAGGCCAACATATAATTGAAAGCTATTGTTATTGTTGACAAATAAGCAGGAACTAAATATTTTGGAGTTAAGAATGTGATGATTGTCACTGATAATTATTATCACACTGACCGGTGATAAATATTACATCACGTATCGTATTTTTCTCCCTATTGTTTGTACATAAGGCACTTGAGAGGTTTTTGTTAGCCTATAATATAGAAAACTTTATGATAACATGAGATTCACTGGTCCATGTTAATAATCAGGGCTTTAATTGGACATTGCAGTTAATGGTGAGTGATCGTCACTTTTTCATTCCATTATGTGATATTGTTATAGAGTGAAAAGTACTGATTTAATTAAGCCACAGTTTGTATATAACCGTAATTCTGTATAAAAGAAAATATATGTCTAGCAATACACAATGCCTAGACTTACCAGGAAATCCTGTAAAGCATACTGATACTATGGTGATTTGATGAGGTGCTACAAAAGCATCAGAATATAACAGGCGCCAGACATGGAATGGGAGAATTATATTAGAATTGGTTGCGGAGGAGAAGATCTAGAGGTTAGGTTTTCACCAGCGATTATGGAGAATTAGGCAATTAATTTAGAATCTTGTCATTTTGCATTTGTTTAAAACTGGTGATTTCCAAATTAAGTCAGAATTTAAGAATAATCTTACAGTTCTGTGACATGTTAAAATTAAAGATAAAATGGTTTTATGGGCTAAAAGCAGATCAGCTTTTGTTTTAACCATTATCTTTGGAGATAGTATGTGTTACATACCTGACACACCTATTAATGCACCAAATAAAAGGAGCAGAAAACATTTGATATTGAGATGTTACAGATTTCCATACCACTGAACGGTGTAATCACCAAATCATAATACACTATTCTACAAACGAAAATAGCTATTTGATTTGCCCCACCATCTTCTGTACTATGATGCTGTGAGGGCGGATGCTGTGAGGGTTTTATAGTTGTTTTGTGGGGGTGGGGTTACATTCATACTAGGACCAGTGATTTCCATAAGCGGGGGATGGGGTTAGGGTGGGTGGGGGTAGGAGAATTTACTGTGAAGTAATCATTGTCACCAGTGTTAATACTTTTAGTTAATGCATAATTATTATTGCTTTGTAAAGAAAGCATTATTCTCAAACTCAGTATTATAGTGCAGCCTTGTTATCATATGGTGTGTGGGATCACTTGTCTGGTGGGATTCATGTGGTGGCTGCATGCACTGGAGATTAGTGAGGTTAAGTGAGAATAGTAAGGTTAAATTTACAGCAAAACAAACTCTAGATCGTATTCATTCTCAGTCTAAATTGTATTGAGTAATTAATTGTGCAATGTAAAGCCGAACCCCTCAAGAGGTGAAAGTAGAAACATGCTGACTAAGTCTATAAGCCTTCACAATAGATTTATATCAAATCCATCACAGTAATACCAAAGGTTGTTCTGAGTAACATGAATAACAAACAGATGGGATGTCGGTTTAATGAACATTACAAAGATTAACACAGCAAACAACGCTCTGCTCCCCCAATGCTCCATTGGTGTGTTAACCTGACAAACAGATCAAATGCAGTTTGGGGAACTAACACCTTTATTCCCAGAACGCAAGTGTGCTATCAATTGAGTCAAGGTGGCATCTATGGTGAGAATGCATCATAGAGAAATGAGCAGGAGTTAACAATGTGGTGAATGTGATAAAGGTAGGACAGCAGTAAATAAGCAAATAAATCTGATACACGTGATGTACCTGGAGGATCTAATGGGCAAACAGCAAGACATCTAGAACAAAACAGAAATCACTGTGAACACTCAGTAGCTCAGGCAGCATCTATGGAGAAAGGAAAGTGAGTCAATGTTTCGGGTCCGCGCCCTTCCACAGAAATGACAAAACCATCTAGAATTAGAAGTTATTGAGTTTAATTTTCCCCAAGAGAAAATTCAGAGACCAATCATACAGTTTGCATTAAACTTGGTCTGAAGCCAAAGATAGAAAGGTCAAACATGGCAAAGGAATTCAAGTGATGAACCATACTGCTTTCCATTCATAATTTAATCATGTTCAACAACAACAACAACTTGCATTTTTATAGATCCCCGCTCGCAGGATAACGTCCCGGAGTACCTGAGAGAAACATTTAAGTAGCTTGCAAAGCAACAATTAGGAGGGACCCAGTTAATTGTTTTTTGTTTAATCAAAGGAAGATTTCTAAATTTAAAAAGAAAACATCTGCCTTTTTATAAGGCATTTTCACATCAAAACAGCTTCACAGGTCATTACTGTCCAGTTTAAAGTCTGTTTTTGTATGAAAATATGGTAGCTAATTTAAGCATAGAAAGTCTCACAAACACATATGAGGTGAACAATCAATGAATGTGAAGTACTGTTGATAATTCTTTATATTAAAAAAAGACATAGAATTAAATATATGTGGCATGGAGTCAGGCCCTTTGGCCCAACCTGTTCATACCAGTATTTATGCTCCACACTAGCTACCACTATTCCCCTCACCAATCCTGTGATCTTCAATATCCTGCTTTCACATGTTCTTGAAGTTTCAAATATTTAAGCCTTTGTTAACAAAAGGATCCTTTCAACATGAAAATAAATAATAATAAAATTGGTCACTTCAATCCATGACTGCTTGTGGGACACTGCTGTGCACAATTGGCTGCCACATTTTGCCCACAAATATAGTCAATTAATTAACTCTAATATTCTATGAAGCGCTTTGAGATGTCCAGCAGACATGAAAAGTGCTATATCAAAGGCAAGGATTATTAATATTATAAACCCTCTAAAATTGATACCCCTTGTAGCTTCTCTCTCGAACACCCCAAATCGTCTTCCCAGTGGAGAGAACAAAGGCTCCATCATTCTGTGTGCTAGATGGAGCTATGGGGATCTCCTCACATATCTTTTTTCCCTGCCCCACTCAGGATTTTCCCCCCAATCATGTACTGTGAAGCTGGCAGCCTTGCACATCTGAGCTGATACTCATTACTTGACCTTGTCAGTACAGCAGCAGAAGTACGATCCCAGCTGCCTCTGGCCTGCAATCTTTGGGTTAGACTCATTACAATATCCTTACTTTATTTACAAGGACGATGTCACTTTGTGTGCTTTATATAGCTCAATTTGTGAAAACTATCACAATCCATGAAAAAGAGAAAGCAAAAGGAATGTGGGATGGATTTGCAAAAGGTGCGGGCAGAGATGCTTAAGGCCTGACTGTCGATGGTGGGTTGCGCTGGGAGGGGGAACGTGGTGTAGGCCAGAGCCTGCTGAGCAGAGGGAGTGGATAGGTTGATATGGGGTTAGCAGATTACAGAGGCAGGATTTTTGAAGGCTTTGATCAGGATTTTAAACTATCCTCTGGGTGTTGGGGAGCCACTTGATCTGGGTAAGGTTGGGGTGACAGGGTCACAGAGTCTTCTGTGGGAGAGGACACAAGCTGCAGAATTCTGGATGATCAGCAACTTTTGGAGAGAGGGGTTGGGAAGGCCAACAAGCAGGGTGTTGGTGTAGTCGAGTCTAGATTTGATGAACACATGAATAAAGGTGTTGGTGACCTAAGGGGTGAGGCAATGGCGAAGCCGGGTGATGTTGTGAAGGTGGGGTAAGGCAGAGCTAACTATGGCATGGGTGTAGGGTAGAAATGACGCTTGAGGTTCAAACAAGACTGATATTTTTATACCAGTGTACAATGGTCAATGGTGACGGGACAATCATTTGTACACTGGTACAAATAACAGCTTGCATTTAGGTAATAATAATAATAATAATCCTTGCATTTGATATAGCGCTTTTCACATCTTATCAATGTCCCAAAGCGCTTCACAGAATATACTGTAAAGTGAATTGACTGTATATATTTGTGGGCGAATCGCGGCAGCCAATTGCGCACAGCAGTGTCCCACACACAGTTGTGGATTGAAATGACCAATTTTATTATTGTGGTTTTTTTGGAGGGATTATTATTAGGCGTGTGGAGTAAGGAAACTTGCCCAAGGTTTCGCCCTGACCTGCCTGGATTCGAACACAGGTCTCCCCAGCTTGGTCTCCCCAGCTTGCAAGACAAGTGCACTAACCACTGAGCCACAGGAGCTCCACATCTCAAATAATTTCACAAAAAACATTGGGAAAGAATGATCATGGGGGGAGGGTTGTGGAGGGGTGGGGGTAGAAATTGCAAATCATGCAAATTTAAGAAATTGATCAAAGATTAGGCAATAGAGATTTTTTTTTATATATAGTGTTTGGAATATAGGAAGAAACATAAGGTGAAAGAATTTGTGGCAATATTTTCAGAGAGCATGGTAGACCAGAGAGACAAAAGGGCAGGAGAAGACAAGACAGTAAATTACAGGTAGGAGAATAGAGCTGTTGGTAACTGCAAAATGTAAGAAATGACAAGATGGGGAGAGGATTTTGAAGAAGTTGAACTACTGGCTTCCTGGGAGTAAGCACAACCTTGTAAAGATATGGGTATTGGGTGAGTAAAGACTACTGATGTAGGGAAGTACTGGGACTGCAGGAATTTGAATGTATTGGAACGTATGAAAGGTTGAACTCATTTTAACACAGTAGCTGGGGAAGAAGCATAATAATCATATAATCATTACATAATAGTCTTTTCATTTAATATGGTATTGCACTACACTATTGTTGAGCACTCCCGAGACCTGAAGCTGCAATATGGATGCAAGTTGTTGCAGTTAAAATAGTACTTATAATGGCATTGAGACATTTCACACAATTTTAACATGTAATGTAGTGACGAACAGCAGAGTTAATTTGCAGATCCTTTTTTTGTGGGGAGGGATTGTTGGGCAGGACTGTGGAAGAAATACCCTTCTCTTTTCAAATAATGCCATAGGATCATTATTGTCCAGGCTGACCAGACAGATGGGACCTCGGCTCCACATCCCATCTGGATGTTTTGTGCAAGTACACACCAGAGGTGCATTGGACTGGGAGAGGCAACAGTGTTACCAACTGAGCTAGTCTGAATTGATCATTCACTTCAAAATACTGTGATGCAAGTTGCTATTAACTTGTAATATTCTGAGGAGCAATCACTCTCATTTTGGGAGACAATGATTTCTCCTCAGAGTGCAATACTTAATAATCATGCACTGTTCAACCCATCCATGGCTGTTTGTGGAGATTGCTGAGTGCCAATTTGTCTGCAACATACATAATAACCACACTTTTCAGTAATAACTTGTGAAGCATTGTGAGACGTCTTGATGTACGTGATAAGGCATCAAATAAAAGGATTATATTAAGTTTAACACAAATTAAACTGCTTTCATGGTAAAAGAAAATTGGAGCAATTCCATGCTGAACAATGATAAATAAATCATTGTCTGTCTGGATTTAGGAGGTCTATTCATTCCCAAACTAATCATAAGAGTACTGAACAAAAATGCCTGTAAATTCTCAAGTTCGATACCTTCTGATAATTATTACCAGGGATAATTATCAAATACTGTACCATTACCCTCCTTCCCCACTCCCACCCCCAACCCAATACTGAAAGACAGAGCACAAATGACCTGTAACTACTCACAAAACAGCAGGAAATAAGCTGTAACATAGGATAATGCGACAGTTGCAAAATGTTTGACTCCTTGTGTCCAGTGCTGACTTTTAGAGGTTGCTGTTTAATAATGAGGTTGATCTTAAAATACTTTTATGAGCTCCAGATGCCGATCACAACCAAACTGTGCACTTTGCTCATTGAACAGTGGGGTACTTACAGGGAAATTTAACATTGATTTTACGAGGCAATTATGTCGGTCAAATGACAGTATTTAAATTTCATTAAATGAACTTCTAATACCTGGTCTGGCAACCTGTGAAGAAAAAAATCTCCTATGGCAAGTTGCAAGCATGTATTTGGTGACAACCTTCATCATTTGGAGTTGAAACAGGCTGACAATGTAATGCAATTAATGTGGAATGGTGCATCAGAATATATTTTCCCTTGATAGGTTGAACGGTGCATCATTTTTAAAAGTACTGCACTCTGAGAATAAATCAATTTCTCCCAAAGTAAGATTGGTTTCTTCTCAGATTGTTAGAAGTCAATAGCAACTTGCATTATTCAAGATCCGCCGGGTATCAGACACATGTGGAAGCTCATCACCATACAGAGTATCCAAACCAAACTGAGAGTTCACAATCTACGATCCCACCTACACATGGAAATTATAGCAATATTTATTGGAATGGAATGCACAGTCTGCCTTGAGGGACACTGCTAACCTCTGGAGAGTATTAGGTACAAGCTGGCAAGATCCAAGGCTCCTTCTCCCCCGTCTTTCCTTCTTCCCTCTCACGCACCATCACCTCAATGAAACCCACCACCTGCTGCCTCGACCTACTCCCCACCAACCTACTGCTCATCCAGCTCCCCCTCCTTCTCTGCCCACTGCTGGCTGACATCATCAATCACTCCCTCTCCACAGGATCAGTCACTGCCTCCATCAAAACTGCTGCCATCAGCCCCCCTCCTTAAAAAACCTTCCCTTGATTGCTCAAACCCTACTCACTACCACGCTATCTCTAACCTGCTCTTCCTTTCCAAAGCACTCGAACACATTGTTGCAAATCAACTCCACACCCACCTCTCCTCCCACTCCCTCTGTGAACCCCTCCAGTCCGGTTTACGCCCTGCTCACAGTATAAAGATTGCGCATGTGAAAGTCACAAACAACGTCCTCTCTATCTGTGACCAGGGCTCCCTCTGCCTCCTTATCCTCCTGGACCTGTCCGCTGCGTTCGACACAGTCGAACGCAGCGGACACTGCCTGTCCTCCGTCATCCACCTCAGTGGGACCGCACTCGCCTGGTTCGAGTCCTACCTTACAAACCACCAAACGGTTTTTCCTCCCGCCCTCACCCAGTTACTCATGGGGTACCCCAGGGATCCATCCTCGGCGCTCTCCTCTTCCTCAGCTACATGCTCCCTCTTGGTGATGTCATCCTCAGACATGGGGCACACTTCCACATGGCTGCTGATGACACCCAACTCTACTTTTCCAATTCACTTTGTGACCCCCCAGTCCCCTGATGTTCTGTCAGCCTGCCTGCCAGACATCAGGGGCTAGATGAGCACGAATTTCCTGCAGCTGAATGTCGACAAGACGGAAGCCATACTCTTTGATTCTCGTCAACATCTCCATTTGCACGGCTCTCACCTCCTCCACCTTCCCGGCCTGCCCTAAAACACTCCGAACCTGTGCACAACCTTGGCGTCAGGTTCTATCCCCAACTGTCCTTCCTCCCCCCACATCCGGACCCTCACCAGCACCGCCTTCTTCCACCTCCCATGGATCGCCTGTCTCTGGCAATACCTCACCCAAAAGCCGCTGAAACCTTGGTCCATGCCTTTGTCACCTCTCGGCTGGACTATTGCAATGCCCTCCTCACCGGTCTCCCCTCCACCACAATCCACAAAATCCAGCAAGTTCAAAACTCTGCCGCCCGCATACTCACCTGCACCAAGCTTCGCTCTCCCATTACCCCAGTCCTTGCCAGACTTCACTGGCTCCCTGTCCCTGAGAGGATCGACTTCAAGATCCTCACCCTTGTTTTCAAGTCCCTCCACTTCTCTGCACCCCCCTACCTCTCTGATCTTCTCTCTCCCCAAACCACTACCTGCTGCATTCGCTCCACCGGGTCTGCCCTCCTCCATGTTCTCCGAATCCTCCGCTCTACCCTCGACGGCCGTTCCTTCAACCACTACACCCCGAGGCTCTGGAACTCCCTTCCTCACTCCCTTCGCCTCAACCCCTCTCTTCCCAGTTTCAGGTCACAGTTAAAGACCTTTCTCTTCGACCACGCCTTTGGTCACCTTTCTACCCCTGCCCCTGGCTCGGACCCAAGATTCGCTACTGTGAAGCACTCTGAGACGCTGTCCAGCGTGGACATTGTTGTTGTTGTTGACCCAAGAGTGGGGTACTGCAAATATCTATCCAGCAAAATCTGCTTTGTTTGCCATCGAAAAACCCTGTCTGGTAAGTTTTTCTGGTGCTTGCCCAGCTAGGATTACCATTAGAGTTTTGGCTGCAAGGTTTACTGAAGCTGAATGAGAAGAATCAATCCCAACGCCCTTAGTAACTGGTCTGCCTCTCCAAGTTATACTGATGAATTTTGTTCAAATAAGCAAGGATGGGGGTTACAGGCTCTCAGAACCTACTGCAGGTTATTGTTTATATATAAATAGTCACAGTATTTACAAGACTTGTGTGAATGTATTATTTTAACAGGTATAAACAAAGTTTAAATGGAAATATTGAAATGAAATACTTTTACTTGATAATTGTGGTAATTATTGTGTTATGATAACAAGAGCCAACTTTAATCACAGTATAACTAATATTTTTCATGATCCATTCAATTTTTCTATATTTACATGCAGATGTTTTTGTATAAAATTATATCTGGCAAGGAAAATAAATTAACTCTTACCTTGATATGGAGTGATAAAGGATTACATAGGGTGAGATAGCACAGAAACAGAATTCAGCCTAATTAGTCGATGCTGGTGTTTATATGTGTAAATGCTCAGATTTTCCTATACGGCAGCCTTTACTCGAGGCCAGTAACAGAAGAAGAAACAAGTAAAGCGAATGAAGGCAAAGGAAAATGATGAGAGAGAAGAGAAATGAAGGAGTGAGTGGAATCGGAGGGATGGAAGCATATGTGGAGTATAAAGATCAGCATGCACAAGTTGGGCCAAATGGCCTATTTCCATGTCTTCTCAATCTATGCAATTCTTTGTCAGATAAAATCAGATAATAATATTGACGAAGAATTTATTTCCTGACATTAAGGTAAATAATTCAATTTTTAACAAATAAATTAGCTTTAGAAAGCCTAAAAAAAATGGATTTGTTTGTTTTAAAGTAAATTCTCTTTTGCTTTAAAGTTAAAAAAAATTAATCAGAAGGTTGCTAAAGAGAGAGAAATGAAAACATTACAGAAATAAATGCACTTTTTTTTTCAAATGTTCCAATGTTCAGAAAACAGTGGCTTGGATAAATTCAGCAATGGGAAGAAATAATAATAATAATCCTTGCATTTGATATAGGACCTTATCATGTCTTCTGGACATTTCAAAGTGCTTCACAGAATATATTGTAAAGTGGGAATCACATGGAACACTCGGCAGGTTAGGCAGCATCTATGGAGAAAGGAAAGCGTGTCAATGTTGTAGGTCCACAACCCTTTGTCAAAACTGGGGCATGTTGGGAGGGAAGTAATTCCATATGGATTTTGTATTTCTCCCTCCTGAATGTTCCTAGCAATTCTTGTTTTTGTTTCAGACTTCCAGCATCTGTAGTATGTTGCATTTTGTTTTATACTGTAAAGTGGATTGACTGTATTTGTGAGAAAAATGTGGCAGCCAATTTCGGACAGCAGTGACCCACAACCAGTCATTGATTGAAGTGACCAATTTTATTATTTTATTTTTCTTAGGGGATTATCATCAGACGTATGGAGTAAGGAAACTTGCCCAAGGTTTCGACCTGCTGGGAATTGAACCCAGGTCTCTCCCTTGTGAGGCAAGTGTTCTAATCACTGAGTTTTCACAAGCCATTTTTTAAAAAGATTTGCATAACTTTTTTTTATTGTGAATCACTTATAAAATGAAAGTCTTTTGGTCTTTACTTATTTGCTATTGGAAATTGAATTTGGTTTCAATTTGCCTTGGCAAGTTCTCTGGTCCATCAATATCAACTACTGTACACCAAGCAATAATGATCCTGTGGATCAATTAGGTAACTTGGAGATAAAATATATTGATATGTGTTTTCAATTGCTGTTCCTTACATACTGAAGTTACCTGTATTTGTCTGCTTCATTCTAACCACAAGTAGGAAATGAGAATTCATCATGAGATTTGTATATACAATAATATCGCTAGAATCAGTAGTCTATCTGTGTATTGAAGCATTCTTATTCAATGTCATCCTTCACCAAAGTAGCAAAGGGTTTTTTTCCATCATAAGATTATGTTTTTTTTCCAGTCTTGTCAGGAAACATGTGGCTATCCAGTTCTCCAGACTCCCACCTGACTTCTTCATATTGGCTCAATTACTTCTGAATTTGGGTTTTGAGATTAGATTTCCTTCCTATGACTGTGTCTGTTGTATTTAATATTGCTGGTGAGACTTGTGATCTGTTTTACCATTTTGTACGTTGTGGATGCATATTGAGTTTTTAATTCCAAATGATAAGAGTTTACCCTCTAACCAAAGCTAGCCTACAGGACTCCAGCGCTGTATCTACAATAATAATAATAATCCTTGCATTTTTGATATTATGCTTTTCACGTCTTCTAGATGTCTCAACGCGCTTCACAGACTTGACTATTTGTGGGTAAAACGCGGCAGCCAATTGCACACAGCAGTGACCCACGAACAGTCGTGGATTGAAATGACCAATTTTATTATTGTTTTTTTTGGAAGGATTATTGTTAAGCATGTGGAGTAAGGAAACTTGCCCAAAGTTTCACCCTGACCTGCCTGGATTTGAACACAGGTCTCATGCTTGGAAGGTGAGTGCTCTAACCACTGAGCTATAAGACTCCACAAATGCTGGCCAAGTACCAATTATTGCAAGCAAGAGACCTGGGTTCAATTCCCAGCAGGGTGAAACTTTGGGCAAGTTTCCTTACTCCACATTCTGATAATATCCCTAAACCCCACCCCCGCCCAATAATTTGGTCATTTCAATCCACGATTGTTTGCGGAACATTACTGTGCACAACTGGTGCCAGGTTTTACAGTACAGTATTTTATTCTGTGAAGCACTTTGAGACATCTAGAAGGCATGAATAGCAATATATCAAATGCAAGGATTATTATTATTATAATAAATTAGCAAGTTATTTTCCAGGTGTTGGTAAAGTATCCAGGCTTTGGTGTTGTAAGGGTCGATTTAAATTCGTGACCCTGCGGGGAAGTAAGGACTGATACAAATGTTATACAATTAATATGCAGGTTTATTAATTCAGGTTAGTAATAATAAGAAATAGAGAAAATAGAGAAAAATAGAGGCAAATAGAGAAAAACGATTTCCACTCGTGGGTGAATCTGTGACTCGTGGTCACAGATTTAAAATAGTTTCAAGGCGCAGTAGAGGGGAGCTGAGGAGAAATTTTTTCACTCAGCGAGTTGTTCGAATCTGGAATGCATTGCCTGAAAAGGTGGTGGAGGCTGATTCGATAACAACTTTTAAAAGGGAATTAGATCTTTATTTAGGGAGAACGGGTCTATTAGGCTATGGGGAGCGGGCAGGGCAGTGGGATTGAATCGCTCTTTTCAAAGAGCCGGCACAGACTAGATGGGCCGAATGGCCTCCTTTTGTGCCGTAAAATTCTATGATTCTATGATTCTATGATTCTATGAAATTGAAAGTGTTATTAACAACAATGCTTACGTGTCGACGCATAGCTTGCAACTATGTAAATTCACCAAACCAAATGCTGTGGGAGATAAAGTAGCAAGGTACAATTTAATGTCCAGATTAATCCAAATATGTCCATCAAACGGTATCCAAGTTTTGTTATACGATTTCCAGTTCGATTTCCAAGTATGCAGGTATTATTGTGCCGTTTCCAGTTCAATATCCAAGTATCCAGGTATTATTGTGCCAATCCCAGTTTGGTATCCATTGTACATCTAGAGTTGCTCCATTCATAGTCTTGATTTTCTCTTCTTCTGAAGCTGAACCATGGATTTGCAACTCCAAGTTCCAATCTCTCCTTTCTTCTTCCTCGATTTCTCCTTTCTTCTTGAATTGATCTCTCCTTATTCAGTTCATTGGGTGACCTTTCACCCATTGTCCTTTGCAAGATGGTTCCTGTGCAAAAGCAAACACAACACAGTTCCCTCTCCAGCTGCAGACCATATCTCCATGAGAAGGTCGCTGATATTAACTCAAAACACTTTGTTGTTTATACACAATCCCTTGTCTCCTCTACCAAGCTAGTCACAACCAAGTCCTATCAGGTGCAATTAGTTACATATATCTCAAATCGCCAATATAATTTGAGATATTAAATACTACATTAATTACAGAATCCTACAGTGTCAATCATGCATTCTCCACTTAGAAGCACACGCTGATAATACTGTAGTGACAAAGGTCACATGTCAGGCTGGCTCAGTTGGTAGCACTCTTGCCTCTAACACAACAGCTTGCAATTTCAAGCCCTACAACCAGACTTTGAACTCACAATCTATGCTGAGACTCCAATTCAATGGTGGGGGATTTGCAGTATTGCTGGAGTCCTTCAGATGAAATGTTGAACCACTTTTAGCCAATCCAAAACTCAACTTGACCACCTCGCCTTCTTTCCATAATCCTGAATACCTCTGGCCTATCAATTATTTGTCTACTTGCCTTTTGTTTCACAAAAGATTGTCTCAAAGGTTGACTTTCAGCAGATTACAATCAGCTAGATGCCTAACCATGTGAAACCCCTGCCGCAGAATCAGCGTGCATGTAAGTGATTTAGAACCAGGTTCCCCATGAACATGAGATCCGATAGCAGGTGAGAGGCGGGCCTCTGCTGTCCCCACGACGATCCCACAATGATCAGCCATCTATTCTCGGCCAAGTACAGCACTGCGGCCCTCCTAGGGTATCACATGTTTAGGGGAGTTTCTAGTTTTGAGTTGTTCAATCATAATCCCACAAATGGTAGATTTGTACCATTGGCTCCTCAGGCAAGTGTGGAGTGCTTTGAGATGTTCTCCTGATATGAAATACACTATATCAAATGCAAGGATTATTATTTTTTATTCTACTGAATTGGAATGGAACAATCTGATGTCATTTTCTATGATTTTTGAAAGCTTGAGATCAAACGAGTCAAAGTGCCTTCTTCATCTGAACCTCTCTTCTGATCTTGTGGTTCTTTATGGGAATTTTATTATTCTATATATAGTAGTTGCATGACGCAGGAATGCCTGTGGTGACCTGACCTGGCACAGGCAAGTTGGGCAAATGGCATCCTTCTGTGCTGAAATTGTTATGATTTAGAGACTATGGAAGAAGAGGCTAGTTTCAAGAGGTAATAACATTGCTATTTAGCTATTTAAAGGAAATCGGGTGAGGGAGTAAGAGCAGTGTAGGATTATTTGATGATTTAATATTATTTATTATTCAATTATTTATTATTATGTTGTTTGTTTTGGGTCTAAACAGATGGACTAGTATGTTTTTGGTCAGTCAACATCATTCCTACATTCTTGCAATTTAGCTACATAGCCTGTTAATGTCTAACCTTTCCTTCCAGGCAGTGGTACCAAACTCTGATTCAGACAGTGTGCAATGCCATATCTGTGCTGCAAACTGATAGTATTGTATTCTGTGAAGTCCTAGCTTTCACCATCCACAGGAAAACATAATAATGATTTTGTTCCCGTTGTATAGAGAATTGATTATTGTTCTCTACATTGCAAGCTGTCAGTCTGTGTTCAGGTTGAACAAATGACTGATGTTATACAGAACATCACTATGTGAATACATTTTTGCTGTATGAAGTTGGATCCAGCATCATGGTATGGATACTCAGAGCATTTTTCTAGGTTGTAATTTGGATAAAATAAGCTTAGAATATAAGAGGGTTTGATTTATTTTGTCATGACGCAGAAGAGATCAGTGAAGAGCAACATAATTATGGGGGTTATGCGAAGAGAGCTAGGCAGTGGGATTGAATTGCTCTTTTCAAAGAATCAGCACAGACTAGATGGGCCGAATGGCCTCCTTTTGTGCCGTAAAATTCTATGATTCTATGATAATTGTAAAATAGATGTGAAAATCGCTTAGCTCTTCCCTCATATAGTACTAGTGAAGCTACTGCAGAATAGAAAAATGAGTGACAAACACTGCCAGATTCAATTGTCACAGTGGGCTGAGTAGTCGGATCTCAGAATGCAGAATGTGAATGCAGTCTAGTTTTAACACAGTAGTCTGGATCCAATATCTCAGAGGCCACTTTATAAGCAAAGCACAAACAAAAAACCAACTTCTGAGTTACTCACATGCACCCTATGAGCATACTTCCTTTACAAAGTGATATCAATGGTTCGTTCTGTGTATAGAGTATACCCAGTGCTCAGAAAGTGACTGTACTTGCTCCACACCATGACCAGCACTGCCTTACACCACCTCAGTAACATTTCCAGACTCCGCCACTGCCTCACCCATCAGGCTGCTAAAACTCTCACCTATGCATTCATCATTTCAAGGCTTGACTACGGAAACTCCCTCCTCATCAGCCTTCCCAGCTTTTCCCTTCAAAAACTGTATATCATCCAAAACTCTGCATCCTCACCTGCACCATTCTCCACGACCCCATCACTCTCACCCTTGCCCGGCTCCATTGGCTCCCTATCCCCCAGACGATTGAATTCAAGATCCTCATCCTCACTTTCAAGTCCATCCACCGCCTTGCTCCTTCCTATTTCTCCGATCTGCTGACTTCCTACCAACCTGCCCTCCCCCTCCATTAAATGAGCTTCAGTCTGCTTCATGTCTCCCGCCTGACCCGCCCTACCATATGTGGCTGGGCTTTCAGCTTCTCTTCCCCCACACATTGCACAGCTGCTTTGCCTCGCTTCCTCCTTGGCCTCCTTCAAGGCCGGTCTCAAGACCCTCCTTTTCAATCATGCCTTTTGCTAGCCTCCTACTCTCCCTGCCTCTCCCCCTACTCTGTCCATCCCCACAACCCTTCCCCTCACCATGCTCGGGTCCCAACCCCTGACTGTTCAGCACCTTGGTACGTCCTTGCAACGTGAAAGGCTCTCTATAAACGTAATTTTGCTTTTTATAGTTATATAGTTATAGTCTGTTTCTCTTATCCGTGGACATACCATGCATTCGACAGTCAGACATAATTGAGGAATACATACATTGTCTCTCACATTTGGACATCGAACTGGCTCATTATTCTTATTCTGTGATGCTTTCTTCTGACAATTAGAAAAATAAGCTGGGACAGATAGATGCTGTTCTCAACAACAACTTACATTTATATAGCACCCTTTATGCAGGGAATCATCACAGAGTGTGTAATTATGATGCTACATTATGATGTTGATTACCATGGAATATTTTTATACAATGCTGATTTCTATAAAACATTATGTTACCACAGAATGCCTTAAGTCCTGCAAAAGCTTTACAAACAGAGCACGTTTCAATTGTAGGCAATCTTGAATCAAATTACAATCTGTCTTTATCATTGTTCAAACAGAGCTAACTGGAAAGAGGTTGGCAGAATCTGTTAGGTTGGAAAATATTACTTCCCAACTGGTTTCCTAGGAAAATGATTTCTCTATAAATCTGTACCAAGGCATGGTATAAATCTTCACTCTCAAGCCAAATGGCATTTGTAGCTTTGAGAGCTGATCAATCCTCCCACGTAGCATATGGAGGCCACTGCTTTCCAAACAATCAAGCAAAGAAGGCACACATTCAAGATGAGATTATATGAGGTTCATAAATGCTTTATTCGGCCTAGCCAATATGAAGAGTAAAATCAAATCATAATGATTCAGAATCTCAAAATATCAAAGTTCAATCCATGACCTTTGTTGAGTTACCTGATCTCACTCAGAACACCTGTAGTAGTAGTGCAATTGGCCTCACAACCCTGAGATGATGAGGTAAATAATTAGGTTTGGTTTTCATTCCTATTCATTACCTATTAACTTCGGCTGGATATGGGGCCCTGCAGAGGTGTCACCTAATTATCAAATAACCTGATAAACCTCACTAGTTATAGCCTCGCATATGGAGAAAGAAAGGTTGAGTGCAAACAGTATAACTTTATATACTAATGTGAATTAACATATTTAGGAAAAGAGGTTGGGGGATCAATCGAGAAAATAAAAATAGATAGGCCACTTGGCAAGTAACTAAGGGATCTCCACCTGCTAGTTTTTTTATATATGTAAAAGAAGCAAAAGAATGAAATTAATTGGAAATGAAGTTGGTATGGAGACAAATAGATTGGCCAATTTACATCAGCAATTTTCTATGCCCAACTGTAAGATTTTTCCGATTATTTAGAATTTGGGGGATGAATTTGGACAAAGGAGAAATGTACGGCAAAATCCACAAGTATGGAGATGGAAGAAGGCCCTTTCAGCCCACTTGATCTCATTCCACCCAAGTATGCACCATGCTCTTTCCTTTGAAATAGAAAAGTGTGAATGCAGAAAAGGCAGAATGAAAAACGTTGTTCAACCCATTGAAGTCTAGTTACAATACTCTGATCAAGATTGTAATTAAATACAGTAAAAGCTTGTTTATGCATGACCCAATCAACCGCAACTTCCATATAACCGGCACCTCAAAAAAAATGTCCTTATTCGATTAACCAGATCTTTTCTGGCACACTCACTATGGCGCATTTAATGAGTCAATTGTTGCACTAGAGTACAGTACGATTAGTTCTGAATGCTGCCGGGAGTGTCACTTCCGGTCTTTCTTCTTAAAGGGGCACTCTCCTTTTTCTCTCTGCTCCCTCTTTTTCTTTCTCCCTCTCCTCTCTATCTCTCCCTCTCTATCTCTTCCCCTTTCTTTCTTTCCTTCTCTCTCTGACGGATACTACGTATTGCCCGTGTAGCCTGACGGTATCATGGGTTTTGGTGGGGGTACGAAAAGGAGAGAGAGGCAGGGAGAGAGAGAGGGTGTGGGGGGGAGAGAGGGATAGGTGGGGGGGAGAAAGAGGGGGAAAGAGGGGGGGTGGAGAGAGAGGAGTGGGAGAGAAAGGTGGGGAAGAGGAGGGGAGAGAGAGAGGGGTGAGTTGATTAATTTAGATGGAAAATTAGAGGAGCGGAAGGAGGTTGGGTTTGGAGACATTGAGATGCCAGACTGACCAAGTGTGTGTGTATCCCTTTAAGAGAAAAAAAACTCTTCTGTCTGCAATTATAGAAGTTTGCTTTTGATTGTGTGCTGTGTTTATAGATTGTAATCGATATTTATTGCTTTATTGGTAAGTATCCATACAGTACTCTGATAATATTTAGTCGATTATTAATATGGTATGTTTAAAAAATATATTAAATAATAATTTTAAGTTAATTTTTTTTGTGTTAGGTTTTCGGCAGTTGGCCACCCAAATATCCGGCACGCGCTTTAACCAGCATTGGCCAGGTCCCAAGGGTGCCGGATAAACAGGCTTTTATTATATTAGGAATAATAAGAGTTCCACAATTGATTCTGGTGGAATCTGCTGGTCACAGCTGCCCATTAGAATGGTTTCCTTTCATCAGGCCAATTTGTTTTCCAGGTTGTAACATTGTCTTATGCATTTCGCCCACAAAATATACAGACAATTTGCTTGATAGTTTATTCTGTAAAGCACTTTCAGAAGTCTCAAAGTTGTGATAAGGCGCTAGATCAAATGCAAGGACTATTATTACAACAACAACAAAATTATATTTGTAAAGTTCCTTTCATGTTGGGAGGACATCTAATTATTAGAACTGTGGATCATGTTCTTTTCAGGCAATCTTATCAAATATTTTCTGGAATTCAGAAGTAAACTTTGTTGTGAGAATTCTGGTAGATGTTTTAAATTAATTATCTATTTGATATCAATTGGGTTGGATTGATGGCCTTAATTTTCCTGGATTTAAAAAAATAAAGCTACTCTATAATAGATTCTAAAATGTTCACATCATAGGTATCAAATGAGCATATCTGTAATCTCTACTGTTTGTAGTAATTTCACATTAACCCTACATCAACCTTCCCACTTCCCCAGCACTTCTACAACAACAACAACCTGCACTTATACAGGGCCTGCCACTCTGTACAACGTCCCAGAGCTCTTAATGTCCTCTCTAACTGTTTCTGATGCATTCCATTTAGTTATATTTTATGTTATTCGAGTACTCAAACTTCAAACTGCTGGCAGGATCCAGGAAATATTATGTTCCCCTGGTCAAACATGTATTGTCTTCAGTGTATACACTGAAACTCAAATAAACTTTTAAGAATAAATCACTACTGAAAGTGGGCATTGCTGTCATTTAATGCCCATTTCTGGTTACTTGAGAATAAGTGTCAGTCTGGCTCTGATAGTTTTCTCGCCTCTGAGTTAGAGTGTTGTGGGATCAAGCTCTTCATCGTGTTGAACTCACGGCCTCGGCTGACACTCTAATGCAGTGCAAGGTGTGCTGCATAGCCGGAGGTGATGTGCTTCAGATGAGACAATAAGCCAAGATCCAGCCTAACTGTTCAAGTGGATATTAAACCTCCCTTGGCACATTGCAAAAAAAGGGAATTTCTCCTGGTGTTATGTTGATTTCTCCTCCACCTGGTCACCTGGTGGGTACCTCAGGGCTCCTTCCTTGGCCCTCTTCTTTTCCTTATCTATATGCTCCCTCTGGGTGATATTATCCCAATCCAACACTCAGGCCCTCCACTTGACTGGCACCGACTTCCTGCTCATCGCTCACACCCACCGCCCCACAATCAGAGGTTGCACTTTCATCCACTATGCACCCTCCACTACCAGCTTGGAGTGGACCAAGCTACTATTAAGCACTCAACACAGAATAGCTTATATATTGGCCCTATATAAGTGCAAGTTGTTGTTCTTGAAAGTGTTCATATTACATACAAGGTCCCACCTCTCCTATTCCCTCATCTACACTTCTGTTCCTTTCTTCTTCATGCATGAATGTTTCGCCTACAAAATACACAAGGCTGTACTTCACAGTATATGCTGTGAAACCCTTGCCTGTGAAGAGACATCCTCCGATGTGAAAATGAGCTGTATTAAATGCAAGGATTATTAGTTATTTTTATCAAGTTTTTCTCTTAAGTGCTTTGATGCTTTTTGCTTCAATCATAGCATGGTATTGAGTTCCACATTTTCATTAGCTTCTGAATCAAGTGGTTTCTCTTAAACTCCCTATCAGATCTGTGTCTTGCTATCTTATAATCACTGTATGCCCCCTTGTTTACAACAACAACAATATGGCATCCTTCACCCCAAATGGTGTCTCAGAGTAATTAGATGTTGACACTCATCAATAAGAAGAAACAAATGATCAAAACCCACCTTCTTGAATCCTTTCATAATTATAAATACTGTACCTCTATCAGGTCCTCGCTTAATTATCTGAACTCTAGAGATAAAAGCTCCAACCTCTCCAATCTTTGTTAATATCTGTATCTACTTATCATTGTTGAGTGCTAGATCGCCAAGCTGTGACTCATTCTCTCTGTGCCAGATTGGGTAAACAAGGTACTGTGCATCCTTCCGGAGAGGCTAGGCCCATTCCATTCTCGACAAACAGAGATTTCTGTGC
Organism: Hydrolagus colliei; assembly: GCA_035084275.1. Lineage (NCBI taxonomy): Eukaryota > Metazoa > Chordata > Chondrichthyes > Chimaeriformes > Chimaeridae > Hydrolagus > Hydrolagus colliei. The sequence continues at coordinate 108,431,695 of CM068743.1, forward strand.
ACCTGTGTAAATTTCAGTTTGGATCGTCTTAAGCATGAAGATAGTTTATGTGTGTGTCAGAACACATGGCTGATTAAGATATAAAGAAACAAATTAAGTCATGGAGGCCACTATATCAATCTTTGATGTAATATTCTTCTGCCAGATAGAGGAGCTCAGCTGTTTGCTGGTTATCTCATAAAGCCCCCAGGTATCGGGATTCTGACCAATACAAGATTTCTCATCTGTGGCGCACCAAGAGCCAATAAGCTTGTTGACTAAATTTATTCCATAAACTTAGAAGAATTTCCCACCAATTCAGTGACTCTTTATTACCTCCTCTTAACAGCTATTTGCTTTAAATGGTTTACACTCTAGACTTCTTCAATTATTTACTTACTTCCTGCTCATTTTTACCTTGAAGGAGACCCCTCATCATTTTCCAAGGGCTAACTATAAATGCTGTTTTCTATATATTTACTGACTCAAGTGGCTTTAAAGTCAATGTCATTTTGATTGGAATAAAACAATTTACAACTTAGATAGAGGCTGCTACTATCATTATTAAAAATGTCGAACCAATGAACCAACCCAGGAGCAATCTGCTGGAAATTTTATTTCAAAGTACTGTGATCAACTCATTGGTGTGATTTTAACCATATCCCCAGTGATAATGTAACATATAATTTTGTGATTCAGGTTGACAAAGTAATTTAAATCATGTGCCTGGTGTGACTGGCATAATGATTTGTTGAGTGTCACATCAACATATCCCAACTAAAGGTGATACAATATGATTTTACTTCCTTTTCTTTGTAACAAACTGTTACAACAACAACAAACTGAGGAAAATATTTTTAAGTTTCAGACATGAATTTAGTATGAGAGCTGAAATGAAGTTCTGTCATAAATTTAACATTGCAATTATGGCATGCAAACTGTAATTGATGATGTATTCATTTAAACCTATTCTAATAAATAGTCATGCATAGAAATACAATATCTGAGAAGAATTGACACATCAACAGTTCTGTGGTTCACTGAAGATAAACTTCCCAACATTGTATTAAATAGTTCCACTCAGAAACTAACTGCAATGCATGTGGAAAAACTGATGGTGCTCAGTTAGTGTTTCGAGTGAATAAATGTAGTCTCCTGGAAACTGAACAATACAGGAGTTCAACTGGGAAGTCCATCATTCCATCTTACTTATCTCTACTTGGCATCAAGGTTCCTAGTTTGGGTGCCCATCCAGCTTTATCGAGTACTTTGAGACCTCAAATTATTTAGCTGGCAGTGCTGGCGAAGTGTTGCATAGTCTCAGATAAGGCATTAAACCAAGATCCTGTCTGCCTGTTGGAGTTGGTATCATAGATTCTATGACATTATTTAAAACAGGGAAGAAAGTTTCACCCAGTGTTCCGGTCAACAATCCCCCAGATAAAATTAGTCATTTACTTCATATCTGTTTGTGGGATATTGCTGTGTGCAAATTGGCTGGCACTCATGTATTAGTTTGTCTCGTTCGGATGAGACATTAAATTGAAGTCATGTCTGCCTGTAAAGGTGTCCATAAAAGATTTTGTGTCATAATTCAAAAAAAGATATAGGGTTTCTCCCGGTGTCCTGGCTATTTGTGAGACATTGCTGTGTGCAAATTGGCTACTGTGCATTTGCCTACAAAAAACAATGTTATTTTATTAATTATACAGTAAGTCCTGTGTAGTGCTTTGAGACATTTCAAATATATGATAAGGGGTTATATCAAATGCAAGGAATATTATTCTAAAATATATTCAGTATGTGCTGAATAAAAGCACACTTCATAGGTTCCAAATTTGAAACCAGCTAAATTGAGAATTTAATACAAGGAATAAATATGAACACTTACCAACTGCTTTGATTCTTTTACCTTCAGTTTGAACAATACAGCTTCCTAATTTACCAGACACTGTTTCAAGGCACATACTTCCTAAAGAAATTGTTTTAAATAAGCAAAATGATAAGAAACGCATAAAATGTCAAGGTAAAGGTGCATTTATAAAGCAACGTTAACCTATGAGAACAGAGCACAGGCTCTGGAATAACCTCCGTAAATAAAGAACAGCAATATTCCAGAAGTGACCTCATTCCCTGTACTATCTTCCCATCACAGCACATCATCAACCTGTACCTTAAATCAGTACAGCATCTTGATCCCCGTGACGATCCAAGTTATTAATTACCCACTAGTAAAAGAAAATGTAATATCCTGAAATTTGTTGCATATTGCTTTAACAACTTAATTGGCAATTGGACATTACAATGAGAAGTCAGCAAGTATAAAAAAATTCTAGGAAAGTGACTGGGCAGATTGTGGAAGAGAGTGGAAGTGGAAAGTTTAAATAAAACAACTCGTGAATTGAAACTATGTTTTGGATTTACAAACATTATAAAATTGACATTCCATCCCAAAAGTTATGTTTATTTGTTCTGCTCTTGGTACATCCAAAACATGTACACAGGTAAGCCCCGATTTAGGACGCTTCTATTTACATCATTTCAATTGAATGAACATAATTTTTTAACACCATTTTATCGATATAGGACTCTTGGTTTTGTTTTAGCGACCAAAATTATTTTTTTGGCACATGCACAGTACATATTGTATATCGCAGTCGTATTTGGCGCATCTTTTTTGTCCATACGCACAGTACATAGTTTATTCGTGGGTAAATCGCGCTTGCATCTGATTTAGTGTATCCAAGCGTTTGAACTGGCCAATAGCATGTAAGTGAGCAGTAAGTGAAATGAGCAGTGGTAATACCGCTAGCGGCAAGAGACCCCGCAAAGTCATCACTTTAAATACTAAATTGGTGGTGATAAAGCGCATCGAGTCTGGCAAAAAAGGTACGGATGTCGGGAGGGCTTTTGGGCTAGCTAGATCGACGGTGGCTACTGTAAAACAGAATAAGGACAATGTACTGGCAAGTTCAAGGTGTGTTAACGCTACAGGTGCAAGCAGATAACAATATTGTACAGTTACCCCCAAGTACCCCTTCTTGCCTATGCGTTATTCTGTGTGTTTTGTGTGTTATTTAGTGGGTTTAAGGTCCAAAAATTGTCAAAAGAACACATCTCGGGTTATATGATGGGACCGCATGGGAAACCGCATTTTGATTTAGGATGTTTCGATCAGAGTACCGTTTTTCAGGAAAACGTCCCCCGTCCTAAATTGAGGTTTACCTGTACCTTTATAACCTCACGTCTGAGTCATCTGCTTTCAACAACAACAACTTACATTTGTAGTCCATCCTCCACACCAGACGACGTCTCAGAGCGCTTCACAATAGCGAAGCCCAGGGCCAAGCCAGGGGGAGGGGGAAGGTTACCATAATCCGGTCGAACAGAAAGGTCTTCAGGTGGACAATGTGATGGAAATGGAAGAAGGCGGTGCTGGTGAGGGATCGGATGTGGGGGAGGAAGGATAATTGGGTATCAACCCTGACACCTAGGTTGCATACAGGTTCAGAGGGTTTTAGGGGTAGGTCGGGTAGGTGGAGGAGGTGAGAGCAGTGGGACTGAAGACATCGATGAGAGCCAAAGAGTATGGCTTCTGTCTTGTCATTGTTTAGCTGCAGGACGTTTGTGCTCATCCAGCTCTGGGTGTCTGACAGACAGACTGACAGAACATCAGGAGACTGGGGGGTCGCAATTTGAGGTGGAAAATTAGAGTTGGGTGTCCCCATGTCTGCAAATGACATCACCAACAGCGAGCATGTAGATAAGGAAGAGAAGGGGGCCAAGGATGGATCCTTGAGGTATCCCACAGGTGACTAGGTGAAAGTGAGAGGAAAAGCCATTTGTAGAGATGTATTGTGGGCAGTTTGTGAGATAGGACTCAAATCAAGTGAGTGCGGTCCCACTGAGGTGGATGATGGAGGACAGGCAGTGGAGGAGGATGGCATGATCGATGGCATGTTGAAGGTGACGGAAAGGTCCAGGAGGACAAGGAGGCATAGGGAGCCCTGGTCACAGGGTCATTGGATTTTTTCAAGACTGAAGAACCTAATTTGTCTAATTGTTGTTCATTACTTATCTCTCTAACACTGGGAATCATCCTCATTACTCTCCTCTGCACAACAACAACAAAAAATTACATTTATAGAGCACCTTTCACGTCAGAAGGATGTCCCAAAGCACTGATTCTAGGACCTGAGTCAACCTTGATATCGCAGCAACCAAACCTGGATGCAATATCAAATGTAAGGATTATTATTAATAGTATCCTAATAATAGTTGCACACCTTAAAGCAATCGATGAACTCTGAAAATGTTGAATGATCTTAAAGATGTGATAATTATCCCGTCTATTGGATTAAACGAGAGCTTTTGAAAGACCTTGGAGAGCCCAACTCAATTCACACTGTCTGATTACACTGCACTGCAGCAAAGTGATTCCAATTGCTCCTGATACCACCAGTGCATTTCATTACTGTTTCTCTCATGATTTGTACTTGAAACACAATAGAAACACATAAGAGATGTCACTTGATTGCCAACACATCTTGTTACAGGAAATTTAGATGTTGTTACACAATTAAAACACAAATCAATTTCAATGTTATGTAAACGTAGGCATAAAGAAAACTGTCGGCCAGTTACCAATCAAAATTTCCTTATTTTCTTGATAGTTTAGCCTTTCTTCACTAAAAATGTAATTCATTTTGACAGTATTGCAATAAATCAACTCCGGAATGTTTTGTTTCCATGTAGTACTCACAATAAATATCTTGTCTTCAAAATATCCTTTTTTTTTTCAATAGTATAAAAATTAACTGAATTAAGCACAGACTGCTTCACTTTGAGGAGGGATGTCTTGATAAATGTGAGGTAATAATAACAAATAATAAAAATCATCACATTTGATATAGCATGTTGCCAAGGCATCAGAAAGTCCTTCACAGGACATACTCTAGGGAAACAAAAACAGATTTTGCTGGGAACACTCAACAGATCAGGCAGGATCCATGGAGAAAGGAAAGTGGGTGAGTGTTTCTGGTCCATGACCCTTCGTCAGAACTGTGACACACGCTGAGTATTGGGCCAATCTCTATTTTTGTTTCAGATTTCTAGCATCTGGAGTAATTTGTCGGGGGGGGGGGTGTTCATACTCTTAAGTGATTTATTCGGCTATATATTTTGTGAGTGAAACATGGTAACAATGTTCCACAAACACCTATGACCAATTATATTTGGGGAAAGTGAAAGGAACTCCCTTCTCTTTTCGAATAGTGCCATGGAATTTCAAAGTCCACCTTAACAGACAGAACCTTGGGTTAACATCTAAACCGAAGGATGGAACCTCCGACAATGCAACACATGCACATCCCTGGTTTGGATTGTCAATTACACTATGTGAAGTCCCAGTATGGGGCTTGAACCTATGGCCTTCTGCCTTAGACATGAAAATTCTATCAATGAGGCAGGCTGACACAATTTATTTATTTTAGGTTAAATTAATTCCTAGTGAAACAGATTTCAGATTATAGATCAGTTTGATATTTGCATGTCAGCCATTGTTTTTCAAACTATGCTAATTTGAGCTTTGCATTTTGTTTACTACAAATTTTTGCACTTTTGAAAATGGAAATTGAGACTAACCAAATGCAGTGAATTTGATTTGCGAATAATTCCATTTAGAGAAATTATAGCCTTCAGAGCTCAAAATATGATTCATTTCCTTCGAGTTTAATTACTTTTATTAAAGAGGGGGAATCAAAATTACAAGGCTTCCTAACAGATTCAATGTGATTTATTCCATTCTTATATGTGTCATGGTGACAAACTCCATTCACACTCGTTAAGAGGTAGATCCCTTTCCGATCATCAGCATGACATCCTGTTACGAGCAAGAGTTGTGAATTATCACATAAAATCTGTTGTGAAACATCATATTTTCACCCCGTCTTTCAATTGCCATCCTTGCATTTAGTACTGTGCCTTTCATGTCAAGAGGACATCTCAAAGCTCTTTGCAGGATTTACTGTAAAGTTTGCAATGTGTAGGAGAATGTTACAGACAATTTACGTACAGTAATCTCTCACAAAAGTATGGGATACATCCCATATTATTTGAACACCCACACGTAAATCTGCTCCCGGACTGTCATTTCCATATACAAGTTCACATACCAGTTTGCAGTCTCTCTATCTCACTCAGTAGAAAGTGTTCTGCTTTTGCCTGTTGTGTATTTGTGAATAAAACCTGGTTGTACTGAGAAAAAAAGAGAAAGGTGATATAGACCAGAGTTGTTGTCACACATGAAAATATAATAAGATTCAAATTCATTGCATTTGATATCACAAAATCAGATGAAGAAGGCCCATCAGCCCTTCTGATCTCATCCTGACATGAAAAAGCCCATTACCAAATGTAAGGATTATTACCATAATTATTATTATTATTAGCTTCCCAGAATATATATCATATCATCTTCCTATCACAGCACCAAGTTTTTTTAAAATATATCTGGTATCCTTGCTTCAAACTCAGGTCTCAAACATTTTTTCCAGCAACTTGTTCCAGTTGTTGATTACCCTATGGTGAAAGAAAGTATCTCATCACATCGTCAAAACATCTTGATTCAGTAGATTGCACCAGAGCTCAGGGTTTCAAAAATCAATGCGGCAACCATGGGCACCAGTGACAATCGACAGGTACATTTACAACAGTGAGAATCAAGGAATGAAATTGGCAGCATTACCTGACAATCGTAAGCCCTTTTAGTGGGGCCAGTCTGCTGATACTCCTACTTCTAATATAATCACTGTTATAAATTTTGGATGGGGGTGGTGGGGTGTTGGGATGGGCACTTGGTCATGCTTGAAAATTTGTTGGAGAATGCTCTGCAAAGATACCTAAACTTCTCTAAAACTGCTTTTCCCTTTAACATCTGCAACAACAAACATCTTTAATGCATTGACCTTTCAGCCAAACTCGACGATGTGGGTGGCCTCGAGAAGGAGTCTAAATACTGAGCACAAATTAGTCAGTCACCCACACAGCACAGAAATCCCAGTTTGATTTAATCACACATGTTGCCAAAGTACTTGTTATAAGTGAGAGCTCACTCCCACTGAATGGACCTGTATATTTTAAGATAAACAATACTGAAAGACATGATTCAGCAGCAGCAATAATTGTGTTCCCAACTTGAAAGAGAAATGTACTAGTGACATTGAACAATTGAACGTGAGTAAGACCGAGGCCCTCCTGATCGGCTCAAGCCAGCGCCTCCGCACATCACGTTCGACCAAAAACTCTCCTTCCTCCCCCACATCCGTGCCTTGACTGGCACCGCTTACTTCCACCTGCGCAACATTGCCAGGCTCCGCAATTATCTTACCCCCACGCTGCCGAAACACTCGTGCACGCGTACATCACCTCAAGGCTGGACTACGGAAACTCTCTCCTCGTCGGCCTCCCCAGTTCCTCCATTCACAGGCTGCAGGTCATTCAAAACTCTGCAGCCCGTGTATTATCCCGCATCCGCCTCCGCGACCATATAACCCCCACCCTCGCCCGTCACCATTGGCTCCCCATTCTCCAGAGGATTGAGTTCAAGATCCTCGTCCTCACCTTCAAGGCCTTACATGGCCTTGCCCCGCCCTATTTAACCAATTTACTCTCCCCCTACAAGCCCACCCGGACCCTCTGTTCAGCAGGACTTGGCCTGCTCCAAGCCCCCCGCCCGAACCGCCCCACCATCGGAGGCCGAGCCTTCAGTTTTTCTGCTCCGACCCTATGGAATTCCATCCCCCAATCCCTCCGTCTCGTTTCTTCCCTTTCCTCTTTCAAGGCCAGTTTGAAAACTTTCCTCTTCGACCGTGCCTTTTGTTCCACCCCGAATTCTTCGACCTCCCCTACTTGTTTCACCCCTTCCTGTACACTCCCCTCCCAGCTCGGGTCACACGCCTCCTGTGCAGCGCCTTGGGATGTCCTCCCGACGTGAAAGGCGCTTTATAAGTGTAATTTTTTGTTGTTGTTGATCAGAAACAAGCCAGACATTTCCACCAAATCCTGTCAAATACAGAAATCTTCTGGTAACCTGACTCAGGCTTATCTAGTCACTGCTAATTAAGTCACTATCCTGTCAGTATCCTGGCTGCTCCCCATCTAAAATGTCAATAAGGATTTACTTGTCGCTCTGCTTTACTTGTCACTCCACTTCACACGTAACTAGTCACATTCTAGAAATTCTTGTAAATATTTACAATGTAAAATCGATTGGTAACTTGTCCTATAAGATGGTGTCTCACATCGCAGATATGTCGCACTCTATCCTGTGACTGTGTGAGCTCTTCGCCGGGATTGGATGCACATGCTCAACAACAACAACTTAGATTTATAGAACGCCCTCCACACCGGACAACTTAAATGTATTGAGACGTTTCAACAGACTTCACAGGACATAAACCTTGCATAGTTCCTTATCATGTTGTTGAGACGTCTCAAAGCACTTCACAGAATATACTGTTAAGTGGATTGACTGTGTAGTTTGTGGGCAAAAACCGATAGCTACTTGCATACAGCAGTATCCCACAAACATTCGTGGATTGAGTGACCAAACTTTTTTAGATTGGACTTTGGGAATTATTACCCAAAAAAAAGGCCTGCCGATTGACTAACAACTGAGTTCCTACTTACCGTTAGGTAAACAGTGCGAGTGAGGAATTCACCAAGGTTTGCCCTGACCAGGAATCAAACCCAAGTCCTCTGGCTTGCGAGACAAGCATGCTAACTACTTCTCTACAGGACTACATATCATTACGAAGTGTAGTAACTATATTTGGGTGAACAACAGACCCAAGCTTCCAGAGCAGACCAAGCTTCCAAATATATCAGTTGATAGGAACCTCATTCAATGGCCTTGGACACATAGCCAGTACTTGCTGTAATATACTGCTGATGTACTATAAAGTGGATTGATGGTGTAGTTTTATGGGAAAAATGGCAGGCTTGAATTACGTAGTAAATTTTAATTTTGTCCCTAGGTTTAAGTATAGCATATGTAAGAGGAAATTGCAGACAGCTACTGCCTATAACCAGATATCCATCACGGCAGCTCGAAAGATCATAGTTCCAATGAAATGTACTGTCAGACACATTGGAGGAGAGTTTCTGCAGATTGACGTGACTCGCATCTACTTATTGGCAGGAGTTAGCTAACGCCTTTTCATTGAAACCAAACCTACAATCTTGTGAATGACTTTGCAATTCCCTATTACAAACATGGGATTGTTATAGCCCACTTCGGAAGATTACTGTGTGTTTGACACAACTACAGCATGTTTATAATACCGTTGCAATATATTATTTACTTATTTAGTGGGATTATTATCAGGCTCATGTCCTCTCTCGCTCCAGCCTCACCCCCATCCCCCTTATTTGCCCAGTTCCACTGGCTCCCATCACTCAGAGGTTACTGGGCCTCACCTTCAAATTCCTCCACAGCCTTGCTCCTCCCTACCTCTGTGTCCCCTTAACCACCTACCAACCTTTCCACTCCATCTGTGCTGCAGGCTCTGTCCTGTCCCCTGCCTTACCTTTCCCACCATTAGAAAACGGGCCTTCAGCCTCTCTACCCCAAGCCTCTGGAACTCTATCCCACCTCACCCTCTCCCTTGCCCCCTTCAATTCCCATCTGAAGATCCTCCTCTTCAACCTTTAATCACTCTGCCTCCCTGCCCTCCAGATTGCAACCACCAGTTCAGGTGCAGATCTCTGACTGTCCAGCGCCTTGGAACGTCTTCATGACATGAAAGGCGCTATACAAATGCAATTTGTTATTGTTGTAATATATTGTCAGATGGGCATAGTGCTCCGCTTACTTACAGATAAATATCAATATATATTGATATATTGAAATATAATTTTATATTCAAGTTTTAATTTCAGGTAACGAGGCCAGTGAAACAATTGTTGTGTGACACAAAAACAGTTGAATCCAACACTGAAGAAATTATTAAGATGCAACCGGTGTTGTGATAAAATACAGAGCTGTGTGTCAGTGAAGTCATTAAAAATTGTAAAATTGTAAAACATGGGACCTGCCACCACACCTAATCTGCACCCAAATCTCTGGAACTTTCTCTCGTAATCAACTACTCATTAGATTCAGAGTGATTATGGAAAGGGATAAGGAACACTCAAAGGTGAACACACTCAACTGGAAGAAGGCTAATTTCAGTGAGTTAATGCGAGACCTAACTGAGGTGGACTGGAAAGAAAGATTGGCAGCTAAAACAGCTAATGAGCAGTGGGCAATCCTCAAGGAAGAAATAGTTCAGGCACAGGTCATAAAACATTCCAACAAAGGTAAAATGTAGGGCATCCAAACCTCTCTGGATAACTAAGGCAATTGGAGTTAAAATAAAGCAAAAAAAAGGAGGCTTATGATAAGTGTCAGTCCTAAAATACAGAAGTCAACCATAGCTGATGTACTGAATGAATACTTTGCCTCTGTCTTCACAAGTGAAGAGGATGCAGCCAATGCCATAGTATTGGAGGAGAGTGTAGAAGAAATAGATAGAATACGTATAACCAGAGAGGAAGTACTAAAAAGGTTGACAGTGCTCAAGGTAGACAAGTCACCTGGTCCGGATAAGATACATCCTAGGTTACTAAGGGAAGTACGGGAGCAAATAGCGGAGACTCTGGCCACAATCTTTTAATCTTCCTTGGACACAGGGGTGCAGAGGTGGTACCAGAGGACTGGAAGGTTGCTAAAGTTACTCCCCTGTATAAAAGGGGGCAGAAGAACAAACCTGGGAACTACAGGCCAATCAGTCTAAAGTCGGTAGTGGGAAAACTTCTAGAGCCTATAATCTGGGAAAAGATAGATCTTCACTTAGAAAGATATAGACTAATAAAGGACAGCCAGCATGGATTTGTTAAAGGCAAATCTTGCCTTACAAATCTGATAGAATTTTTCGATGAAAAATTAACGGAATGGAAAAAAATTAACGGAATGGTAACAGAATAGGTGGATGAGGGTAGAGCAGTTGATGTAGTTTACATGGACTTTCAAAAGACATTTGACAAAGTGCCGCATGAGAGGATTATTAAGAAAGTAGAGGCCCATAGCGTTAAAGGGACAGTGGCAGCATGGATTCACAATTGACTGCGAGACAGAAAACAGAGTTGTGGTAAGCAGCTGTTTTTCAGACTGGAGGGAGGTGTGCAGTGGCATCCCCCAGGGATCGGTTTTGGGACCACTGCTCTTTTTTATCTACATTAATGATCTGGACTTAGGTGAAGGGAGTACAGTTTCCAAGTTTGCAGATGATACTAAGTTAGGGAGAATAGTAAATAGTGAGAAGGATAGTAACCATCTGCAAGAACATATAGATGAAATGGTAAAGTGGGCAGACACATGGCAGATGAAGTTTAATGCAGAGAAGTGTGAGGTGATAAATTTGGGGAGAAGAAATGAGGGGAGATAATATAGGTTAGATAGTACAATTTTAAGGGGTGTGAAGGAACAGAGAGATTTGGTTTTTTTTGTTGGTGACTCTGAAGGTGGCAGGTCAGGTAGACAAAGCTGTTAAGAAGGCATATGGGATACTAGGCTTTATAAATAGGGTTATAGAGTACAAAAGTCAGGAAGTGTTGACTAACCTCTATAAGACTTTGGTTAGGCCTCAGCTGGAGTACTGTGTCCAATTCTGGTTACCACACTATAGAAAATATGTTAAGGCATTGGAAAGGGTACAAAAAAGATTTACTAGAATGGTACCAGGATTGAAGGACTTCAGTTATGAGGAAAGGCAAGATAGGCGAGGTTTATTCTCTTTAGAACAGAGAAGGTTGAGAGGAGACCTAATAGAGGTTTATAAAATCATGAGGGGATTTGACAAGGTGAATAAGGAAAAAACTGTTTGCACTGGTGAGCAAATCTGTGACTCATGGTCACAGATTTAACATAGTTTCAAAACAAAGCAGAGGGGAGCTGAGGAGAAATTTTTTCAGTCAGCGAGTTGTTCGAATCTGGAATGCATTGCCTGAAAAGGTGGTGGAGGCTGATTCGATAACAGCTTTTAAAAGAGAATTAGATCTTCATTTAGGAAGAACAGGTCTGTTAGGTTATGGGGAGAGAGTTGGGCAGTGGGATTGAGTTGCTCTTTTCAAAGAGCCGGCACAGACTAGATGGGCCGAATGGCCTCCTTTTGTGCCGTAAGATTCTATGATTCTATAATCCCTCTGCCTTGCCTCCTCCCTCCCTTTAAATCCCGCCTAAAGACCTTCTTTTTGATTGTGTTTATGGTCACTTCCCTCCACCCTCTCCCCTTCGTTCACTCTCTGACTCCGCCACCGTGAAGTGCTCCGGGATGCTACCTAAAATAAATGAGTGCTATATAAATGCAAGTTACTGTTGTTGATGTTCTTATTTCTGGATAGCGACTTATGAATCCTTGCTCATGGATATTACATTGGAAAGGTATATTTCTACTAAGATGAATGCCACACTTATAGCTAGCAGGAAGACCGATAGATCGAAGCCAGGAACATAATTGTCAAGTGACGATATTTTGTTTCATCATGTTAATGCATGCAGTGGCTCCATGGGATAATCTAATAATAAAATAAATATTCCTTGCATTTTGATATAGCGCTTTTCAAGTCTTCTAGATGTCGCAAAGCGCTTCACAGAATATACTGTAAAGTGAATTGACTGTATACATGTAAGCAAAATGCTAATACTCTAGAACAATGAGAAACCAACATCAACAAGTGAATCCGATTGAAGGATATTGGATCAATGAAAGGAGTACAGATGGTCCTTCTGCATTAAGTAGCCTTAGGTTTCAAATTCATCATTTTCCTTAGTTTATTTCATGTACTCAGGCATGGAATAAACACTGAAGTGATGAGAAGACGGATGATTACATATTCCGGAAGGGTGAGATCAAATGGACTAAAGAGCCTTCTTAGTCCCAACCAATTTTGTGATCTTGTGTGAACATACAAGAAGTACTTTTACTGAGCAATGTGTATCCATCCTGGAAACCATTTCTTAAACAATATTGATCTCTGCACTAACTCTCTGCTGCAGGGTGGATTATAGTTTTCAATTACTCATTCTTAACGGCATTGAAGCAAGTAATCTTACTCATAAAAAATGAAGCACGCAACTTCACTCTCATGAAGTAAAACCTGTTGCTATGCAACATCTCTGTCTCAGACCAGCTAAGATAGGCAGCAACATCTGTGTTGGCCCACTCTTACCTGATGACAACCTGTTAAACTTTTGAGATGATTGTCGCTGCATTCCTGTTACTCAAAGTAATTTTTTTTTAGCTGTTATGAGCCTCTTTATCTTTAGCACTATAAATGTGCATTCCACACAGCTTTTTAGCTGGAAATCCTGTAAAGCACTTTCAGATAAGTCATAATACCAAATTTTAGCTTTTTAGCAATTCCTGACTTTTGCCTCTAACAAAAACATTGGGGTAACATTTGGGATAATCCTGAATGTACTCGAATGCCATGTTGTGAGAGCATTGCATTATTAAAGATGTCGTCTTTCACATAAAATGTTAAACTGCCTACCAATCTGCTTATTCATATGGATGTTAAAGATCTCATGACACTTTTGAAACAAAAAGGAAGATTCTTTCAACAACCTGACCAACAGTCTACCAAATAAAAATGATCATTCACTTCATGGCTGTTTGCATAACATTGTTGTATACAAATTGGCTGCCACATTATCCTACAAATACACATTCACTGCACTTCACAGTTAAGTGTAAAATGCTTTGGAATGTATGAACGATGTGGTGAGGCATTATGCCAAATGCAAGGTGTATTATAGTGGTAATAATAGTAGTAGTACAATTTTGGTAAGTAGGACAAGGAATGTAAAGTATTAAGGAATAAACTCCTATAGCTCAGTGGTTGGATTAGTCACCTTGCAAGTGAGAGACTGGGTTCAATCCCAAAAAGGGCGAAACCTTGGGCAAGTTTCCTTACTCCACAGGCCTGATAGTAACTCTCGAAAAGAACAATAATAAATTTATATTTTTTTCAATCTATGACATAATTTCAATCTATGACTGTTTGTGGGATAATGCTGTGCATGATTGGTTGCTGCATTTCACCCACAAATAGTATTGCAGTAAAAGCTTGTCTATCCGGCACCCGATCAACCGTAACTTCCGTATAACCAGCACATCAAAAAAGTGTCCGCATTCGATAAACCAGAATTTATCCGGGAAAATGTATTTTTTTAAAAACCTTTATTTTTTTGCGTTTTTGGCCGAATATCCGGCACGCGCTTTAACCGGCATTGGCCAGGTTCCCGAGGGTGCTGGATAAACAGGCTTTTACTGTATTATTATTTTAAATATATACAGTCAATTCACATTACAACATATTCTGTGCAGCACTTTGAGACGTATAGAAGACTTGAAAAGCGCTACATCAAATGCAAGGATTAATGTTAGTATTATGTAATGTTTACACTTCTTATCCAGACTTAGTTCAGCATTCAGGTGAGAATCTAGCTTTATAGTTGTTTTCTGTCCAGACTGCTGGGAGCTGAGGTATAAGCCCCTGAAATTTGCATTAATTAGAGTAACAATAACAACAAAATGATATTTATAGAGCTCCTTTCACATTGGGAGGACATCCCAAAGCACTGAACAGTCAGGTAGAGAGCCAAGCAAGGGAGATGGGCAGGGTAGGGGGAGGAGGGGCAGAAGAGAGTCAAGAGTGGAGGGAGAAAGTTGGGAGGGCAGCAGAAGGCACGATGAAAAAGGAGGGTCTTGAGACCAGCCTTGAAGGGGGCAGAGAGGCTAAAAGTCTATCCACCGATGGTAGGGCAGGTCAGGCGGTGGACATGGAGCAGGCCGGAGCCCGCTGAACAGTGGGGGCGGGCAGGTTCATAAGGAGATAGCAGGTCAGAAAGATGGGGTTGGCAAGACCATGAATGGCCTTGAAGTGAGGACAAAGATCTTGAATTAGATCCTCTGGGGGATGGGGATCCAAGTGAGGATGGGAGTTATGTGGTCACAGAGCTTGTTGCAGATGAGGACACAAGCTGCAGAGTGCTGGATGATCTGCAGCTTGTGAAAGGAAGAACCAGGAAGGCTGACAAGGAGGGAGTTTCCGTAGTCGAGCCTTAATGTGACGAATGTGTGGACTAGGGTTTTGGCACTGCATTTGAGGCAGTGGCGGAGTTTGGCGATGTTGCAAAGGTGTGGAAGGCAGTACTGGTCATGGTACAGATGTGGATAGGTTGAGGAGGACAAGGAGTCAGAGGGAATCCTGGTCACAGGTGATCAGGATATAATTTGTGACCTTGACGAAAGCAGTTTCCATGCTGTGGGCAAAACGGAAGCCCGATGGTAGGGGTATGTGGAGGGAGTGGGATGAGAGAAAGGAGCGAAGCTGGGATGCAACGACTCTTTCCAGCACCTTTGGCAGGAACAACAACAACAACAACAATTTACATTTATAGAGCGCCTTTCACGTCGGGAGGACGTCCGAAGGCGCTGGAAGGGGAGGTTTGAGATGGGCCGGTAGCTTGAGAGTTGCAACACATCAAAGGAAGGTTTCTTAAGGATGGGGGTGAAGTGGCTGTTTTGAAGGTGGTGGCTAGATATTACTCAGGCCTTAGCTCTTGCCAACCTCTTCCTGATAATCGCCAAAATGACATAAGCAGGATAACCAGCGACTTCTGTTTTTGTTTCAGATTTCCAGCATTTGTAGTATTTTGCGTTTGTTTTAAGCAGGAAAAATCCTTCCAGGAAAGTTCCATTCCAATAAATATTTCAGGAATTTCCACGTGTAGGTGGGATGCATTAACTCTCAGTTTGGTTTGGATAAGTGTAGTGTAGGTTTATGCATTGGACGTATACCCAGCCGTACAAAAAAAGTTTCAATCAGTGATGAGAATGTGTTCCTGGCCTTACACCTCAGCTCCTAGCAGCTGGCAAGAAAGCAGTTATGAAGCTGGATTCCTGATATGAGTCAAGAGAATGCCATTGGAAGGGCAGGAGGGACAAGCAGGAGATCAAAGCCAGTCAAGTGAAGGTTGCAAATAGTGGGTTGAGGAGTAAGCAGGTCGGAGAGGTAGAGATGCCAGGGCATGAAGGGATTTGAAGACGAGTAAGAATCTTGAAATCAATCCATTCAGTCATAGGGAATCAGTGGAGCCTGGCTACAGTTGATGTGATGGAGGGGTGTAGTTTAGTGGAATGCGAGTATGTATGTGGTGGAGTTTTGGATTCATTGGATTTTGTTAATAGTGGAGCTGAGGAAATCGGTAAGGAGGGAATTTGAATAGATATGAGACATGACATAGGATCTGTCATGTCCACCTGGTCTCTGACTATTCAGATGAATGTGACAGATCCCATGGCACTGTTCAAAAAGAGAATTGTGTTTATCCTGGTGTCCGGGTCAACAATCCATTAAATAAAATTGGTAATTTCACTTCATGGTTGTTTGTAGAATATTGTTTTGTGAAGTCTGATTCGCAAGTTTGCTTACAAATTCACAAAGCACTGCACTTTAAAGGAAATCCTGTGAAGACTTTGAGATAAGGCTTGATACCATGTGCAGGACTTATTTTATATTATCATTAATATTTTTGTTATGATACTTATTATCACTACCATCTGGTTAAAACACTAAGAAAGTCCCTAGCAAATCTTTTCTCTGATCTAACAGCAACAACCCCATTCACCACTCTCCCTGTCAAATTACAATACCCTACTAGTATATTTTTCTTTCCTCCACCTCCGCCCTTCCATCCGTTATTCCACCCCCCATCCACCCTCCTTTTCACACTTTCACCCCCACCTCCCCGTCCTCAGTCACAAGAACAATCACTTTCATGAAACCCACCACGTGTTCACTGGACCCCATCCCCACCCCCCTCCTCTGCACGCAGCTCCACCTCCTGGCCCCGCTCATCTCTGAAACCATCAACCTCTCCCTTTCCTCTGGCACCGTCCCCACTTCCCTTAAAACAGCCACTGTCACCCCTATCCTGAAAAAACCTTCCCTTGATGCGTCGCAGCTTTCAAGCTACCGACCCATCTCCAACCTCCCGTTCCTTTCTAAGGTCCTTGAAAGAGTGGTTGCCTCCCAGCTCCGCTCTTTCCTCTCAACTCACTCACTCCTGAAACCCCTCCAATCAGATTTCCGCCCTGCTCACAGCACGGAAACTGCCCTGGTCAAGGTTACAAACAACATCCTAACCGCCTGCGACCAGGGCTCCCTCTGCCTCCTCGTCCTCCTTGACTTGTCTGCTGCATTCGACACAGTCGATCACACTATCCTCCTCCAACGCCTTTCTTCCCACCTCAATCTTCAAGGCACAGTCCTTGAACGGTTCCACTCCTACCTGACCCACCGCCTACATTTTGTATCCCCCAATAGTTTTTCCTCAAACCCCCATACTGTCTCTCATGGCATCCCCCAGGGCTCTGTCCTTGGCCCCCTCCTTTTCACCATATACATGCTCCCTCTGGGCAATGTCATCCGCAAACATGGGGTAAACTTCCACATGTATGCAGACGACACCCAGCTGTACCTCTCCGCCTCATCCCTCAACCCCCAGACCATCGATGTTCTGACAGCATGTCTGTCTGACATCGAGTCCTGGACGACGGACAATTTCCTCCAATTGAACGTGAGCAAGACCGAGGCCCTCCTGATTGGCTCAAGCCAGCGCCTCCACACATCGGGCGCTGCCAGTATCAACATCCAAGGCTGTACTCTCCACCTCACAAAGCCAGTCAGGAACCTCGGCATCACATTTGATCCCAAACTCTCCTTCCTCCCCCACATCCGCGCCTTGACCGGCACCGCCTATTTCCACCTGCGCAACATTGTCAGGCTCCGCAACTATCTCACTCCACACACTGCCGAAACACTCGTGCATGCGTACATCTCACGGCTGGACTATGGGAACTCTCTCCTTGTCGGCCTCCCCAGCTCCTCCATTCACAGGCTGCAGATCATCCAAAACTCTGCAGCCCGTGTACTATTCCGCACCCGCCTCCGTGACCACATAACCACCACCCTTGCCCGTCTCCATTGGCTCCCATCCCCCAAAGGATCGAGTTCAAGATCCTCGTCCTCACCTTCAAGGCCTTACACGGCCTTGCCCCGCCCTATCTTTCCGATCTACTCTCCACCTACAAGCCCACCCGGACCCTCCGTTCAGCAGGACTTGGCTTGCTCCAAGCCCCCCGCCCGAACCGCCCCACCATCGGAGGCCGGGCCTTCAGTTTTTCTGCTCCCACCCTTTGGAATTCCATCCCCCAATCCCCCCGCCTTGTTTCCTCCCTTTCCTCTTTCAAGGCCGGTTTGAAGACTTTCCTGTTCGACCGTGCCTTCTGTTCGACCGTGCCTTCTGTTCCCCCCCTAATTCTTCGACCTCCCCTACGTTTCTTACCCCCTCCCGAACACTCCCCTCCCAGCTCGGGTCACACGCCTCCTGTGCAGCGCCTTGGGACGTCCTCCCGACGTGAAAGGCGCTCTATAAGTGCAATTTGTTGTTGTTGTATTATTACCTTCTCAAGGTTGTCAGCACTTTCACCCCTGTGGGTCACTCCTCCGTGCCCTCTAAATTAACATCTTGTCTGCAAATACTGAAGCAGTGGAGCATTAGACAGGCTGATTTAAGACTTATCAATTTATGCTGCTTAGTCTTATCAATCCACATTTGGCTAACATTATATACAGTACTAAGCTTACTACATGGACAAATCTTAATACGACAAACTATCTTCAGTGAAAGTATGATTTTATGGCAGATCATTTGCATCATGCATTTACAAGTATAATTTTCCATATTCTGTACACAGAATGTTTTATAGACCTCATTTGGGACTCAGATACCATGGATGGAGATCATCTTTGCTTTATATGATGCTTTCTCAGCATAATGATGAGCTGCCTTTGCCTCTAAAATGGTTGTTTTGCTGCTGCAAAGGATATGTTTACTTCAAAACCTGCATTTTCAGACCTTCACATTTTGCACATCACTCGTGCTCCCAAATTACACAGAACACAAAGAAACCAAACTTTAAACCCAACATTTCTCTTAATACTAAGACCATGAAGGATGTTGGTCCATAGATGCTTAACAAAAAACACCTTGTATTTATTTAGGATCCTTCATGCAGGGTAGAATGTCAAGAGCTTTTCACACTGATGGAGCTTGACTCTGGGGCAGAGAGAGAAGGTCTTCAGGTGTGATCTGAAGGAGGTCACAAGGAGGTGGCAAGGTGAAGGGATTGAGGCAGAGTTTCAGGCATAATAGCCGAAATGATGGCCACTAATGGTGAACCTGGAAGGATGAGAAACGTTTATATTCATCTATAAATTCAATTGTTCCATATCATTTCTGTGTTGTCATCAATTCCATATTCCTATATTTTATACTTTAAAACTGCTGATCAAAAACATCCAGGAAACAAACACTTTATATGCAGCCCCATCAGGCACTTGCATATCCCTACATACTACACCATAACCCACTTGCTGATCATTTTGGAGAGAAAGCACTGGCAGCCAAAAGAGCAAAGGTATAGAGGTGGGAAGATTAAAGCTTAAAATAGTTTTACTTGCTGATAGAATTAATTACAGCATTGATGAAAGCATAGTGATACAGCATGAAACTGGCCATAAGACCCAACCAGTGAATGCCAGAGTTTATAATCCACACAAATCTCCATCACTATTAATTCACTCCCCTAATATCTCTTTATTCCCCTTTCCTTCATATATGCATTGTTTCCACTTAATACATTGATGTTTTTATTGCAAATAAAAACAAGAATAACAAATGACATTTGTATTGTGCCTTTCATATCAAGAGGATGTCCCAAGGCACTGAACAGTCAGTGATTTGCACTCGAGCTGCTGGTTGGGATCAGCATGGGTGGGGAGGGCGGGGAGGGTAGGGGTAGGAGAAGGGTGACCAAAAGCACAGTCTAAGAGAGTCTTGAGACAGACCTTGAAGGAGGCACAGGAGAGAGCGAGGTTGAGGAAATGTTGGATAGAGTTTCCGAGGGTGGGGGCAGGGAGGCTGAAGGCCCGCCCGCCAATGGTAGGTCAAGCAAGACATGGGATGTGCAGCAGGCCAGAAGCTGAATAGCTATTTTGATAGCACAATGATGTATATACAATAAAACCTCGATAATCCAGCATTTGGGCCCACTCACTTCCCGGATTTAGGATTTTGCCGATATTTGGAACCTACCTAGAAATGGCTGGGGAAGCCCCGCCCCATACACCACATGTGCTGTAAACACAGCACTGAAGGAAAAAAAATGCCTGAGTTCCACTCACAGTGCCGGATGGCAGAGCGGCCATGCCGGGAACTACAAGCAGTTGTTCCGACATCGTAAAAAAAATTAATACTGTATGTCATTCGAAACCTTGCCACTTTTAGGGAGCTGCCAGCTTTCGGAATGTCAGATTATCAAGGTTTTACAGTGCTGTATTGAAAACTTCCATAGATTTCAAGTTAGATGGAAATATTGCAATGAGTCACCTCCGCTGTCACTTAACTAAGTAATCATTTTAAGAATGATAAAGCATGTTACACACCCATTTTGTTCAGTCAGCTCAGACGTTCCGCAGGTCCCCGATCTCGCCACTCAACCATCAACGGATGTGCCTTTACCCGCCATGCCCCAACCCATTGGAACCTTCCTGCTCAATCCCTCTGTCTTGCCCCTCATTGACCATTTTCAGATCGCACAAGAAAACCTTCCTCTTCAACTGTGCCTAAGGTCATCTCCCCATTCTACCTAGCTCAGCTTCTACAGCACTCAGAGATGCTATCTGTATTGAAGGATACTTTATAAATGAAAGTTATTGCTGTTGTTACACAGGAAAAAGAGCTCAGTCAACATTTTAAAATAGTCTGTTATCACTTTACTCTGTATTAATTCAGGATGTTAGCAAATGTCGGCCCCAGCAACAAGATCTCTCTCCAAGTTGATTACCAAATAGTCATGATCTAGTAATACTGGGTTTTTTTTGTGCAAAATTAGGTCTACCAAAATCAATGTCCAACTTACTCAGTCCACAGCATACATTTACCAAGACAGCATGAAACATACATCAATACACAATACCAAGCATGAGAACTACCTTTCATATTTGTGTATATACCAGTACTGATGTCACATATACTGTTTAATCATTTTCGTACTGACCTGGCCACTCCCTTTGTTCACATGCTCCAGTCAACTTTCTGTCTTGCCCTACCTGCCCCACCATCAGCAATTGTGCTTACAGCTTATTAGCCCCACTGTCCAGAACTCCACCGCGCTAGCTCTTCTTTCACCTCTTTTGTAGTGTTTTCAAAGACTTTTCTCTTTGACTGCAGCTTTGGTCAGTTTTTTCCATCCGCACCCGCCAGATTCCTATCCCAACTCAGGAATAGTATAGTGTGCCAGGCCTCAGGCTTCTCGCGCTGTTTCCTTGATGCTGTTATTGTGGGCAGAGTGGGCTGTCAGACTGGATCAGTTTGTAGTATACTTTTGTTTTTTTCTAAGAAAGGTGAATTTCAGATATTTTCCACGAGTTGTCCTTTCTGTAAACACAGTAGAAACCCGGTTTATAATCAGCTCAGTAATCCAGTCACCTCACATTTGCAGGCACATTTGTACAGGCTCTTTCATTATCAATGTTAAAAGGCAGCTTGTCTGCTTCAGTAACCCAGGCACTTCATCATTCAGGGCAACAGCCATTGATTGCGACCCCTGCAGTGCCCTCCTCCGGTGCAAACAAGGTACAAACACCCCCTCTACCACTAGTCTGTACAGTACACCTGGAGTTCCTGTAGCTCAGTTGTTAGAGCACTCGCCTTACAAGCCTTACAATGTGAGACCTGTGTTTGAATTCAGGCAGATCAGGGAGAAACCTTGGGCAAGTTTCCTTACTCCACACACCTAATAATAATCCATTAAAAAAAACTCAATAACAAAATTGGTCATTTCAATCCATGACTGTTGTGGGACACCGCTGTGCGCAATTGGCTGCTGCATTTTGCCCACAAATATACAGTCACTTTACAATATATTCTGTGAAGAGCTTTGAGATGTCCATAAGATGTTATGTGAAATGCAAGGATCATTAGTATTAGTGCACTAGGCCTGGGCTTCTCCCATTGTTTCCTTGTCGCTGCTACTGTGGGCAGAGTATGCTCCAGTCATGCATGCGTGGCGCAGGGAGTGTTGGGATTGCGGAAGCAGTACAGGTTGAGCGTCCAAAATCCGGAGTTCCAGAATCCGGAATGTTCCGGAATCCAGACTCCAGGACGATTGGTGGCAAGGTTGTCCGGAATCTGTAAAATGTTAAAAGGCAGCTTGTCTGCTTCAGCAACCCAGGCACTTCACCATTCAGGGCAACAGCCAAACCATTTCCGCCGCCAGCCGGGCCCAGTGAAAAGTCAAAAAATGGATAAGGTCAGGAATCTCACATTAAATACAGTTACAGAGTACTGCGTTGCAAAAACAAGAGAGGGAGGCTTATCATGCATTGCGAAGAAGCGAGGACTACAAGGCCTGCAAGGAGAAGAACTACAAGGTGACGTCCAAAAAACGGAAATATCGCAACCTGGCGTTCTGAAGTCTGAAAATACCCGAACCTGGGCTTGGGCGTGTCCGAACTTCAGGCATCAGAAACACGTTCTGAAGTCCGGAAAAACACGAAAACCAGCTCGGCCTCGGTCCCGAGGTTGCCGGATTCAGGATGCTCAACCTATATTAGCGAAAAATCAACTTCATCACATGAAGTCACGATGACCGCATCCTAACCTGAACTCCTGCGGTCAATTCTTAGGTGGTGCTGTATTCAGAACAACTGGTTTGTGTGTATATTGTTTGTTTTGATTCAATGACAGTTGACAAGTGTTGTCACCACAGAAGGAGTTGTCCTGATGTGAGAGAGTGGATTTAATCAAAAACAGTGAGGGCAAAAGTCATAGACAGCTGTGATCTATGGCACTGGCAGAAGACAAGTTGAATGCATTTCGAAAGATAGGCTAAATACATGACAGCTTATGTTTTAAATGCGACATTGCCTATGTTTTAATGGCATTTAAAGGAAATTTTTATTTTAAGTGGCTCTACTAGCAACTGGTAGATGCAAATTGATTTAAAAGGTATACCAAATTTCTGCTAGTTTCTCTGGTAGTGAGCCACTGAAGTAATGGAGAATAGAAGACAAATGGGAAGCTAATTAGAGCTACTCTTTAAAAAAATCGCTGTCTTCAGAATGAAAAATAACCTAGCTGAACATCATGAAGCTTTTGACAAAAACAGCAAGTAGGTAACTCCAACAGAAGAATTAACATGATAGACTGCCAACAGTCTGCAGGCATGAGTAATGTTACAGACATGTTACATGACCTATAACTGTGACTCCATAAATCTGATGGGAATATTTAATAAAATTCTCATTTATCCATATTTGGGAGTTGCAACAAATCATACTTTAAGTTGATTGGTTTTATATATTTGAAACACGTGGAGCTGTTTATTTCCTGGGTACAGCAGTAGTGGGTCATCAAGAGATTGTGCTCTGAGTTATTTACAGGTCATCTTGCCCCCCATTCCCACTCAGGGGTTTAAGGATTTTTTTTACAATTATACATACTTCAGAAATGAATAACAACTGCTTAAGACAATAATTAAGAAAGTGGTGCTTGGAAAAACTTCTGCCAGTTTGAGCTTTCTGCTAATTTTCCTCCAAACCCTGTTTCCTCCGGCGGGAGGCTTTTTGGGGGCTGAATTAGCTTCAAGATTATGTATGTACAACAACACAAATTACATTTGTATGGCATTTTTCACTTCAGGGGGATGTTCCAAGGTGCCGATTATACCGCCGATTGAGTCAATCCTCGGTCTCCTAGTCTGATCCGGGGGCTTTGCAATCACTTTCCAGTATATTCTGTGTAGCACTTTGAGACGTCTAGAAAATGAAAAGCGCTATATCAAATGCAAGGATTATTATTATTTTTGCTGTTTCCCAAGGGATTGCTGATGCCAGAATAGGCAGTCTTCAGAACTTAGTCGGGTAGACCAGCCTCCAGGTCTACCCGACTCGTCCCACGAGATTACTGTTAATCCTGGAAGCTGAAACCCTAACAGCTAGGTTTTTATTGGGACTTTTATTTCATCAAATGCTACATTATTAATGTGGTTTAATTTCTATAAACAACAACAACAACAAAATTGCACTTATATAGCGCCTTTCACGTTGGGAGGACATCCCAAAGCGCTGAACAGTCTGGTCGGGACCGAGCAGGGTAGAGGGGGGGAGGGTCAAGGTAGGGGGAAGGGGAAGGAGAGTGGGAGAGGGGGAACAGTTAGTGGGGCAGCCAAAGGCGCGGTCGAAGAGATCGGCCTTGAAGGAAGAAAGGGAGGAAGCGAGGCAGATGGGTTGCGGGATGGAGTTCCACAGTGGGGGAGCAGAGAGGCTGAAAGCCCGGCCGCCGATGTTTGGGCGGTTAGGGTGGTGGACGCGAGCAATAAAGAGCAATATGACGTTGCAATTAAAGAGAAATTATTTAATCTGTGTGGTAATGAGGTTGTAAACACCATCAACCTTTCCCTCTCCTCAGGCACCGTCCCTACCTCCCTTGAAACAGCCACAATCACCCCTATCCTGAAGAAACCCTCCCTTGATGCGTCACAACCATCAAGCTATCGACCCATCTCCAACCTCCCGTTTTTATCCAAGGTCCTTGAAAGAGTGGTTGCCTCCCAGCTCCGCTCTTTCCTTTCAATTCACTCACTCCTTGAACCCCTCCAATCAGGTTTCCGCCCTGTTCACAGCACAGAAACTGCCCTGGTTAAGGTTACAAATGACATCCTAACCGCCTGTGACCAGGGCTCCCTCTGCCTCCTCGTCTTCCTTGACCTGTCTGCTGCGTTCGACACAGTCGATCACACCATCCTCCTCCAACGTCTTTCCTCCCACCTCAACCTTCAAGGCACAGTCCTTGACTGGTTCCATTCCTACCTGACCCACTGTTTACACTTTGTTTCTTCTAACAGTTTTTCCTCAAACCCCCGCACAGTTTCTCACGGCGTCCCTCAGGGCTCTGTCCTCGGCCCCCTCCTTTTCACCCTTTACACGCTCCCTCTGGGCGATGTCATCCGCAAACATGGGATAAATTTCCACATGTATGCGGACGACACCCAGCTGTACCATTCTGCCTCATCCCTCAACCCCCAGACCATCAATGTTCTGACAGCATGTCTGTCCGACATTGAGTCCTGGACGAGGGACAACTTCCTGCAATTGAACATGAGTAAGACCGAGGCCCTCCTGATCGGCTCAAGCCAGCGCCTTTGCACTTCGGGCGCCTCCAGCCTCAACATCCAAGGCTGTACTCTCCACCTCAGAAAACCAGTCAGGAACCTCGGCATCATGTTCGATCAAAAACTCTCCTTTCTCCCCCACATCCGTGCCTTGACCGCCACCGCTTTTTTCCACCTGCGCAACATTGCCAGGCTCCGCAACTATCTTACCCCCCACGCTGCCGAAACACTCGTGCACGCGTACATCACCTCGAGATTGGACTATGGAAACTCTCTCCTCGTCGGCCTCCCCAGTTCCTGCATTCACAGGCTGCAGGTCATCCAAAACTCTGCAGCCCGTGTATTATCCCGCACCTGCCTCCGCGACCATATAATCCCCACCCTCGACCGTCTCCACTGGCTCCCCATTCTCCAGAGGATCGAGTTCAAGATACTCGTCCTCACCTTCAAGGCCTTACACGGCCTTGCCCCGCCCTATTTAACCAATCTATTTTCCCCCTACAAGCCCACCCGGACCCTCCGTTCAGCAGGACTTGGCCTGCTCCAAGCCCCCCGCCCGAACCACCCCACCATCGGAGGCCGGGCCTTCAGTTTCTCTGCTCCCACCCTATGGAATACCATCCCCCAATCCCTCCATCTCGTTTCTTCCCTTTCCTCTTTCAAGGCTGGTTTGAAGACTTTCCTCTTCGACCGTGCCTTTTGTTCCACCCAGAATTTTTCGACCTCCACTTCGTGTCTCACCCCTTCCCAAACACTCCCCTCCCAGCTCGGGTCACACGCCTCCTGTGCAGCGCCTTGGGACGTCCTCCCGACGTGAAAGGCGCTCTATAAATGTAATGTGTTGTTGTTGTTGTTAAAACAAGTGCATGTGGATGGATAAAGACTCTCTGAAGGGAGGTTCTAATAATTTATTCTGAGTCCTCAGAAAACTCAGAAATGTTATTCAGTATTATTTTTAAACAATATATATACTTATTTGTTGACATATATTTACACTGGTCTCAGACTGTATCAAACCCATTACAAAAAAAAGAAGACGCAACATATTATTATGCCATTAAACCAAGCAGCACACCTGGTCCCCTCCATTTTGGTGAAGAGACCAAGGCTTCCCCTTCTTGGGGTTCTGCCACCATTTGCAGTTGTACAGTTGATTGGGGAGGATGGAGGTTAGGGAGAGGAAGCGGGGTGACTGATGGCATTGTTGAAGACGGGGTCTTGAAGGAGTGTGAAGGAGGTTAGGGAGGGGGTGAGGTGGAGGGTTTGCAGGATGGAATTCCAAAGGTTGGGGATGGAGTGGCTGAAGGCTTGCCAACTGATGGTGGGGTGGTTAGGTCAGGGGACATGGAGCAGGCTGGAACCCATTGAGTGGAGGGAGTGGACAGGCTGGTAGGGGTTTAGGAAGTCACAAAAGTAGGGTAGGCACGGCCATGGAGGGCCTTGAAGGTGAGGACCAGGATCTTGAATTGAATCCTCTGAGTAATGGGAAGCCAGTGGAGTCAGGCGCAAATGGGGGTGATAGGATCGTGGTGCCTGGTGTGGTATACGGGCTGCAGAGTTCTGGATGATCTGTAGCCTATGGAGGGAGGAACTGGGAAAGCCGACAAGCAGGGTGTTGGCATAGTCGAGCCTGGACAAGATGAAGGCATGAATGAGAGTTTCAGTGGTCTGAGGGGTGAAGTAGTGGCAGAGTCAGGCAATGTTGCGGAGGTGAGGGAATGCAGAGCGGGTCATGGCATGGATATGGGGGAGAAAAGGCAGTTGAGGAAAGGTTCACAAGGACAGGTTTCCATCACACAAGTTGTGCACACCACTGGCTTAAGCATTGGTGAGGACAATTCTTTCCACTCAGCTCCATTTAAGTCCAAGTGGGTAAGATGATTCTAGCTGGACAACCAGCGGGAAGCTTGGCAATATTCATGATAACATATTGAGTAATTTTAGCTGTCTTTGCCACTCCTAAAATGTGCTTTTGCTGCAGTTATGCAAGTTAAAATAGGCTTTCCATTTGTTTCCATAGTACTTCTCATATGTTTTGAGCCAAGCTCTAGTAGGAAGGATCATGTCAATAAAGCCATAGAACCATAAATGTTTACAACACCAAAGAGGGACAATCAGCCCATCTCATCGTTACTGGCTCTTTGCAATAGCAATCCATCCAGTCCTATTTACCTACCTTTTCCTCATAGATCTGCAAATTGTTAGCTCTGTGGGAGCTCCTGTGGCTTAGTGGTTAAAGCACTTGTCTTGCAAGCTGGGGAGACCTGTGTTTGAATCCAGGCAGGTCAGGGCGAAACCTTGTGCAAGTTTCCTTACTCCACACGCCTAATAATAATACGTCCAAAAATTCACCCACAAGTATCCAGTCAATTCACTTTAGAGTATATTCTGTGAAACGCTTTGGGACATCGATAAGATATGAAAAGCGCTCTATCAAATGCAAGGATTATTATTATTGTTACAATTAAAAGCATTCAGAATGACATAAAAAAGAGAAAGATCATGAGAAAATAAAACATGAAATAAGTAGACATTCTGTCGCTCTGTTCTTCTGAAGCCATGTAAAATGTAACCTATCTATTCTATTCACCCAGTCATCTTTTGGGTAATGTCCTGGAGAAATATTCCCTAATATAATATCATTTACATATATATAGCGCTTTTCATAGCGGGAGGATGTGTCAGAGCATTTGATCCACAAAAATAAGCAAGCAAATGCTTTAGAATATTCACTCATTACTCACTTCTCTAACATTCAACCTTCACCCTCCATAGAAAACAACCACCCACTTCAGCAATTGTAAATCATAAATCGGTACCAATCTTGGGTAATAACTTTACAAATTTGCATGACAAAGCTGCACTAAACAGGAATTGTGCTTCAATGCAAATGAAGAGACTAACTTTTGGATATTTCTTGTTTGAATTGTATTGGTTGCATGTTAGAGTGGTAGTGAAATGAAATTATTTCAGAATCATTGCATCTGCTAAAGTATTGAAGTACAGTCATTCACAACACTAGCATTTAAGCAAATGTACAATTATCTAAATCACATGTATGTTCCTTTTCATAATTTTCCATGTTACTTCTGTGGAGGAAAAGTGCTCAGAAGTTACCTTCAATATGTTCCATGCAATTGATAAAGTGCACTATCAAGTTGAGATAATATTAATAAACCTTGCATTTGAAATAGCACTTTTCACATCTTCTAGACTCCTGAAAGCACTTCATAGAATATACTGTAAAGTAGGGTGCGTCAATATGGAAATTTTCCGATTTCGATATATCAATGGGCTCATATCGATATATACCGATATATCGGTATTTTGTTTTTTTGTATACTGCACATGGGCGTACATTCGGAGGTGTGCTCACATTCGGAGGTGCGCGCGCATTCGGAAGTGCGTGCGCATTCGGAGGTGTGCGCGCATTCAGGGCCTATCTCCTCAGGAGGTAAATATCTCTCTCTCTGTGTGTCTCTCACACTCACTCTCTCCATCTCTCTCTCTCTCTGTGTCTCTCTGTCTAGTCTCTCCCTCCCTCTCCCCCCACCCCTTGTATACCTGTATATTATATTCAAGGACTATGAATACAATATTGGTGGCTTGCACCTCGGTCTGTGCATTGTGTACAGAGATGAGCATTCTGGGTCTTGTAGTTCAGTGCGCGCGCATTCGGGGTGCAGTCGTTTTCCAGAACATCAGAGCGTGAACGTGTGTGATACTTGTACTTCCAGAGATATCACAAATTGGCAATGAGAGATTGGGATAGTGGATTCCCTAGCTATTTCTGTTTGTAGGACAAGGACTCTACAAAGTGTAGAGAGGTGTGTGAAGACTTTTCATTTTAATTGAGAGCTACAAATCCAGTAAAGTTCGCGTTCACATTTGGTGGAACTGATACTAAAAAAATTCAAAAATGACGATTCCCATAGGATACATCGGACGATTGGGTGAGTTTCAACAAAGCCGGGAAATGTTTAGTGATTACATTGAGCGAATGGAGATGTTCTTTGCTGCCAAAAATATTGTTGAAATTGAAGCTTCTGAAGATAATGCTGCAAGTGTAAATACAGCAGTGCAAGAAAGAATGAGAGCAATCTTTCTGACAGAAATGTGTCCCGATGTGTATGAAACAGTGAAGAATTTGTTAACCCAGCTAAGCCTAAGGACACACCATTGAAGGATATCCTTGAAAAGCTTACAGAACACTATGACCCAAAGCCATTAGAGATTGCAGAAAGTTACCGATTTGGTACCAGATGTCAATTACCAGAGGAAAACATTGGCAGTTTTATCGTAGCATTGAAAAAGCTATCGATACACTGCAATTTTGGAGATTTCCAGGACAGTGCATTATGAGATAGGTTTGTGTGCGGACTGAAGAGTGACCGTATCCGAACCAAATTAATGACAATGTCACAGCTAACATTTGATTTAGCATGTAAAACTGCCCTGTCTGTGGACATGGCTGAGAGAGATTCAAAAGAAGTTCGAGCAAGCTATTGCCTAACAGTGGGGGAGGTAAACAAGCTGCAGGTGTGCAAACCGAAATTCAAAGCACTTGTGAGTCAACCTCTAGGGAAGAGTAGCTGGAATAATGCAAAGTCATGCTATCGATGTCTGGGTTCTCATCCAGCACAATCTTGCCCTTTCATGAAAGCGGAGTGTTATTTGTGCCATAAGACTTGGCATCTTGCGAAGGCTTGTTTCAACAACAACAAATTACACTTATAAAGCGCCTTTCACGTCGGGAGGACGTCGCAAGGCGCTGTACAGGAGGCGTGTGACCCAAGCTGGGAGGGGAGTGTACGGGGAGGGGTGAAACACGTAGGGGAGGTCAAAAACTTCTGGGTGGAACAAAAGGCACGGTCGAAGAGGAAAGTCTTCAAACTGGCCTTGAAAGAGGAAAGGGAAGAAACGAGACGGAGGGATTGGGGGATGGAATTCCATAGGGTCGCAGCAGAAAAACTGAAGGCCTGGCCTCCGATGGTGGGGCGGTTCGGGCGGGGGGCTTGGAGCAGGCCAATTCCTGCTGAACGGAGGGTCCGGGTGGGCTTGTAGGGCGAGAGTAAATTGGTTAAATAGGGTGGGGCAAGGCCATGTAAGGCCTTGAAGGTGAGGACGAGGATCTTGAACTCGATCCTCTGGAGGATGGGGAGCCAGTGGAGACGGGCGAGGGTGGGGGTTATATGGTCGCGGAGGCGGGTGCGGGATAATACACGGGCTGCAGAGTTTTGGATGACCTGCAGACTGTGAATGGAGCAGCTGGGGAGGCCGACGAGGAGAGCATTTCTGTAGTCCAGCCTTGAGGTGATGTATGCGTGCATGAGTGTTTCGGCAGCGTGGGGGGTAAGATAATTGCGGAGCCTGGCAATGTTGCGCAGGTGGAAGTAAGCGGTGCCAGTCAAGGCCCGGATGTGGGGGAGGAAGGAGAGTTTTTGGTCGAACGTGATGCCGAGGTTCCTGACTGGCTATGTGAGGATGTTGGATGTTGAGGCTGGCAGCGCCCGATGTGCGGAGGCGATGGCTTGAGCCGATCAGGAGGGCTTACTCACGTTCAATTGCAGGAAGTTTTCCCTCGTCCAGGACTCGATGTCGGACAGACATGCTGTCAGAACATCAATGGTCTGGGGGTTGAAGCGATGAGGCAGAAAGGTACAACTGGGTGTCGTCCGCATACATGTGGAAATTTACCCCATGTTTGCGGATGACATCGCCCAGATGGAGCATATAAATGGTGAAAAGGAGGGGGCCGAGGACAGAGCCCTGAGGGACGCTGTGAGAAACTGTGCGGGGGTTTGAGGAAAAACCATTGGAAGATACAAAGTGTAAACGGTGGGTCAAGTAGGAATGGAACCAGTCAAGGACTGTGCCTTGAAGATTGAGGTGGGAGAAAAGACTTTGGAGGAGGATGGTGTGGTCGACTGTGTTGAACGCAGCAGACAGGTCAAGACCAAGAGGACGAATGCGGTCAAGAAAGGACGTCAGTTTCTGTATATGGTTGAGTGACACCAGGAGGGCGAGGACTCTGAGGAGCTAGTGGAGATCAACACGATCTACAACACAAAAGCGTCCAGTAGCAAATCGCATGGTATCAAGGTCCAAGTAACATTGGATAGAGTCCCAATGATCATGGAAGTTGATACTGGAGCAGCAGTCAGTGTGGTGTCTGAAACACTGTTCCGAGAGATGCTGAGCAAAAATAAGCCACAAAACAGCAAGGGTCGAGCTGCGTAGCTATGGAGGAGAGATCATCCCAGTTGTGGGTAGAGTGTGTGTTCCGGTTAAATACAAGGATCAATGTGCGGATTTGCCAATTCTTGTGGTGAAGGGAGAAAAACCAGCATTACTTGGTAGAAATTGGATGAAATCGCTGAAATTAGATTGGAAAGAAATCTTCCATGTGCAAATTTCGTTCACAACACAGGAAGAGGTGATAAAGAAGCATCCAACGGTGTTCAGTGAATCCGGTGCACCAATCAGCGGATACAAAGCGAGTGTAGGAGTGCAAGGTGAAGCAAGGCCAGTGCACTATAAGCCATGCCCAGTGCCATACGCAATGAGAGAAAAAGTAGAAAAAGAACTGAAAAGACTGGAAAAAGAGAACATTATCAGTAAAGTACAACAAAGTAATTGGGCTACTCCCATTGTTGTAGTTCCAAAATCTGACGGTAGTATCAGAATCTGAGGGGATTACAAGGTAACAGTGAATCGAGTTCTTGAGTGTAGTCCACCCAACTCGTTACCAAATGTAGAAGATTTGTTCAACACATTGGTAGGTGGTAAAGTATTTACTAAAATGGACTTGTCAAACACCTATTTACAGTTAGAGTTAGATGAGAAGTCAAAGGCGTACTTTACTATCAACACTCATATGGGCCTCTATCAATATAATAGGCTACCATTTGGCGTTGCGTCAAGCCCAGGAATTTTCCAAGGGGTCATGACTCAGATTCTAGAGGGAATCGATGGGGTAATATGCTACCTTGATGACATACGCATCTCTGCGCCAAATAGGCAGATTCATGATGAAAGGCTATACAAGGTGTTACAAAGGTTAGAGAAACACCAAGTATGTGTCAAGGCTCACAAATGTGAGATGTTTAAAGAGTCTGTAGAGTACCTAGGGCAAAAGGTAGACAAAGATGGGTTGCACCCAACCCAGAGTAAGGTTGAGGCGATCAGGAACACGCCCACCCCCAGAAACACATCTGAGCTACAAATCATTCTTGGGATTGTTGAATTATTATGGAAAATTCATTCCAAATTTGGCAACTTTTATACACCCCTTGAATGAGCTTTTGAAGAAAGATGCATGGCCATGGCAATGGACACATGACTGTGACCAGGCTTTCAAGTTGTGTAAAGAACAGCTAGTAGATGATACAATGCTGGTACACTATGATGTCACAAAGACAATCAAGCCTAGATGTGACGCCTCCCCATACAATGTTGGTGAGGTTATCTCTCATGTTAGAAACAGGGGAAGAGAGACCGATAGCTTTCGCTTCTAGAACACTGAGTAGTAGTGAGAAAACTACGCCCAAGTAGAGCGAGAAGCTTTGGCCTTGATATTTGGAGTTGGAGATTCCACAAAAACTTGTATGGTCGCAAGTTCATCATTGAAACAGACTATAAACCTTTGACAGCCATCCTAAATCCAAAATCACAGGTACCTACTCTAGCAGCAGCCAGAATGCAAAGATAGTCATTGATTTTGTCAGCATACCAGTATGACATACAATATCGTAGGTCAGCAGATCATTGTAATGCCGATGCAATGTCGAGGCTACCCTTAGCATCAGAAAAGAAACCCAACAACAAAGATGTGTTCTATTTTTCCCATATTGAAGAGCTGCCAGTCACATCAAGTGACATCAGCAAGGCAACTCATAGGGACAGGGTTTTATCCAAGCTGTATGACTATAATGTCAATGGGTGGCCTAGTCATATAACTGAGTCAGAAAAAGAAATTAGGCCATACTTTGTTAGGAGACATGAATTGTCAAATGACCAATGATGTGTCTTGTGGGGAGCTAGAGTGGTAATTCCTGAAAGGTATTACCACTCTAGCTCCCCACAAGACACAAGTACAGTTGTTAGGTGATCTTCATGATCAACACTTAGGGATGTGTCTGACCAAGAGTCTAGCTAGAAGCTATCTATGGTGGCCAGGGTTGGATAAAGATATTAAAAACACAGTAAAACAGTGAAGGGTATGTGAGTCGGTTGGAAGGAGTCCACTACCAGTACCACTACAGTCATGCAAATGGCCAGCCAGAGTGTGGCAAAGGTTACACATAGATTTTGCAGATCCAAATGGACAGCAGTTGTTCATTGTGATAGATAGTCATTCCAAGTGGGTTGAGGTGTTTCCGATGAACACAACAATATCTAGCAAAACTTTGGATATTTTGAGAGGGTTGTTTGCTTCATATGGATTTCCAGAGGAAATCGTGTCTGACAACGGACCACAGTTCTGTTCAGAAGAGTTCACGCAATGCATGAAAAAGAATGGTGTGAAGCACACTAGAGTACCTGCATACCATCCAGCTTCGAATGGTGCTGCAGAGCACCAAACGGTAGAAGGAAAACAGGAGAGACAGAGAGAGAACCATGATAGAGGTAGGGTGAAAGACAGAAAGCTGGAGTTAAACCAAAAAGTTAAAGTGAAGAACCATCATCACAAATGGGTAAAGTGGGTACCAGGAAGAGTAGTGAAAGTATGTGGACCGCGCACCTATTTGGTTAAGATATTTGAAAGTGGCAAAGTCAGATTTGTTCATATTGATCATATCTTACCTACACAAGTACAGGAAGAGTGGAGAGAAATGGATAAATCTAATGAACCAAATAGTTTTAGACCAACAAACGAGTCAGTAATGGTAACAGAGGACTCAACAGAAAAATAGAATTGAAGTGTGAATGAAGGTAAGGGTTTAATTCCAGGTGATAGTCAACAGAGCCTGACTGAGGAACTGGAGACTAGGAGTGAAAGTCAAGATGAATACCAGACTCGACACATGGCGAGTCCGAGTGCTACCATGAGTCCTAAAAGTCCGAGTGCTACCATGAGTCCTAAAACTTTTGGACAGGGAAGGTATCCCATTAGAAGTAGGAAACCAATAGTCAAGTTTGAATTTTGGAGGGAGGAGCTGTGATAATGCCATCCAGTGACCAGTATATAAATGTAAATAAACCACATGATGTGTGCAGTCGTTTTCCAGAACATCGGAGCATGAATGTGTGTAATACTTGTAGTCCCAGAGATATCACAGAGGGCGCTATATAAATTGAAGTTGTTGTATTAACACCTCTTTAACCCATCATCTCCTGTCCCCTATCTCATTTTCTCCTTTGTCTTCCTTGCCCTGCCTCTTTCCTCTCTGTTAATCCTTAAAATACTTATGGAAAGGGATAAGGAACAATCACAGGTGAGGACACTCAACTGGAAAAGGGCTAATTTCAATGAGTTGAAGTGGGACCTAGCCAAGGTAGATTGGAAAGAAAAATTGGCAGGTAAGACAACTAACGAGCAGTGTTCAAAGAGGAGATAGTTCAGGCCCAGGTCAAAAGCATCCCCACAAAGGTGAAATGTAAGGCATCCAAACCTCCCTGGATGACTAAGGAAATCGGGGCCAAAATAAACCAAAAAAAGGAGGCTTATGATAAGTGTCAGGCTCAAAATTCAGAAGGGAACCAAGCAGAATATAGGAAGTGTAGGAGAGAACTAAAAAAGGAAGTTAGAGGGGCAAAGAGACTGCATGAGAAACTATTAGCGAGTAAGATTAAGGGGAACCCTAAGGTTTTTTACCAACATATTAAGAGTAAAAGGTTGGTCAAGGATAGCGTGGGGCCAATTAGGGACCTAGGAGGAAATCTCATTGTGGAGGCAGAGGGCATGGCTGATGTACTGAATGAGTACTTCGCCTCTGTCTTCACAAAAGAAAAGGATACAGCCAATGCCATAGTATTGGAGGAGAGGGTAGGAGAAATGGATAGAATAATTATAACCAGAGAGGAAGTTCTAAAAAGGTTGACGTCGCTCAAGGTGGATAAGTCACCCGGTCCGGATGGGATGCACCCTAGGTTACTAAGGGAGGCACGGGAGCAATAGCAGGGACTCTGGCCACGATCTTTCAATCTTCCTTGGACACAGGGGTCGTGCCAGAGGACTGGAGGATAGCTAATGTTACTCTCTTGTATAAAAAGCGGCAGAAGGACAAGCCTGGTAACTACAGACCAGTCAGTCTAACGTCGGTAGTGGGCAAACTTCTAGAGTCCATAATCAGGGACAAGATAGATCTTCACTTAGAAAGGTATAGGCTAATAAAGGACAGTCAACATGGATTTGTTAAAGGCAAATCTTGCCTTACAAATCTGATAGAATTTTTTGATGAGGTAACGGAATGGGTGGATAATGGTAGCGCAGTTGATGTAGTTTACATGGACTTTCAAAAGGCATTTGACAAAGTGCCACATGAGAGACGTATTAGGAAATTAAAGGCCCACGGCGTAAAAGGGACAGTGGCAGAGTGGATCCACAACTGGCTGCGAGACAGAAAGCAGAGAGTTGTAGTGAGCGGCTGTTTTTCTGACTGGAGGGAAGTGAACAGTGGTGTGCCACAGGGATCGGTTTTGGGACCATTGCTCTTTGTAATCTACATCAATGATCTGGACTTGGGTGTAGGGAGTACAGTTTCCAAGTTTGCAGATGACACTAAGTTAGGGAGAATAGTAAATAGTGAGGAGGATAGTAACCATCTGCAAGAAGATATAGACAAATTGGTAAAGTGGGCAGACACATGGCAGATGAAGTTTAATGCATAGAAGTGTGAGGTGATGCATTTTGGGAGAAGAAATGAAGGGAGGCAATATAGGCTAGATAGTACAATTTTAAATGGTGTGAAGGAACAGAGAGACCTGGGGATTTGTGTTAGTGACTCGTTGAAGGTGGCAGGACAGGTAGACAAGGCTGTTAAGAAGGCATATGGGATACTAGGCTTTATAAATAGGGGTATAGAGTACAAAAGTCAGGAAGTGCTGACTAACCTCTATAAGACTTTGGTGAGGCCTCAGCTGGAATACTGTGTTCAATTCTGGTCACCACACTACAGAAAGGATGTGAAGACATTGGAAAGGGTACAAAGAAGATTTACTAGGATGGTGCCAGGATTGAGGGACTTCAGCTATGAGGAGAGGCTAGATAGGCTAGGGTTATTCTCTCTGGAGCAGAGAAGATTGAGGGGAGACCTAATAGAGGTTTATAAGATCATGAGGGGTTTCGACAGGGCAAATAGAGAAAAACTATTTCCACTCGTGGGTGAATCTGTGACTCGTGGTCACAGATTTAAAATAGTTTCAAAGCGAAGTAGAGGGGAGCTGAGGAGAAATTTTTTCACTCAACGAGTTGTTCGAATCTGGAATGCATTGCATGAAAAGGTGGTGGAGGCTGATTTGATAACAACTTTTAAAAGGGAATTAGATCTTTATTTAGGGAGAGCCGGTCTATTAGGCTATGGGGAGAGGGCAGGGCAGTGGGATTGAATCGCTCTTTTCAAAGAGCCGGCACAGACTAGATGGGCCGAATGGCCTCCTTTTGTGCCGTAAAATTCTATGAAAAAAAGCCTCTCCCTCTCAACATGCCCTAGTTCTGATGAAGGCTCGTGGACCCAAAACTTTGACTCACTTTTCCTTTCTCCGTAGATGCTGCCTGACCTGCTGAGTGTCCCCTGTTTTTGTTTCAGATTTCCAGGATCTGCAATATTTTGTGTTTTTGTGACATGGATATATTTGTTTTCATGTATCTCATATCATTCATGAGTAATTTTCAGTTATACGTATTTCTCTGCAAGTTACACCTGGTGGCCAGTGAATCAAAGCGGTGCCTGTGTCATCATATGTCACAGAGCACATATGTACATAGCTCTTTGGGACGTCCTCCCGACGTGAAAGGTGCTGTATAAGTGCAATTTTGTTGTTGTTGTTTGTTGTATGTATGGCCATGCTGCAGCTACAGCTGGTGGCCACGCCGGCTGACCGTAGTGCTGTGGCATCTTGCGTTGCAAAGCACGCATGTAGCCAAGTGGCGGGAACAAAATAAAGAACACAGCCAAAATTAACTTACGACAACAACAAAATTACATTGTTAAAGTGCAAGTCCTCCCACTGAGTCCTCCCAAAAGGTGTCCTACTGGAATCCTCCCAGATGAGTACAGATAAAGATGGTCAGAGCCTTGAAATGTCTGTATGTGTGGCTATATGTATGTCAATCTACATTCCATATTGAATCCTTTGATTGCAAACGTAGCTGCAATGGGTACAGCTGGTTCTATATACTTAATACCAATTAATAAATCAGGACTAAAACTTGTTTGACAGATGCTTTCCATTTGTGCCCAGGCATAAACAACTTCACAAGAAAGGAGAAAATAAATTGAAAAATAAATCCACAATAAAGTGATTTTATTAATATGCAGGCATTGTAAGGCTGTGTAGCTAAGCGCACTTACCAAATGCATTTCCCTTTTCATGAAAGGGGCATCAGTACAAATTGAATACATATACACCTGCAGCATTAGCAAAGGTCACATTAACATTAGAAGCTTTGAAAGCACTTTGAAAGAACGAAAAGTGGAATTAGATCACTTATTTGGGCACACGTAACATGGAGCCCAGTGCATTGGAAATTAGATTTAATGTTTTTATTCACTTTTTAGGCATTCCTTGAAAAAGCACCCTCTAATTGCAAAGCCAGTGGTTTATTTGCCCAAAATGTAGGCTATTTGGGGTATCTGAAATGTAATATTGGTTAAAACCATTAAGATGATATCCATTTACTCGGCTTGAGAGCTACTCTGAGACAACTGCGGAGAGCACTAAACCTATTTTCTGTACATGATTGTGTGCTTTTAACAAGGTAGTGTGTTTCTAGATGGCTAACACCATTATCCAAGGATCTCAGAAAATATCAAATGGTGTAGAATCTAATTAGGACTCAAGATTTTAGAGCTATTATCTCAACTTATTATAAAACAGAATATTTGGGAAATTGAAAGTGACTATTCGTGCTCCACTTTTAGTGTTGAATTGCTAAAATGTTCACTGACTCAGTCACTGGACAAAAACAGAAGTGGCAATCCAGTTTTCAGGACGTTGGGGTAATTGTTGGACATTGTAGAGTTTTAATTGATACTGTCACAAGTTTATGTGTCTTTTCAGTGCTCTGAGACGCTACTTAACATAAGAGCATTAAATATAGGCAAGTTGTCGTCATCGTTGTCTTCTCAAATCTATTAAGTTTGTTTTTTTAAGATAAGCTTTGTCAATAAAGTACAAGAGCCAAATTTGTGGTAGGTGTAAAACAAAAAAAATGTTTGATAACTACCAGCCGATAAAGCATCCTTCTCCAGGTAAGTGGAATCAATATCCCCCAACACTTCCCAAGCTCTCCAGGCCCATAAATAACTTTTAAGATAAGCCTGATAATTCTTTTAAAATTATGCCAATTTTTCCCATCTTTGGTTGATCAGCTTAGAAAACATATACTCAAAAGTCTAATAAGTAGATATGGATGTATTCCTTTAAGTGAAAGTTTCTTGATTTCCAGTTATTGCACCCTTCGTTATAACTGTCTCTTAAATCAAAGTTACTTCTGTATGTAGTGAGATACAGCTCTGTGTCTGATCTGCAGTTAGCATTAGTAACTAAATTGCACACATTATTTTATCATTACGAAAAATGAAGTCTCCTTACAACGAGATGTATTATGTTCGATGAAGCCATTTCGAACCACCACTTCAACAACAAAACAAAATTGCATTTATAGAGCGCCTTTCATGTTGGGAGGACATCCCAAGGCACTGAACATTCAGGGGTTGGGACGCAAACATTGGGGAGGGGCAGGGGAGGAGGGAGAGGGGAGGGTTGGGGAGGAGGGGAGGGAGGTGGGAGAACAGCAGAAAGCATGATCGAAAAGGAGGAACTTGAGACCGGCCTAGAGAAAGCGAGGTGAAGGGATTGTGGGATGGAGTTCCAGAGTGTGGGAGCAGAGACCATGTCTGCAGATGATGTCACCAAGGGGGAGCATGTAAAGCAGTGAATTCCAAACTGTGGGGCATTGGCGGAGGGGGCGCGGCCGTTATTGTTCTTATTACAGGTAAACG
Source organism: Hydrolagus colliei (assembly GCA_035084275.1). Taxonomy (NCBI): domain Eukaryota; kingdom Metazoa; phylum Chordata; class Chondrichthyes; order Chimaeriformes; family Chimaeridae; genus Hydrolagus; species Hydrolagus colliei. The sequence continues at coordinate 108,471,188 of CM068743.1, forward strand.
TTGTTGTAATAACGTTGTTTACCTGTAATACGTTTTTTACCTGTTTAACGTTGTGACGTTCGCAACTACGTCGTTTGCCAGCGGGTGGAAAGGGTGCAGCCTCGGCCTCCATCACATCTGTTCTGATGATGCCACCTTTCACACCAGAGCATTCCAAATGTCCTCTTTTTTCCTCAATCGAGGGTTCCCATCTGCTGTGGAAGACGGTGCCCTAGACTGTATCTGCCCCACTTCCTGTACCTCTGCCCTTACCCCTTGCCTCTCTTCCCAGAACCTTGATAGGGTCCCCCAAGTCCTCACTTTCCATCCTACCAGACTCAATATCCAAAGGATCATCCTCCACCATTTCCATCACTTCCATAGTGACCCCACCACAAACCATGTATTCCCCTCCCCTCTCAGCATTCCGAAGGGACCATTCCCTCCACGACTGCCTGGTTCATTCCACCATCAAAACTAACTGTGACTCCCCTTCCCACGGCACCTTCCCATGCCAGGCCAAGAGGTGCAATACCTGCCCTTTCACCTCTTCCCAAACCATTGTCCAAGGCCCAAGACAGTTTTTATGTGAAACAGCGTTTTACATGTAGTACCCTACCAATGTTGTATATAGCATCTGCTGCTCACGATGTGGTCTCCTCTACATTGGGGAGCCAAACGCAGATTGGGTGACCGATTTCCCCAACACCTCTGTTCTGTCAGGTCTCGGCTAAAGACCTTGCTCTTCGATGATGCCTTCAATCACCTTTCTCCCTCTGCCCCTGGCTCAACAATTTCAGAAGTTGGCCTGGAGCCCATCTATGCCTGCAAATTTGTTCACCTCTGGGCTTCTTCACCTCAGCCGTCAACCAAAGATAAGTCTGTACAGATTGGAACCGTACATTGACAACTGAAACTCACACCATTTTTGTTTTGCTGTGGCTCTAGCACCTCGGGATTTGTGGAACACCAGGTAATAGTGGAAACCTTACGATGGCAATAAAGCTATTAAACTCTTTCTCTCTCTCTTTGACATTTTTCTACACTCCAGAGGTTTAGCAACACTATGTGGACTCCATGCAGGATGTCTGACAGCCAAACACATATAAGCCAATCTCTGGATCACATTGTAGGTCAAGATGGGAAGTTGTTAGGAACAGAGGCTGAGGTTTGATGAGGACAGGATGAGGAACATGTTATTAGGTTAATCTGGAGCTCACAGAGTGGGTTGAGGATAGAGTTGGTGAACACGGAGTGTAAGAACAGAGACATTATGGTTATCCTCTGTAGCAGGCACTGTAAAATGAGGTTTAATAATTTCTGTTACAATAGTTTGAGCTGAGATCAGAGAGTGAAGTTGTTTGGACTTGGGGAATGTAGAGTAGCTGTGTGAAGGATGGTTGAGTTCATTTACCCAGAATCGGTTGGTCGGACGGACCAACCGGTTCTGCCTGCCAACCCGGCGGCCAGGGGTGAAGTCAATGGCGGAGCCGAGGATCCGAATGTGTGGAGCCAAGTGTGAAGTGGGGGTGGGGGCGCAACAAAAACGTTGCTGAGTTTGGGTTTCGCCGCTATTCAAAGTTTGGAAGCCACTGATGTAGATGGTAAAGAGGAGGGGACCAAGGATAGAGCCCTGAGGAAAGCTGTATGTTAACACCTCTGTACTCCTTCCCCCTACTCAACCCTCTACTAGCACTTACTGCACATGGAAAAAAAAACTTCCTCCCTCTCCACTACTCTGGAGTCATTTGAATGCCTGTCCCTCTGTCCCCCGCAGACTGATCTACGCTCTTCACTCACTTTTCTCCACAACTCGTTCTCCTCCATCCTTGATTCTATTTCCCCCCTCACCTCTTGAACCACTTCATGTGTAGCTCACTGGTTAGAGTACTTGCCTTGCAACCGGGAAACCTGGGTTTATTCCAGGCAGGGTGAAACCTTAGTCAAGTTTCCTTTCTCCACAAGCCTGATAATAATCCCTCAAGCAAACAAAAAGAATAATAATTTGGCCATTCAATCCAGAACTATGTGTGGGATACTGCTGTACGCAATTGGCTGCTGTATTTCACCCACAAAATATAGTAATTTAAACAACAATAACAAACAACAAAATTACATTTGAAGAGCACCTTTCACATTGGGACAATTCACTTTCCAGTATATTCTGTGAAGCGCTTTGGACCCATCCCTCTTCTCCAGCTATCACTCCATCTCCAACCTTCCATTCCTCTTCAAAGCCACGGAACGAGTTGTCGCGTCCCAGCTTTGCTCTTTTCTTTCCCGCGATTCCTTCTCTGAACCCTTCCAATCTGGCTTCCGTGCTTCCCACAGCACAGAAACAGAACCTGGTCAAAGTCTCTAATAACATTCTGAATATCTGCGAATAGAGCTCTCTCTGCCCCCTTTATCTCCTCAACCACTCTGCTACCTTAGATACTGTCGACCACTCCATCATCCTACCCCTCCTCACATCTCAGCTCATTCTTCTTGGACCTGCCACTGCCTGATTCAAATCGTACCTCTCCCATCACTCCCACTTTTTCGCTCTTAATGGCTTCGCCTCCAGCCCCTGCACCATCATGTATGGCATCCCCCAGGGCTCTGTCCTTGGCCCTCTCATTGCCACATCTGTATGCTCTCCCTCGGTAATATCATCCGCAGACATGCTATCAACATACGCAAACCACTGCTGTTCGGACATCAAGACTTGGATGAGAGCTAACTTTCCACAGTTGAATTTCAACAAGACCAGGACCTTCCTAATTGGCTTGTTCTGGGGCCTCTGCACCTCAGACACTGGCAGCATCAATCTCCACAGATGCACACTTCACCTCACCAAGCCAGTCAGGAACCTAAGTCTCTTATTCGATCTTCAACTGTCTTTTCTCCCCCAAATCCATGCTTTCCCTCAGCTCTACAACATTGCCCAACTCAGCCACTACCTCACCCCTCAGGTCGCTGAAACTCTCATTCATTCCTTCACTATGTCCAGGCTCAACTATGCCAATGCTTGTTAGTTTCCCCAATTCTTCCCTCCCAGGCTACAGATCAAGCAGAACTCCATAGCCGGTGTTCTCTCCCGCACCAGGCTGCAAAACTATCCCCTCATTCTCACCTGACTCCACTAGCTTCCCATCAGACAGAGGATTCAATTTACGATTCTGGTCCTCACCTTCATGCCCTCCATAGCCTTATCCCACCCTCCCTTTGCAGCCTCCTAATTCTCTACCTTCATGGCCCTCCAATCAGAGAGCTCCAGCCTGCTCCGTGTACCCCGACCCACCCGCCCCACGACCGGAGGCCGATCCTTGAACCACTCTACCCCCAACCTTTGGAATTCCATGTTGCAATCCCTCTGCCTCCCCACTCCCTAGCCTCCTTCAAGTCCGCCTCAAGACCCTCGTCTTCAACCATGACATTGATCATCCCACTTAACCCCCCCTTCCCTCTACCCGCACCACCAAACCCGACCCAAGCTTGCATCCAAAACACTGACTGTCCAGCACCTTGGGATGTCCTCCAGATGTGAAAGGTGCTATACAAGTGTAATTTTGCTGTTGTTGTTGATGATTCACTTCATGGCTGTTTATGGGAAATTGCTATCATTTTGTTGTTGTTTTTCACGTGTGTATTTCCTAATAATGGTCCCACATGTGATTTTAAGATCTGCTCATAGTTTCATATCGCATAATAATAATCCTTGCTTTTTATATAGCGCTTCATCACAACTTCGAGACATCTCAAAATGCTTTACAGAATATACTGTAAAGCGAATGAACTGTATATTGTTTGGCAAAACGTATGAGCCAAATACGCACAGCAGTGTCAGTGATGGATTGAGTGACTTTTTTTTGGGAAGGACATTTTTCACAGCTGGCTAGTACCCAAAACTGATATGTGGAGTATGCATAGGGGGAGGGCTTGTGAAGGAACTGAGTGAGGTGGAATGAGGATACCAACTTCACCCAAGTCGTAATTGAGTTTGGAATCCAAGCAGCGTTGCAAAGGTTTGGCATCAGTTGGTCCAGAATTTGCTATTTACAAATCCTGTTGCAAATCTAGCCATTTAGACAACATGAGTGTAGTGAATCAGTACAGGTACCCACCGATCCCCCTGATAATTTTTTTTATCGATTTACAATATTTTGTTTCATTTTATCGACAAAAAAAATTGCGCATCTTTTTTGCGCATGCGCAGTACATAGTGTATTTCATGGTAAAATCGGCAGTCGCATACTGTATCCAAGCATTTGAACTGGCCAATAGCATGTCGCTACGTCAGTGGTTCCCAACCTTTTTTTGCTGCAACCCAAATCAGTCTCCCACCACTAGTGGGCAATATCGCAATTGACACTCAGCTCAGCCAAAACGTTATCTCTGTTTTGCGGACTCAGCTGTTTTGCAAGTACGCTCTTTATACAAATTGATCAGCGTTAAAACCCTTTTTTTTGTGTTAAAAGCTTTTTTCTTAGCATTAAAAGCTTTTTTTCAGCATTTTAAAAGTCAGCTTCTTTTGAAGTGACACCACAAAATTTCGAGCGATTTACAGCCTCTACCGTGTTTCTACAATGTCAGTAAATGAAATGAGCAGCAGTAATACCATTAGTAGTAAGAGACCCTGCAAAGTCATCACATTAGATACTAAATCTTGCCTATGTGTGTTATTTTTTGTGTGTTTTGTATGATATTTTGGTAGGTTTAAAGTCCGAAAATTTTGTCAAAAGAATGCATCTCGGGTTATATAATGGGAAACCGCGTTCCGATTTACAACATTTTGATTTGCGTGACGTTTTTCAAGAATGCAACCCTGTCGGAATTGAGGGATATCTGTACTTGCATAACCAGTGTTACATGTATTCACAGCTTACAAAATAACTGCCACAAGTGAAGATGATATATTGGAACATTTATTGAAGCCAGTGGAATATACAGTGAACAAATGCTCAAATGACTGATTATTGTGCTCTATTGACTTGTATCTTGGGACACATTTACAACAACAAAATTACACTTGTATAGCGCCTTTCAGGTTAGGAGGACATTCTAAGTCGCTTGGATTTATGCTGATGATGATAAAACTTAGCCAATAATAGTTATAAACACTTTACACACCAAAAAATAAAGCAGATTGATTTTTTTTCCCCGCAGCATCTTTTTTTGTGTTGAATACATCTTTCTTCCTCCCCCTCCCCTCTTTCTCTCTACTTTTCCCCTCCCCCATCTCTCTCTCTCTCTACCCCCCACCCCCTCCTCTCTTTCTCTCTACCCCACCCCACTCCATCTCTCTATCCCCCCACTCCCCTCCCTCTCTATCCCGCCCTCCGTTCTATCTCTCTATCCCCCCCATCTCTCTATCCCCCCCTCCTCTCTATCTCTCTATCGTCCCCCACCATATCTTGACTTACTATTATTGAAGCCACCAAGCATCCTGCCACTTAAGCTCCTCCCATATGGGAGGGGGCTGCACTGCTTAACTGAGGCACACTAAAGACTGATGTGCATTGCTGGGGCAACCAGAGAGAAGCTGTGCACGAGAAGCTGCGCACGAGAAGCCCGCAAGATTTAAAGTGTGTGTAAACATTCGTTATAGCGAAAACAGCCTTTGTTAAGCAGAGAAGTCGTACAAATAGAAACCTTTGTTATAGTGAAGTTTCGTTAACCGGGCGTTCAGTAAGCGGGGTCTACCTGTATTGTCAGCATCTCAAGATATGGCGCTCTGTTTGTGCTTGCTTTAAATAATATATAACATGCTTTGTGTTAACAGCAAGTTGATAACACCAAATCATGCCCTCCTTATTTTTAACGGTTCTAATAGTTTATCCAATGTTCTACTTTACAATAATAATCCTTACATTTGATATTGTGTTTTTCACATCTTATCGACATCTCAAAGCGCTTCACAGAATATATTGTAAAGTGAATTTGTGGGCGAAACATGGCAGCCAATTGTGTTATTTTTAATGCGATTAACTGCTCTGAGTAACTGCTCACATTTTGTCCAAATTTAAATTTGCAACACACCATTGCTTTGATTGAATCTGTGGAATCCCATGCTTTGCAATCTTCACCACCATACATTGGGAGCAGGGATTCTTCCCACTCTGCAACCATGAAAAATTTCAGAGTAAGCTAGCTGGACAAGCAAAGGAAAGCTTACCAGATAGTGTTCCCATTGGCAAGCTATGCAATCTTAGTTAGTTGAACTCCAGGAGTACCCCAACCACATTCAGGAATCTCCAAGCCATGGTTCTAGCCAAGTTGCAATTAATACTTTCCTGAACTAGGTAAGTGGGCTGTGTCCTTCCAGGAAGAGTGTGTACATTCCATTACAGGCCTAGGGAAATTTCCATGTACAGTACTGTATAAGTAACTCTTAGGCTGGTGTGGATACTCTTAAGCATAGTGATGGATTTCTACATGTGTCAGACCCACAAAGCCCCCCAAAAACACTATCATAAAATTACAACAACAACAACTAATTACACTTGTATATCTCCCTTCACATTGGAAAGATGTCCCAGAGTGCCGGATAGCTCTTTTGTTACAACAACAACAACAACAATTTACATTTATATAGCGCCTTTCACGTCGGGAGGACGTCCCAAGGCGCTAAACAAGAGGCGTGTTACAGATTACACAATGAATTAATTTAAGTACACACAAGAAAAAAACATTGAAAAAACAATACATCAGTTACAACCAACACTTCTCGTGTTATTAAAACCTTATAAAGATTTCAAAACACAACATAGAAACATTTATCAAAATAAATTTTCAACATTATAAGAATTGCAGGATTAATGTTTCAAATAATTTATGCAAAAGAGTCTTTGCCCTGCAAATACATAAATGAAAGTATTTAATGACTGCCATAAGCCTTCCATGAGGAATATAACTCTTGGTAATCCTATAATCGTCACAAAGATGTGTTGACAATTCCTGAGTGGTCTTCACTTCAAATCATCAGATTTATGGAGTTTCTCCAAGAGTAATATGTATACCACTACAGTATGCAGTGTGTACACTATATTGTCCTACTTCATTTTCCGTTTGATTGTTGGCCTAATTAAACAGTAGCACCAGGGACTTGCTCAGCTGTTGAGAAATTACAGCTTTTAACTTCTTATTTAATAATAATTCACATGCCATAGGGAGGAAGCTTTGTGACATTTCATGACAACAACAAATTGCATTTATATAGCGCCTTTCACATCGGCAGGGTGTCCCAAGACGCTGTACATATTCAACATGATGGCATCAGATATATTATGAAAGGTTACAAATTTCATCCCATAATCCCTCATATTGAATATCTGTTTAGAACAAGTTTTGCATTTCTTGGAGGAGATCTTTCTACATCTAATCTGCAAGAAATATAAGAATCTGGGGAAAAGGCAGGAGAATGGGACTAAATGGTAGCTTTTTTCGGAGTCAGTACAGACACTGTAAATTCTATGCTGTAAGTATAATATTAATAATCTTTGCATCTGATAAAGGGCTTTTCACGTCTTCTAAACATCTCAAAGCACTTCATAGAATATACTGTAAAGTGAATTAACTATATATTTGTGGGCAAATCCAGCAGCCAATTTGATTAATGTACTTGGCCAGACAGCATTTAAATGCAGAAAGATTTCATTTCTCGGCACTGTCACAGGCAAGAGAGCATTGTCAAAATACAGTATGTGAAAGAAACATAAGCAATCAGGAATTTGTCTTGATAAGGCAAAGGACTGAAATGGTTAAATGACCACTCCACTTTAATTATAAATGTGCATAGACAGAAAGATAATTCATTATGCTTGATTGTTGCTGAGTGGTGTTTGTTTCTGACATGAAAGATTTAATTATAAAGAGTCCCATCCCTGTAATTCAACAGCAATAAAAATATACATATATTTGTTTTGCTGGCTTTAGTGTTTCTTGTGCCAGCTCAGTGGTGGTATGTTTGAATTCATGCTGATCACACAGAACAAAGTGTATACTGGCTACAATTAAAATAGGTAATTTATTCTTATTTTATTACCCACAAATTTGGTGCAGAACTAAATGAGGAGTGGGAGGCTCATCAGCTTACTAATATTCTGGCTCTAAAAAGATGTCTTGATGTGTATGTTCTCATAGGTCAATTGCAGACAACTGCAGAAAAAAACATGAAGCATAATAAGGGGGGGGGGGGGTTAGGGGAGGAGGAGTGGGGGCTACTAGCTATTATCAATTAATTGTTCAATCAAATGACCTTACCCTCTAGATATGAAACTGCACAAATTCTGGCTTGGAGTAACAACTAGACTCACTTGACAATTATGCCATTGGGCTCTCACTGCACTAAATACAATTTATGTAGCAGATGGTTTGAAATTACATTGAAAACAAATTTGTTTTCCAAGTAGGATCCTCCGCAATCTATTATCATTAGTGTATATTTTATTTTGCTACTTTTAATTTGGTATTGGTGCATTTAAATGTTGGATTAGGTTTAGTCATGAAAACACAGCTTTATGTTGAAAATATGACAATGAGTTAAATTGACTTAGCTATATTGGCGCCCCCAGGATTTAATAGCAATTGTGTCAGTGTTGTAACCTGGTCTTCAATTAGTCAATCATTAGTAAGAACACTATGAGGAAGATAAATATCTATGGAATACCAAATTTACCAATTTTTCAACTGGAATTTCTGTAGTTAAAGATTGCCTGTAGACTTTTTCCATTGGGTTACACTATTAGAAATAACAACAAAAAATCTAATTCTTAAGCAATACTTGTCACTTAATTACCATTGCACAATTTTCATCCAGGCATAATAGAAGGATGGTCACTGAACTGAGATCAAATTGTTGACTTCGTTCCTGGGATTGCAGTCACTTTCTGAGCTCCAGTTGAGCTGCACATTCCACTTGTGAAAGGTGCTCTACAAATGTAATGTTGTTGCTGTTGTTAATTCTGTTTTTTGGTGAGTGATTTGAGAGTCTCTATCTCTTTTTCTCAATTCCAACATTTAAAAAGCAATCTAAACTCATGGCTGTTTGTAGGACATTGCTGTGCATCAATTGGCTGCTGATTGACCCACAATCACTGTACTTTAACTGCGCATTCTGTGAAACACATCCTCCTGAAGTGAAAGATACAACACCAAATGTAAGGAGTATTATCGTTTTGAAGGCTTTTTTCATTAATTGCAACCACTTCACTTCTAATGCAGGGACTTGCTCCAAGTATTTATCTAAACTGAGATCTAATTGTTGAATTAATTCCTGAGAATGAAACTTGCACTGTAAGCTCCAACTAAACTGCACTTTCCACTTGTTGGTCAAAAGTGGTTGTAAGTGACCTTTGAGAAAGTGACCTCCCTTTTCCATCTAAAAAAAAATTGCCTTCATGTGTAACTACCTAGAAACTATAGGTTCCTCCCATAAGCTTCTCACATTACAAATTCTGAATTTTGTATATATTGGAGAGGATTTATCTCCCAATCACAGGAATGGCATTTTAACTTTCAATTTTATGTTTCAAAATTGATATGATTGCACTTCCTGGTGCAAAAGCGTGAAATCACCACTCCCATGGCTGAGAATAGAGGCATTGGATCCTTGCTAAGTGAAAATGATATTGCTGAGGTTTGGAATAAAAAATCTGGCAAACAATCCGTTATTATTAATATCCAATCAATGAACCGGGTTTTTAAATATATAGAAAGGAGTAAACTACAAAGATATGGGGAAACGGCAGAGGCACTTTTGTCTCTCGAATTGTTTTCTTTCCCGAATTGCAGTTCTAGTTTTTGCACAAGGAATACATTATAATGATAACTTAAATTGGTATAGCACCTTTTACATAAAACAAAGTTCTTAGAGAACTTTACAAAAATTATCAGAGGTAATAACCTCTCCAAAAAATACTATTAATAATCATTTGGTCATTCAATCCATGACTGTTTGTGAGGTCACTGCTATGTACAATTGGCTGGTGCTTTTTGCCCACAAAATATATAGTCGATCCACTTTACAGTATATTCTGTGAAGCACTATGAGATGTCTCAAGATGTGATGAGGAGCTGTATCAAATGCAAGTATTATTTATTATTATAACTATTAGATTTCCGGGAAGTTGGAAACTTTCCAAACCTGTTAAAAACAGGTTTAAAGAACAAATTTGAATTCCATTTTCAGTCCAGTCAATAAAACCTTCTATAATTTGTACCCGCAGAACCATAAATATTTATAGCCCTGAAAATGGTAATTCAACCCATTGATGCTGGTTGTTTGAAAGAGCAATCTTTTCGGTCCTATTTATCTGCCCTTTCCTCATACCCTTATAGTTTACTTCTTTTTATATATCTAAAACCCGATTTTATTAGTAGGTGTTAATAATAATTCTTGTGTTTGATTCAGTATCCTTTCATACCATTCAAAGCATCTCAAACCACTTCATAGAATTCACTGAAAAGTGGATTGACTGTAATTTGTAGGTGAATACAGTAGCCAACTTGCACGCAACAATGAACCACAAACAGACAAGAAGTGATACAACAACAACATCGATTTATAAAGTGCCCTCCATGCCAGACGGCGTCTCAGAGCACTTCACAACAATGGATCCCGGGACCGAGCCAGGGGCAGGGGTAGAAAGATGACCGAAGGCGCAGTCAAAGAGAAACGTCTTTAGCTGAGATCTAAAACTGTGAAGAGAGATTGGCGAGGTGAAGGGAGTGAGGACGGGAGTTTCAGAGCCTCGGGGTGTAGTGGCTGAAGGCACGGCCGCCGATGGTGGAGCAGAGGATTCGGGGGACAAGGAGGAGGCCAGACCCAGTGGAGTCCCTCGGCTCAGTGTTTGGAGCATTCGTCTTACAAGCGAGAGACCTGAGATCAACTCCAGGCAGGGCGAAACCATGGCCAAGTTTCCTTACTCCACGTGCCTGATAATAATCCGTGAAGCACTTTGCAATGTCTAGAAGACATGAAAAGCGCTACAACAAAATGCAAGTACAGTAAAAGCCCATTTATCCAGCACCCGGGGGACCTGGCCAATGCTGGTTAAAACAGCATGCTGGATATTTGGTCGGATCTGACGCCGAAAACAAGAGAAATTAAATGATTTTAACACATACTATATTAATAATAGACTAAATAATAACAGATAATAACAGACCTTTGTCATTCACCTAAAAATCACCTTTGCTGCTAGATGTCTGGTTTGAAGCCATGATGCTGGGGTAGAGGCGTACCGTCTATCAATAACTTCTGCAATGGTGGACGCCATGCGAGGGAAAAAAACGGCAGTGCACTTTAAGGCTCTACTAGCAGCAAGCCAAAATACCTGTACAGTACTCTCATGCGACAATCGATTCATTAAATTTGCCGGATAACTTCTGGTTAATTGGATGGGGACTTTTTTTTGATGTACCGGTTATACGGAACTTCCGGTTGATTGAGTCACGGATAAACGGGCTTTTACTGTATTATTATGATGATGATGTCTGCAGATGATGTCACCAAGCAAATTTTGAAAAGGAGGGGACCGAGGATGGAGCCTTGAGGACTACCGCACAAGACAGTGTGGGGCTAGAGGAGAAACCATTTGTAATCAATCAAGAAATATTGTACTTGAACAAATTCAAATAAAAAGTCCAAAGTGAAGAGCAAAAACTGTACACAGCGATGTTCCAATTAATAAAGCTCTGGGTTTTACAAACACTTAATAAGATCGTTTAAAAAGATAAGATCATTTAAAAGTAAATCTCGGAAATTTATATACAGTATTCAGGACATGGCTACACACTCATCAAAAGCTCTGCAGTGCATAATTACAGCAAATTAAAGTTACAGCTCTTAATTTAAGAGCCTCTATAATAAGAAACAATTAAACAAAGAATGTTGTAAAATTTTACAACATATATACTTGCAAATGAAACTTACATTTTAACAATTCAGGATATTAACAATCAGAATGACATGGATATGTTCACTCATTCACTTCTAGTGTTTAGATCAGAATATCACTTGAGAGATCTTTTAGAGGTGGTCTCAACAGTATTTTTAACTTTTTATTGACTGACGCTGCAGTCCATCAACCAACTTTGTGTCAAAAGAATACCTTTTAGCCAAAAGCTGTCTCTATCCGCCATGTGGGAATAAAGCAACACAAAATTGAGTCATGTGTTTTAAGGGCAGAAAAAAGTTACCATTGAAAGAAACTAGTAAATATTAAAGCTGAAATAAAAATACCAATAATCCTTGCATTTGATATAACACTTTTCACGTCTTCTAAATATCTCAGAGTGCTTCACACAATATGCTGTAAAGCAAATTGACTGTATATTTATGGACGAAACGCATAGTTGTGGATTAAAATCATCAATTTTGTTTTTGAGGAATTATTATTGGGCATGTGTAGTAAGAAAACAAAGTTTTGCCCTGCCCAGCATGGAATTAAGCCCAGGTCTCTCATTTGCAAGGTGCATGTGCTCTAACCACTGAGCGGAACGGAAGATGAATGTAAAGTGTTTAAATTATTTTTTAAAGTTAAAATGGTGTCCCTGTGTTTACTTTATTTTCATTGAGGTTAATATTCCAGTAATAAAGTTTTCCTGATAATAATGCTTGTACAGTATATGTAACAATAAAATTACACTTCTATAGTGCCTTTCATGTCAGGAGGTTGTCCCAAGGTTCTGGAAAGTCATTGTTTCAGACCCGAACTGGGGTCAGGGATGGGGAGGGTGCAGGGATAGGGGGCGGATTTAGGGTGACCATTGGGACCGTCGAAGAGGAGGGTCTTGAAGCGGTACTTAAAGGAGATTGGGATGTGGTGGGGGGGGGTGCGTCGGAGGGACTGCGGGATGGAGTTCCAGAGGGATTCCATATACTGTATAATAATTATTGTATTTGATATAGCTTATTATCACACAAATGAGACAACCCATTTACAACTCTAAAGCTATCTTGTTTTACTGTCGTATTGCTGCCTAAAGTGACTTCAAGTACTCAGAAAGGAACTGATAAATTTTGACTCAAAATTGGATGGTTGTAGGTTTGTCGAGCAAAGCAGTAAATAGATTGGGATTTCAAACAGGATAGATCAAAGCAACAGAATATTGTATATAAGTAGTCTTATATTTTTGTTTTATTAACTGAAAGAATATTAGCACAATTCATATTTTGTTTTAAACCATTGCATTGAAAAGCAAGGGGGAGTATTGTAATGTGGGAGAGGTAGTTCTTTGGATAACTAAAATCACAATCTTTATTCAGGTGATGAATAATGATAGAGCTACATAGAGTGAGACACCCTGGAAACAAGTCATTCAGCCCAACTAGTTTAATGTCAGTGTTTATCATAGAATCATAATATAATACAGTTTAGCACAGAAGGAGGTCCATTGTGTGTCTTCCAGCTCTTTGAAAAAGAGCTGTCCACATCAATCCCACTTCACCGCTCTCTCTCCCCATAGCCCTGCAAGTCTATCCTCCCCAAACAACAATCTGCTTCTCTCTTAAAAGTTGTCATCGAATCGGCTTCCACTACCCCTTCAGGCAATCCATTCCAGATTCAAACAACTCCCTGCATAAAAACAATTCTCCTCATCTCCCCTCTGTTTCTTTTAACAACTATTTTAAATCGGTGTCCTCGAGTCACTGATCCATTCGCCAGTGGAAATACTTTCTCTTTGTTCACACTATTAAATTCCCTTATAATTTTGAAAACTTCTATTAAGTATCCTCTTAACATTCTCTACTCCAAGGAGAATAATCCTAGCTTCTCTGGCCTCCCGATAACTGAAGCCTCTCATTCCTGGTACCACCTGGTAAATCTCCTTATGCTCCACACAAGCCTCAGCCCCTCCTATTCCCCTCTCATACAACCTTTATTCCCTTCTTCTTCATGTATGTATCAATTTAAAAAAAATACATTGAATGTATTTTTGCTTCATCTATAGCTTCCGGAACGATTCATCAACTTCTGCAATGAAGAAATTCTTCCTAAATTCCCTATTAGATCTACTACTGGCAATCGTATGTTAATGCTCTTTGGTTTCTGATTTGCTAACAGATGGAAACAGTCTGTCAGTATTCATGTTATTGCATCCGATCATATCTCAAATATTTCTATCAGTCCCTTCTCAATTCTGAAAAGCTGAAACCTGTCCAATTTTTCATGCTAGCCATAGCCACTCATTCTCATAAATTTACACTACACATTCCCCAGAGCTACATTATCTTTCATGTAATGCAACAGACTGTAACAGGATTTGAAATAAGAATGTATCTGGGCCAATAATCTTAGAGTTACATAGCGTGATATGACATTTAGATTAATTGGTCATTCATCTCACAGCTGTTCTGACAGAAATAACTGCTGCACTTGACAGTAAATATCATTTTGAGGTCTTTCAACTAGATGTGGTGCTGTTAAGTAAGTTACAAGTTCTTCCTTCTCACCTGAAACAATACAGCCAATATTTTGTTAAATTATGCTTCACTTTTGGTTTTCCACTGCACATTTGCACAGCGGTACATTACTGCATTACCATTGGTAAAGTTATTGAGCAGTGTTTGCATATCACAGGATTGCGTTGGATGAAGAAGGTTCTTTGGCCCAAACAGTCTCATCCCTCGAAAAAACCAACCCTTACCCTCCATCCCTTACAGAATCAAACTGCTATTTAAATGATTCAAGTGTCCTAGCCTTAACCACCATTTCTGACAACCATTACCCTCTGAATATTGAAAAACTTCATGATATCTGCCTTGGAATCACCCTTTGCAACTTCAATCCTATATATTGTTGTTGTACTGTCTTGGTGCATCCTAAATAAAAGGTTTTAACACTTTATAAGTGTCTGCTGATGATGGTAGATTAGTGGATATTTACCCTGAATAAGTGTCTGCTCTCTACTACATTCTCACCACACAGAGAGGGTAGGGTAGGATTCAAACTCAGAAAAATGGGAGAGGAAATCAATTAAAAATGGGAGCAAATAAAACAAACAGGAAATGTATTTACAGATTCTACTTTGTGCCATTAACTCAATCAAGTCTCTATTTCCCAATGACATCACTCACTGAAGAGTATAGACTGAAACATTTATTAGCCCATAATGCCGTATTAAGGAGCACTTTCGTCACACAGGCAGTTTGTGTTTCAGCCTAAGCATACAACAAAATATTGATGCATTATATTCTGTTTGCCATCGTCGTATTAACTATGGATAAGCCACATGCGTATTTCCACTCCCCAGAATTGGATTTAATATCAATGTTTGTTACAATGAAGCAGGTAATCTCGATATTTTTAGGACAATCTCCAAATATGCACCACTGTTGCCACTGTTGCAACAGATTCAACTCTTAGGTAATCTCTGAGCAATGAACACAATCATTCAGGCCAGAGTTCTCTCTAACTCAGTTCCAGTCTACCACATTCACAGACTTTTCACATTGGGGTGAAAATTGCAGTATTCCTAAATGTAATATACTCTTGAATTAACACTGGAAATAATCATGGAACGGAAACCATAATTCAAAGAGTTTCCTCAAAATATGTTCGGAATAATAGGCTTTAGGCTGAACCCCTGACTTCTAGACAATATAAGCTTTTTAAATTTCAAATAGCAGCCTCCTTATAAAGTTAGCTCAGAGACTGAGATCCAGACTTAACATTCAGAACAGGTTTTGAGGGCACATTTTGACTATAATTTTTTCTGTTGGGTCAATAAAGTATTCTTTCCCGTGTTAATTAAGGGATGGTGTATGGTTAAGAATGCAGTAATTTCATCCCATCTTTGGATATGTACAGAAACCGTGCATATGTGGAACTCTCAGTAGTTCAGTTTGGATACTTGTAAGCATGATGATAGGTTTCCATGTGACAGACAAAACAATAATTTACATTTATCCAGTGCTTTTCACTTAAAGTGGATGATATGCAAATGTCATTTGTTGTTGTCTCTAAATGCTTCACATAGCTGACTGGGTGCTGGAGCTGGGAAGGAGCAAAGATAGGGTCTGAAGTGCAATTGAAAAGAAACAATACAATATTAGGTAATCAATATACAAAATTACATATGTACAGTGCATTTCACGTCAGGAGGACATCCCAAGGTCCTGAACAGTCAGGGATTAGGACTCGAGTGGGGAGGCGTCGGGTTCTGATCAGGAAGTATAGAGGTCAGCGAGGGTAGAAGGATGGCCAAAAGTACAGTCTAAGAGGAGAGTCTTAAGGTGTGCCTCGAAGGAGGCAAGGGACTGAGCGAGGTGAAGGGAATGTGGGATGAAGTTGTGGAGGGTAGAGGCAGAGTGGTTGAAGGCCCCGACCACCGATGGTGGGGTGGGCCAGGCAGATGACATGGAGCAGGCTGGAGCCTGCTTATTGGAGGCAGTAAACAGATTGATAAAAGGATAGCAGGTCGGAGAGGTAGGATAGGGCAAGACCATGGAGGGTCTTGAAGGTCAAGATAAGAATTTTGAACTCGATCCTCTGAGAGATAGGGATCCAGAGCTGGGGGAGGGAGGGTGGGTGTCACGGAGCCTGGTGTGCCAGAGGACACGAGCTGCAGAATCATAATGCAAGATTTAAAGGTGGAAAGATTCTGGGAACATGTTCCAGAGAGCAGGAGCAGAAAGTCTGAAAGCTTACTGCACACAGCTGCCCAAAAGAAAAATCCTGTTCCAAAGCATAAGAGTGCCTGGAATCAAATTTACAGCAGAACCTTGTCAATAGCTACTCTTTTGTTTAATGGAAATGAGACACTGATGACCAAGCAGTTACTTTAACACTTACTGCCAATACCTCAGTTCTCCATCTCACACATTGGTGCAGCTGGTGGATTGGACAATGTCCGTCCGACTTCTGTATTCCTTAGGAGCTTTTAAAGGAGGCGAGCTGCAGATTTTACATTTGAAGACTTGTTGGTATGACTTCCTGAAGTTTTCAGACAGAAAGGCATAGATTATGGGGTTCATAGATGAGTTGCTGTAAGCCAGGCAGTGAGCAGCTATTCTGAAGGCAAAGGAGGCATCGGTGAGTGGGAACTGTCCAAACTCACTCCACAAGTTGATCACGTGATGAGGCAGCCAAGAGACGCAGAATACTACAATCACCACCAGCACAGTCTGGGCAGTCTGAGGAGAAAGAAAAAATTATTGTGTATCAGGCTCTTCTTTGCTAGAAAACAGCTACTTGTGAAAAGAGAGGTTTGGATATATAAGACCCTTCAGCAAATTTGGTCCAATTGGTTGGTGTGTTTCGCCCACAAAATATATATACAGTCACTTCACTTCATATTCTGTGATGCGCTTTGAGATGTCTCAACAACATCTTGAAGTGCAAGATTTATATTATTACAATGCAAGCTCCACTGTCCTCACATGACACCATCATGCTGCTTTGGTCAACAGAATAGAGCTAGGCATGGTTATGCCCAACATCTAAACCCTCCAGCAACAGTCTCCAGATGGAGAACAAGAGTGGATTCTGCTGATTCTCCTTACCTTACCCAGGGGCACCGAGGATAATAACATAATTACTGCCCCAACTGAGATCAGTTATATCCTTCCCAGTGCTACAAATGTATAGTTAATTCAGTTTACAATTTACTGTGTGAAGTGCGTTGAGTCATCTTGAAGATGTGATACAGTACTATATCAAATGCAAAGAATATTTATTTTATTATTACATTGGGAGTGTGCCTTCACCCACCTGATTTACCTCTTAGTTCTCCATCTGTTTCCCCATTTTACATTTTTTAGGAACAAATTCCTACAATAGTCCTACCTTTGAGTGCATCTAGCATTTTATTCCCCTTGTTTTTTGTTTTAAAAAAGGATAAAACAGAATTGCAAAGCTTTCCAAATCGGAACCAATGAAAGTACTGAATATAAAACTGAACAATTGATGTTTATCTTGTATAAATTGTTAAATGTTTGTGCCAGTTTTGGTCAATTCAGTGTAGGAGGTATATCAGAATCGCAAAAACAACCAAAGGAGATAATAATAATAATCCTTGCATTTGATATGCATTTGAGCGCTTTTCACACATTATCGATGTCCCACAAAGTGCTTCACAGAATATACTGTAAAGTGAATTGACTGTATATTTGTGGGTGAAATGCGGCAGCCAATTGCACACAGCAGTGTTCCATAAATAGTCATGGATTGAAATGACCAATTTTATTATTGTGTTTTTTTATTATTAGGCATGTGGAGAAAGGAAACTTGCCGAAGGTTTTGCCCTGAACTGCCTGGATTCGAACTCAGGTCTCACGCTTGTAAGGCGAGTGCTCTAACCACTGAGCTAGAGGATTTATAAGGGTTAAATTATATTTACTGAAATAAAGAAGGTTGAGGACTGATTGAGGACTCTAAAATTATGAGAAGAAATTATTTCCACTGGTCATTACAACAATAACAGCAACAACAACAAAATTACATTTATAGAGTACCTTTCACGTCACGAGGACGTCCCAAGGTGCTGAACAGTTAAGGGTCAGGACCCACGCAAAGGGGAAACGCCGGGGTAGGGGTGAGAGGAGACAGTGAGGTGGGAGAGAAGCTGAAGGAAGGTGATCGAAAAGGAAGGTCTTGAGACTGGCCTTGAAGGAGGCAAGGGAGGATATGAAGTGGAGGGACTATAGGATTGAGTTCCAGAGTAGGGGCAGAGAAGCTGAAAGACTGGCCACCGATGGTAGGGCAGGTCGAGCGGGAGACATGGAGCAGACTGGAGCCTGCTGAATGGAGGGGGCAGGCAGGTTGGTAGGGAGTCAGCAGGTAGGAGGGGCAAGGCCATGGGTGGCCTTGAAAGTAAGGACGAGGATCTTGAATTCTATCCTCTGGCAGATTGGAAGCCAATGGAGCCGGGTGAGGGTGGGAGTGATGGGGTCGCAGGAGAAGACAGGAGTTTTGGATGATCTGCAGCTTGTGAATAGAAGAGTTGGGAAGGCTGACAAGGAGGGAGTTTCCATAGTAAAGCCTAGATGTGACAAATGCATGGTTGAGGGTCATTAAGTCAGTGACTAGAGGGCATCAATTTAAGATAATAATAGTAATAATAATAATCCTTGCATTTTATATATTTTGGGGGCGAAATGCAGCAGCCAATTGTGCACAGCAGTGTCCCACAAACAGTCATGGACTGAAATGGCCAATTTATTATTGTTTTCATTTGAGGGATTATTGTTAGGCGTGTGGTGAAGGGAAACTTGCCCATGGTTTTGCCCTGTCTGGATTTGAACTCTTAACAAGGCAAGTGCTCTAACCACTGAGTTCCAGGACTCCAAGATAATCACCAAAGAAGCAAACAAGGATTAGAGATGAAATTTTTTGCTCAGAGTTGTGGAAAGTCCTGCGGGGAGTTGAGGGAGGATCCAGAATGGATTATATGTTGATCTGAATAGCGAAGCTCTTTGTTAAAGTTCACAGTTCTAGGATCAAAAGATTAGCAATTTTGATATGATTGGGCTGTCAATTCTCAGATGGTTGCACACTGAATTTCCAAAGCAGGAATGTCCTTCCCATCCTGTACTTTCAGTAGACAAGTAAATCCATTTTCTGAATCATAATTGAAATATTTTAATCCGATATGAAAAGAACTTCAAACCATCTTATAACTCTTACCAGTCTTGTGTATGATAGTATTGTTTCTTATCACATTGCAGTCCTGCTTTCTATACACCCCTGGAGCATGAACTAATTCAGCTCATTTGATTGTTCAATATAACTTTGATATACCATTCACGAAGAAAGGCCTTCTCAGTATAACGAAAGCCCTGGGGACTTTGGAAAAGAAGCGTTATAGTAATAATATAATCATATCTGTGTGTTCATATCTGCGTGTTCACAATAAACATTTAAATCCTGAAACAGCCAAACATTGCACACGGTGAACACTCATCTACTGAAGGGGAAGTGTGTGTATGGGGTGAGGGGAGTGGGCTGTTCAAGCGGCTACCCTGCACTCTCACTCTCCGACACTTGGATGTAGGGTGTATTGGTTTGCTGTCTGCACTCAATTGATTTACTGCTCGAACACCCCTGTCATTTTGACCTGCTTTAATGATCGCTGTATTGAGGCAAAAATTAATAGGAAGAAACATGTCTCAATGTCAAGTTTGCTATCACTGGAGAGATGATTATAACTAGGGATCATTATACAGAAGTCAGACTGTATGCTTTTCCACTCGCAGTAAACTTCCAACAATGAAGGGTTATTTTCACAATTTTTTTGTGATATTTTGCTGTTATGTAGCTATACTTTGTAGATTCCTTTTTATTCTGCTTCCAAAAAGGAACCCATGCAATATTATTAAGTTACAACTGAGCAAGGAATTACTGTGCATTGAACAAGGAAAAGCCATTACACTTTCCAGAGACCACACAAAGCATAGATTTCACAACAACAAATTTCACTTATATAGTATGTTCCACATGGGAAAACGTCTCAGAGCGCTTTACAGAAATAAAGTTGGAGTCTGAGGAGGGTGGAAGGTGGGGTAGGTTGAAGTAACTTGTCCAAAAGTATGATTACAGAGATAAATTTTAAGAAATATTTTACACTAGAGAGGGAAGGTGTGAATCAGAAAGATTAGATGGCCAAGTTGGCTGAAAGCTCACCTGCCAATGCATAATAA
Source organism: Hydrolagus colliei (assembly GCA_035084275.1). NCBI lineage: Eukaryota > Metazoa > Chordata > Chondrichthyes > Chimaeriformes > Chimaeridae > Hydrolagus > Hydrolagus colliei. The sequence goes on from CM068743.1 coordinate 108,491,793, forward strand.
TAATCCTTGCTTTTGGTATAGCCTTATCACAACTTTGAGGTGTCTTAAAGCACTATAATGTGAATTGACTGTATATTTGGTGGGCGGAACAGGTGGAGGGGGCATGAAACTTTATGAAGCAGACCTGAATTAGTGGAGTAGGGGGAGGAGTAGGTAAGTAACACAGTAATGCAGATCACAGAAGCAGGGTGGGCCATGGAGTAAAGACATTTAGAAGTTAGAACCTCACACATTCTAACTCAATAAGAATTTTTTAACATATCCATGAACTCCATTTTAGGGCTAAACAGTCTAAGACTGGGTGAACGTTTGGCGATCCTTAACTATTGCTGGCATTAACTGTCACTCAGAAATACCACCTATGTAGGGTATTGGTTAGACCACTTGCCTCACAACCGAGAGGAACGGGTTTGATTCCTATGCAGGACAAATGTTAGGCAGGTTTTCTCACATCACGGTGGAGCTCCTGCAGCTCAGTGGTTAGAGCATTCGCCTTACAAGTGTGAGAACTGAATTCGAATCCAGGCAGTTCAGAGGCGAAACCTTGGGCAAGTTTCCTTACTCCACATGCCTAATAATAACATTGCACTTTCAAAAAAAATAATACAGTAATAAAAATTGGTAATTTTCAATCCACAACTGTTTGTGGGACACTGCTGTGTGCAATTGGCTGCTGCATTTCGTCCACAAATATACAGTTAATTAACTTTACAGTATATTCTGTGAAGCACTTTGAGACATCGATAAGATGTGAGACGTTGGTCTTTGAAACGTCGATATCATGTGCAAGGATTATTATTATTATTATTATCATAGCCTCTGTTTACCTAGCAGTAGGTAGGAACACAGTTGTTAATCAATAGCCGGATCATTTGACAGGAGTAATAATCCCTTTAAAAAAATTGATCACCCAATCCATATCTATTTGTGGGACACTGCTGTGTGCAATTGGGTACTGTGTTAGGCCCACAAATTATGCAGTCGATTCACTTTACAGTATATTCTGTGAAGAGCTTTGAGACATTGCAATAATGTGACCAGGCACTACATCAAATGCAATTTGTATTATTATAAAGATATTTGAGGGTAAGAATAAGGATCTTAAAGTGTATCCTCGGGGGTGAAGTGGTTGGGAGTCAGTGGAGCCAGCTGAAGATAGCGGTGTTGGATTTGAGGAGCCTGATGCAAACTGATGACCCTTTAGTGAATGTTCAACAAGCATTTCTTAATGATTTCCTTCCTTATCTTTGCTAATGGACGTCCCTTCAAATTTGCATGTTTACTGACCTTTGTTCCAACATTTACCATCTTGCATTTATCGAGCTCAGAATTCATCTGCCACTCTCTTGCATTTACTTAATTGGTCCAGATCTTTTTGAATACTATTTATGCTCCTTAGATCATTGATCTGCCTAGAAGGCTTGATATCATGAATAAGTATTGCATGTACAATCCTCCAATTCATTTCTAAATAGTGTGCAAAGTCAAATCAACAAGATCCATTTTGACCTCTTCACCCTGTTGGGAGATATTCACGTCATATAATCAAACAACAGCTGCAATACCAGGTCTTTGTATGCTTAGTCATACAAATTAGGCACTTGACTTGCATGCTTTATTGGATTCATGATAAAACAAGGTGCAAAACAACATCTGAAGCATAAAGGGAGTACCCCCATCATACTCCAGTAATGGCAGACAGAAGAAAACAAAACAATGTTTAAAAAAATATATATTTTCAAAACTCACAAGAATGGGGTAAAGCATGGACTGGTAAGGCACTGACAACAACAACTTGAATTTATATAGCGCCCTCCACACCGGGTGGCGTCTCAGAGCACTAATGTTTAAGAGACGTGGTGTGAGTTATACAATAAAACTCACATAAAATCGAATTAGTCAGGATTGTTGCATTTAATATGACTCATGACTTAAGTGAAGTCCAAGTTGCAGGCAAACCGCATAAGTCGGAGAAAATCCGAATTGATCAGCAATCTGCCCTGCACATTCTTAAGTTAAAGCAGCTGGTAAGTGTGCATTCAATGATGGGTCAAAACTATATTTCCTGTGATTTAACATGTTTTGACCCAAATGTGCATTTACTGGCAAGCATCGGGATCTCAGTGAATCATGAGAAATTAAGTTCTTCTGCACATAGGTCAATGGATCAAGACCACATTTCCTGCGCTTCATTGCATCCAACCAGTAGGTGCGATTGGGTTGACTGGTCAGACACATTTTCCCCGATTTGAGGCAGTCAATGAATAGGGAATACTGGAGAGTAGGAGAGCGACATTATGGGTTAGCAGGTGAATAATACGAGTAGTGCAAAGAAATCTAAGGTGTTTCGATAGGAAATTGAATGGACTCAGGTGAACAATTTAGGCAATTGTATGATTTATGAAGATAAGACTTGAGAATTGGGGAAGATGGAGGGAGCGGAGGGGATTTGGGATAACCGATTGGACTGCCGAAGAGGAGGGCTTTGAGGCGGGACTTGAAAAAGGCTAGGGAGGGGGCGAGGTGAGGGATTGCGAGATGGAATTCTAGAGGTTAGGGGCAGAGTGGCTGATGGCTTGCCCGACGATGGTGGGTCAAGTGGGTGGGTCAGGGGACACGGAGGAGGCCAGAGCACTATGAGTGGAGGGAACAGGCAGGTTGGTAGGGTGTTAGCAAGTCACAATGAGGCCGTGGAGAGTTTTGAAGACAAGGACCAGGATCTTGAATTGAATCCGCTGGGTAAGGGGAGCCAATGGAATCAGGGAGAATGAGGGAGATGGGGTTGCGGAGCTTGGAGCAGTGGAGAACACATGCCGCAGAATTCTGGATGATCTGCAGCTTATGAAGGAAGAAATTGGGAAGGTCAACAAGAAGAGCATTGGCGTAGTTGAGCCTAGATGTGATGAAGGCATGAATGAGGGTTTCAGCAACCTGAGGGGTAAGTAAGTGGTGGAGTCAGGCAATTTTGCAGAGATGAGGGAAGGCAGAAACGGTCATAAAATGGATGTGGGGGGAGGAAAGACAGTTGAGGATTGAGCAAGACACCTAGGTTCCTGAATGGCTTTGTGAGGTGGAGGGTGCAACCATGGAGATTGATGCTGCCGGTGCCTAATATGTAAAGGCGCTGGCGTGAGCCAATCAGGAGGGCTCAACTGTAGAAAGTTATCTGACATCCAGAACTTGATGTTTGACAGACCATCTGTCAGGACAATAGTCGTCCTGGAATCGAGGGTGGAGGCAGAAAGATAAGAGTTGGGTGTCATCCGCATACATGTGGAAGTTGACTCCTTGTCTGCAGATGATATCACCTAGGGGGAGCATTTAGATATTGAAAAGTAGGGGGTCAAGGACAGAGGCCTGGGGGACACTATAGGTGACAGTGGGAGGGCTGGAGGAGAAGCCATTGGTGGCAACAAAGTAGAGATGTTGGGAGAGGGAAGCATTGAACCAGGCGAAGGCAGGTCCATGAGGATTCAGCTAGGAGGAGAGGTGGTGATGGAGTGTTCGACAGTGGCGAAGGTTGCAGAAAGGTCAAGGAGTACAAGGAGGCAGAGACAACCCTGATCATAGATGTTTAGAATGTCATTAGAGATGTTGACCAGGGCTGCCTCCGTGCTATGGGCAGCACGGAAACCAAGTGGGCCAGGGATGGAGCCCTGTGGTACCCCATAGGTGACCAGGCGGGAGGAGAAATCATTTGTCGAGATGAAGTGGCGGCAGTAGGATAAGTAGAACTCGGACAATCACTGGCAATGAAATAACATTCTCACTGGTGTGGTGGCAAACAATCCTTCAATTAAAATTGATCATTCGATGTAAGGCTAACTGCGGGAAGTTGTTGTGGGTAAATTTGCCTACAATTAAGTAGTCATACACTTTACAGTAGAATGTTTTGAGACATTTTGGTGACATGATAAGGCACCATATCAAGTACTACGGTTAGCTATTTAATTATCACGGTCAATGTGCAATCAGTGATGTCTGTGTGACTTGACAACCTGGAAGTTGGGTCTATTTTGGGTTTGATAAAAATACATAGATAACAGTTGATTAAAAGTTAATTTTATCCATTGAATAAGAACTCAAAATCGATTTCGACAAATTATCGCACTTGTGAAACTAAACCAGCCATCAGTGCCAGGATCCCACCTTTCTTCACCTCCAAGTGCTTGTTATAGACCTCTCTACAGAGGGAATAGTCATCCAGTGTCAAACCATTCAATTATTTTGTTTTGAATACCTAAATCAAATCATTCCAAAGCCCCCACTGCTCTAAACATTATAATAATAATCCTTGCAGATGACCTTATCACATCATTAAGATATCTCAATGCGCTTCACAGAATGTATTGTAAAGTGGAGTGACTGTATTTTGTAAACAAAAAGCAGTAGCCAATTGCACACATCACTGTAGCACAAATTTTCACAAATAGAAAACTTTTTGTTTTCATCTTTTTACCCTCAGAATGCGGTAACCAATTGACTAACAACCAGGTTCCTATTTACTGATAGGTAAATAGAGGTGTCTGGGGTAAGGAAACTTGTCTAAGGTTTTGGCCCATCTGGGAATCAAACCTAGGTCCTTTCAATGGTGAGTTGAACGCACCACCCAACAAGACCAACGGGTACTATCGGACTCCATAGGACTATATAATCTCAAAACATGCTGGATCTCATCATACCTAAACCCCTTTAGCTCAAATATTAATCTAGTAAACCATTGCTCCAAGGCTAGTTATATCCTTCCTAATTTGGGATACCGAAAATTGAAGAAGGTTCTTTATATAATTCTGACCATCAACCACAACAACATTACATTTATAGAGCGCCTTTCATGACAGGAGGACACTCTATAAAACTGGACACACTCATCCATACTTCTATATTCCAGATCTATTCCAATAAAATCTAGCAACCCGTTGGTCTTGTTGATTGCTTTCTGCAGTTTTCAGAAGTGTTTAGAAGTCTGAGGGAGGAATGTGACAGGAAGTTCCAGATAGCAGGGATCTAGTGGCTAAAGCTGATTTACTTTTGTGCATAAATAAAACAAGAAGCTAGCATTAGAAGCACCACATTGCAAAACTAAATCTTGAAAAATAAACCGTGGAGATTATGTGGAGCTGTCGGATGCAATGTGTTAGTGGGAGGCAAAGTGAAATTCCCACCAGGAATATGCGGTGATTTGTGGTATTGCACTTTAGAATTGCATATTGATTTACACATTATTTTCTGATTCAAAAGTTCAATCTCAAGCTGATATTTCCACGGTCTTCCATAAAAGCTCTGTTGGATAATTGCATCTTTCATGAGCAGTACAGCTAGTTTCACTTTAAATTAGAAAAATAACTTTGTGCTCTATCTCGTCAGCTTTACTGTAAGCACCTTAAGAACGTAATTTGTAACCAAGGAAACTGCTCATGTTCAGTAGTTATAGAGGAGCTCTAGATAGATATGATTAACAACTCTTCAGTATATCAAATATGATAATAACATCATTACAATGAATCTCACAATTCTGTGTGGCGAAGGGGGTCACAAAGACTCATCATTACGCCCCCACACCTCCCCTCACATTCTCCTCTCCATCATTGGAGTCCTGTAGCTCAGTGGTTAGAGCACTTGCCTTACAAGCGTGAGACTTGTGTTTCGAATCCAGGTAGATCGTGGCGAAACCTTGGGCAAGTTTCCTTACTCCACACACCTAATACTAATCCGTCAAAAAAAAAACAATTTGGTCACTTCAATCCACGACTGTTTGTGGGCCACAATGCGGCAAATTGTGACGCATTTTGCTCACAAATATACAGTCAATTTACTTTACAGTATATTCTGTGAAGCGCTTTGAGACATCTAGAAGACGTGAAAAGCGCTATATCAAATGCAAGGATTATTATTATTTTCCAAGGCCCATCACTAAATATTGTTTTTTTTATTAGGTATTGAACAGATTTGTGCGCAATTGGGTGTCACTTTATGCCCACAAAATACCAAGTCAATCTACAGTATATTCTGTGAAGCACTTTGAGATGTCTCAAAGATGCGATAAGGCACTACATCAAATGAAAGGATTATTATGTATTATTGTTTCTGTTGAAATTCAGGGAATTAAAAGAAATTCAAATCTGGGCACTTTGTCAGTGAAATCATAACAATAGTATTCACTTTGCAATATATTCTGTGAATCACTTTGAGATACCTTGAAGACATGATAAAGCGCTGTATCAAAAGCAAGGATTATTATTTTCATACTGTAAATGCAGTGACTGTGTGTTTTGTGGGTGACGATCAATAGGCATCAGTAAGCATCTCTCTGCTTCTATAATTAAGATATTGCATAGTGACTGTTATAAGAGTAAAGAGCAAGTTGCTAAAAATTGGATATCCTTATATAATCCAACATTTAATATTTTAACAGGTTTAGCAGGAGAATATGAACCTTCTGACCCAATGTGCAGAGTACTGACATCTCAAATGTCTGACTTATTGAGTGAAAAGCATTCAGAACAGTGATTGCATTTAATTACACATCAGTAACTTGAAAACAAGTTATACTCAGATTTCTATTGTGCTTGCCATATAATTTTAATGATTTGATTGTCAGTGAATTATTGTTTAATGTTACTGCATTAGGGAATAGGGTCAAACAAGCTATGGTGAATACTGTATATTCCAGGAGTATTGATCAATGTTTGCCAGCAGCAACTCAGAGAGTAATTAACAACAATTTATATGGAAGGTTGGTTGAAGCCACGACACTCAAAGCAATTAAAACAAAGCTCGGGATGTGATGGGAGGCCAATAGAGTGGGTATTCTGAAAGATTAGATCAAATGGATTGAAGGACCTTCTTTACTGAAACCAATCTTATGCTCTCATGAGCAAATCTGGGACCATACTATCATACAACAACAACAAAATTACATTTGTATAGCATATGTACCTATCCTTGCATTGTGAACAAGGGCATCAAACACAGCTCAGCCAGATCTTGTTCTTATTCAACGTCTGCACATGCCTTGAAGTCCAGTATAGCAATAAGCAGTAGGAGGAAACTGGCTAATATATTTGCCTAACTCCAATTGTAGTGTAACAACTGCCTGACTGAGAAAGGCTAACTCAACCTGAGAAACAAACCTGTGATTTTCTGGTCTGTGAGACTTAGTCCTTAGCAGGCAGTAATTTCACCCACTAGCTCATTGGAAAAGCTGTATCCTTTGTTCATATCATTTATTTGTTTCAAGAAGTAATAATGGAGCTTCAATTTACAGGAAAAAAAATGCGTCCTTACTACAGTAATACATTCAGAATGAGCCTGGTACACTTTGGCATCTGTGCCATCATTGAGAAGTACTCTGGAGATATTATCCTCCAGAAGAGCACTAGATAAATGCAAGTGGTTGTTATAGATGCTACTCATTTCACTTTCATGAATCCATTACAAAGGATATTAATAGAAAATAATGACCATTGTTTTTGATAATATAATAATCCTTGCATTTGATGTAGCATCTGATTACATTGTTCAAGATGTCTCAAAGCACTTCATGGGAGATACTGTAAAGTGTGGTGACTGGATGTATTTTGCAGGTGAACTAAGCAGCCAATTTCTATCACATTCCACAAATAGTAATGAAGTTGAAGAGCATCGCAAATATTTAAAAATGCTTTATAAACTGGAATTACACAGATCAATCTTATCGGAAGAATTTGTGCCTATTGATACATACCTCATTATGTTTCACCAGTTTAGCTTCTAGAAAAGCTTGAAGCACAGCAGACATTCAGTTGCATTTCTAGAAAACGTTATCACCCCAGCAAATTACATACCTTCTTTTTGGATGTTTCGGATTTCTTTGAAATATTGCGCAATTTCTTGTGCAAGTGTTTCAACACCTGAAAATAGGACAAGCATTGTTATAAATTACAACAACAACAAAATTACATTTGGAGAGTGTCTTTCATGTCCGGAGGACGTCCCAAGGCACTGAACGGTCAGGGGTCATGACCCGAGCTGGGGATGATGGGGTCGGGGAGCCTGGTGAGGGAGAAGACACAAGCTGCGGAACTTTAGATGATCTGCAGCTTGTGGAGGGAAGAGTTGGGGAGGCAGACAAGGAGGGCGTTGCCATAATAATGATGGAGTGAAACACCCTCAAGCATTTTCATTTTGTTCAAATTCAACAAATGTCAGAAATGAACAGATTTCAAATGACTAGTGTTTAGTCAGCAACGTTTGCCACAGTTAGGTAATAATTGCAATTTGTATGGAATGTGTTTAAACAATTGATATTTGATACATTAAAGGAATGAACTATGGCAAATAAATATCACAATGTGAAACATGATAAGCTAGTACAGTACTAATATTAGATCTTTTTTATGTGCTCTATTAATATGCCTATGATAAGATATCAGCATGATTATAACTATCTTCAGGCAACACTTTAGTTATCCTTGCATTTTTGATATAGCACGTCTTACATCTTCTAGATGTCTCAAAGCACTTCATGGAATATACTGTAAAGTGAATTGACTGTATATTTTGTGGGAAAAACACTGCAGCCAATTGCGCCCAGCAGTGTCTCACAAACAGTCATGGATTGAGATGACCAATTTATTATTGGATTTTTTTGAGGGATTATTATCAGGTGCGTGGAGTAAGGAATCTTGCCCAAGGTTTCACCGTGCCTGGAATCGAACCCAGATCTCTCGCTTGAAGGCATATGCTCTAATCACTGAGCTACAGGAATAGTTATGGAATGACAATTTGTGGTAATTCTTTGATCGTCTCCTGTATGAACAAAGTATTGTGCTGAAACATTTGTGCCTTTTCACTTCCATGGTCACATATTAAGAAAAAAAAAGCTATTTTATTGTAATTGAAAACACTTCAAAGCTCTTTACAGTAATCCAGGTGTCAGTTTTGTTCAAAAACAAAAGTTGCTGGGGAAACTCAGCAGGTCAAAGAGCATCCATGGAGAAAGGAAAAGGAGTCAATGTTTCGGATCTACAATCCTTCGTTAGGACATAACAAAGGTCCTGACGAAGGGTTGTAGACCCGAAACTTAGATTCATTTTTCCATGGATGCTGTTTGACCTGCTGAGATTCACCAGCAACTTTTGTTTTTGTTTCAGATTCCCAGCATTGTAGTATTTCGTGTTTTGTCAATTTTGTTCAGTTTGAAGCACTCTCATCTCTGGCTCTAGCCCCATACAAAGACTTTGAATGTTCATTAATATTCAATTAAGAAAGAACTAAAAGCACACTACCGATCCAACACGGGACTTACCTAGACTCGTGTGAATGTTGGTAGGTGGGTGGTGGGGGGGGATGGGGGTGGAGGGCAGCTTCTTCATTGGCTCTGCAGGCCACATGTTTGCCACCACTAGTCTAGGCTGACACTCAGTTCTGAAAAGTTAATCTAACGTCCTGTCTGCCTGTTCGGGTGGTCATTAAAGATTCCGTAATACTATTCAAAAGGGAGTTTCTCCCTGTGTCCAGGCCAAGAATCCCGCAAATAAAATTGGTCACTTCATTGCTGTTTTCGGGACACTGCTGAGTGCATTTGTACTTTGCCTACAAAATATGCAATAGATGTACACCTTCCTCCCGACTTGAAAGGCGTTATACAAATGTATTTTTGTTGTTGTTGTTTAAAGCACTTGGAGACATCCTTCTGATATGATGGGTGTTATATAAAATTAAAGTTTATGTATTGTGTATTGATTCTAATACATCATTTTATAATTTATTGAATGAAGCGTCTTGAGACACTACCCCATGTGGAGGGTGCTACTTAAATGCAAGCTATTGGTGTTGTATTTATTATTGTCAAGTTCAAACACCCATCAGGTAAATACTGATTTATCTGGAGGACTTTTGACCAGAACACCAGGAGAATCTCACTTCTATTTGCCATGGGATTTTTAATGTTCATCAGAACAATTAGGTGAGACTTTGGTTTGATATGTGATCTGAGGGATACCACTTCTGCCAATGCAAAGCTCTCCCGGGACTGCGAAGGACTCACAGCTTAGGTTATGCAATCAAAAAGTAACAAAGTCAAATGAGTGACTTTAAAAATATATTACAATTGATAGCGTGATAATGATCTCATTGCTGCACTGTTGTTCTCTCCAGGTCAGCAAAGTCCCTAACATATGAAGCATAGAGCAGTGATGCTCAAATCAGCATTGACATATACTGGGGAGCTTTTACACTGCAAATTAGTGTGGCTGCATTGTTTGGTAGTCTGGAAGCTATTTTGTACATTTTGTGAAAGAGCACTGAAGGTTTAATTAACCAAAGTGCTAATAATGGATACAGACTGGTTTCAGCAGCTTCAGTTCCTGAGGCAAGGAAAATACAGACACTCAAATTACATTAATTTTTTTTAAAAAAAAGCTATTGATTTTATTTGGTTATAGTGATTTTTTTAAACTTGCTACCAAGGTAGTAAGCTTTTCAAGGCATCAACCTGGCTCAGGTGCTAGGCTTCTGGATTAAAATTTGTGGGTTGAAGCCCCACGTTGGGACTTTTGTGTTCATAGTCTAAGCTGAGAGTCCAGTGCAGTATAATGTCCTGGCCCAAATCCTCAAAATAAAATTCTTAATAATAGTAATTAATAATAATAATCCTTGCATTTCGTATCGTGTATTTCACATCTTCTAGACGTCTTAGAGAAAGTACTTCACAGAATATATTGTAAAATGAATTGACTGTATATGTGTGGGTGAAACTTGGCAGCCAATTGTGCACAGTTGTGTCCCTCAAATCATCATGGATTCCTGGCTCATTATGAGGCATTGCTGTGAGCAAATTGACTACGGTACTGTGTTCGCTTTCACATTACAGTAATTCCTGAAAAATTATTCTGAGCTATTTTAATGATGTAATAAAGAGCTGTATTAAATTTAAGCATTATTATTAGGTTTGCTTCGTTAGTGATGTTGAGACAGGCAGCAGAGTGTGGAACTGAAACAACATTAATCTAAATTAAGTCTACTTAAATTACAAATGATTTCTTCCCAAAGGTAGTTGATGTGACACATACATAATGTTATTGGAAAGATTCAAAGCATATTATACAACAATAATAAATAATAATTTCATTTGATAGCTATAATATTGAAACATCTCAATGTGCTTCACAGGATTTTGTTGTCAAGTACTGTACATTCATTCTGTATTTATTATCAGTGTGCAAGTAGCAATGTCCTACAAATATCTGATGAACAACAAATTCACCTTCACAAATTCACAAATTGTTAGCCAAAAATCTGGGAGAAACTTCTCTTTTCGAATACTGCTAAAGGATCTTTAACATCCACCTAAACAGGTAGACTGTAACCTAGTTCAAATGCCTTTGAAGGATGGAACTACCTTTTTCGAGTGCTTTGCTAGTATTTCACTGGCGTGTGAGCATGCACTAGATGCTCAGTGAACCTAATCAGACCTAATCATACCTGACTTCATTAGAAGTCCATGCACTGGCACATTCCAGCTACTCAGGAGTGTGTATCAACCTTGCACTTCCATCTCTGAATCAGAAGTTTGTGGATTCAAAGTGGGACTTTAAAGTCATGTAGTCTAGGTTGACAATCCATTATAGTGCTGGGGGGTGTGCTGAATTGTTTGAGGTGTTGTCCTTTGGATGAGATATTAAACTTAAGTCTCTTCCGGCTGTTCGGGTGGACACCAATGATCCCATAATACTATATGAAAAGAGAAGGAAGTTTCTCCCACTGTCCTGGCAAAATAATATTATTATTTTCACTAAGTCATGTTCACCAGAAAGTAAGTGGTTTCCAAACTGAAATTGTTGTCCTAAAGCCATGAGGAAATGGGGCAATAGGGTTGTGGACCATATTTCATTCTTGGGAGTATTCTGTACTAAATCTCCCCAGCGTCCAGTACTGGAGAAGCTCTACATTGCAGCAAATATTCTGTAAAGCCCTACTGTAAAATTCTTTGAGTAATTGTTTTAATAATATCTGGGAGAGGGTTATAAGTTATCAGGGTTTACGTAGAGATACGATGGCATCAGCAGGTCAGCAATTACACACACTAACACATTCGGCTCACATGGTGATATACAAGTCCAATAATCTTTGAGGTGCCCAATGGTTGACATTCTAAAAAGGAAGGGCACTCTCTTCAGTGTTAAATGTTTTATGATAATCAATTACCACAAACAGCATGAAACTTTCGAATGGAAATAATTCAGTGGGGAAAGGGTGGGCTGGGAAAACACATCTTCTTACATGACATGCCTCTTATTTTGTCAGGGCTGCAAATGGGTGAAAAATACAACTGGGTAAAAAAGGCATCCTCCCAAAGTGAAAATGGAAGGATTAATTTAAACAAGTTAGATAATCGCCCATATACCAATACCCCTACTGGGCTTGAAGATTTCTGCTGGGCTACTTGGCATTTGCAAGTGAGAAAAATAGTAGCTTCTTTTTGTTATTCACAGGAAACATACTTAACTCAAGATGCAGTGAGGCTAGGCTAGCATCCCACAGGTAAAGTTAGCAAGGATAATACAATAATAATCCTTGCATTTGATGTATTGCTTTCCACGTCTTCTAGATGTCTCACAACGCTTCACAGAATAGACTGTAAAGTGAATAGACTGTATATTTGTGAGCAAAACGATTTGGGATGATTTCGGGAATCAAAAATGGCCAAGAATCCAAGGTGGCAGTGCCCTGGGACTTTCATTTGGATTTGGGTGTTACTGTTGTTGACAAGCAGGAAGGTTTATCAAACCACATTTTGAGAACGTTCCTTAAGTCAAGAATGGAATATCTTTTTGAATCCAGCAATTTTCACCCTATAAATTCTAAAGGTGAAAAAATGAACTCAAAATATATAATAGATATCAAAAGCCTTAGAAAATGTTTCAGGCTTTAACATTACTTCAGGTAAATATTGTACATTACAAGAGAGGTTTGGATGAAGAAGGGCCTTTGGCCAATTGTAATTCACCTTTCCACAATACCCACCCTCCATCCTCCTATCACCACATCAAGTTTTTGAATGAATACAATGTCCTGGCCTCAGCCACCCCTCCTAGTAAATTGTTCCACTGGTTAAATTACCTTCTCAGTAAAGAAATGCTTTCTGATTTCAGTCCTGAAATTGCCCTTCTTGGTTGCATTTCTTGCTTCTAAATACACACCCGGCTACTGTTATAATGACCACAGGGATATCACTTGCAGGGTATGATCATTTTACTCCAATATTAATTAACACCCCATTAATTAACACCCCATATTGACAGGTATTTGTTTCTGTTTTAGATATTGTCTGGACCTCCTGACATCCCTCAAGGGCATTTTCAAATAACTGTTCAGCATTAAATTGCAACCAAGTTTAAATATTGGTTCAATTGACAACAATGAAGTACATTATATATATGAAAAGGGAAGAAAAGAAGGCAGAATGGCTTGTGCAAATCGCTTAACTTTTTCAGCTTTTAACATAATATGCCTCTCCCAATCACAATAATGTACCCTCATTGATTTATGGCCCAATATTTAGCCAGTAGTTTGTTGGGTGCAACAGACATTTAGAAAATATTATTAATAATAATCATTGCCTTTGATAGGGCATATTTCATGTCTCAAAACACAATGCAACTCATGTAGATGAAAAGATGAGTGCAAATTACATAAACAAATTTATTTTTTATTTTTGCTGCCCTAGCCGTCTTGAAACTTTACCCAACAGTAACAATACAGTATCAAACTTTACTTTTTCTTCAAACTATCAGTTAATTAATAATATTCTGAAATTATTAGTTGATCTCTGGAAAGAATCACATACACATACAAACATTTGCATTTATATAGTGCCCTTCATGCAGGATAGTATCGCAGAGTGCTTGATAGTGGCAGAATCTGATACAGAGCCAGAGGAAGTCAGAGGGGGTGAGGTGACCAAAGCATAGGGAACGGCGATTAATCGGTTTTTCGATTAAACCCGATATGATTTTCAGATCGGTATGCCGATATGGTGATTCTAAAAAAACTGTTATATCGAGAGATTCGATTTTAAAAATATACATCGATATATTTTTAATATCGTTCCTGGCAATATATCAATATTGTTGGTATTATCAGTGTAATGCGATCTTTTCCAGCTTACCTTGTCGCCGGCATTGCAACCTCCTAGATCTAGAGCATGGAATGCGCGTACATTCGGTGCGCGCGCACAATTAACGGGCGCGCACATCCGATGCGCGCGCACACTTTACTGTGTATACTCAACGTGAGTCGTGGCGTCTTAACAAAGTCGCATCGCTGAAAACTGTAGTTTGAAAATTTACCTTTCTCATCATGGGGAAAAGAAGCCCCGTATGGGACTACTTTGAAAACAATGCAGTCAGTAATGGTGTGTATAGATGTACAGTTTGCAAGGTCTTGGGTAAGACATCTGATTCGAGCACGAGCAACCTGCGACATCACATTAAGCAGCACCACCCCGCCCAGCACGCTGCCCTCAGAGCGAAATCATTGTCGGCAACAGCAAGAAGTCGAACCAGCGCTTCGGAGAAAGCGACAGGTAGTGGGGCCAGTGCAGCTCAAATAATTCCTGCTTTATTTAAGAGGAGAACATTGTACCAGAGAGGGGACAAAAAGTGGCAAAGTATCACGAACGCTGTCACTTTTTGCATAGCAAAGGAGAGCTTGCCAATGGCGAACGACATTAATTCAGACTTCAGACTACATAAAAATAAATGGCATTTTGTGGCTGTAAGTGTTATTTTTGTGTGTGAGAGAGTTAGAAGCCAATTATCACTGCTTCTATGTGTGTGTCTAGTCAGACACACACATAGAAGCAGTGATAATCTGGCTTCTAACTCTAACAGTCAGACTGTCTGTCTCTCTCTTTTCTATTGTAATAGATCTCATTTACACGTGGACATTACATGCTACTTTCAAGCAAGAAATGGAGGAGAATAAATCTCCAGATTTTGTTTTTGGTGTGTGTGTGTTCTATTTTGTGTTTTAGAGATGGAGGGAGAGGAGAGGGGGAAAGTTGGGAGAGAAGGAGAGAGGAAGAGAGGAGAGGGAGGGAGAGAATGAGAGAGGGAGAGAAGGAGCGAGGGGAAAGGAGGGAGAGAAGGAGAGAGGCGAGGGAGGGAGGGAGGGAGGGAGGGAGGGAGGGAGGGAGGGAGGGAGGGAGGGAGGGAGGGAGGGAGGGAGGGAGGGAGGGAGGGAGGGAGGGAGGGAGGGAGGGAGGGAGGGAGGGAGGGAGGGAGGGAGGGAGGGAGAGAAGGAGAGGGGGAAAGTTGGGAGAGAAGGAGAGAGGAAGAGAGAAGAGGGAGGGAGAGAAGGAGAGGGTGAAAGGAGGGAGAGAAGGAGCGAGGGGAAAGGAGGGAGAGAAGGAGAGAAGGAGAGAGGGGAGGGAGGGGAGAGAAGGAGAGAGGGGAGGGAGGGAGGGAGGGAGGGAGGGAGGGAGGGAGGGAGGGAGGGAGGGAGGGAGGGAGGGAGGGAGGGAGGGAGGGAGGGAGAGAAGGAGAGGGGGAAAGGAGGGAGAGGAGGGAGAGGAGACAGGGAGGAGGGAGAGGAGAGAGGGAGAGTGGAGGGGGAGGGAGAGAAGGAGAGGGGAAAGGAGGGAGAGAAGGAGAGAGGAGAGGAAGGGCGCAAACAACATCGTATAATTCAACAGACCTTGACACCAACATTACAAACTTTCTGGACCTAGAGCACGCATTTCAAAATGTGCGTGCACCGCGACTGCGCGCGCATTGTCAGTGCGGACGCACCGTCAATGCGCGCGCACCGCGACTGAGCGCGCACCATAAATGCGCGCGCGCCATCAATGCACGCGCACTTCGAATGCACGCGCATGCGCAGTATAAAAACTCGATAGATCGGTTTAAGCAGGTATGAGCAAACCGATATATCCATATCCGGAAAAATCCCATATCGCCGTTCCCTACCAAAGCACAATCAAAAAAGGTCTTTAGGTGGGATTTGAAAGTGGAGAGAGATGGGGAAAGACAAAGGGAATGAGGGAGGGAATTCCAGAGCTTCAGTATGTAGCAGCTGAAAGCACAGCCGTCAATGAGGGAATGAGAGACTAACAGGATGCCAGGAATTAGCCGAGCGGAGTCAGCGGGTGGTTGAGTTGGGGGATAATAAGCAGATTAAATAGTTAGGGTGGTGCAAGGGCATGAAGAGATTTGAAAATGAATGCAAAGATCTTGAAGGCAATCCATTCGGCAATTGGGAGCCAATGGAGCCTGACAATGACTGGTGTGATGGGGGTCCAGAGCTTTGTGCGGGTTATAGAATCCAGGCAACAGAGTTCTGAATTAATCAAATTTTGTATATGGTGGAACTGGGGAGAGCAGTGAGGAGGGTCATTTGAAAAGTCCAGAAGGGAAGTGACAAAGGTGTAGACCAGGGTTTTGGCTCCCATAGGTGTGAGGTATGGACGGAGGTGGGCAATGTAGCGGAGGTGGAAAAAAGTGGTCCAGGGAACAGATGTGGAGGAGAAAGGAAAGCTGTGGATCGAACCTGACATCTAAATTGCACAAGGGTTTGGTGAGTCTAAGGGAGAGGCCGGGGAGGCTGAAGTCTTTGGACTCACAGGAAAGAAATCATTGACTGAATCCAGAGAGTATGGCTACTATCTTGCCAACATTCACCCAGGTAGCAAGCCCATATGGGCCCCATATGGGCCAATTTGGTTGATCCATACCCATAAGGGCCCCACATGGGCTTGCTACCTGGGCAGCTGTAGAAAATTTGTACTCATCCAAGCTTTCATGTCCATCAGACAAGCTGGCAGGACATCAATGGACTGGGAGTCACGTTTGGAGGAGGAGAAATAGATTAGGGTGTCTTCCTCATACATCTGGAAGTTGACCCCATACCTCCAGATAACTTTGCGAGAGGGCCCATGTTAAAAAACAAACTCCACATACTCCATGTGGAGTCCTATAGCTTTGTGGAGTCTGTGGCTTAATGGTCAGAGCACTCGCCTTGCAAGCAAAAGACATGAGCTCGATTCCCAGCAGGGCAAAACCGTTGGCAAGTTTCCTTACTTCACCCACCTGATAATAATCCCTCAAGAAGGAAAAAGCAATAATAAATTGGTCTCTTCAATCCACGACTGTTTGTAGGATGCTGCTGAGCGCAATTGGTTGCCACGTTTCATTTATGCAATCAATTTACTTTACAATATATTCTGTGAAGCGGTTTGAGACATCTAGAAGACATGAAGAGCACTATATCAAATCAAGGATTATTATGATTATTATTAAAAGTTTCACTCCTCCGGCACAAAATGAATACTGTACTGTATATGAATATTTTGAAACAAGGTTCAGTCATGTTTACAAATGCTGGCATTCCTTGGTTTTTAAATGTTGATAAATTTCCATGGTTGCACATCAGTTCGGTGAATCTAAGGGATAGGCTGGGGAGGTTGTGAAGTTCAGAAGGCATTGACAGGAGCCATGGAGCATGACATCTGTTTTATCGACAATTAGTTGTAAGAGGTTTGTGCTCATCCAGACCCTGATGTCTGGTAGACAAGCGGAGACAGCCATCGGCAGAGCTAAAGGCACGACTGGAAGAGAAATAGATTTGAGCATCATCCATACACATGTGGACGTTTATCCCGATGATATCACCAAAAGGGAGCATGTAGATTAGGAAGAGGACAGGGTCCAAGGTTGGAGCCCTGGTCAGACAGAGAGAGGACGTCGTTGTGATCTTGACGAGCGCCGTCTCTGTGCTGTGGGCAGGGCTGAAACCAGACTGGAGGTGTTTGAGGAGGGAGTGGAGGGTGAAATGTGAACAAAGCTGGTTAACAACAATGCATTCCAGAGCTTTGGCAAGTCCTGTAGCTCAGTAGTTAGAGCAATCACTTTACAAGCGTGAGACCTTTGTTTGAATCCAGGCATGGTGAATCCTTGGGCAAGATTCCTTACTCCTAATAATAATCCCTCAAATAAAACAATAGTAAATTGCTCTAGAAGACGTCTCAAATAATGCAAGGATTATTATTATATAAGGCTAGGTTAGAAATGGGATGGTAATTTGTAAAGTTAGAGAGATTAAAGGTGTTTTATTTGAGGTGGAGAGTGATGACAGAGGTTTTAACAGGGAAAGGAAGAGAACTTGAGGAGAGCGACTGCTTGACTGTCAGAAGGTTGTGGGATAAACCCCCATGTCAGGACTTTGAACTCATACAGTCTTGGCTGACATTCTAAAGCAATACCAGGATGCATTGTTGGATGTGCAAATGAGAAGTTAAACTGAGATCCCATCTGCTGTTCTGGTAGACACTAAAGATCTTGGCATTCTTCCATGCCAGCTGTTCCCCAAATCCTGGCTAACAATCCCATAGATAATATTGGTCACTTCATTCCTGTTTGCTGTGTGCAAATTGGCTGTTGCGTTAGCCTACAAAATATAGTCACTACAATAATAACAACAAATTGCATTTACATAGTACATTTCACGTCAGGAGGATGTCCAAGATGCTGGACAGTGAAAGGATTGCACTCATGTTGGGAGTTGGAATAAAAAGGGCTAGAAAGAAAGGGAGGTGGGATGGGACCATAACCGAAGGCGTCATCAAAGAGCAAGGTCTTAAAAACAGTCCTTGAAGGAAGCAAAGGAGAGGTAAATTGGAAGGGATCCAGGATGGAATTCCAGAAGATAGGTGTGGATAGACTGAAGGCCAAACCAATGGTGAAGCGGGGAGGGCAGGGGAAATGGAACAGGCCATTGTCCACTGAGCAGAAGAAATGGATAAGTTGGTAAAGTCACAGAGGTAGGAGCAAGACCATGGAGAGCTTTCAAGGTTAGGATGAGGATCTTGCTCGATCCTATTAGAGAGAGAGTGAGAGAGAGTAAAGCCTGGTGAAGATGGGAGAAGACATGAGCTGCAGAGTTCTGTATAATCTTCATCTTGTGAAAGAAGGGTTGGGAAGTCCAGCAAGCAGGGAATTAGCAGAGTCAAGCCTGGACATGATGAAGGTATGGATGAAGTCTCAGTGACCTGAGGGAAGAGGTAGCAGCAGAGGCACTCAAGATTGTGGAGGTGGGGGAAAGCTGAATAGGTCATGGCATGGATGTGGGGTTTAAAAGATAGTTACGGGATGATCAAGACAGTAAGGTTCCATATTGGCTTGGTGGGGTGGGGAGTGCATCCATGATTTTCATTGAATGCATTTTTCCCACAAAATATACAGTAGAATAAAACCTGTGAAGCACTTTGAGATGTCTCAATGGTCCGATAAAGCGCTATATCAAATACAAGCATTATTATTATTATGAACATTATGATACTGTGAACACCTGGGGTGCTCTGAGCACGGGAGCCAAGCAGGGGAGCCTCAGGATTGTACTTCACATTACATTGAATCCTTTGAAGCTCTTTCAGACGTCACCATGAGCTGAAAAGTGCTATAACAAATATAATGTTAACCTCCTTCTGCACTGTCCCAACAATGGTCCTTAAAACTTCAATTTCCGAATCCTCAGTTGCATCGTTATGAATTCTTGTGGTCCACAAGAGCCATAACTTACAAGCACAATCAATTCTGATACACCAGTTCTATTGTGAAACAAAACTACCAGTTAGTGGAACTGAGACTGCAAATCCAATATTGCGAAGGACCCTGTACTGGGCAGAGACTGCTGACACTTTCAATCTGGGCCAGAATTGAACCCGAGAGTCTGAAATTTTCTAATAGTTGCGAGAATAAAACCACCATTACAGTGACTTAAAATCTAAGATGAAACGGAATTTGGGAAATTGTTCAATTCAGAGCTACTTTGGAAGTTATTTTCCATAGTTTAGGACAAACAGCTTCCACATTAAGACCGAATAGAAGAATTTCCCCAAATTACCCACAGGAAAGCTATGACCTTGAGAGGTTTGGGATATCAGAGGTGTGCAATCCGATTTTGTCCATTTACCAATTTTGAATGTATTTTTGTTAATACATAATTTTAGAATAATGGTAAAAATATAAACATAATGAGAATAATCCTTTTGTTCGATATGTCACCTTTCATATTGGGAAGATTTATCAAAGCGCTTCACATGATTCAATGTAAAAGGTGTTTATCTTGTTAAGTGACCATGTATTGTGTAGGTAAATGCAATACAAATCTGCAGGAATGTACGCTTAAGATGAACTTTGCTGCAAGGATAATTCCTGACACGTTTTCATGAAATGTTATTTCTTTCTACAGATCCTGGTATGAAACTTAAGCATTTAAAAAAGAGAAAAGCATAAAAAGAAGCCATGCTAAACTATCATCCCTTCTTTGAAAAATGCAAGCGGATTAAAAACACATTGAAGGTTCAGTCCACCGTATCAAAGTTGTCTCTGTTGGAAACAATTTTTAAGACTCACTATGAATTAAAATAATCAGAAATACATTTTTAATATTTCCTTCCCCCTGATGGGATTTCCCACACATCAAGCAAGCTACTAGCTAGTTACATAGATCAATGATCCAGCTAGACAAATAACCACCCGCCTGTTAGCAATTCAACTAATGCATTCAGTATGCATTAGTATGTATATCCTGTATACCAACTGCGGCATTTCCTTAAGATGCGTTTAGAACCGGGAATGACTAAAGTTATATTTACTTTCATTTTGTCGCCTTCTGCAATCGATGTGATCGCTGCCATTTAATCTGTGCATTTACGATTAAAAGAAAAGCATACCGTAGCGTGAATGGGGTGGTGGAGGGGGTGTGGGAGGTGATGCCTTTGGGGGATCGGGGCAAATATACAGGAGAAGGTTTTGTGTGGAAAGCGAGCAGTGAGGATCTCAGAGCCACAGAGACCGGTCTCCAGCAGATAGGGAGACTGTGAGTTGTGTTATGGTTTTACAGTGCAGTCAGTCCCAGTTGAATACTTTGCTAACTGCAACCAGTGAGGCTTCCAGGTTCTGTTCAGTAACTTCTTGAGGACGTGAGCTAAGAATAAGGGGATATAATTCTCACCAAGTGCAGACAATGATCTGTTTATAGAGGGGGAAGGATGTGAGTGTGAAGTGTGAGTGTACTCCGGGAAAGGGCTGTCTTTGTTTTTCTATAAGATGTCCTGTGAGTTGATTAATTTGTTGAAGATTGTTTTCTCTGGGCGTGGGGGGAGAGAGAGAGAGAGAGAGAAATATGTGAAAATCTACAGCTCTGTAAGTGAGAACCTCATTCCCATGAACACCTCACCTCAGTATCAGCCCTGAACTATCACGATCAGTTCTCGACAAGACAACTGGAGGGAAGGGAGAGCTGAGATCTGAGGAATGGTTGAGGCAACTGAGGGGGGGAAAGGGGGCTGAGATCTGAAAGGTTGAGCCTTACCTTGGCGTAGCAGTAGCAGATGAGAAAGAGTGGCAGCAGGTAGCCCATCAGGAAGGTGGCCACTTTGTAGACCTGCCTGTGCCTGAGGACGCTCCAGTTCTCCCAGCAGAAGGGACCGTGGCCTTTCTTGTAGACCAGCATGTGGTAGTAAGCCACGGGCGAGGCCAGGGTCAGCGACAGGGACCAGATGAAGACCACGCTGGCCCAGGCGTTCCTGGACACCCGAATGTAGGAGGACCTCCTGGAGTGGACGATGGCGATGTAACGGTCCACGGCCATGGCCGAGAGGGTGAAGACGCTGACCAGCACGGAGACGGTGAAGAAATAGTGGACGCTCTTGCAGAGGAAGCCACCGAAGATCCACTCGGGGAGGACGTAGTAGGTGGCCTGGAAGGGGATGCAGAGCAGCAGGTAGGACAGGTCAGCCACGCTCAGGTTCAGGATGAAGATGTTGGTGGTGCTGCGAGGCTTGTCCTGGTGACTGCGGCTCAGCACCGTGATGACCAGCGAGTTGCCCAGGACGCCCAGGCAGAAGATCAGGCTGAACACGAAGAGGATGATGAAGCTGTCGGTGCTGATCTGCTGCCTCTCCCCACCAGCCACAGCCGTGTGGTTGCTCTGGTTCTGGTTCTGGTCCAGCCGGCTCCGGTTCTGGTCCATCACTGCTCCAGCTCTCAGTTCAGTCTCTTAACTAAAACTGAGGTCCACAGGTTGACAAGTTAAAACTCAACCTGCTCAGTGAGTGACTTGGGAGGAAAGTCCCCTTCTCTCTCTACACATACATATATATATCTCCCTCACCCTCCCTTCTCTGAGTTAATATCAAATCCCTGAATTTGGAAGAGATTTATAAATTAATTTGGGAGAGACTGTAAATGAGATTTGTAAATTCTCTCTCCCTCCCTCAATCGCACAGAATGGTTTCCTTCCCTCTGTCTCCAGAACATTGCACAGTGATGCCCTGAACTGTGTATTTATACTGCCCAGGTTTGTTCCCGCCCTCTCAGCATCCACTATTTCTCCCCCCTTTAAGTAGTGATAGCTCCCATCCCCCACCCCCCCCCCACACACACACCTCCCTCCCTCCCCTAGTCCTGTTAGACACTGCACACTCAGATAGACATAATGGGCTGATACAGTAAGTAGTTTCTAAGTGCAGTAGATTTTTGCTTACACTTTCCCACTAAATACATCAATTTTTGTTGGTCTGGTAGTTTCTAAGAGCAGCAGATTTGCTTTCCCACTTATTTCCTTACTCACTTTCTCTCTAAATGAAATACTGTCCCCCAGCTGTGGCGGCTAATCACCAAAGCTTTGTCCGAATCTCGGTTTGCTCTCTTTCTCTCTCTCTCTCTCTCTCCACTGACAGAATCAACTCCATCCACACCTATCATAGGCTCCCCCTCCACCACCGCCTTCAATCAGCCACCAGTCGAGAGCTCGGGCTCTTGTGAACAATCAGACTGCCACACAGAGGAACTCCTCACAGTCAGTCAGGGAGACAGATAGGTAGATAAATAAATAAAGAATAAATGAATCATGCGTGCAAAACAGCTAATCGTTTAACTTATGATCTCTGTGTTCCGCCTCAAGGATTAATTCTGGCACTGGTCCAATATTGTTTTGTTCAGCATTGATCACTGGAAGAAACGGGTCATTTTAAAATGCAGAACAGCAAATATGCTCTTGCTGTTTCAAATACTGGGAGTTGTGGGACACTGCTGTGCGCAATTTGGCTGCTGCGTTTCGCCCACAAATATACAGTCAATTTCTTCTTCTTCGTCCTGCCCCGAACTCTCCCCCCCTGCTTTTGTCCCTACCTAACCGTACAGTGCCTTGGGACATCCTCTCAACGTGAAAGGTGCTATATAATGTAAGTTTTGATTGATTGATCGATTGATTGATTGGTCAATTGATTGGTTGATTGATTGATTGATTGATTGATTGATTGATTGATTGATTGATTGATTGAGGTGATGTATTTTTTTTTACACACACACACTGCAAAGTTTTGCTGGAGGCACCCGGAAGGCAGACTAGTGAAGAGAGGAGTTTGAATTGTTTCAGGTAATAAGGTGTCTTCGCAATAGGATAGATAGGTCCTTCATGCCTTTGGCAAACTCGTTAGATATGTTGGATCAATATGAAATTCCCTGGTTTGACGTTTTAAATGATTGTTTCTCCAGTAGAGAGACTGATGTTCACATTAATTGGAATCAACCTCCACTGCAGACATGAAAATTGCTCTCCTCTCACTATCACATTACACATGTACACAACCATACAGGTCGATAGAGGAATTATATGACTTAATGCATAATGGTGTTTACTTAGGGAGGTCACAACAGAATGATTGGGTCAAAAGTTATATTAAATTTGAAATGGGACTTACAAACTAATAATCCTTGCATTGGATAAAGCACCTTATCACCCCGTTGAGGCATCTCAAAGTGCTTCACAGAATATACTGTAAAGTGAAGTGTGGGTAGAACGCAGCAACAAGTTGCACACAGCTATAGCCCACTAATAGCCATGGAGTGAATAGTTGTGAATATTTGAGAGATATTTGTGGAAATCTCCACCCTTTTAAGCAAACCAGAAATGAAATAGACTGCAATACATCCATACACTGCCTCCCTAACTAACTCTTATCTATTTCTTGAACTATCACTGTGTTACTGTTAATGTTAATATAAATCGAAGTTGTTGTTGTTGTGTTATCCTCCCTGGTGGGGAGGTAAGCAGCATCTCCTTGAAGCTGAACTGGCTAAAATAAAATGACCATTTGTCTTACCTATTAACCTTGTTACCCTTCTGCAGAGCTAAAACATTTTGCCCTCAGAAAGCCAATTCAGACAAACAGCTGTGTGTTTCTGTCATCTCTATCCTCCCACCCCAGTTGGCTCCCCCAACCCCTCAGCTCAGGTGCAAAGGCAGCATTGTTAAGGCGATTTGAGACATCTTCCCAATGGGAAAAGTGCCATATAAATGTAAATCGTATCTGCAGACATTGGAGCTTTAAGAGGTGAACGGGATTTGTGTGTTGCTACTTTATGAACTAAGAAGGTTTTGTAAAAGAGTGATGTGAATCAACGTAAGCCTAGCTCTCTAGTCCAGATGATGATGGAAATCAACTGGAGATGTGAAAGGGACATTGTAAAATAGGATTAGCAAATTTTTTGGATGATGAATTGGATTGGAATGTAAAGTTTTGAGATTAATATTTATTTATCATTTGACATTTTTCAATTTAAAACGACTGGCTTTATAGTATACTAAACACAATACTGTTCATCAGAAGGTTTTCAAGAGCATTTGCTTGAATTGTGATCAAATCAGAAGTCACACTAAGATTGAAATGGGATATTTAAAAGACATCTGTGAAAAACTCCACCCTTCACTGATTTGGTATGAGCTCCTGAATGCACAGAATTCATGATTGTCGGGATTATTGAACTTTGTTGGACACAGAGTAAACAAGTATAGTGCTGGTGAATTATATGTTTGTGACTATTATTAATTCTTCCCTGATCAATACATTTGCTTCTGATTCAATTGTTTGTTTTGTGTGTGCGACTTATTTTCTGAAAGACCCAGAGCTACATGACAAACGGTAATATGTCTTTATAATGGAGGAGTGGATATGTTGGTTTGACATGTTTCACCTCTGGTTTGTGCTGATTCAGCTGAATCCTATCCATTGAGATTGTGGTGCGCTGGACTAAATTAGAAAAACTATCAGACAGGGTCTTCGCTTTAGATCAAGTGCACATTGCATCCACTTTTTAATAACTTCAATTTAATAGCTCCCTTATCTCCCAACACAAAACAAATTAAACAGGGTACTGGAGAGACACGTAACTCATTACCTAGCAGGAAAGGAAAATATGGGACAATAAATATACAATTAGAAAGTATCTTGTCATTGATTTAGAGCATTAATACATCAAGGGGTATTTTATTTATTTAAGAACAAAAAAAAATCGTAATATCTTTGTTTCTCCAGAGGATGTTCAATAAATTACGATTTATAGTTTAAAGTATTATTGTAAATGAAAGAAGCAGGACATTCTAACCTCTTGAGTGCTGTCTCCAGGGCAGGTATAATGAGAAATATATGAGGTCTATTGTGTTTAACCCTGGAAATGGTGCAGTTTTAGAAATGTAATCAGGCTACAGGATGGTGAAAAATAGATTTGAAATCTGTGTATCTGGTAATAATTAAGGATCAGTTTGCACAGTCTAATATGGTTTTGAAGGCCAATTAGTGGTTCTTATGGTTCCACATTTTATAGTATTAGCAGCATGATACTAATACAGTATTTGTGATTCTACAGCCAATGATGCAATTTTAGGATATACTGTTCAATAAGCAAGGATTATGGGTGGAGGTTTGATTCTGCTCTTAACTTATGACATTATGACTTATGTCACCCAGCTCCAGCCTAACATTTATCTGAAAACCAGGGTGAACCTAGGGCCATTGTGCAAAACATCAGCAAAGTAGAAAGGATGAACAGAAAACGTTGAATAAAGCAGAGGTGATTATGTGATGCCAAGCATGAATACTAAAAGCCATTATTTTGTATGAGGAAGGGAAAAATGGGAGATTTAAATTGTTCTTGAGAAAACCATGTTATTACATAGAATTACATAAAATATACAGCACAGTAACAGGCCATTCAGCCCAACTGGTCTATGTCAGCGATAATGCTCCACATGAGCCTCCTCCTTCCCTTCCTCAACTATGATTAAAGGCATAACCTTCTGTTTCCTATCTTCCTCATGTATTTATCTAGCTTCCTCTTGAATGCATCTATGCTATTCACCTCAATTACTCCTTGTAGTAACAAGTTCCACATTCCCACCAGTCTTTGGTTAAATGTTCCTCTTTGACTGTGCTTACAGCCACCTCCCCCATCGGCATGGAGTCAGTCTCTGCCACTGTTGAGCTTTCTGAGACTGCACTCGTCATGGAGGGTGCTATATAAATACAAGTTGTTGTTGTTGTAAAGAAGTTTCTTCTGACTTCCCTATTTGATAATCGGTGACTATTTTATATTTATAGTCCCTGGGTTTGGTCTTCCCCACGTGGAAACATCTTCTTTGTATCTACCCCATTAAAACCTTTCATAGTTTTAAAGGCCTTTAATAGATCACCGTTGCCTTTTTCTTTTCAAGAGAAAAGCATCTGAGCTTATCAGCCTTTCCCTCAACCCCTACCTCAACCCCTACTCACCCCCATTTCACACTTTCAACCCCACCACCCCACTTTCAGTCACAAAAACAATCACCTCCATGAAACCCACCACGTGCTCATTGGACCCCATCCCCACCCCCCTCCTCCGCACCCAGCTCCATTTGTTAGCCCCGCTCATTTCTGACACCATTAACCTTTCCGTCTCCTCAGGAACCATCCCTACCTCCCTTAAAACAGCCACCATCACCTCTATCCTGAAGAAACCCTCCCTTGATGCGTCGCAACCATCAAGTTATCGACCCATCTCCAACCTCCCGTTTCTATCCAAGGTCCTTGAAAGAGTGGTTGCCTCCCAGCTCCGCTCTTTCCTTTCAAATCACTCACTCCTTGAACCCCTCCAATCAGGTTTCCGCCCTATCCACAGCACAGAAACTGCCCTGGTTAAGGTCACAAAGGACATCCTAACCGCCTGTGACCAGGGCTCCCTCTGCTTCCTCGTCCTCCTTGACCTGTCTGCTGCGTTCGACACAGTCGATCACACCATCCTCCTTCAACGTCTTTCCTCCCACCTCAACCTTCAAGGCACAGTCCTTGACTGGTTCCATTCTTATTTGACCCACCGTTTACATTTTGTTTCTTCCAATGGCTTTTCTTCAAACCCCCGCACAGTTTCCCACGGCGTCCCTCAGGGCTCTGTCCTCGGTCCCCTTCTTTTCACCCTTTACACGCTCCCTCTGGGCGACGTCATCCGCAGACATGGGGTAAATTTCCACATTTATGCGGATGACACCCAGTTGTACCTTTCTGCCTCATCCCTCAACCCCCAGACAATCGATGTTCTGACAGCATGTCTGTCCGACATCGAATCGTGGGCGAGGGACAACTTTTTGCAATTGAACGTGAATAAGACCGAGGCCCTCCTGATTGGCTCAAGCCAGCGCCTCCGCACATCGGGCGCTGCCAGCCTCAACATCCAAGGCTGCACTCTCCACCTCACAAAGCCAATCAGGAACCTCGGCATCATGTTCGATCAAAAACTTTCCTTCCTCCCCCACATCCGCGCCTTGAGCGGCACCGCCTATTTCCATCTGCGCAACATTGCCAGGCTCCGCAACTATCTTACCCCCCGCGCTGCCGAAACACTTGTGCACGCGTACATCACCTCACGGCTGGACTACGGAAATTCTCTCCTAGTCGGCCTCCCCAGTTCCTCCATTCATAGGCTGTAGGCCATCCAAAACTCTGCAGCCCGTGTACTATCCTGCACCCGTCTCCGCGACCACATAACCCCCACCCTCGCCCGTCTCCACTGGCTCCCCATCCTCCAGAGGATCGAGTTTAAGATCCTTGTCCTCACCTACAAGGCCTTACACGGCCTTGCCCCATCCTACCTAACCGATCTACTCTCCCCCTACACGCCCACCCGGACCCTCCGTTCAACAGGACTTGGCCTGCTCCAAGCCCCCCGCCCGAACCGCCCCACCATCGGAGGCCAGGCCTTCAGTTTCTCCGCTCCCACCTTATGGAATGTCATCCCTCAATCCCTCCGTTTCGCCTCTTCCCTTTCCTCTTTCAAGGCCGGTTTGAAGACTTTCCTCTTCGATCGTGCCTTTTGTTCCACCCCGAACTCTTTTACCTCCCCTTCGTGTTTCACCCCTTCCCAAACACTCCCCTCCCAGCTCGGGTCACACGCCTCTTGTTCAGCGCCTTGGGACGTCCTCCCGACGTGAAAGGCGCTCTATAAATGTAAATTGTTGTTGTTGTTGTTGTATAACCTTCTGTTTCCTATCTCCCTCATGTATTTATCTAGCTTCCTCTTGAATGCATCTATGCTATTCACCTCAATTACTCCTTGTAGTAGCAAGTTCCACATTCCCACCAGTCTTTGGTTAAATGTTCCTCTTTGACTGTGCTTACAGCCACCTCCCCCATCAGCATGGAGTCAGTATCTGCCACTGTTGAGCTTTCTGAGACTGCACTCGTCATGGAGGGTGCTATATAAATACAAGTTGTTGTTGTTGTTGTAAAGAAGTTTCTTTTTACTTCCCTATTTGATAATCGGTGACTATTTTATATTTATAGTCCCTGGGTTTGGTCTTCCCCACGTGGAAACATCTTCTTTGTATCTACCCCATTAAAACCTTTCATAGTTTTAAAGGCCTTTAATAGATCACCCCTTGCCTTTTTCTTTTCAAGAGAAAAGCATCTGAGCTTATCAGCCTTTCCTGATAGGTATAACCTCGCACTTCCAGTACCATTCCTTGAAAATCTCCTTTGCATCTTCTCCAGTGCCTCTATATTCTTTCCATAATTATGGGGACATGTCAGAGATTACAGCACTTGGTTGGACACAGAGGTACTTTGGAGGTTCTGAATCTCTAAGTCAGTTACTTTCATGGTTGTTAATCAAATATAGTGCAGGTGAATTATACACTTGGATCTATTATTAATTCTTCTCTGATCAGTAAATTTACTGCTTGGTCAATTGTGTTTTTGTGTGTGGCTTTTTTTCTGAAAGACCCAGAGCCATACGACAAACGGCAATATTTCTTCAGAATGTCGGAATGGACATGTTGTTTGTTTGAGAGAAGAGTCACAAAGCAACAATTGGTGGCAGCTGAAGATTCCTTTAATTTTGTAAGAATTTGTTTGTAAGTACACATGACTGGTTAGCAATACAATCACTGTACTTCAGCAGAGGATTTTGACATGAGTTTTGATTATAACACAATGAGGATATGGGGAGGAGAAAAGGCAAGTACACAACAAAAAATTACATTTGTATAGAGCCGTTCATATCATGTCCCAAAGCACTGTCAGTATTTCAGCCCCCAGCTGGGGTCGGCATAGGGGTGGGTGGAGGGAAAGTAGGAGAAGGAGGTGGTGGACCGAGTTTGACCGATGACATGGTTGAAGAGGAGGGTCTTGAGGTGAGAATTAAAGGAGGTTAGGGCGGGGGTGATGTGGAGGGATTGTGGGATGGATTCCAAAGGTTGGGGGGAGATTGGCTGTAGTGGTGGGACAGGTGGATCAGGGAACATGGAGCAAGCCGGAGCCCATTAGGCAGAGTGAGTGCACAGGTTGGTAGGGGATTAAGAGGTCATAGGTGTAGGATGGGGCAAGACCATGGAGGGCTTTAAAGGTGAGGATCAGGATCTTGAATTGAATCCTCTAAATGATGGGAAACCAATGGAGTCATGCGATAATGGGAGAGATAGGGTCACATAGCATGGCGTGGGAGAGGACACAGGCTGCAGAGTACTGAATGATCTGCAGCCTATGGAGGGAGGAGTTGGGAAGGCTGATAAGCAGGGCATTGGCATAGTCAATCCTGGACATAATGAATGCACGATTAGTGGCCTGAGGGATGAGGTAGTGGCTTGGTGAGGTGGAGTGTGCATCCATGGAGGTTGACGCTGCCAGTGCTTGAGGTGCAGGGGCGCTGGCACGACCCAATCAGAAAGGTCTCGGTCTTGTTGACATTCAACTGTAGAAAGTTAGCTCTTATTCAGGATTTGATTTCCGATAGCCAGTCTGTCAGGACAGTAGTGGTCCTGGAATCAAGGATGGAGGCAGAAAGATAGAGTTGAGTGTCATCCGCATACACACGGAAGTTGACTCCATGTCTGTGGATGATGTCACCAATGGGGAGCAGATAGATATTGAAAAGGGGCCAAGGAAAGAGCCTTGGGGGACGGCAAATGTGACAGTATGGGGGCTGGTGGAGAAGCCGTCAGTGGTGACAGAGTGAAGACAGTGGGAGAGGTAAGAGTCGACCCAGGCAAGTTTGTCAGGGCTTATGGAGCTTGAGAAGAACATTCTAAGTACCAATAACCTTAGCAGTATTGATCAAAAGCAGAAAGCTAAAAGAACAACATGACAAAGATGAATAAAAAATGCAGACGCTGGTCAAGAGAAGGATTGCAAATCAGAATGCAAACATGTTTTTGTTTCCTGGCTAGAGGACTACACAAGTGTTGCAGATGTGTATTGAAAATGGTCAAGATTTGGGTAAACTCGGGCTGTCTATAGAGAGTTAAATTAGTTAAATTAACTGAGAGTTGTTGAGAGGGAAGTTTCCAATAAAAGAGAAAACCAAAATTCCTGGAGGCAGCTTTATTAATGAAGGTGTTGTGGGAGGTAAATTTAAAGTCAGAGGAAATGATGAAGAAATAATGAGCTGATTGATAGATACAGACATTGATTCGACAGGAGATCATTCACAGTTCAAGCCTTACATCAGGATTTGGAATCACACTGTCTAAGATGACACTCCAATGCAGTGCTGAATTGTAGGAGGTACAGATTCAATGTTAAACTGAGGTCCTGTCTTCCTGTTCAGATGGATGTTAAAGATCCCATGACACCATTCGAAAAGACAAAGAAATTTCTCCATGTGTCCTAGTTAACAAATCCCCCAAATGAAATTGGTCAACTCAGTCCATGGCTATCTGAGAGACATTGCTGTGTGTATAACTGGCTGCCTTATTTTGCCAACACAATAGTCAGTCCACTTTAAGGTATATCCTGTGAAGCACTTTGAGACATCTTGACAACATGATGAGGTGCTGTATGAAATGTAAGGATTATTATTTCATTATTATTACAAAAGGGTACACACAAGTAATGAAAGTCAATAGCGAAAAGTGTGTTTAGAAGTCACTGTCACTTTCTAGATTAAAAAGGTGAACTGAATACAGTAACGAGTTTCCTTCATTATTGAGGTGCTCACATGGTTGTGGTCTTTGTACACAGAACACGACCAAGGTCGTGTTCTATGTACAAAGAAGTACAGCTTCAGACTACTTTTTTGCATTACATTCAGGTTATTTGAAAAAGTAACAACTGCTCCATGTGATACGACTTGCTTCACTGTGAGTGAAAGAAAAATCAATCTAAAAATCATTGAACACAAACGCGTTGAAATTAACAGAGAGATTCCGTTTAGAATCAAAGTTCTGAACAGGATACTCCTGAATTACATAGATAATCTTACAAGAGAAAATTCTAACTGACTGTTGTAGACGAGTACTGTATAACAGTTACTGTTGACACCAGTTATAAACTGAAGGATGTTGTGAAATACACAATCTTGGAAAAGACAACATTTGTTTGGTACAAAGCAGTATTGAAGTCAGATGTTGCTGCTGATCCATTCAATGCTGACCTTTTCTTGCTCAGTCTCCAAATCCAGTCTAACCCTGAATGTCAATTTCATGGGCTCTTGAATGTTTCATGTTCTCTGGTTCAAGATCGTTCTCTTAAAATTTAAGAGTGCAGAATTTTAGAAAACAATCCTAAAATCAGTCTTGGTTTGAAAAATGTTTTTTCTGCATTTCTTTCTTGCACTATGTAAAATCGACTTCCAAATTAATATTGAATTTGAGAATTTTATGGTAATGATCTGATGGCTAAGATCTGAGAAATTTCCAGTCTCTTGCTTTCCTTTCAAATTGCCTACAGCCAGCATCATCAGAGAAACTAAACATTCTGGTGGAAGAGAAAAAATACAACAGCAACAAAATTACGCTTGTATAGCTCATTTCACATCAGGAGGAAGTCCCAAGGCGCTGGACAGTCAATGTGTCAGACGCGAGCTGGGGACAAGTGGTGGGAGGGAAGGGAGTGATTAGGAGTTGCCGATGGGACCATCGAAGAGGAGAGTCTTCAGGCGGGACTTGAAGGAGGCCAGGGGGGGGAGGGGGCGAGGCGGAGTTGCTGATGATCATGACAAGTAATAATAATCGTGACTAGGGTCCGGCGATATATCGGTTATATCCGATATAATTTTCATATCAATATGCCGATATAGGCATTTAAAAAATATTGATATATCAAAAAAAATTGGAATGCGCGCGCACTGAACTACAAGACCCAGAATGCTCATCTCTATACACAATGTACAGACCGAGGTGCAAGCCGCCATATTGTATTCATAGTCCTCGAATACAATATACAGGTATGCAAGAGATGAGGAGAGAGAGAAGGGGTGGGGTGGGGGAGAGAGACTGGGGGAGGGGAGGGAGAGACGGGTGGGGGGGAGAGAGACGGGTGGGGGGGAGAGAGACGGTGGGGAGGGGAGAGAGATGGTGGGGAGGGGAGAGAGACGATGGGGAGGAGAGACGGTGGGGGGGAGAGAGGGGGGTAGAGACGGAGTGGGGGTAGACTGGGGGGATGTGATGACAGACAGACAGACAGACAGACAGACAGACAGACAGACAGACAGACAGACAGACAGACAGACAGACAGACAGACAGACAGACAGACAGACAGACAGAGATTGGGGGGGGGGGTGGTGTGAGAGAGGAGAGAGACACAGAGACACAGACAGAAAAACACAGAGATGGAGAGAGTGAGTGTGAGAGACACACAGAGAGAGAGAGATATTTACCTCCTGAGGAGATAGGCCCCAAATCTCGAATCCCGAATCTCCGAATTCGTGTGCATCTCGCAACGCGCGCACATGCGCAGTACGAAAACCCCCAAAATATCGATATATCGGTATATCTCGATATGAGCCCATCGATATATCTAAATCGGAAAATTTCCATATCGACGGACCCTAATCGTGACATTTAATAAAATGCTTTTCACATCACAACAATATCTCAAAGCTCTTCACAGCGTATATTGTAAAATTTAGTAACTGGCATTTCGTTGACGAATGTGGCTGCCGATTTGAGAACAGCAATTTCTTATAAGCATCCACACAGTGAATGACCATTTTTTTTCCAGGGAACACTTACACTTTTTACACTTACTGTGTAACTGATTACTTTGTACTCTTTGTAACAGCAACCCCGCAGGAAATGTGTCCAGATGGAATCCTGTTTGTTTTTGTGTTAAAAATGCAATCACTGCAACAATAATACTTTCAAAAAGAGTGTTGGACAGTAATTGTCCCTTTCACACCTCCCTGAGAATAAAACGTAGACTTCAAAGAAGGAAGTAATATTTGAATGATATTTTGTGACACCTGTGAAAGTGAAATTTGGCTACGCACTTTTATCTTAACTTTGGATCATCTACCTGTCAGTACACAGCAAATTGTGGCCAGTTGAATCTAAAATAATTGGTACTTCACTCTTATCCAGTGTTGCTGTTGAGCATGACAAAACTGAGCTCTATGGAATGGAAGTCATGTTATATGCTAAATATTGCTTTGTTTCTGACCAGAATGGTACTGTATCTCTATTAAGTATTTTCAAAGATGTACATTTGTTGAACAAAAATTACATTTGTCAGTGTGCTGCCACTCACACTAATGAGAACCTAGGAACAAGATACTGTGTATCCCGGATGAATTTATGTTTCCTTGCTGCAGAAATATTCAGTGCTGTAATTTAAGGGGGCCAGTTTCCAAGGTGAGAGGAAATACTAAAATGGGTATAATATTAGCAAACCAAAATTGTAGTATTATTGTGAAATTCATGGCCGGTGATATTTTTGCTCTTCATAACTCCTGAATGAAATGAATAGTAGGGAGATACGCAGAACTCAACTGTGAAAACAAGAAAGCACTTTTGCTAACTATATTACATTTAAGTTAGAATGAACATTTCTTCTCACATTGCTTCATAAAATTACAAAAATTTGAATCAACTGTAAAACATCACATTAGGTACTCTTCTTTTTTAAACATGCAGAAACTTAGCTGACTTTGAATAGGTAGCTTCACTGCTATCCAATGATTTCAACATGCTTTTGTGCTCTGTCACCAACTAAATCCTCAAGATGCAGACTGCTTTCACCCGCTTCACTCATAATAATAATAATCCTTGCATTTTGATATAGCACAGATAAAACTGCCAGGTCCTTGAAAAATTCTCTCCAAAAGTGAATGCGACCATTCAGTGGCAGCACGTCTTAATAAACCAACATATAATTTAGAAATGAACATGACAGGAAGCTGGTCTGAATGCTTGGTTTGTTGGGGGAAATTATATTTTTTATTAAAAGGAGAGGATCAACAACAACAACAACAAAATTGCACTTATATAGCGCCTTTCACGTCGGGAGGATGTCCCAAAGTGCTGAATAGTCAGGTCAGGACCTGAGCAGGGTGGGGTGGGGGGAGGGTCAGGGGAGGGGGAAGGAGAGAGGGAAGAGTTAGTTGGGGAGCCGAAGGCGCGGTCGAAGAGGAAGGTCTTGAGACCGGCCTTGAAGAAGGAAAGGGAGGAAGCAAGGGGTTGTGGGATGGAGTTACACAGTGTGGGAGCAGAGAGGCTGAAACCCCGGCTGCCGATGGTTGGGCGGTTAGGTGGTGGACGTGGAGCAGACCTGAGTCTGTTGAACAAAGAGTGCGGGCAAGGAGACAGTAGGTCAGAGAGATAGGCAGGGGCAAGGCCATGAATGGCCTTGTAAGTGCGGACGAGGATCTTGAATTCGATCCTCTGGGGTTTGGGGAGCCAGTGGAGACGGGCGAGGGTGGGAGTGATGTGGTCGCGAAGCCTGGTGCGGGAGAGAACACGAGCTACAGAATTCTGAATGATCTGCAGCCTGTGAAGGGAGGAGCTGGGGAGGCCGACAAGGAGAGAGTTCCCGTAGTCAAGCCTGGAAGTGATAAAGGCATGGATGAGAGTTTCGTCGGCATGGGGGTGAGGTAGTGGCAGAGTCTGGCAATATTGCAGAGGTGATGGAAGGCTGTGCCGGTCAGAGTCACTAGGCTGAATGGAGATTTACTTCAATGACATTTGCAAAATGTTTACTTGGAAATGAAACACAGTCCTTATCGGTTTAAATTTGAAATTAGCTGTCACTGCTTTAGTCTGTCACATTGAATAAGTGGTTTGATTTCATATTGTGTGGGAAAATGTGGCAGCCAATTTGTGCATAGCAATGCCCAACAGCTATGAAGTGAATAAACAATTTTTATTTAGGAGAATGTTGGCCCGGGCACCAGGAGAAACTCCTTTCTTTCCTAATGCTGCCATGGAATATTTAACATCCACCTGAACAGACAGACAGGATTTCAGTTTAACACTTCAACTGAGTCTTGTTCGACTCTCAACTTTCTCCCCCATATCGTGCCAAGATCTATCCTGCTTTTCCTCATCTCTGCAACATAGCCTGACTCCGCCACTGCCTTACCCCCATGCCGCTGAAACCATCATAAACTCAAGGCTTGACTATGGATACTCGCTCCTTGTCGCCCTCTCTAACTCTTCCCTCCACAACTTGCAGATCATCCAGAACTCTGCAGCTTGTGTCCTCAGGCTTTGTGATCCCATCATCCCTACCCTTGCCCGACTCCACTAGCAACCCATTCCTCAGAGAATAGAATTCAAGATCCTCTTCCTTACTTTCAAGGCCCTCCATGGCCTTGACCCTCCTGCCTCTCCGACCTGCTATCTCCCGATCAACATGTCAGCTCCCTCGGTTCAGCAGGCTCTGACCTGCTCCATGTCCCCCGCCCGTCCCACCCTACCATCGGTGGCCTGGCTTTCAGCTTCTCTGCCCCCACCCTTTAGTACTCTATCCCACAATTTCTTGGCTTTGCTGCCTCCCTTACCTCCTTCAAGGTATGACTCCAGACCATCCTTTAGCCGCCATGCCTTCAGCCGCCCTCCTACTTCCTGCACCCTCCCTCATCCCAACCCGATACCCCACACTCAGGTCCTGATCCCTGACTGTTCAGCACTTTAGGACATCCTCCTGACTTGAAAGGCACTTTACAAATGTAATTTGGTGTTGTTATTGTTCATTTGAATGATGGCAACACCAACATTGCATTGAAGCACAGATTTCAGCACAGATTTCAAGCTCCCAACATGGAACTTTCTGACTCAGAAAGAAAAGCTGAGCCAACTGAGCTCTTGCTAACACACAAAAAAAAGCCAATGCAAATAGGCGTATACAGATATATAATCATATTTTTCATTGTTACAAAGTTTGATGTGTAAGACCAGACAGCGAGCATTGGCAGATTAATGAATCATGTTGAGTGGATCCCATCTGGAACCAATCCTATTGTTAGTTCCGCACTCCATCTTGTGGACCCAGTCTGTAACCTCATTATCGTTCAAACCCGACATCTGTGCTCTAACTCACTTAGCTTTCACTCACTTCTACAAAATTACACGCCTCTAACACTACCTCTCACCATGAGCCACAGAGACCCTCTTGCGGAGGCTTGATTATGTCACTTCCTACCTCTTCACTGCACAGGCTGTGGACTGTCCAGAATTCTGCAGCTCATTTATTTTCCTATATCAGGCTCTGCAAATCCATTACCCCAAGCTTGTTCTGTCCCACTGGCTGCCCATTCTCAGTGGATTGAGGTCAAGATCCTCATCCATATATTAAATTTCCTCTGTGGTCTCATCCTCTCTGCCTCTGCAATCTCTTTCACCTTTACCAATCCAACTGTTCCCTTCATGGCTGACACTGGCCTACGCCATATCCTCTACTCCCTCCCTCCCACCATTGATGTGCACGCTTTTAGCCACATGGCACTCACTCTCTGAATCTCCATTCCCAGAGCTCCCCAACTTGTTTGCTTTCTCCCATGTTTCAAGGTACACCTCATAATACCTCTTTGACTGTGCTTTCAGTCATCTTTCCTCTCCTCAACCCTCACTCCTCCGGAACCTTCCCCTCCTTTGAGCACCTTACCCTTTACTACCCCTCCAACCTGTCCCTCAAAATTCTCCTTATATATTGTCCCTCCCAAGTCCTTCCCCACCTTCCTCCCCGAGATCTCCACCCTCCTAGATTTCCTTTCCCTCTGATCTCAGTACCTCCTCATCCTAGGTGACTTCAACCTCCACTTGATCCTTTCCTGCTCTACCTCTGCTGACTGCTCCTTCCTCCTCTCCTTGCTGAACCTCTCCATCCACATCCACTCTGCCCACATCCATGGTCTACCCCCTCGACCTGGTGATCACCTGGGGCCTCACTTTCTCAGATATCTCCATCGTTTGGTAATATTGCTCTTCTCTTCGGTGTGACTTTCATTATTTCCTTTTACCCTGCTCACCTTCTTTGCTTTCTTAGCTTTGTTTATTTGATGATGGCCCGAGTGTTCGCATCGCCTTATGTTTTTGTTCCCTCTCCTCCATTCTTGATGGTTACCACCCGATAGTCCGAAGGTTCGATAGTCCGAAGGTTCGTCAGTCCATAGCTTCCTCTAACCCTAACCCTAACCGTAACCCTAACACTAACCCTAATCCCAACCCTAATCCTAACCCTAACCTTTGGACTGGTTAACCTTCAAACTATCGCACTAAATGTTCGGATTAACGAACCTTATTTTCGGACTATCGAGTGGTAATCACGTTAACCGCACCGGGTATAGGAAATTTGTGTGTTCGCACTATCGAACCTTCGGACTGTCGAACCTTCGGACTATCGAGTGCTCCCCTTCTTGACTCCCTTGGCCTCCTCACCTCCCAAACTGCCTTGTATTCCCATAAATCCCCCTGGTATAGCAGGCAACTCTGATCCCTCAAGGCATAAATGCGCACCACAAACACACTTGGACTAAATTAACGGTCCATCAACAGATTTGGTTTGATCACACTTAGACTGACCGCTTCGCCCTCGCCTCTGCCCAATCATCCTTTTACTTCAAGATAATCTT
Source organism: Hydrolagus colliei (assembly GCA_035084275.1). Classification (NCBI taxonomy): domain Eukaryota; kingdom Metazoa; phylum Chordata; class Chondrichthyes; order Chimaeriformes; family Chimaeridae; genus Hydrolagus; species Hydrolagus colliei. The sequence continues at coordinate 108,529,932 of CM068743.1, forward strand.
GGAAGATAAGTACAATTCTAGGATCTTCTTGTCCATCATTAACCATCTCCTCCGCCCACGTTCTTGCACTTTGCCCATCCTTTCCTCCAATTCCAAGGAGATGTCGGACTTGCTCGAATCCAAAATTGAAAGGATTCATTCGGCTACCTCTCCCCTATCCACTGCTACCCACTCACCACCTCCCCCATATGTCCCAGCCCCCACCATCCCTCCCTACTCTGGCTACCCCGTTGACTCTGTCTCCCACTCTTCCCTCACCACCATAATTTTTTAAATGAAACCCTACACCTGCTTCCTCGATGCCATTCCCACCATTCTCCTTACCCTCCAACTCCACCTACTGGCCCCTCTTTTAATAGACATTATCAACCTCTCCTCATGCACTGGCAACATTCCCCCTCCTCCCCCTAAGAACAGATGACATCACTCCCATCCTCAGAAAATCTTTGCTAGACCCATCCCTCCTCGCCAGCTATCACCCTATCTCCAATCTCCCATTCCTCTCCAAGGCAGAGGAGTGAGTCTTTATATCGCTTTCATCTATCGCCATTTCCTCTCGACCCCTCCGATCAAGTTTCCGTGCTGCCCACAGCACAGGAACAGCCCTGGTCAAAGTCACCAAGTACATTCTGAACATCTGCAACCAGGACTCTCTCTGCCTCCTTGTCCTCCTTGACCTCTCTGCTACCTTCGACACAGTCAACCACTGCATCCTCCTACACTGCCTCTCCTCTAAGTTCATCTTTACAGATCTGCATTTGCCTGGTTTGAGTCCTATTTTTCCCACAATCTTTACTTTTGTCGCCACTAATGACTCCTCCTCCAGCCCCCACATTATCACGTGTGGCATCTCTCAGGGCTCTGTCCTTGGGCCTCTCCTTTTTAATATCTATACACTCCACCTTAGTGACATCATCTGCAAACATGGGATCAACTTCCACATGTTTGCGGATGACAACTAACGCTACCTTTCTGCCTCTGTCTTCAATTCCAGGACAACTGGTGTCCTCACCGTTCTGCCTTCAACCACTTCCACAACGTTAGCTGGCTCTGCCACTGTCTCACACCACAGGCCATCTCCTCTCACGCACCAGGCTACGTGACCCTATCACCCCCATTCTTGCCCAACTCCTCCGACTTCATATGGAGGATACAGTTCAAGATCCTGGTATTCACTTTCAAAGCCCTCCAGGGCCTTGCTCCCCTCTACCTCTGTGACCTCCTCACTCACTACCAACCTGCCCTCTCCCTCCATTCTGTGGGCTTCGGCCTGCTTCACATCCCCCAACTTGCCCGCACCACTGTTGGCGTGAAGGCCTTCAGTCATTCTGCACCCACCCTCTGGAACTCCATCCCACAGTCGCTCTGCCTTGTACCCACCCTTGCCTCCTTCAAGACACATCTCAAGACGTGTCTCTTCAACTATGGCTTTCGTCAACCTCAATCTCTCCCTAACCTCCACGTACCCAATCCTGACCCCCAGCTCACTGATTGTCCAATGCATTAGGATGTCCATCTAATGTGAAAGGCGCTACACAAATGTAATTTTGTTGTTGTTGTAGACAAAATATCAAGGGCACATGTGAACTAATGTGGTTACAATTATCAGGTCACAAGGTATTGTGTTTAGTGAAGTGGACCATTAGATCTGGAAATAATCTAACTATGACACTATAATAATAATTTGGTCACTCAAACCAAAACAGTTTCATAGAATCATAGAATTATACAGCACAGAGGGAGGATATTCAACCCATCTTATCTGTGCTAGCTCTTTGAAAAGAGCTGTCCTAATCAATCCCACTCCTTCACTCTCTTCCTATAGCCCTGCAAACCTGTCCTCCCCAAATAATTACTAATTACTAATTACTAATCTACTTTTCTCTTAAATGTTATTAACGAATTGGCTTCCACCACCCTTTCAGGCAACGCTTTTCAGATCCGAACAACTCACTGTGCGAAACAATTTCTCCTCACCTCCCATCTGTTTCTTTTAACAACTGCTTTAAATCAGCGTCTTAAGATTACCAACCCACCCGCCAGTGGAAATAGTTTCCCTTTATTCACCCTATCAAATCCCTTGATAATTTTGAAAAGTCTATTAAGTCTCACCTTAATCTGCTCTGCTCCAAGGAGACTAATCCTAGGTTCTCTAGCCTCATTCCTGGTACCATTCTGGTAAATCTCCTTTGTACCCTGTCTAATGCCTTGACATCCTTTCAAAAGTGTGTGGCTTAGAACCGAACACAGTACTCTAGCTGAGGCCTAAATAGCATTTTACAAAGGCTCATCATAGGAAGCTCTTTATAACAAGAACAACAACAACAACTTCGATTTATATAATGCCCTCCACGCTGGACAGCATCTCAGAGTGCTTCAAAGCCTAGTATAAAGCCTAGTATCCCGTGTGCTTTTCTAACAGCTTTATCTACGTATCCCACTACCTTCAAATATTTACTTATATGAATCCCCAGGATTCTCTGTTCCTTTACTTCTTTTAAGATTCTACCATGTAGCTTAGGTTGTACCTCCTTATTTTTCCTCCTAAAATGCATCACTTTAAACTTCATCTGTTTGTCAGACACTGCTGTGTGCAATTGCCTGTCATGTTTTGCCCAGGAAACACACAGTCACTAGATTTAGCAGTACAGTATTGCTTCAGTGAATTGCTTTGATATGTCTCAAAGATGTGATAAGGCATTATATCAAATGCAAGGAATATTATTACAAATTTTGGCTGCTCCCAGCTGCAGTTCTTCTGCGTCATTCACTGGCGTGCATTGTTTACATAAGTGTAAACAATCAGCTCACTGTAAACAGGCTGAAAATAAAAGACCAGGAAATCACTCATCAATCTCCATAAAATAAGGAAGGGAATATATCAACAAACTCACCAACCCCTTCCCCAATTTAAGAATAACTTTTAATTAGAAATGCTAAACAAATATTATAAATTTATAGATATATAATGTATGTACACACACATACTTATTACTGTTCAGTGATAAGTAACAGAATTAAACATACTTGGAAAAAATGAAGGTTTTACCAATAATCTGCTTTGCTTTGTTTTCACTGCTATTAACTGCTGGCCATTTTTTCTAAGCACACAAACATTGTGACTTAACAGCCTACTTTTTTTAAATATTGCTATAAATGTTTCATACAATCTCATTATTTTTTCTAGTCATGTTGTAAACTTAAGTGAACTTACATTTTGTGAACTTTAGCTATTGAATGCTAAATTGAAAAGTTTTAAACTTTAAAATTAAGGTGAAAATGAGAATCTGAAGGACAATGCTTTTTTTTTGTTCTTTTTTCACATGAAAAATTCAATTTGCAGCAGAAATGATTGTGAACATTTAAATTATGTGTGACCCGCCTGGGCTCGTAATTCAACAACAAGCAAAACTAGATTGCTACGCACTCACAAAGCAACTGTGATTAATCTTCTGAACAAGAAAATATGTCTTGAGGATATTTTTTGGAGATTGATACTGGAAACAATGCAGCTAGGAACACTGATAATGACATATAAATGTAGCAACTGGTAAAATTATGGCGTACATTTGCTGAAATGGATCTAGTAGTTTCAATATCATGTACAATTTAAAGAAAATGTCACTGAATATGACAGGAGCACTTTACGTGTGTCAACCTCAGTTGGTAGCACTCTTTCCTGTAGGTCAGGAGGTTTGTGGATCTAAGCTCTGCATAAGGACTTTGAGCTCTGCTGTGCACAATTAGCTGATAAATTTCACTCACAAAATATACAGTCACTCCACTTTACAGTTTACAGTATTCTGTGAAGGGCTTTGAGACATCTCAAAAATGTGACAAGTTACTATACCAAATCCAACATTTTTTTATTATAAGAAACATTTTGAAGTCATGATAAGGTGCTATATCAAATGCCACAAATATTATTATTGTACAGTCTTATACTGGCACTGCAGATCAGTGCTGCGGAGGTGCTGCATTGTTAGAGGAACCATCTTTCGGATAAGGTATTAAACTGAGTTTTGATGGGCAGATGGAATTAGATTAGAAGATCAGCCATGATCTTATTGAATGACGGGGCAGGCTCGAGAGGCCAAACAACAACAACAACAACAAATTACATTTATAGAGCGCCTTTCACGTTGGGAGGACGTCCCAAGGCGCTGCACAGGAGGCGTGTGACCCGAGCTGGGAGGGGAGTGTTTGGGAAGGGGTGAAACACGAAGGGGAGGTAAAAGAGTTCGGGGTGAAACAGAAGGCACGATCGAAGAGGAAAGTCTTCAAACTGGCCTTGAAAGAGGAAAGAGAAGAGACGAAACGGAGGGATTGAGGGATTGCATTCCAAAGGGTGGGAGCGGAGAAACTGAAGGCCCGGCCTCCGATGATGGGGCGGTTCGGGCGGGGATCTTGGAGCAGGCCAAGTCCTGTTGAACGGAGGGTCCGGGTGGGCGTGTAGGGGGAGAGTAAGTCGGTTATAAAGGGTGGGGCAAGGCCGTGTAAGGCCTTGTAGGTGAGGACGAGGATCATGAACTCGATCCTCTGGAGGATGGGGAGCCAGTGGCCAAATTTGGAGTAGCCAAATAGCCTACTCCTCCTTATTCTTATGTTCTTATGTTCTGATAGATCTTAAAGACCGCATGGCACTATTAACAAAAAGGAGTTTCTTCCAGGGTCCAAACCAATAATCCTCCAGATAAAATTGATCATTCACATCATGGCTGTTTGTGGGACATTGCTGTATGCACATTGGCTGCCATGCTCTACAAAACACACAATCACTACACTTTATAATAAATCCTGTGAAATGTTCTGAAAGATTTTGTTGCAGTGATAAATGATAAGATTATTCCAAGATATCCTTAATATTGATTCAAACATAATTGCCTAATCCAGGCAATTATCTTGTCAGTGCATTTGAGACCTCTTCTAGTTGTTGCATGATTTGCTGCTCCTCAGATAACCAACAACAACAACAACAACATTATAGTTAAAGAGCACCTTTCATGTTGGGAGGAAGTCCCAAGGCGCTGAACAGTCAGGGGTATGGAACCGAGCATGGGGGAAGATCAGGGTAGGGGGGAGGGAGAGAGGTAGGAGGGCGGCAGAAGGCACGATCGAAAAGGAGATCTTGAAGGAGGCAAGGGAGGACGCAAGGTCAAGGGATTGTGGGATGGAGTTCCAAAGGGTGGGAATAGAGCGACTGAAAGCCCGGCCGCCGATGGTAGGGCGGGTCAGGCCGTAGACATGGAGTACACTGGAGCCTGCTGAACAGAGGAGGTGGGCAGGTTGAGAGGTAGTCAGCAGGTCAGAGAGATAGGAGGGTCAAGTGCATAGATGAAAGTAAGGACGAGGATGAAAGTAAGGACAAGGATCTTGAATTCGACCCTCTGGCAGATGGTGAGCCAATGTAGCCCGGCGAGGATGGGAGTGATGGGATCACTGAGCCTAGTGCAGGAGATGGCACGACCTGCAGAGTTTTCGTTCATCTGCAGCTTGTGAAGGGAAGAGCTGGGAAGGCGGGTAAGGAGGGAGTTTCCATAGTCAAGCCTTGGTGTGACGAATGCATGGGTGAGGGTTTCATCAGCCTAGCGGTGAGGCACTGGCGGACTCTGGCAATGTTACAGAGATGATGGAAGGCAGTTGTGGTCATGACGCGGATGTGGGGGATAAAGGACAGTTCAAGGTCAAACAAGACACCCAGGTTCCTGACTGGCTGTGAGATGGAGAGTACATCCACGAATGCTGATGCTGCCAGCATCTGAGGTGCAGAGGCACTGACGCAAACCAATCAGGAGGGCCTTATTCTTCAGCTGAAGAAAGTTCATATCATAGAATCTATATCATAGAATCTTACGGAACAAAAGTAGGCCATTCGGCCCATCGAGTCTGTGCCAGCTCTTTGAAAAGATCAATTCAATCCCACTCTCCAGCTCTCTCCCCATAACCACGCAAACCTATCCTCCCCAAATAAACATCTACCTCTCTTTTAAAAGTTATTATTGAATCATCCTCCACCACATTTTCAGGCAATGCACTCCAGATTTGAACTCACTGAGTGAAACAAATTCTCCTTACCTCCCCTCTGCTTCTTTTAGAAACTATTTTAAATCTGTGACCTTGAGTCACTGACACACCCATCAATGGAAACAGTTTTTCCTTGTTTACCCTATTGAATCCCCTCATGATCTTGAAAACCTCTATTAGGTCTCCCCATAACCTTCTCTGCCTGAGAATAAACTTAGCCTCTCCAGCCTTTCCTCATCACTGAAGTCCCTCATTCCTGGTACCATCCTGGTAAATCTTTCAATGCCTTAACAACCTTCCTAAAGTGTGGTGACCAGAATTGAACACAGTACTCTAGCTGAAGCCTAATCCAAGTTTTATAGAGGTTAGTCAGAACTTCCTGACTTTTGTACTCTATGCCCCTATTTATAAAGCCTTGTATCTTTATAAATGCTATTTATGCTATACATATGCTATTTTAACAGCCTTGTCTACCTGTCCTGCCACCTTCAAAGAATCACTTACACAAACCCCATTAACCTCCTTCACTCCTTAAAATTTGGTTACCTCCCGATAGTCCAAAGGTTCATCAGTCCGAAGGTTCGATAGTCTGAAGGTTAGTCAGTCCGAAGCTTTCCCTAACCCTAACCGTAAACCCTAACACTAACCCTAACACTGTTCGGATTAACGAACCTTATTTTCGGACTATCAAGCGGTAACCACGGTAACCACCCCGGGTATAGGAAATTTGTTGTGTTCGGACTGTCGAACCTTTGGACTATCGAACCTTCGGGCTATCAAACCTTCGGACTATCAAGTGCCCCCCTAAAATTTTACTATCTAGCCTATATTGCCTCCCCTCATTTCTCCTCCCAAAATGCATCACCTCACATTTCTCCACATTAAATTTCATCTGCCACATGTCTTCCCATTTTGCCATCATCCAGGACTCGATGTCAGGCAGGCAGGCAGTCAGGGTGCCGATAGCGCTGGAGTTGAGGGTGGAAGCGGAGAGATAGAGTTGGGTGTCATCCACGTACATGTGGAAATTTACCCCATGTCTGCAGCAGACGATGTCCCCGAGGAGAGCATGTAGAGGGTGAAGAGGAGGGGATCAAGGACAGAGCCCTGAGAACACCACATGAGATGCTGCGGGGCTAGAAGAAAAGCCATTGTCAGACACAAAATGGAGACAGTGTGAGAGATAGGACCTGAACCAGTCAAGTATAGAGAGCTCAGGAAAGATGCCCAACAGAAAAAGCAGCTTGCTGAATGCACATAATAGAAAATGGAAATACATTTAAATACAATATTCATTGTAATAAATAACCCACTCTGTCACGAATTGCCTGAATTTGAATATTAGTCGGATTATATATACTTTTCATAAATAAATGGTTGCCATATTTATAATGTTTTATGATGTCAAACTCTCTCCTCTCTTTTCACTAGTTCCTCCAAATAACCACGAGGTGAATGACTAATTATTTTGAAGAGTTGTGGGTAGAGCATTGGGAGAAAATCCCTTCCCCTTTCATGAGATTCATGCGATCTTTGTTATTTATCTGTGCAGGCAGAATGGGCTCCTCTGTTAACATCTCATCTGAAGGACAGCACCTTAACATTATACAATTTGATCGTATCACATAATTGAAATGTTTCAAAGGATAACTTATAAAGTAATGTGTCTGTATGCGTTCTTTGTGCCAACCTGCAGTAATGCACTGGAATTGTCAGCCTGGAATAAGTCCCAGTTGGGGATTGAACCCACAACCTTCTGACCCAAAGGTGAGAATACTGCTAACTGAGTCAAGCTGATTCATAAGAGGGATATCACAAACCTTTAGTGAATGCAGCTTTAATTTTTTGTGACGTTGCCTTATCAAAACTAAAATGTAACACATTATAGAACTACTTTAGTTCTATGCTCAGTCTATATTTGCCAAGTGGATTTCTGAGCCTCCCTCCCAATCCCATATCCCATTTGGGATTTATTGTTGCCTAACTCAGTAGCCCTTGGCACATGCATGTTGGAGGTGTATTGGTGCCTGAATGTGTTACATCGCCACAGTCTTAAAAAACTTTGTTGTCAAAAAAGTAACTAAACCAAAACAAATCTTAAAGCAAAACACGAATTCTACATTCCCATTGTTACTCATTATTACATCTCAGGCTGCAGTGAAGGCTAAGTGGTCGGGCTTAGGAAAAAGAGCTCCAGCTTCCCCATTTGGGGCACTCTGTATCTTGTCTACAAATGCATCGTGCTGAAACAAGGTAGAGCGGTTTTCTTTGTGAATGATGATACTTTCAAATCACAGCCATTCAAGGTTCCTTCGTACTGTTCAAAGCAAGGCAGAGCAATTCCTTGTGACTCAGAGCTTGACAGCCAGAGTGGACTGAATTGAGTCAAAGTGATACAAAAACAAAAGTTGCTGGAGAAACTCAGCAGATCAAACAGCATCCATGGAGAAAGGAAAAGGAGACAACATTTCGGATCCACAACCCTTCGTCAGGACTGGATACCTGCTGATGCCAAATCAAATGGAACAACCGCAGTGGTTGTATGTTAATTGCTAAACACTTTGCAAACATTTCCACAATCACTGCTGTATTTTGGGAGTATTGAAACCATTGTAAATGGTTAACAACCTGCAGTGACTTGTCTTTCAGAAATCTGAATCAGCGTGTCTTCTAAATTGACAATATATTACAGGATGACACACCAAGTTGAAATAATCGGGCCTCATTATTAAAAGTTTGAATAGAAGAATCATCAGTTGAGCAAATGGCATACACAATATCTGACTTTGTGCTATTCCACTATTCCACAGGAGGACATTGTGCAATCATGCAGATTCACTTATGTATTTGTTGCTGGCCACTGTCGCCATGGTAATGTCCAAACCAGCAACGCTGTGACCTGTCAATCGGAAACTGTGCTAACATTGTCATTTACTTTCCTGGTGATCAATCTTGGTGATAGTAACAGTTGTATTTAATATACTTTGGTTTAGTTGTTTATTGTTTCTGATCTTATAACAATAAAGTACAGAATTTACAGATAATTCCCTATAGGTGGGTTGCAATTCATTTTAAAATTAAGTTTGCGAGGCACTGTTTGACTCCTTCTTTTCAATTGAAAAGAGTGGTGCCCAACATAGACAATATTCTGTATACACATCGAGGCTGCTGGATATGTCTGAGTGAATTGCATGTTCCAATTTAATCGATGAGCTTAGATTAAATCACAAACTGGGAGAGCAAAGGCCAAGTGTTTTATCAACATTTTATCCATGAGATTGGATTATTACTTTGAATTAACTTGAATATGCTTGTAATCTTACACAAAATAAAGATACAATTTCCTGCTATTTTGAAATTGCTTTCAATACCATTGTCATGGTTGATAGGCAGGAAGTACTTAATGCTTCCAATTCAATGTACGCTACAAGGCTTAACCCTATACCTTTCCTGTAAATTCATAAATTATTTCAGGTATAATAATAATCCAGCCATAATAATAATCCTTCAATTTGATATAACTCTTGTAATGCCAAAATGGTCTATAAGTAATTATTGACAAATACAATGATTAGGTAAATACAGGCAAATGTCAAAGCCAGTTTACACCGAACAAAGATCCACAAACAGCTTTGAAGTGAATGATACATTTGTCTGAAGGATTTGTTAGCCAGGATACCAGGGAAAATTAGCTTTTCTTTTACAAAGTTTAAACATGTGCAGATTTAAGACCATTTAAAGTGACGAACACTGGCTAACCTCTGCCTGAAACCTCCACCTGATTGGGAAAATAGTGTTTCTGGGTCATGTAGAGTGTGCACTTCACACTATTTCAGCAGATCCTGGTTGGAAAATATATATTTCATCAATTCATGACATTAAAAGCCAGTCCAGGAGCTAAAATTTAAACAATCTAAACAACAAGTTGATCGATCTGGAAAAGGAGCAGAAGAGAGGAACCATTCAGAAGCTCTAGGAATTTTCTCTTCACAATTAATGTTAAACACCGTATGATTGCAAATGTTGTCCTTATAAGTAGTACTATCAATAGTTATTACCTCAACTGTTATAAACCCCACAAAATTAATCTTGTATTCCCAAGGAAACTTTAACATCCACCCCAAGAATAGGACAGGACCTCAGTTTGCTACCTCTTCTGAAAGAGTGTTATGTATGACAATGCAACCTTCCAATAACAACAACAACAACAAAATTACATTTGAATAGCTCCGTTCACGTCAAGAGGACATCTCAAGGTCCTGGACAGTCATTATTTCAGACCTGAGCGGAGGTGGAGAGGATGGAGAGAAAGGAGGGATTTGGGGTGACCAACAGGACCATTGAAGAGGAGGGTCTCGAGGTGGGTCTTAAGGTGGCCAGGGAGGGGGCGAGGCGGAGGTACCGTGGGATGGAGTTCCAGTTGTTGGGGGTACAGTGGCTTAAGCTCGCCTGTCAATGGTAGGGCGGGTGGGGTGAAGGATGTGGAGCAGGCCGGAGCCTGCTGAGCAGAGGGAACGGCCAGATTAGTAGGGGGTTAGGAGGTCACAGATGGTATTGGCATAGTCGAGTTGGGATGTGATGAAGGCATGAATGAGGGTTTCAGCGGCCTTGGGGGTGAAGTAGTGGTGGAGTCGGGCAATATTGCAGAGGTGAGGGAAGGCAGAGAGGGTCATTGCTTGGATGTGGGGGAGGAAAGACAGTTGAGGATCAAACAAAACACCTAGGTTCCTGACTGGTTTGGTGAGCTTGAGTGTACAACCATGGATGTTGATGCTGCCAGCACCTGCATTTGTTTCAAAGCAACACAAATTGGAAGTAAAGCACCCAGAGCTTCAAATTGTGGCACTCTACCCACATTACTGGACTGCGGAACCTCATGAAATGTCAGCATCACTCCATGAAGGGACATGGCACTATTACGCATAGTTTGACACAATTTGTGAACTGAAGCAACCTTCCATCTACTGGATAAGGATTGATGACTGCTCTTAACCGGATTTAACACCAGTGCAGCCATAGAAGCCACAGAGAGAACTATGGCTCATCATACTTGGGCTAGCTCTGAAATAATATGAGAAGCAATACTCCTGTCCTTCCCCCATGCCCTTTTATATTTCACTTTTGGGGATATTTATTATAAAAGCTAATATACTGTACTATCTGGGAGTTCTACATTCTAACAACTGCCTGTCTAAAACAATTAGTCCAAATCTTTCCCTTGTTCTCTGGTAATTACTTTAAATCTATGCCCCTGGTTACTGATTCACCAACCCAGTGGGAATAATGTATCCATTTATGTTATCAAAAACACTCATAATTTTTAAAACCATTATCTTGTCTACTATCAAGATCTCCAAGTGTGCAAGGTGCCATAACAATTTACTTTGGTTTCTAATCATTAATCAGATTTTGTCGCATGCTCCACTTTGAATCATTTTCAGATTTTGATATTGTGGCTCCAGATTATGTATATCAACGGAGAAAAGTATTGCTCATATGACTGACCCCTGGTGGATGCCACAGTTCAGAACCTTCAGTCTGGAAAAGGTATCCTAATTCTGTTTTCTGCCCTTGAATCCACCATTCTGTCTGTGTTGCCACATTTTCTTTAATAACATGCACCTGAATTATTTCAACAAGCCCCCTATGTGGCATCTTGTCAAATCCTGTCTCTATTCCTCTGGTGGGTGAGTTGGTAACCAGAGGCCACAGATTTAAGATAATTGCCAAAAGAACTGTAGGAGACAGGATTTTTTTTATTATCCAGAAAGTTGATACAATCTGGAATGTACTGCCTGCAAAGGTGGTGGAAGCAGATTCGAAAGTAGCTTTCAAAAAGGAATTGGGTGGGTACTTGAAAAGGGAAAATATAATAGGATTATGAAGACTGAGGGAGTGGGATAGCTGTTTCAAAGAGCTGGTACAAGCACAGTACTGTAGATCGATTGGCCTCCTTCTGTGCTGTAAGATTCTATGATTCTATGATCTATCCAGAATCATAACAAGTAGCTTAAAGGAGAAGACAGTGACACAACCTTAGAATTCCAGACTTTATGAACTTTCCCTGTAAAAATTAGGAAAACCATTGTGCATTACTGGTTACCTCTGAAAACAAACTAACAATGTAAAAGTGGTATTCTTTAAATGTTTTGGGAAATCTGATCAAATAAGGTGTTAAACCACTGTGATATTTATCAAATGAGTTAGCAATATCAATAGAAATAAGTTTTTGATCAGCCATTGCATTCATAAGTATATTATTTTCAAGATACAATATACTGTAGTATGTTAAATTCAGTGAAAGACACAATCTGAGTAGGTATGGAAGCAAAGTGCAGGTTTTGTCATTGCTGCTTGAAGCTGAAAGAAAATAATAACAATTCCTGTAATTGACATAACACATAAATGTCTCAACATTTTTTAATGGTGTCGTGACTGTGTTTTTGTAGGCAAGTTGCACACAAGAATATCCCACAAACAGCAATGAAGTAAATAATTTATTTCATATGTGGGATGTTGGATAGGGCATTGGAGAAACTTCTCCATTTGAATAGCCTTAGGTGATCATTAACTCCACCTAAACAGGACACCTCTGACAATGCAGCACACCCCCAGCACCTTATTCGTGAATCAGCCATCAGTTAAAAGTTCACATTGACCGGAACATTACTTTTTGGCCTAAAGGTTTTCAACAAAGCCAAGCTGATGCTCAAATGAAATAATATGCGATGTAGGGTTAAGAATATTTTTATTGATCGAGTATTTTGGATTATGAAAGAGTGGTGTAATTTTGCCTGGTTACTTTTAATAGCAATTTAAAATATATATTATAGGGAGAATAACCAATTGGTTCTTTGGGAACTGTGTAACAATCTAAACTACTTATTTACATGGTTCACTTGTTCACATCAGATCATTTGAATAACTGAAGAACCCATAGATAACTCTTACAAATTGAAATTGGATGAATTTTGATTATTCTATTAGCCTCATTGAATAGATGTGTGCAGTTCTAGTTAGTGCTGCAAGGTGGCGTAGGTGTTGTAGAAAAATGTAGATTCGAAGATGCTAAATATGCATACTTAATATATTCTAGTGAATTGTAAGACTGTGTTTAAAAAGTTTTTCACTCAAAGTGACTTGTACAGTAGAGATGTGTGGTTCAGCAGACGAGTTCCAGAAGTTGATTTCAGTCTAAAAATAGGATAGTACGTGATATTTGTGGGTCAGCCGGTTGCCTGACACATGCGGAAACTCATCACCTAGGTGGGGTTCCTGTTTATCTAATTCTGGAAAGTATTAGGCTCCCGTTGGCAATAGCAGAGGTGTGGCAATAGCCCAGAGTGTGTGTTGGGTACTGCTAGAGTCTAACCAGCTAAAATCACAGCTTTCCATATGGGTTGTAGGTAGTGTCCAGCGATATATCGATATATCGGTGTAATTTTTCATATCGATATGCCGATATTAGAAATTCAAATATATCGGTATATCAAAAAATTTGATATAAAAAATATTGATATATTGCAAATATCGGTATATTGTGTCCGGCGATATATCGATATATCGGTTATATAGGTATAAAGCGAACTTTTTCAACTTACCTTGTCGCCAACATTGCAAACCTCCTGGGCCTACAACACGGAATGTGCGTGCATATCGGAATGCGCGTGCATACACAGGATAAAAAAAAGGCGATATCGATATATCGGTATATGTAGATATAAGCCAACCGACATATCGATATCAGAAAATTTCCATATCGATAGACCCTAGTTGTAGGTTGTAAGGTTCCTTTGGGTTGTAGGGTTAAACAAGTGCTGAGTAGGATGACTTCCTGCCTCCAGTGACTGGTCTGTCCTTCCAAGGACTGCCAATGAACCACAATGGCTATGCTGTCATTAGCAGTACCCGGGAATACTGCGGGCCCGACCTGCTCAGGAACAGGACTATTGAGAGCGCCACAGAGGGCTGGCTCAATTCCAAGATGCTGTTCCCAAACAAGTCATCTTGAAACCAGTTCAGCTCCAAGGAGACCCTGCTTACCTTCTTCCTAAGGAGGATAGTCATTTGACATCCAACAAACATGGGTTTGAGTCCCCACTAATAATAATCCTTGCATTTGATATAGCGCTTTTCACATCTTATCGATGTCCCAAGCTCTCCACAGAATATACTGTAAAGTGAATTGACTATATTTGTGGGCGAATCGCGGCAGCCAATTGCGCACAGCAGTGTCCCACAAATAATCATGGATTGAAATGACCAATTTTATTATTGTGTTTTTTTTTGATGGATTATTATTAGGCATGTGGAGTAAGAAAACTTGCCCAAGATTTCGCCCTAACCTGCCTGGATTCGAACCCAGGTCTCCCCAGCTTGGTCTCCCCAGCTTGCAAGACAAGTGCTCTAACCACTAAGCCATAAGAGCTCCACTAGGTGGACACTAAGTACCAGGAACTCCCTGCGAGCTTCCCAGTGGATGACAAAGATCAGCAAGAAAAGGACAACAGAGCTCATTTTAACCAGGGAAGACATATGGCATACGGGGCATTTATGTTTGGTGGCTGTTCAGTGATTATGTTTTCAATCGTGAAGATGTTTTTCTGAAACAATGAGGCTCCTCTGATCATGACTGATGTTCACCTGCATTCTGAGATGTCATTCATCCATTGTTTTTTATTTTTCACTTTTGTTAACCATCTTACATTTTGTAAACTTCATCTAGCAACATAGGAGTGTAATTTCTTTTGAAGTTTAATCAATACCAAGTACTGCAAGGATCACAGTGGGAACATGTCACTACTCATCCCTAAATGTTTGGCTTGTCACTTTATCTTTCCTAAGTATAATCTGCTTTGAATTTACTTGCATTATGTCTTTCAATCTCTGTCAACTGATTGTGATGGGTAGTAGTGCTCTCTGAATTGCACGAAAAAGGTATAAGAAACCAATTTCTATAAACTCCTGAGTGGACGTTTGCTGGTCACCAGTCTGAAATAAAGAACAACGGTAAAGGACAGGACATGATGGGTTAAAGAGATGTTAGTGGTGAAAACAAAGGGGAGGAATGCAACAAAAATGGAGAGAAGAGGTGGTAAGAATGTAAAACAAAGTGTGTGTGTGTGTGGGGGGGGGGGGGGGGGATGCAAAAGAACAGGCAGACCAGATGGTCACAGAAGAGGGGGAGGGGAAGAGGGAAGGTGAGCTGTTATGGCTTAAAATTATTGAAATTTTGAGGACCGAGGGCTGTACTTTTTTTTCAGTTTAAAGCACTAAATTGTGTGATCGTAACTTTATATGAATAACATTACATTTTTCAGTTAGACAATTTATTCTACGATTGCAATGGAGGAATTTGGCTTATGTATTTTTGTATATTGATAATAATCCCTCAAGAAAAGAAACAATAATAAATTGATCACTCCATCTAAGACTGTTTGTGGGACACTGTTGTGCACAATTGGCTGCTGCTTTTCATCCACAAATATACAGTCAATTCATTTTAAAGTATATGAAGGATTTTGAGATGTCTAGAAGATGTAAAATGCACCACCAACAGCAACAAAACACTTATATAGCGCCTTTCACGTCGGAAGGACGTCCTAAAGCGCTGATCAATCAGGTCTGGACCTGAGCTGGTGGTGGGGGGGGGAGGGTTGGGGTAGGGGGAAGTAGAGTGGGAGAGGGGGAAGAGTTAGTGGAGCAGCTGAAGGCCAGTCAAAGACGAAGGGCTTGAGACCAGCCTTGAAGGAGGAAAGGGAGGAAGCAAGGCGGAGGGGCTGCGGGGTGGAGATCCACAGTGTGGGAGCAGGTAGGCTAAAAGCCCTGGATGGAGGAGATGGTTGGTGGTGGAGAAGAGAAGCCAGGGGTTGTCCTTCGCCTCCAGGATTATCATGAAGTAGAAGGATAATTTGGCGGAGGATAGGGCGGAGCGGTAGGAAGATGTGAGGTCCAGCCAGATATGCCGGTGGGCCGTGAGGCTGGATTTGAGCCAGGTGTGTTCAGCAGCCCGCACGTGGCCCTTGAGGGAACAGAGGTGGGTGGTGAACCAGGGTGAGGTTCAGGAGTAGGAGACAGTTCGGGAAGTGAGAGGGGCAAGAGTGTTGAATGTGGTGGAGAGAGTGTTGCTGAGCAGGGTGAGTGCAGAGAATGGGTTAGTGCAGGAGGTGGGCCAGAGGGAGAGGAGTTCAGAGGACTCGAAGGCAGCGTAGAGAGTTTGTGGGGGGATCTTTTTCCATGGGCGGTAGAAGATGGTGGTAGCTTTGGGTGTAGAGGGGAGAGTTCTTTCAACTCTTAGAGGAGTTGAAAGAAATGAAGTGGTGGTGAGAGATGGCCTTGTCAGAGATGGTGACATCCGAGATGCTGAGGCCCCGGGTGATCACCAGGTCAAGCGGGTGGCCGTGAACGTAGGTGACAGAGTGGATGTGGAGGGAGAGGATGAGAGAGGAGGGAGGAGAGTTCTGAGGAGGTGGAGCAGGAGGAGGTGAAATGGAGGTTAAAGTCGCCGAGGATGATGAGGCAATCGGAGGAGGAACAGAGGAAGGCAAGGAGAGTGGAAAAGTCAGAGATGAAGGTTGGGGAGAGTTTGGGGGTACAGTAAACTAGGAGGATTTTGAGGGAGAGATGGGAGGAGTGGTAGAGGGTGAGGTGTTCGAAAGAGGGGAAGGAACCAGAGGAGTAGACAGATAGGGCAAGTGGCGCCCTATAGATGAGGGCCAAGCCACCGCCGCGGCGGTTGGGGCAAGGGATATGGTGGGAGGTGTAGCCAGGTGGTGTAGCCTCTGTGAGGGGGGAGGTGTCCCCTGGGGTGATCCAGGTTTCAGTGAGGGCCATGATGTCAACATTCTCATCGAGGATGAGATCGTTGATGGCCAGGGTCTTGTTGCAGATGCAACCATATCAAATGTAAGGATTATTATTATGTTTATTCCAAGCCCTTGGAGTGGCAATTGAACTCTTCTTCACCAAATACCATCTTAAAATTATTTTTAAATGGTAAAATTAAATGTTGGATTGTTGCCCTGGGTGGCCAGGTAAAAGATCTCAGATCCTTGCTATCTGAAAATAACTGGGGCAGCTGTTTGGAGTGTGATGAGCCAGTGAGGGAAACTGTTATCCAGAAGAGGTGTTTAGACTCAAACATGTTGTTAACTGTAATTTCTAGTTGATAGGATGTTCCTTAATTTTTCCAGTAACAATTAAGGAATGCAGTGCATTTACGAATACTGAATTTTCCATTAAAAGAAACGTATAACCTTAAAATATGTTATTGTAGCTTTACAATGTTTAAGTAGAAACCGAGTCACAAGATTGTGGGTTTAAGCCCCACATGTTGGGATTTTGTATTCATAGTCCAAGCCAGGGGTCTCCAACCAGTTGATTATAATTGACCAGTCGATAGCGATCAAATTCCTGGAGTGTCAGGAAATGGCCTGGCAAAGTCCCGCACTAGTCCAGGAAAGGTTTTACCAAAGTTCTAGTAGCTGCTGAATCGCAATACCCATGATGTGGCCATCATCAAAAAAGTTCAATAAGAAAATGTATTGGTTGATCAACCTAAAATTTGGGGTTTCGCGATCACTGGGCTCACACTCCAATGACATAGTGGTCAAGTATTGCATTGTTAGAAGTGTTGTCCATTGGATGAGATATTAAATCGAAGTCTGCCTTTTCAGTTGGATGTTAAAGATCTCATTGCACTGTTTGAAAAAGGGAAGGAATTTCTCCTGGTGTCCTGGCCAGCAATCTGAAAAGATGAAAATAAAGGTTATCAAAAATGGTTATTCATGAGACAATATTTTGCACAAATTGGCTGCCACAATTGTCGTCATCTTGAAGACTGTAATCAATGGCCAAGGCTTCAGTTACAATGTCCTATCGCATCTTGTGATGCACTCAGAGATGTTAGCTTGCGTGTTTACCCAGAGACTAATTCGTTACCCAGTGGGTACTCAACAACTTAAGCGGCTTACCAAGAAGGTGGTTTGGCCAGTACACTGAACACATTTAAAAGTCGGCTTGATCCTGTGATGGGAGAGTGGTAGGGTAGGTATTCTGAAAGGATGAGATCAAATGGGCCATTTTCATCCAAACTATTTTTGTGGTCTTGTAGGGCGCTTGTATAAATGCAAATTGTTGAATTATTCTCTGTCTTTCAATAAGATACATTGAAAATGTATCCAATAACTCTTTAAATACTGTACTATTACAACAAAATTCAAAAATATGAATAATATAAATAATGAAATACAAATATAACATTAAAAAAATCTAGAAAATCCACAAAATCGTGTTATGATGATTTTTAAATGCACAATGACAAATTTGTTCGCTATAGTTGAAAGAGAACATCAACCAAGGCCACATTTGTGTGAACAATGGATAATAACTCTATGAGACTGCAAATCTAATTTTCACTGTCAGTGAATGAACCCCTCGACAGAATATTTTATGTGTTATTTGTGGTCGGTACATTTATCCACAAAGATAAAGCATTTTATCATGTTCCATCTGGATAATGAAGTAACAATGTAACACGTCTGTTGCAATCCATTGGGCATGCTTTGTATGGCTGTATGGCACAAGTAAATTAACACGTTTTATTTATGTAAATTTATTGGGTGTGGAAAGGTGTGAGTGATATAATTTCTCACTTTTATTGCAAATCTGTTGGTTCGAGGCAAGGAAATTGTGACTCACAATTCTTTCAACAACTCAGAATTAGTTTGATGCAGCACAATCAGGTTAGAACAAGTGACGATACATTGCACAAAGCTTGGCAATTTACATTTGAAGATCCATCCAAATGAAAGGAGAGCAACAATAACAGCAGAAGCTAGAATCAGGGCGCAGGACATCTTGTTAACATTTTTAACTCATGGTTAATCACCTCGCGGCTGGACTACGGAAACTCTCTCCTCGTCGGCCTCCCCAGCTACTCCATTCACAGGCTGCAGGTCATCCAAAACTCTGCAGCCCGTGTATTATCCCGCACCCGCCTCCGTGACCACATAACCCCACCCTCGCCCGTCTCCACTGGCTCCCCATCCTCCAGAGGATCAAGTTCTAGATCCTCGTCCTCACCTTTAAGGCCTTACACGGCCTTGCCCCGCCCTATTTATCTGACTTACTCTCTCCCTATAAGCCCACCCGGACCCTCCATTCAGCAGGACTTGGCCTGCTCCAAGACCCCCACCCAAACCGCCCCACCATCGGAGGCCGGGCCTTCAGTTTCTCCGCTCCCACCCAATGGAATTCCATCCCCCAATCCCTCCGCCTTGTTTCCTCCCTTTCCTCTTTCAAGGCCGGTTTGAAGACTTTCCTCTTCGACCGTGCCTTTTTTTCCCCCCCGAACTTTTCGACCTCCCCTATGTGTTTCACCCCTTCCCGAACACTCCCCTCCCAGCTTGGGTCACACGCCTCCTGTGCAGCGCGTTGGGACATCCTCCCGACGTGAAAGGCGCTTTATAAGTTTAAATTGTTGTTGTTGTTGTTGTTTATTCACATATTGTTGCTTTCCTGACCTAGATTAAGGCCCATCTCAAAATATACACCTTTGATTAAGCTATTGGCTGTTATAGTAAACAAAAACTTCTTCCATCTGGAGTTACACTGTTACTGTAGCACCAGACGTTTCCACTTTCTCACTCTCTCTCTGAATCACTGCAACTTTCTCAATGACTAATGTATAATGTTTGTCAACCTAGAATCATAGAATCTTATGGCACAAAAGGAGGCCATTCGGCCCATCTAGTCTGTGCCGGCTCTTTGAAAAGTGCAACTCAATCCCACTGCCTCTCCCCCAGTGACCCTGTGCCTCTAGTCAAGACCTCCCCTCCAGGCTACAACCAACACGGCGGCGGGGTGGCCATCATCTCCAACGCCTCCCTTCGTCTCTCCCCCTATTCCTCTGGCTGTTTCCCCTCCTTTGAGCGCCTCACCCTCTACCATTCTTCTCTTTCATTAAAAATTCTTCTACTCTACTGCCCTCCTAAACCCCCTGGCTCCTTCCTCTCCGATATCTCCACTCTGCTCTCCTCCTTGGCCCTCAGCTCTGAATGTTTGCTCATCATGGGTGACTTCAACTTACACCTAAACTCCCCCTGCACCACCTCCTCCGATTTCACTGCGCTCCTCTCCTCCCTAAACCTCACGCTCCACATTGACTCACCGACCCAACAACCGTGGCCATGCTCTCTATTTTATCATCACTCACGGCCTTGACATTTCTGACCTCAGCATCTTGGACAAGGCCATCTCGGACCACTTTCTTATCTCCTTCTCCTCTTGCATCCTTCTCTCCCCCACCAAACCCGCAACTGTACTTTTACGCCCATGGAAAAGTCTACCCCCTGATACCCTCACAGAGGCCCTCACATCTTCTGACCTCCTACCTCTCTGGCCTTCCACCCACAGCAATCCTGAAGCAGCTGTCCAGCAGCTCCATGGATCACCTCTCCTCCACCTTCAACTCTCTCATTCTCCTGAAATTCAGGTCCATCTCCAAACCCACCTGCTCCCCCTGGTACAACACTCATCTCGGCTCCCTAAAAACCAAACCCCGGCTGCTTGAGCGCAGGTTGGCAGAAAACCGGTCTCACAGTTCACCACTAACTGTGGCTTCAGCATCTCCACAGCTACCGCTGTTCCTTGTCACCCGCAAAAATGACTTACTATTCCAATATCATCCTGGAGGCAAATAACAACCTCAAAGTCCTCTTTTCCACCACCCACCACCTCCTCCGTGCAGCCCCTCAGGCTTCCTCAATCTTCACCTCAAACACGAAGTGCGGGAACATCATGAACTTCTTCTCGTCCAAAATTCAAAATATCCTCCAGGCAGCGACATCCTCCTGCCTCTCGTCACACACCACTACCACCCCCAATCCGTCCCCCTCACCCTAGCCATCATCAGCTACTACCACGAACCCCTTCCTACACTCCTTCTCCCCCATCTCTCCTGCCTCCCTCTCACGCACCATCAACTCAATGAAGCCCACCACCTGCTGCCTCGACCCCCTCCCCACCAACCTACTGCTCACCCAGCTCCCCCTCCTCTGCCCACTGCTGGCTGACATCATCAACCAGTCCCTCTCCACAGGATCAGTCCCTACCCTACTCAAAACTGCTGCCATCACCCCCCTCCTTAAAAAACCTTCCCTTGATACCTCAAACCCTAGCCATTGCTGCCCTATCTCTAATCTGCCTTTCCAAAGCACTCGAACGCGTTGTTGCAAATCAACTCCGCGTCCTCCCACTCACACTTCGAACCCCTCCAGTCTGGTTTCTGCCCTGCCCACAGTACAGAGACTGCACTTGTGAAAGTCACAAACAATGTCCTCTTTATCTGTGACCAGTGCTCCCTCTGCCTCCTTATCCTCCTGGACTTATCTGCTGCGTTCGACACAGTCGACCATGCCATCCTCCTCCACTGCCTGTCCTCCGTCATCCACTTCAGAGGGACCGCACTCGCCTGGTTCGAGTCCTACCTCACAAGCCGCCAGCTATACATCTTAATAAACGTTTTTTCCTCCCGCTCTCACCCAGTTACCTGTGGGGTACCCCAGAGATCCATCCTTGGCCCCCTCCTCTTCCTCATCTACATGCTCCCTCTTGGGGATGTCATCCGCAGACATGGGGCACACTTTCACATGTATGCCGATGACACCCAACTCTACTTTTCCACTTCACTTTGTGACCCCCAGTCCCCTGATGTTCTGTCAGCCTGCCTGTCAGACATCAGGTGCTGGATGAGCATGAACTTCCTGCAACTGAATGTCGACAAAACGGAAGCCATACTCTTTGGCTCTCGTCAATGCCTCCATTTGCACGGCTCTCATCTTCTCCACCTTCCCGGCCTGACCCTAAAACTCTCCGAACCTGTGCGCAACCATGGCGTCAGGTTCGACCCTCAACTGTCCTTTCTTCCCCACATCCTGTCTCTCACCAGCACCGCCTTCTTTCACCTCTGGCGGATCGCCCATCTCCAGCAATACCTCACCCCAAAAGCCACTGAAACCTTGGTCCATGCCTTTGTCACCTCTCAGCTGGTCCACACAGATTGCCTTGTTCCAGTGGCAGGAAACAACCGTATGCAACAACTGTAGAACATTCACCAGCTCGGAGGGTGAGTGAGGAGTTGGTCATTGTTGGATGTATTTGGGGATATAGGGAAAGATAAAGAGAAGGTCATTTGTCAACAGTTAGTTCAGTGGAGACTTTAATATACTGTATATGCAGTAAATTTCTGATAACTCAACCTGGCTTAACCTGTCACTACCATTTAAGTCATTGTGCTGTTAGTATCCCGGCTATTTATGTTTACATATTTATACAGACATCACCTAACTTACCACTGAGCTCTTCGCTCTCAGAGTGACAGGTTATCAGGAGTTAATCCATTTTATATGATGTATTGTAAAGAAATGTCTCCCAGGTTAGATCGCTGCGTACATTGTTCAATATACTGAACAGTCAATTCACTTTATAGTGTATTCTGTGAAGCGCTTTGAGACGTCGATAAGATGTGAAAAGCGCTATATCAAATGCAAGGATTATTATTATAATATTAATAGCGACTGTTACTGTGTCTACTGCTGAAGCCATGAGCACTGGACACACACATTTCCTGTATCTTTTCAAACGCAATGTTTTAGTTACTAATAATAATAATCCTTGCATTTGACATAGAACCTTTTCACATCTTCAAGATGTCTCAAAGCGTTTCACAGAATGTGCTGTAAAGTGAATTTACTGTATGTTTTGTAGGCAAAGTATAGTTGACCTAAAGCAGTGAAAATTGAGACATTGAAACACAACATTGATAATTCCACATCATTGCTGATAATTCCAGTCTATGTTTCAGTCAGTCCAGTGTCATGGAAACCCATCAATGTGCTAAAGAGTAGCCAAACCAGCATAACTATTATTATTATTATCGTTATTATTATTATTTCCACCTGGCAATGTTGCCATAAATGACTGGATGTCACCTTCCCTCCCTCTCCCCTCTTACCCTCTCTTCCCTCTTTCTCCCATAGCCCCATTTCCGCGACTGTTTGTGGGACACTGCTGTGCGCAATTTGGCTGTCGCGTTTCACCCACAAATATAGAGTCGGCTTTCCTGCTTTCCTTCCCCCTACCTCGACCCCTCCCCTTGCTATTTTTCCCCCCTTTTCTCCCTAATCCCACTTCCATGACTGTTTGTGGGCCACTGCTGTGCGCAATTTGGCTGCTGCGTTTCGCCCTCAAATATACAGTCAATTTTCCTACTCTTCTTCACCCTGCCCAACCTCGCCCCCCCTGCTCTTGTCCCTACCTGACTGTACAGCGCCTTGGGACGTCCTTTTGACGTGAAAGGCACTATATAAATATAAGTTTTGGTTGATTGATGGATTGATTGACTGATTGATTGCTTGACTGATTGACTATTGCAACACCCTCCTCGCCGGTCTCCCCTCCAACACAATCCACAAAATCCAGCTGATTCAAAACTCTGCTGCCCGCATACTCACCTGCACCAAACTTCATTCCCCCATTACCCCAGTCCGTGCCAGACTTCACTGGCTCCCTGTCCCTGAAAGGATCAACTTCAAGATCCTCACCCTTGCTTTCAAATCCCTCCACTCCTCTACACCCCTCTACCTCTCTGATCTCCTCTCTCCCCAAACCAGCACCTGCTGCCTTTGCTCCATCGGGTTTGGCCTCCTCCATGTCCCCCGAATCCTCTGCTCCACCCTCAGCGGCCATGCCTTCAGCCACTATGCTCCGAAGCTCTGGAACTCCCTTCTTCACTCTCTTTGCCTCACCCCCTCTCTTCCCTGTTTCAGGTCACAGCTAAAGACCTTTCTCTTCAACTGCGCCTTTGGTCACCTTTCTACCCCTGCCCCTGGCTCGGTCCCGGGATCCGCTACTGTGAAGCGCTCTGAAACGCCATCCAGCGTGGAGGGCACTATATAAATCAAAGTTGGTGTTGTTGTTGTTGCCCAGCTCTCTCCCCATAACCTAACAGACTTGTTCTTCCTAAATAAAGATCTAATTCTCTTTTAAAAGCTGTTATCGAATCAGCCTCCACCACCTTTTCAGGCAATGCATTCCAGATTCGAACAACCCACTGAGTGAAAACATTTCTCCTCAGCTCCCCTCTGCTTCGTTTTGAAACTATTTTAAATCTGTGACCACGAACCACCACTGGAAACAGTTTTTCCTTATTCACCCTGTCAAATCCACTCATGATTTTATAAACCTCTATTAGGTTTCCTCTCAACTTTCTCTGTTCTAAAGAGAATAAACCTAGCCTATCTTGCCTTTCCTCATAACTGAAGTCCCTGAAATCGGTATATCACAAATATCGGTATATCGTGTCCGGCGATATATCAATATATCGGTTATATCAGTATAAAGCAAACTTTTTCAACTTACCTTGTCACCGACATTGCAAACCTCCTGGGGCTGGAGCACGGAATGCGCGCGCATATCGGAATGCGCGCACACCTCCGAATGCGAGCGCAGGCACAGTATAAAAAACCCGGCTATATCGATATATCGGTATATATCGATATGAGCCCACCGATATATCGATATTGGAAAATTTGCATATCGACGGACCCTACATTCTAGTAAACCTTCTTTGTACCCTTTCCAATACTTTAAAATCCTTTCTATAGTGTGGTGACCAGAATTGAACACAGTACTCCAGGTGTGGCTGTGGAGTTGAACTTAAAAGTATATTTTAACTCTTTTGTATTAAAGCTTGGCTCATTTTAATTGTGTTAAGAATAGTATT
This sequence comes from Hydrolagus colliei, assembly GCA_035084275.1. Classification (NCBI taxonomy): domain Eukaryota; kingdom Metazoa; phylum Chordata; class Chondrichthyes; order Chimaeriformes; family Chimaeridae; genus Hydrolagus; species Hydrolagus colliei. The sequence continues at coordinate 108,554,740 of CM068743.1, forward strand.
TTACTTGAGTTAATTTTACTGACCACATGTGCTTTCAAACCTTTAAAGAGACAAAGGGAATCACATGAAGACTATGATAAGGTCAGAGTTGTTTTAACAAATGTATCAGTACTGTCTGTAACCATATAAACAAGCTTGTAGTGATTAGCCGGTCGCTTATCTACTGGAGACAGCCTTTCTACGGCCTGAGAAAGTACATTTTGGACTTAGGAAGGTGCACTTATCTAACAGAACCAGTCAACGTCCTTGGACTGCCTTGGTACTGGCTCAGAACACCCAATCAAACAAGTTTGTGATGATTGATTTACTGAGTGACTGTCTATCAAACATTGTTATGTCATGAGGTAATCTGAGATCAATTCTGTATATTAACCCATGGGACTGCCCCATCGGCAGAGGTAGAGTACTGACTCTCTTGAGAGACGTACTTTCCCTCTCCTTGCTGCAAGGATTGAATAAACTATATTTTCTGAGCTAACTCTGTTTGTGAGTGTTTGTTTAATCCTATCTATAGCTTCTACATCCTGGATTCGACAGATTAGTTAAAAAGAAAAGATCGAATTCAACATTTGGAGGTCCCACCGAGATGGCATGCTCGTAGGCATCATGGGACAGACGACGAAGAACGGGGTTATAGTGAACAATTTCACCACGTCCCGGGAAGGAGGTGAGCATATTACATAAGAAAAAATGAATTAGGAGCAGAAGTAGGCCATTCGGCCCTTCAAGCCTGCTCCGCCATTCAATAAGATCATGGCTGATCTTCTCACCTAACTCTGATTACCTGCCCTATCCCCATATCCCCTAATCCCTCTATTTTTCAAAAATCTATCAGTCTCAGCCTTGAAAATGTTCAAGGACTGAGCATCCACAGCCTTCTGGGGTAGTGAATTCCATAAATTCACTGTCCTCTGAGTGAAGAAATGTTTCCTCAATTCTGTTCTAAAAGGCTGATTCTTAATTTTAAGACTGTGACCCCTGGTTATAGATTCTCTTACCAAGGGAACAGTCCCTCAGTGTCTACTTTATCTAGCCCTTTAAGAATCTTATATGTTTCAATAAGATCCCCCCTAATTCTTCTGTACTCTAGAGAATACAGCCCTAGTTTATTCAACCTATCCTCATAGGTCAGTTCCCTCATCCCAGGAACTAACCTAGTGAATCTACGCTGCAGCCCCTCTAAGGCAAGTATGTCCTTTTTTAAATAAGGAGACCAATACTGCACACAATACTCTAGGTGCGGTCTCACCAGGGCCCTATACAGTTGCAGCAAGACTTCCCCACTCTTATACTCTAAACCTTTTGAAATGAACGCTAGCATGCCGTTCGCCTTCGTAGTTGCTTGCTGCACCTGCAAACTAACTTTTGGGGACTGGTGTACAAGGACACCCAAATCCCTTTGAATATTTGCTTGCACTGAAATTGTTTACTCTCAAAAGAGAACCCACTCTGATCTTCTCTTGGTACTTGCGACACTGCCATTATAAATTTGGGGAAAAAAAAATTTGGAAAAACATTTTTTTTTGAAAAACTCAAACAAGAGGAAAAGAGAAAGAAAATCACGCCAGGAGTCGTAAAAAAAAAAGAGGCCGAAATGCACCAGGAGCTGCATAAAACATAACGAGCTCAAATAAATGCACCAGGAGCTGCATTATAGATGCGCCAGGCGTCGCACTACTACTAAAATATGCCAGGAGTCATATATGAAAGCGCCAGGAGCCGCTAATGCGCCAGGAGTCACATCAACAAAAATAACGCGCGCCAAAGGTTATACTGTACACTAAAATTAACGAGCTCAATTTAAAGTATAAGATATTAGTAGCCGGCTATAAGTTAAGTTAAAATATAAGTTGATTATAAAGTATAAGAAAATATAGAGGATAAGCGATTGTGACGAAATTAAAGTATAAGTTGCTTTACAGTATAAGAATTTAAAGTACAAGAGATGGGTCAAAATTTATCAAAAAGGGAGATTTGTCCCAAAGGTACACCTTTATGATAAAAAATTATGGGCAAGGTACTGTTAAGCATTTATGTCAGAGCATCCAGAGGATCGAATTTAAGATCCTCGTCCTCACCTACAAGGCCTTACACGGCCTTGCCCCATCCTACCTAACCGATCTACTCTCCCCCTACACGCCCACCCGGACCCTCCGTTCAACAGGACTTGGCCTGCTCCAAGCCCCCCGCTCGAACCGCCCCACCATCGGAGGCCGGGCCTTCAGTTTCTCCGCTCCCACCTTATGGAATGCCATCCCTCAATCCCTCCGTTTCGCCTCTTCCCTTTCCTCTTTCAAGGCCGATTTGAAGACTTTCCTCTTCGATCGTGCCTTTTGTTTCACCCCGAACTCTTTTACCTCCCCTTCGTGTTTCACCCCTTCCCAAACACTCCCTTCCCAGCTCGGGTCACACGCCTCTTGTTTAGCGCCTTGGGACATCCTCCCGACGTGAAAGGCGCTATATAAATGTAAATTGTTGTTGTTGTTGTCAGTGGGAAAAATGGACAAAAGAGGACAAACTCTGTTGGCCACCAGATGGCACATTCAATAGGGATAGACTCCGGCATTTGAAAGCAAAATCAGAATTAAAAGGGGCAACAAGAAAGGGTTGTTGCATTCCAAATAACATGCGAGAGCATATGTCGGCTTACAACGACTGGGTTACCGAAAGTGATAGGAGGCATGAGGAAAGCGTTAAGAAAAGCAAGAGTAGTGAAAATTGTACGAAAATGCTAGTGCAAAGACTAGTGGAAGCTCCTCAAAATGAAGGAAAAGGCATTGAGAAAGACGATAGAGAGAAGGGATAGAGAGAAGCACATGATGAGGAGAAACAGAAGGAGGACAATGAAATATGGAGCAATATAGCATTAGGAAATAGACAATCAGTCAATTGGCAGGCAAACGATTTTCATTAGGACAATACAAAGAGAGAAGAGGCAACAGCACATCGGCACTATGTGCCTGATAACATTCTTAAAGAAGAGCTGCCTTCAGCACCAACAATAAATGAGATAAAGCCAATACTAAAAGGTAGGGTCCGGCGATATATCGATATATCGCTAAAACCCGATATAATTTTCATATCGATACGCCGATATAGGCATTTCAAAAATATCGATATATCGACTTTTCAATATCGAGGTAAAAAATCGGAATGCGCGCACACTGAACTATAAGACCCAGAATGCTCATCTCTATACACAATGCACAGACTGAGGTGCAAAGCCGCCATATTGTATTCATAGTCCTCGAATACAATATACAGGTATGCAAGGGGTGGGGTGGGGTGAGAAGGCTGGGCCAAATAAGATTGATTGATTTATACCATACACCTACTGTAACGGATTGGATAATATTTATGGAAGGATGGCTGGGCCCAACAAAAGGAAAACAAATAAATGATAAGATAATGGAAACATTTGGTAACAGTATGGATAATGCAGAGGGTCCACTATATGGGTTGTTACAGGAAATAATTGAGGGACTGGAAAAAGGTTTCCCCTTACAAAGTGACTGGTCAAAGATATCAGCCTGCACTCAGAGGGATGGAGAAGATATAGAGGAATTCACAGAGAGATTAGCAGTAATGTTCAAAACTAATTCAGGGATTTTGGATATAGAAAACAATCAGTCAACCTTTGTGGCTGCGCTTGTGCAAAATTGTAACAATCAGTTACAAGGAAAATTTAAAATGTTATGCATAGGTTGGGAAGGAAAAGGTGTGAATGAAGTACTACCAGTGTTAAAACACTGTCAAAAACAAATTAGCAAAAAAAAATCCAAGGTTTTAGATAAAAAAGCTGCAGACTTATTAATGGCACAGAGGTGGATGCCTAATACTAGAGGCAGAGGAAGAGAGATGAGAAGAGGTCGAGGTAAAGGCAGAGGCTACCGAGGTGGACATGGGTACTCTCGAGAAAGAGAAAGTAATTTCCCTCGAGAAAAGGAGTATCGGTATCGCAAGGGAGATGATAATGAGAATAAGGTTGAGCGAACACAAAGCTTTGGGGAGTGCTTTACTTGTGGAGAAAAGGGACATTGGTCACGAACTTGCACAAAAAGTGACAAAAGTGACAAGATGCAGATAACTATGTGTAGTCAGCACTTTACTTATTCTAGTGTTAATTATATATACCATAAATACCCGCGTATAAAGCGCACTTTTTTTCACGTCGGAAGATCTCGAAAGTTGGGGGTGCGCCCTATAGGCAGGTACAAGAAACTTTGAGCCTCGGAAATACAGTAAAGAGGAGAGGCGGCCGGCGCGCTGTCAGCCCGGGTTTGGTCAGTGTCCAGCGGGGGTTGGGGGGAGCGGGTGATGGGGCTTCGGCCTCGGCCGCTCGGGCAGCGTCAGCAGCAGCGGACTTCAGTGCTGAGCCTGCTGCCTGCCTTCTGCCAAACTCAGTCTGCCTCCCTGCCTGCCTCTTTCTCTCTCTCCCTGCCTGCCTCTCTCTCTCTCTCCCTGCCTGCCTGCCTCTCTCTCTCTCTCTCCCTCCATGCCTGCCTCCCTCCCACCCTGCTTGCCTGCCTGCCTGCCTCCCTCATTCCCGCTCTCTGTCTCTCCCTGCATGCCTGCCTGCCTCCCTCCCTCCCTCCCTCTCTCTGTCTCTCCCTCCCTGCCTGCCTGCCTGCCTCCCTCCCTCCCTGCCTGCCTCTCTCCCTCTCTCCATCCCTGCCTCTCTCCCTCCCTGCCTCTCTCCCTCCCTCCCTGCCTGCCTGCCTCTCTGCCTCTCTCTCTCTCTCTATACCTCCCTGCCTCCCTCCCTCCCTCCCTCCCTGCCTGCCTGCCTGCCTGCCTCCCTCCCTCCCTCCCTCCCTCCCTCCCTGCCTGCCTGCCTCCCTCCCTCCCTCCCTGCCTGCCTGCCTCCCTCCCTCCCTCCCTCCCTGCCTGCCTGCCTCCCTCCCTCCCTGCCTGCCTGCCTCCCTCCCTCCCTCCCTGCCTGCCTGCCTCCCTCCCTCACTCCCTGCCTGCCTGCCTCCCTCCCTGCCTGCCTCCCTCCTTCCCCCCCTCCCTCCCTCTCTCTCTCTCTCTCTCCCTCCCTGTCTGCCTCCCTGCCTCTCTCCCTCCCTGCCTCCCTCTCTCCCTCCCAGCCTGCCTACCTCCTTCTTTCCCTCCCTGCCTGCCTGCTTCCCTCTCTCCCTCCCTGCCTGCCTCCCTCCCTCTCTCCCTCCCTGCCTGCCTGCCTCCCTCTCTCCCTACCTACCTGTCTCTCCTGCCTCCTTCCCTTCTGCCAGCAATATCATCGAAAATGCTTCCGTTTTTTTTCACCAAGAAAAGGTCAAAAGTGAGGGGTGCGTCTTATACGCGAGTGCGCCTTATACGCGGGTATTTATGGTACTTTAATATCTAAAGTTATGAACTGATTATTACTTTCATCATTTCATGATCATGTGTGGTCATATTTGATCATGTTTCTATACTATATTTCCACACTCCACCCTTTTATCCTATGTAGGATAACTCTAATTCTGATCTTCTTTCCCCAGATTCAAGGAACAGGAGGTGTGTTACATTTCTCTTTATGCATTGATTAGAGCATGTTATTACAATTTTAATCAGCACACAAATCACAACGATTATTAATATTATTTCTAGTAAATATATAACTGCCGCTTTTATCCACCCTTTAAACAATTCTGTGAACCATCCAAACAAGCTCCACTTATCTTTACTGACAATGTCTAATGCATTTTTCCCAGTTTCATTTATCATTTTCGTACAATTTGATATTTCGTCTGAAAAATCATGAATTTGCATGCAGCATTCAATTCCAATAACCTTACACACTATAAGTATAATATAGTATTCAATAATGCTATTCATAATTGTTGTGGCTGTACTATTTATGTTAATCATGATATTGATAATGATGTGCTGTAATTACAGATGCTAAAATAAGTTGCAATGATTGATGTGGTGGCTGAGGTAAAAGGGAATCGTGAAGATTTCAATGACGATGATGGCAATCAGTTTGACCCACTCGAGGTGGGAACTGAACATTCTGGTCTTGTCTTACATTGACCAAAAAGGAAATTGTAAAGACTCATGGACTTGTTTGCTGAAACAATGCTGACTCTATGGACTTGCGAGGACATTTTTACCAGTGAATGGTCAAAACAAGCTGTTGAATTTCTCACTAAAGATTTAGATGAGTGACCAAAAAGGTCTGAGTTTGGGAACAAAGAAGACAAGTCTTTACAGATCTTGGAAAAAAAGGAGATATTCTACAATCAACACAAACTGTACTATGGTTTTAAAAAGTCGATTCCTAATCACAGCCACTGTATCAATCTGATTAATTAATTGTACTGAACTCTACTACACATGTCTTATGTTTTTGTGATTTTATAATGTCTTGTGGTTTTATATACTTTTCTGCTTACATGCTATTTACGCCGAAGGCTGCGCAAGAATGAGACAAAAGTAAAGGATTTACAACTTGCTAAATTAATACGGGTATAGTTTAGTTGTGAGAGATCGAATATTGTATTTTCTCACTCTCAAAGTGAGGTCTGTTGGGATATGGAGGTACTTTATTAAAAATTATGGTTAGTTGCAATCAGGCACCAATTAAAACAATCTATCCACAACACAGGCATGATCAGCAACCTTGAGCAAAAGGGAGAGAAACAATTAACAAAGGTGCAAAGGATTGTACTCATTTGGGAAATTGTCAAGTGAGTAGCTGGAGAGCCATCTCAAGGTCTGGGAAAAGAAGGGAGGCTACAACTCTGATAGTCTGGTTTTGACATCGCTTCTGGACAATGTCCAAGTGATCAACTGGCTGAGTTAGTTATGGTGGAGAAGTATAAAGGTAGGAGAGAAAGAGTGGCTCATTACAACAGTTGGGGAGTGTCTCAGGGTAAACCGAGATCTCCAGCCTGCCACTGTTGTCCAGACCTACTGGAACAGGTCATGATTCCAGTTGTTTTGTTTCACAGGTAGAGAAGGGTCGATTTATGTTTATGGACACTCTGCATACAGTGCTGAAAATTCACACTCCTCTGTCAATGCCTTAAATTGTGAAAGTAATTTGCAACAACAGGCTGTGCAACGCATGGTGTTATTGCTACTGCCACATCTGCAGCACTAGCATTGATTAATACTGAAATGAAGGAAATAAGGGATATGACATTACAAAATCGTATGGCTTTACTTTGTACTTGCATCTTCAGGAGGAGTGTGTAGGTTAATTGGAGCAGAATGTTGTATGACAATAGATGATTTTTCGGGATTTTTTTTCTAATTACACCAACCAAATTAATAAAATGGGGAAAGACGCTGGGGGAATCATCAATAGGTGGAAGCTTGTTTGGATGGTTTACAGGGTTGTTTGGAGGATGGATTAAAACTGCAGTAATATATAAGATATTGATTACTTGCTGTCTCCAGTATGCAAAGAGTACTAGAAAGAAACTTATGCTTCTTGAGCCAGGGAGAAATGAAACACAATCAGATATAGATTGATCCTTAGTAGGATAAAAGGGAGGAGTGTGGAGTTGTACTTAAAAGTATATTTTAACTCTTTTGTATTACAGCTTGGCTCATTTTAATTATGTTAAGAATAGTATTTTACTTTTCATAGATTCATAGAATTTTACGGCACAAAAGGAGGCCATTTGGCCCATCTAGTCTGTGCCGGCTCTTTGAAAAGAGCGATTCAATCCCACTGCACTGCCCGCTCCCCATAGCCTAATAGACCTGTTCTCCCTAAATGAAGATCTAATTCCCTTTTAAAAGTTGTTATCGAATCAGCCTCCACCACCTTTTCAGGCAATGCATTCCAGATTCGAACAACTCGCTGAGTGAAAACATTTCTCCTCAGCTCCCCTCTACTTCGCTTTGAAACTATTTTAAATCTGTGACCACGAGTCACAGATTCGCCCACGAGTGGAAATAGTTTTACTCTATTTGCCCTGTTGAAACCCCTCATGATCTTATAAACCACTATTAGGTCTCCCCTCAATCTTCTCTGCTCCAGAGAGAATAACCCTAGCCTATCTAGCCTCTCCTCATAGCTGAAGTCCCTCAATCCTGGCACCATCCTAGTAAATCTTCTTTGTACCCTTTCCAATGTCTTCGCATCCTTTCTGTAGTGTGGTGACCAGAATTGAACACAGTATTCCAGCTGAGGCCTCACCAAAGTCTTATAGAGGTTAGTCAGCACTTCCTGACTTTTGTACTCTATACCCCTATTTATAAAGCCTAGTATCCCATATGCCTTCTTAACAGCCTTGTCTACATGTCCTGCCACCTTCAACGAGTCACTAACACAAATCCCCAGGTCTCTCTGTTCCTTCACACCATTTAAAATTGTACTATCTAGCCTATATTGCCTCCCTTCATTTCTTCTCCCAAAATGCATCACCTCACACTTCTCTGCATTAAACTTCATCTGCCATGTGTCTGCCCACTTTACCAATTTGTCTATATCCTCTTGCAGATGGCTACTATCCTCCTCACTATTTACTATTCTCCCTAACTTAGTGTCATCTGCAAACTTGGAAACTGTACTCCGTACACCCAAGTCCAGATCATTGATGTAGATTACAAACAGCAATGGTCCCAAAACCGATCCCTGTGGCAGGGATAACTTGAGTTAATTTTACTGACCACATGTGCTTTCAAACCTTTAGAGAGACAAAGGGAATCACATGAAGACTATGATAAGGTCAGAGTTGTTTTAACAAATGTATCAGTACTGACTGTAACCGTATAAACAAGCTTGTAGTGTGATTAGCCGGTTGCTTATCTACTGGAGACAGCCAGAATGTTTGGTACGGCCTGAGAAAGTACATCTTGGACTTAGGAAGGTGCACTTATCCAACAGAACCAGTCAACGTTCTTGGATTACCTGGTACTGGCTCAGAACACCTAATCAAACAAGTTTGTGATGATTGATTGTTTACTGAGTGACTGTCTATCAAACATTGTTATGTCATGAGGTAATCTGAGATCGATTCTGTATATTAACCCATGGGACTGCCCCATCGGCAGAGTACTGACTCTCTTGAGAGACGTACTTTCCCTCTCCTTGCTGCAAGTATTGAATAAACTATATTTTCTGAGCTAACTCTGTTTGTGAGTGTTTGTTTAATCCTATCTATAGCTTCTACATCCTGGATTCGACAAGGCCTAACCAAAGTTTTAAAGAGGTTAGTCAACACTCTGACTTTTGTACTCTATACCCCTATTTATAAAGCCTAGTATGCCATATGCCTTCTTAACAGCTTTGTCTACCTGACCTGCACTCCAAGACAGAGTTCGCCTGCTCTGTACTTTTCTCCTATCTTACCCCTACCCCTGTCCCCTGTGTTACCCCTCCCTTATCTGGACTACTTTTTGCATTCCCATCCCCCCTCAAAATTAGTTTACCTGGCTCAATTTCGCCCACCAAAATACAGTCAATTCACTTTACAGTATATTCTGTGAAGCACTTTGAGATGTCTAGAAGACATGAAAAGTGCAATGTTAAATGCAAGCATTATTTACTATTATCAGTTGGTAGCACACTCTCAGTCAAAATGCTGTGAGTTGAAGCCCCATCTTGGAGCTTGCAACTCATAGTCTATGCAAAACTGGGAGTGTTCTGCACAGTCAGAGGTGTCGTCATTCAAATGAGATAATAAACTGAGGTTTTGTCTGCCCAACCAGATGGATATTAAAGCACCATTCAAAAACAGAACAGAGTTTCTCCCAAGGCCTTGGTCAACAGAGATATCGTTCTTCCAATTAGATATTGAAACGTCTGTTCAGGAGGAAGTTAAGGATCCCATGACACTATTCAAAAGGACAAGAAAGTCAATCCATGGCTCTATCGGCTGCTGTGTTAGTCAACAAAATACACATAATCACCCACTTTAAAGTATGTCCCGTGAAGCAATTTGAAACATCTCAATTATGTAACACGGGCTATATCAAATTATTATAAACGCTGACTTACTTTCTCTCTGTCTCTAAATTTAAACTTTTGTAAAATTACAGATATCACATAATTTTATATTTTCACTGACATTTCAGCACCATTTCACTCCACATCTCAGCCCCAGTGCAGATAAGCCAGACATACAGTCATCCATTGCATGGATCAGTAGTATTCAGCGGTACTTCCCAAATCTGCACTCTTTTGTGGTAGTATTTTTAACTTGGTAGAAAACATAGTTTAGAGAAGAGATCTAATTTAAAGATTACCAATCTGTCCATTCCCTCTGCTCATTGGGCTCCGGCCTGCTCCATGTCTCCCGACCCATGTGAGAGGTGCTATACAAATATAATTTTGATGTTGTGTAGTTTGACATTGTCCATTTCACACAATACATTTTATGGCGGTCACTTGATAAGGCTTGGATTCCATTTGACTAAAATTACGGTCAGTTTCCATGACAGTGACATCGTGATATTGAACTTCAATGTAATTTCTTCCATTATAACTATTCATTGACAACGTTGCTATGAAATGAATGATGAATTTGTCTGGAGGAATACTGGCCGGACACATGGAGAAACTTTCTTGTCCTTTTGAATAGTGTCATGGGATCCTTAACTTCCTCCTGAACAGACGTTTCAATATCTAATTGGAAGGACGATATCTCTAACACTGAAACACTTCTCTCCAGTATTCCTCCAGTTGCCTTGGGATTTAATCCCGATGTGAAAGGTGCTCTATAAATCTAATTTTGTTACTGTTGTTGTATTGTACTGGGTATCAATCTAGAATAGGATCTGAAAATCCTGATGAGGAGCTCAGGAGGGAACAAAGGCAATGAGTGAACGTGTTTGTTTGTTTTTAGCAGCATTTAATATGAGACACCCAGAGGATCAAATTCAAGCTCCTCATTCTCACTTTCCAAATACTGTACTCCCCTTTGCTCCCCTCCTTCAAGGTCCATCTCAAGACTTTACTCTTCTTCCGTGTCTTTGGTTATCTTCCCTTCCCCCACTAATCTTGGCCCTCCTGAATCCAATTACCCCGAACACGGATGCAAACCTTCAACTGTCCCAGTGTTTTGGGAAGTCCTCCCAACATGAAAGGTGCTGTATAAATGCAATTTGTAGGCGTTGTTGAGATAGAGATGGAAGAGGAATTTTATTCACAATATTTCTGTCTTCTTCATTTCAGAAGGCAGGTACCTTTCTAGATTTGATTTGGTGATGGAACAAGTCAATAAACTGAACTCAAGAAGCCACAGTCTTATTGATTTTGGTTTGTGCTCATCCAATAATGCTTCCTGAATTATCAGCAAGACATAAGCTGCAGCACAAAATAACATTCTGTATGAACAACTTCATCAGTTTTCTCAAAATGGAACTCTTCACCATTATTAACAAGATTATTACTGAAGCTGGTGGGTTAAAACCTCGGACAGTTGTTCCATTTGAATTTGTAGAAACTACCAAATGATCATTGTGGCTGCTGCAACACCAAATTGGTGCAGAGGATGAAAACGAAAAAAACAGACTAAAATTTAACTTTTACTTAACCATTTATGCACTAAATTGATAATATAATTATGATATTGATTGTGATTGATATACTGCTTTTCATTTCATAAGGACATCCCACATGCTTCATAGGTTTTTATTGTAAAGTATAATAATGGAATTTATAGGTAAACACAACAGCCAAACAATAAATATGCACAGCAATGTCCCCAAAAGAGCCATGAAGTAAGTGAACAACAACAACAAAATTGCACTTATATAGTGCCTTTTACGTCGGGAGGAAGTCCCAAAGTGCTGAACAGTCAGGTCGGGAATCAAGCGGGTGTGGGGGAGGGGGGGGGGGAGGGGGGGGGGGGGGGGGGGGTGGAGGGTCGGGGTAGGGGGAAGGGGAATGGGAGACAGGGAAGAGTTAATGGGGGAGCTGAAGGCGCAGTCAAAGAGGAAAGTCTTGAGACCGGCCTTGAAAGAGGAAAGGGAGGAAGCAAGGCGGAGGGGCTGCGGGATGGAGTTACACAGTATGGGAGCAGAGAGGCTGAAAGCCCAGCCACCGAACAATTTTATTTGGTGGATTGGTGGCCAGAACACCAGGTAAACCCCCTCTGTTTTTTGAATAGAGTCATGGGATCATTAATATCCATCTGAATAGGCATTTGGGACCTTGGTTTACTCACATACTCACCCATATTAAATTCTGTAACCCCATCACACAAGTTCTAGCCACGCTCCACTGACTCCCCATTACCAAACAAATCGATTTAAGATATTCACACTTGTTTTCAAATCCCTTCATGCCCTGGCACCTCACTACATCTCCAACCTGCTTACCCCCAAACCCATAACCCATTGCCTCCACTACACTGGCTCCAGCCTTCTGCATGCCCACATGCTCTCCATTCCACCATTGGAGGCCGCGCTTTCAACCCCGATGCCCCAAAACTCTGGGACACTCTTCCTCTATCCCGCTGCTTTACCCCTTCCTTCCCCATTTTCAGGTTCACCTGAAGACCTTACCATCTAACTGTGCCTACGGTCACCTTCCCTTCCACCAGCTTGGAGTCCTACTCTTCCACTGTCAAGTGGTTTGGGACACTATCCTGCATGAGGGGGTGTTATATAAATGCATGTTGTTATTTAATGTCTCATCTAAAGAATGGCAGCTCTGACAATGCAACACCCCCAACACTGCACTGAGGGTCCAGCCTGGACTATGAGCTCAAGGCCTGATGTGGGTCTTGAACCCACAACCTTCTGACACAGAGGTTACAAAGCTACCAGCTGAGTCAGGATGTTATATCATCTATAACAGTGACAACAATCAATGGAATCTTTCCACAGTGAGTGTATTAACATCAGGAGCTAATGATGCATTCTGATCCCAGATCATTTGCTCCAAGCAACAGGCTCCATTTAAAAAAAAGTGTATTCTGCAGAGTGTCTTTTTGTTCTGATATCATTTTGCCATCGCCATTTACATTCTTCCCAGCTCATTCATAGCTACAAGAAACTAGAAGCTGTAGGGAAAACGCAGAATATTCGTAAGACTGGATTTAAATCAGCAAAACAAGACAAAAACCACTAAAGGGAAAAAGTAGGATAAAAATGCATTCAAAATACAATGACGGTTCAAAAAAGGAAACTCTAATGATGTACAAGATAAATGAAAATCACTCTGCACGGGGAATTCTGACACTAAATCTGATTTAAATTCAGATCCCTTAATAGGAAATTAAAATCTTTAGCTCTCCGTAAATTGGGTTACCTTAATACTGTATGTCCATGATCAGAAATGCACTTCAGAACAAGTCCTGAGACGGCATTGGTTTATCTCCAGTCTGCTGTCAGGCCTCCTTCATGCCTTATGTCCCAGCTGGCTTACTTACTGTCAAAGCCAAAGATTTCTAATCACCCTAACTCTCCTTTCAATGCAGTTTCACAGAAGAGAAAGAGTCTACACTGTGCTATATATGCCATGCAAGTTATCTGAGGGTTAAAAACAGTAAAATGGAGGAGGGGGAGGAGGAGGAAATATAAGTACACGTTCTCATTGAGAATTGCAACTGTTTTTTAGTTTTCACATGTTTAATATGATAATTATTACATTCTTAAAGACTGGATATGGAACTGAAACATCTTCTGAAATTTCTCTGCCTTATCCCTTCCCCTTTCTGCTTTTAAAACTCATCCAAAAACATATTTCTTTAACAGTGTCTTGAGCAATTCACCACATCTTCCCTCCCAGCTCAGTCTCTAACACCATCTTTGTAAACAACTTTGAGACATTATCCTATGTGAAAGATGCAATATAAATGCAAGTTGTTGCTTTTAATACATTGCAGTGAACAGTTCTTTCCTGATCTTTCTAAAAAGATTCTTAATTGGGGGGAAGCATCTTATGCCTGGTTTATATTCTAAGTACAGGCACTTGAAAGAAAACAATATAAATTGGAAGTGAGTAGCAATGACAGCAAAGCAATTTGTATTGGATCCTAGCTGCCTAGAGTGGTAGAAGCCAATGATTCCAGAAAGGTGTGAAGTCATAGCACTACACCTTAAATGTGAGATCCTGATCACAAAGCTGGACATGAGCTTGTGGATCCGCTGACTGCATAACAACTATTTAGCACTAACTTGGGAAGAGTGGGGCATGGGGCACATGAGAGATTTTAAGAGTGTGTGGGAATAACTGAACTAGCAATAAGCATAAGTAGGGAGTAACTCAGGATTTGTTGTGAGGTTTTAAAGTCCTTTATGGTGTGTACTTGAGCAAAAGAGGTCTAAATGATATATGATGTCTATTATATTGGCAACATGATTCCGTTCATCATCTTCTCTCTTAATTGCTTTCAGGCATAATGGAAAATAGATTAAAGTATATTTATTATTTATAACATCATTATCCACACAGCATGACATTGCTCACCCCTCAGCTGCTTTCTGTGCTGTAATTATTCCAACTGAAATATTACACTGAGACTGATTGTGAAGCAACAATAGAAGGTGTACCTATCAAAGAGAAAATTGAGAGCAAAGCATGGCAATGATTCAATTACACACAGTTCAACAACAGATCTCTGCCAACCATCCAGGATGTTGAACCACAGGGTTCATGTTGTCTCAGCAGCAGTACTGGAGTACCTGCTCTACTTCAGGCTATTATCAGAAGGAAATTTCTCCCTGTGTCCAGGCTAACAATCAGGAGCAATGCTTTTCCTGCAGGGACACTGTTCAAAGGTTCTGATTTACCTCAGACCAGGAAAATCATGTATATTTAATACCATTCGGGGTCTCTGACTGTCTTGGTGGGGGAGTGGGGGACATGCGGTGGAATGGATTGCATTGTCCTAATACAGCTCCTGCCAATAATCCTCCAGTTAATTGCTGTTTGTGTGTCTTTATGGTGTGCAACATGACGGCTGCTGCTTTTGCTCCAAATACACAGACACTACACTTGCCAGTCATTGCCTGTGAATCTCTGGCAGACATTTCAACGCTATCAGAGCTGTATCAATTACAAAGATTTATTTTTATTACTTAGCACCCTCCTTATAATGTACAGAAAAGAGTATGCAATCAAAGACATGGAAAGCAAATACAAATGCAAGCAATAGAGGTGGCTTAATGACATCGTGATATTGGCAATGTGAGGGACAGATCCAATCTGTGAGATGTCAGATTCAGTTGCACTGACAAGTGGACGTGAAGCATCTATCTGTAGTGGGAGAGGGAAAGAGGTATAGTCAGAAAGAGGATTATCAATACAACAGTGCCATGGACCAGATGGATCATAGCACGACTGGGAGAGGGCTTTGAACAATTACTCAGTCAGTCACTCCACCAAAGGTACTGTATTTTGTAACCTTTGGATTCCAAGAGAATGGGAAATGATTACAATGGCACATATATAACAAAGATGGGTGTTAAATCTTAAATTAGTCATTTTAAAGTTTAAGCATTCATGTTCAAATTCTAGATAATCTTTCCTTCAGTTTGAAGAATGTTATGTAAGATGCAGAACTGGTTTCTTTACCAATGTCTTTGCTCTTCAGGAATTTCACTTTTGTGTAACATACAGCACAGTGCTGTTAATGTACTCTTCACATGAACCCTCTTTCTTCATAATATAAATTACTGTATACAGAAATGCCTAGATATTTTGTGCATATTAATAATAGTTTAAATTTTACAATGTGCGATATCAAGCCTTTTTGCTGTCTATCTCACATTACTTGGGAAACCTGCTGAATTAATTGCGGTCAAACATACCTTAAAGCCATTAGATATTAATCTCTCTGATCATGAAATCTTAGCAGCAAAAAATTTATACCATTAATGCTGGTGTGTAAAATAATAAGCCTCACATGTGCTATAGCGCCTGTAATGTCAAAACTTCTGAGGATGCTTCACAGATGTGTAATTGCTGTCAAATATCCAGTGTTATGGACACAAAAAGAAAAGACTCTGTGCATCAAGAGATTTAATGAGTGGAAGCAGAAATTCCAAGGAGGCCGCTGTACAGGGATAACCAATGCCTTCCATGCTTTTTGATTGCTGGGTCACTAATGGTTTCCATGGTTGCTAATTAATAGTAACAGAATATTAGGGCCTTGCTGCCTGTATAAGTCAGAAGAACACAAGAACAATGCAATGATAAAAGGGTCAAGGAGTCTGGTGTGGGTGAGGCCATAAGCTGCAGAGTTCTGGATGTTGTGAAGTTTGGGGAGAGAAGAGTTGGGAAGGCTGACAAGCATGGAGTTGGCATAGTCAGGAATAGATGTGATGAATGCTTAGATGAGGGTTGCGGCGACCTAAGGGGTGAGGTAATGGCAGAACCAGGTGATGTTGCAGAGATAGGGGAAGGCAGAGTGGATCATGGGATGGATGTGGGGTAGAAAGGACAATTGAGGGTCAAACAAGACTCCCAATGTTCCAAGCTGGCTCAGTGAGATGGAGTGTGCATCCATGGATAGTGATGCTGCCACTGCCTGAAGTGTGGAGGCGCTGTTGGGAGCCAATCAGGAGAGCCTCGGTCTTGATAATGTTCAACTGTACAAAAGTTAGCTCTCATCCAGGACATCTGACAGACATTCTGTCAGGACAGCGGTAGTCCTGGAGTCGAAAGTGGAGGCAGAGAGATAGAGTTGGGTATCATCCATGTTCATGTGAAAATTGACTACATGTCTGTGGATGTTGTCACCAAGAGGGAGTATGTAGAGGTTGAAGAGGAGAGGAGCGAGGATAGAGTCCTGAGGAACAAGATGTTCGGAGAACTGCACAACAACAACAAAATTACATTGACAGAGCGCCTTTGGGAAGAAGTCCTCAGGCGCTGAATAATCAGGAACCGAGCACGGGGGAGGGTTTAGGGTAGGTGGGAAGGGAGGGGAGGGAAAGGTGGGAGGGTAGCAGAAGGCACGATCGAAAAGGAGGCTCTTGAGACCAGCTTTGAAGGAGGCAAGGGAGAAAGCGAGCCAAAGGGCCTGAGTTCCAATGTGTGGGAAAGAGAGCCTGAAAGGCGGCCACCAATGGTAGGGGGGGCTGGAGATATGGAGCATACTGGAGCCCGCTGAATAGAGGCAGAGGGCAGGTTGATAGGGAGTCAGCAGGTCGGAGAGATAGGAAGGGGCAAGGCCATGAATGGCGTTGAAAGTGAAGACGAGGATATTGAATTTGATCCTCTGGGGGATGGGGAGCTAATAGAGCCGGGCAAGGGTTAGAATGTTGGGGTCACGGAGCTTAGTGCAGGAGAGGACACAAGCTGCAGAGTTCTGAATGATCTGCAGTTTGTGAAGGGAAAAGCCGGGAAGGCCGACAAGGAGGGAGCTTCCATAGTCAAGATGTAAAGAATGCATTGATGAAGGTTTCGGCAGCCTGAGGGGTGAGGCAGTGGCAGAGTCTGGCAATGTTACAGAGGTGGTGGAAGGCAGTGCTGGTCATGGCACAGATGTGGGGCAGAAAGGACAGTTCAGGTAAAACAAGACACCCAGGTTCCTGACTGGCTTCAAGAGATGGAGTTTGCAGCCTTGGATACTGATGCTATCAGCATCTGAGGTGCGGAGGCACTAACGCGGGCCAATCAAGAGGGCCTCAGTCTTGCTGACGTTTAGTTGAAGAAAGTTGTCCCTCAAGCCCACAAGGCTGGAAGAGAACCTGTTTGTAGAGACAAAGTGGATCTGTTGTGAGAGATAGGATCTGAACCATTCAACGCCGGAACCATGAACGTTGAAATGAGAGGAGAGATGGTAAAGCAGGATAGTGTGGTTGATGGTATAAAAGGCAGCTGAGACGTCAAAGAGAAGGAGAAGACAGAGGTCACAGATGGACAAAATGTTATTTGTCACTTTGATCAAGGCTCATGGAAACCCTTTTGGAGGGGGTTGTATTGGGAGTGCAGGGAGAGGAAGCAACTTCTTCTAAGACCTTGGAAAGGAAAGGGAAAGGAAATTTGAGAGTAGGGATGGGTCTAGGGAAGGACTCTTTTTGAAGATAATGGGTGATAATGGCTGTTTCTAAGAGGGTGGGAACAGTGTCAGTGGATGAGAAGAGGTTTATGATGTCTGTGAGTAGAGGAGTAAGGAGGTGGAGCTGGAGAGGGGTAGGGATGGGGTTGAGGGAGCTGGTGGTGGGATTCATGTGGGTCCTAACGGTAGTGAGAGAGAAGAGGGAGGTAGGTGACAATAATGACTTCAAGAGGCTTGTTAATTTGGATCGTCCATGTTGAAATCTATGTTAGAACAGTATTTTGTGGTGACATGTGTGGTGGTTATGAAGAGCCAGTTTGATGATGTAGACTTCAACAGTCTCATTCACATAGTCATTCAATGGTAACACAAACCCTTTGGGTAGAGGGCTCATCTAATTTCTCTAAATCGAGTGAAAGCAAGGCCAATTTAGGGTCTGGAAGAAAGTCCTGGTTCTTATCAACATGGTGGATTTCACCAACCTGGATGATCATTTACACAACATCACCCATTAATGCTCCTTTTTTTTTACCACTGCCTTCATTCATTATCATTCATGTAACTTTCATGAATGCCATTTCATTTGTCAGTTCCAGACTAGATTTCTCCACCTAGAGCCACGACCCAGATAAGAATAATAATAATAATCTCCTAGCTGCAACCCATACAAGCCCATGCTGCCTCTCAGACCAAACCTTGCTAAACTCCAGGGTCTCTAAATACTCCAGTTCAATTCCAGTTTGAGTTCCTTGTTCTGATCTTCAAATATTTTAATGTTCTTGTCCTGTCCTCCAGCCCTATCCTCTTGCCTTTACTCCCCACTCTTCTGATTCTCGTTTACTGGTTGTTCATCACTCCCCGTGTCCCCATGCAGGTGGTTGGACCTTTATACCTTTGTGCCTTGTGCCCCACTTTTTGGAACTCTGTTAATCCCTTTACCTTGCACCGTTTTCCCTACCTTGAAAATATTTTCAAAGGCATATCTGCATAACCATAGAATTGGTCAACATCTTCAAATCCTTCTTGCTCATGATCCATCGCAAAACCTGTGCAACACATTACCCCAGGCAACTATTTAAATGAACTAATATCTAAATAACTAATACTGTATTTCTATTGGGAATCATTAATAAGGAAACCAGAAGTATGTCATGCCAACTCATGGAAAGCTTGCTCCAACATGATCTACTTTTGGAGGAGAGAACCTGTGGGTCAGCATGATATTAGTCAAATACTTCCAGTTGTTGAATGGAGCCACAACCCAGATGGAATGTTGTCAGTAATCACTGTATGTTAGACCCGATGTTGATTGGAAAATATATTTATAAAGGAAACGCATTTTAAACATTCATATTTTTAAGCATTGCTATAGCAAATGATTTGTATGCTTCAGGACAAACTCAGCCCGCTCATAGGCATGTGTGAGTTTCAAAGACATTTCAGAGCAAGCTATTTCTGGCTCATAAGGAATTCAGTCTTCCTGCCTCTTTGGGGGAGAGGTAAGTGGAACAGGCTCCAAGGTGACATGTTTGGCAATGGAACGTCATAATCAAGCCAGTCCTCTGTGCAATCATGGTAGTCCAGTTCCTGGGCTGGGTGGGTCCGCATATTTCAAGGCACAGCTGATGATAGCACAGGCAGCTTGGCTCATTGCCAGGAACTGGAAGGGCAGATCCCATCACTGGAGGCAGGGAGTCATCCCACTTAGCTAACCCTGCAAATCAAAAGCCTAACAGGTAGGGTGGTCCTAGCTGGATAAACAGTGGGAAAGCTTGACAAACAGCAATACCAATGGCAAGTTATGTGGGTTTAACTGGTTAGACTCCACCAGTACCCTAACTTGGGGTCCCCAAGCCTTGGATCTTGCCAACCTGTGCCTAATACTTTCCAGAATTAGGTAAGCAGGATGCATTTCTTCAGGGAGAGAATACGCATTCCTTTCCACAATCTATCTTTTAGGTTTCTGTTTGTAGGTGGAATGCATGGAAATCTAGCATGATGTGGATAATCTTAAGCATTGTGAAGTATTTCAGCAAGTGTTAGACACCCAGCTGACCAAAAAAAAGTTCATATCACTTTTTGTTTTTCTCTTGACAAACTTACTCCTTAATTTTTTTGGCCAACACAGAGATAATAATAATAATCATCCTTGCATTTGATATAGGGCTTTTCACATCTTATCAATGTTTCAAAGCACTTCACAGAATATACGGTAAAGTGAATTGACTGTATATCTGTGGGTGAAATGCGGCAGCCAATTGTGCACAGCAGTGTCCACAGACAGTCGTGGATTGATATGACCAATTTTTATTGTTGCATTTTTTGCCGGGGAGGGATTATTATTAGGCGTGTGGAGTAAGGAAACTTGCCCAAGGTTTCGCCCTGATCTGCCTGGATTCGAACACCGGTCTCATGCTTGTAAGGCGAGTGCTCTAACCACTGAGCTACAGGAGCTCCAAGTGAGACAGTGTACTGGGTGGCTGGTGTCTCGCCCAAGCAAACATATGCGTCTATTTGAAGCTCTTTCAAAGACACTCGCCCATGTGAAAGATATTGGATAATTGCAAGTTAGTGTTATTCCAAAATCAAGATTGGGTCAGATTGGTAAGAGTAGACTCCACAGACTCCCCAGTAGATTGAATTCAAGATTCTCGTCTTCACATTAAAATCCATCCATGTCCTTGTCCTACCCTCCAGCAACTCTAGCAAACTGACCAATTAATTTCACTTATTTAATAGCAGTATGTTTCATATCTCCTGCTCAATCTTTTCAGCCATTGGTGGGCAAACTTTCAGCTATCCCCCCCCTTTACAATACCACCAAGATTAGCAAGGTCAGTCAAATTAAAAACATATGACAAAGATACAGAAAGTAAAATAATCTCTGATTAATTTAGCTCCTCCTCCTCCTTTTAAGGGCATCAAGCTCTCACTAAGATCTGACAAGAATGCAATAATTTGCATTTATATAGCACACTTCATAGAGGGTGGTGCACCAAAGCGCTTGACAGTGGCTGGCAGAGCACATCACCAATCCAGTGGAGGGAGAGGGGACGAGGTGACTGTAGGCACAGTCAAAGAGGAAGGCCTTCAGTCGTGATCTGAATATGGGGAAGGAAGAGACAAGTTGGAGGGATAGAGGAAGGGTGTTTCAAAGTTTCAGGAAATAGGGTCTGAAAGCATGGCCACTGATTTTGGAATGGAAGGCACAAGGTTCAGGGTGGGAGAAGAAATCACAGAGACAAAATGAAGGCAGTTTGATAGATAGGACTTGAATCAGAACAATACAGTCCCACTACGGTGGATAAAGCAGAAGGGGTAGTGAATGAGGATTGCATGGTCGACTGTGTTAAACGCGGCAGAGAGATCTAGAAGGAAAAGTAGGCAGAGAAAGCCCTGGTCACAGAGAGAGAGGATGTTATTTGTGACCTTAACAAGCCCTATCTCTCCTGTAGGCAGGGTGGTAACCAGACTGGAGGGGTTTGAGCAGGGGGTGCAGGGAGAGGCTAGAGCAAAGCAGGTGAGCGACATTGCATTCCAGAGCTTTGTCAAGGAAAGCCAGGTTGGCAATAGAATGGTAATTTGTAAGGTCCGAAAGGTCAAGGGTGGGTTTTTAACCCACAAAATCCAGCTAATTCAAAACTCTGCCACCTGCATACTCACCTGCACCAAGCTTCGCTCCCCCATTACCCCAGTCCTTGCCAGACTTCACTGGCTCCCTGTCCCTGAGAGGATCGGCGTCAAGATCCTCACCCTTGTTTTCAAGTCCCTCCACTCCTCTGCATCCCCCTACCTCTCTGATCTCCTCTCTCCCCAAACCAGCACCCGCTGCCTTCGCTCCACCGGGTCTGGCCTCCTCCATGTCCCCCAAATTCTCCACTCCACCCTTGGTGGCCATGTCTTCAGTCACTACGCCCCGAGGCTCTGGAACTCCCTTCCTCACTCCCTTTGCCTCGCCCTCTCTTTCCAGTTTCAGGTCACAGCTAAAGACCTTTCTCTTTGACCGCGCCTTTGGTCACCTTTCTACCCCTGCTCCTGGCTCGGTCCCGGGATCCGCTACTGTGAAGCGCTCTGAGACGCCGTCCGTCATGGAGGGCGCTATATAAATCAAAGTTGTTGTTGTTGTTTTAGGGAGGGGTGATGCCAGCAGTTTTCAGTGGGAGAGGAATAGAGCCTGAGGAGAGCAACTGGTTGACTGTTGGCCAGAAGCGGGGAGAGGAGGGGGAGTTGGGTGACCAGCAACTGGGTGAGGAGGGGGTTGAGGCAGCAGATGGTGAGCTTTACCTGGGAGATGGTAGTTGAGGGAGGGGGCGTAATCGGGTCAAAGGGAGGTGGGGGTGGGGGGTGGGGGGTGTGGGTGTGAGGGGCTGTTGGGGAGCTGGGGGTGGTATAGTGGTCTACGGTGAACGGAAGGGGATGTAGGGGAGGAGGATGCAGCCAAGCGGATGTTTTCAAACTATGACACAAAGAATTCACACCTCTCTTCGCTCTTGGCATTTGAGGTGCGGGTGGAGGCAGTTTGGGGTGGTCTGCGGAGGAGGTGAGCGATCGGTGCTACGATTTACAGTGGATTCTACGAAGCGCTTTGAACGAATGCGAGGATTGTTGTAGGCGCTGTATATCAAATGCCAGGATTATTATTATTATTATTATTATATATTATAATTCTTGAACGCTCAAATGTGCTTTTCATTCCCAATAAGAAGTAGACGGTAAAAAAAAACACAAATAAAGCTGCTGCAGATCACCACAGCCACGTTTGCCTCCAAACAGCTTGGCGGGCGCTCCTTCCTGGAAAGTTGTTGAAACACGTTTGAGTTGGAAGCCCATGGCAAGGGCAACCGACGTTAGGCAGAGAGAAGTTTGGCAGGTTGTGAGCCGCTTCGCTCGTCTTCTTCGCCCATTGGCTGTGATGCATTAGTAACCCATCCCCACCCCAGCCACCCAGCTACATACGGTACCTTGATAAAAACAGGAAGCGGTGGAGCATCGCACGCCAGCAAATGAAATTTACTGTAGTGTAACCCCACTGATCGTCCACTCCAAGGACACATTCTCCCCCCCCCCCCCACACACACACACCTATTTACCAGGGAATCAGGTCTGCAATCAACGAAATCGACCAGTCTCCTCGAGGTGTTTAATGCATCCATTCACAGCCCAGAACGTGTGAGTAAGGAAATTGACCGATTCAACAGCGATAACCTTGGAAATATGACAGGGAAGAGAAGCTAGAGGTTCATCTCTCTCTCTCTCTCTGCTGTAGCACAAAGAGAGAGACAGAGAGAGAGAGAGAATTGGTTCCTCTGTGTTGAGCGGGGTTTTGCTCTCCCAAGTGTAGTTTCTTTTTTGTAGTTGTCATTTTTGGGGGGGGGAAAAAATAACGTTTTGACGATCAGATGTGTGTTCTTGAAGCTGCTTGTTTTGGGTTTGGTGTTGGTTTGGCAAGGCTGTGAGCCCATCCCCGAGCTGTCAGCCAAGCCAGATGTTACATTACTGTGTTATATGTGTGTGTGTGTGTGTGTGTGTGTTTGAGAGAATGTTTTTGTGAGTGTTTGTGAGTCTTTGTGTGTGGGAGAGAGTGAGTGTGTGTGTGTGTGTGTGTTTCTATGTATGTCAGTGTCGTGTGTGTGTTTGTGTGAGGGTTTGTCTATCTGTTTGTATGTATGTGTTTGTGTGAGTGAGTGTGTGTGAGTGAGGGTTTGTCTATCTGTCTGTATGTATGTGTTTGTGTGAGGGTTTGTGTGTATGTGTTTGTGTGAGTGTGTGTTCGTGTGAGGGTTTGTGTATCTGTTTGTATGTGGGGTTGTGTATCTGCTTGTGTGTGTGTGAGTGAGTGAGTGAGTGAGTGTGAGTGTCCATGCGAGTGTGTGTGCGTGTGTATCTGTGTGTGTGTGTGAGAGAGAGAGAGAGAGATTGTTTGTGTGAGTGCTGGGATATTGCACAATCCGAAGGCATTAAAAGCAAACGATACAAGCTGGTACAGTCACCTCGCTGCCCTGGCAGGCTGGCTTGGCTTGGCTGGCTGTGGGAGGGAGCAGCCTGTGTTGTGTTATCTGTTTCATGTTGTTGACTCCACTGTCCAGGGGAAAGCCCTCTGGTTTGGGGTGCAAACTGCCTTTACGCTTTGGCTTCCGGGTTTGATATGGAGCTCTTGTTGTGCAGATTGAACCGTGTACTTTTTGCTCACTCACTTGACCCACTCACTCCACCACCTTTCTCTCCAAACCCATCCCTTGTCCTTTCAAACCAGAGCCAGCACCTGTGCGCTGTTCAATGACCCCCCACCTCCCCTCCTCCCCCTTCACATGCCCACAAACCTTGCTCATAACAGGGACTTTCTCTTCTCTGTGTGTTTTTTCCCCCCAGTGACTGTACGTGTGCAACCTCAGCCTTTCTTTCTCTCCTCCTCCTCCTCCTCCACTCCCTTTCCTTTAGTGTTTTCTGCTGACATTCCTTAATGGCAGCCGAAGAGCTACTCACCTGGGCTGGGGTGTGAATCATTGGGTAGGGCCAGAGCTCCTGAAGGAGAATTCCTTTCACACACAGCAATAGTGGAAGACGTCCCTCTGTTTACACTTACCATGTTATTGCCTGAGTTTACTGTCAACCTTCTCTCCCCCTCCCCCCCCCCCCACCCACCCCACAATTAATGGGCCTCTCAGTTGTCAGGCAAGGTTTTTATTTGGTTTGGTGAGTAACTGAACATTTTATTTGTCGAGGGAAGGGAGGGCGCTATTGGAAAATCATAAGGTATCAGCCTGACTCAGTTTGCAGCACTTTTGAGTCAAACGTTTGTGGGTTCACAGTCTACATTGAGACTTCTGAGCTCATATTCTGACACTAGGCAGACAGTCTTGAGCAATGCGGTGGTGAGCACTGTGTTGGCATAGGTGCTGTTCTTCAGGTGAACTGTTAAATCAGAGTCTGGTCTGCCTGTTCAGGTGGATGTTAAAGATACCACAGCACAATTTGAAAAGAGACGTGAGTTTCTCAGTGTCCTGGTCAACCATCCCCCAGATTTAAAAAAAATTATCATTTTCTTTATAGCTGTTTGTGGGACACTACAGTCGCAACACAAAACAGAAAACGTTGTGAAGTCCTTTGAGACCTATCAACGAAATAAGGCGTTATTTCAAAATGTTCAATGGTTGGCTCCAAGATTTCTGTGTTCCATTTTTTTGTCCCCAATTGCAGAGAACTCTGATTTTCAGCAGCTAAAAATAGGATAGGATATTGGCTTAACTCCAGCAGAAGGCAATGCAGTAATACTGAAATGCAACCTTTGTCAGACAGTATTTGGGATCTGCTACCACATAGTGTGAATCCTTGATGGTAGATAAACAATCTTGAATAGAGGCTTAGCACCAAACCATTGTGGCAATGTCTGGGAGGGGATTGTTTACTCCCTGTAGATAATTAAAGATGAATTTGCATTGCCATTTTTGACCTGTCATCAAATATTCCTGGTTTGAAGAACTATGGGTTACCAGATTGATGCTGTGATGGTGGCTGGCAGTGTGGGTGTTTTGGAGGTATGAGATTAGATGGGCTGAAGGGCCTCCTTTATCCCAAGCCACCTTGTAACAAATCTGCTATTAATAATCCTTTCATTTGATATAGCACTTTTCACGCCTTTTAGATGTCTCAAAGCGCTTCACAGAATATACTGTAAAGTGAATTGACTACATATTTGTGGGAGAAACACAGCAGTCAGTTGCACACAACAATGTCCCACAAACAGTCATGGATTGAAGTGACCAAACATTTTTTACTTTTTTGTTTGAGGGATGTCAGGCGTGTGGATTAAGGAAACTTGCCCAAGGTTTCGACTTGACGTGAATTGAATCCAGGTCTCTCGCTTACAAGGTGAATGCTCTAACCACTGAGCTACAGGACTGATGTGGATACATTAAGACTTAAGAGTGTAATTTTTAAGAGAATTACCTTTCACAGGGATTTTTGCACTTTCGAAATGTGTGAATGTGGTAAGGTTACATCAGGTGGGTGAGTAAAGTAAAGTCATAGGCAACACGGTCAATCAAAATGTGCTTACCAAACAACCTGAACTGAGTATTAAAGCCTAGCAATGGTGATAATAGTTGAAGGAGGAGGAGAGGGAGTGATTTATGCAGCCTTTTTGTCAGAAACCATCACTTGCCTCATACAGAGCTTTTATTTATGATGTGACTGACATGCACAGTTAAGGAAATGAAGCAAGACGTTAGCTATTTTCCCCTTTACGCAAAGTTGTGCATCATCCTGTTCAATTTACGCCATGACATGCATACTAGAGAGCAAAGAAATTTCCCCCCAATACCCAGCCTTTAATGAGGAAGACAGTTTAAAACTAAGAAAACTTTTTATTGTGTAATCACACCTCCGTTTAAATACGTAGAATGGTGTCATGAAGCCTTGCCACTTTATAATAAGGGTTCTTGCATTTGCATGTAATCAGCTCTGTGTTTGCATTGCTTATTAGTTTTGCAGTCATATATGCACACTAACATTTTCACAGGGAGAATAATTCACTTAAAAATTGACAAAGCCTCATAGTTCACCAGGAACTGATCAATGCATTTAGAATCCCATATAATGTTTTTGACATGGGGCCTATGTTTTACTAATTATGAATGCCAATATGACAAGTAAAATAACTAATACTGTATACAAAGATTTCAAAGACTTTGAATCATAGATAACTTTCCATATACCACTTTGTGTAGCAGTTTAGGTATTTGCCTACAAATTACATTCCTTACACTGTGCGGTATATCATGTGAAGCGCTTTGACATGTCCTCCCCTTAACGTTTAAGGCATTATATTAAATGTAAAAATTCTCATTATTATTATTGTAACAGTTCAATTGTGCCAAGGTTAGTGTTTATGCCCATCTTCATGTCAGTTCCTCCATGTGTCATGACAGAACAAAAAGATTAAGGATGCAGATTTTCGTATCTCATTCGAAGTTACATTGATAAGACCAAAGTATTCTCAATGTTTCTTTAACTCTGTTTCTATAAGTCATATTATTCAAGCTCCTTCTTGCTGCCAAGGAATGCTTTCTTCTGACAAGTTAGGTTACAGCAAAACATAAACATTGATGCATGGCATTGATGAATGGAAATGAAATTGATTCACTAAAATCTGTCTCACATGGATGTTTTTATTACTGGCTCACAGTGTCATCAGCCATGTTGATCTGGTGCTCTGAATTATTTTCTGCCACTATCTCAAAGAAGGAATCAACAGTTTGCTGATGAGTTGCTGAGCTTGTTGGCTTCTCTCTGCCAAGTTTGTTACAAACAAAGTTGGATAGGAACACTTCATTACTTTTGCATCCATCATAGGCAGCACAGCCTCCAGATGTTTATTCAACAGATAGGAGATTATTAGAAATCTTCCCCCAATTTTTTTGTTTCAGTCATCCTCTCAAATAATCTCGGGTTTCACTGCAAAATATGATAGTTGTGTGTTTGTAGGCAAATACAGTAGCCAATTTGCACACAGCAGTGTCTCACAAACAGCCATGAAGTGAATGACCAATTAGGGTAATTCTGTTATTTTTTGGCCAGTACAATGGGAGAAACTCTTTTTTCAAATGCCACTGGGTCAATAATGTATACCTCCACAGCATCCCGTCCAAAGGATGGCAATACAGAATTCCCACAACACTGCGTTGGGAGTGTCAGCCTACACTAAAAGTTCAAAGTCTCAACATGGGGCTTGAACCCACAACCTTCTGAACCAGAGATGAGAATACCACCAACTGAGTCAGGTTAGCATTGAAAGCATCTATCTGTAGGGTGAGAGGCTGGAGATTACTTTCGAATTGAGAATTTGCGGGAAGAATGTAAAATGAATGCTAAAACCTTGTTCCTCGCTTTAAATACCCTCAAGGCTTCACCTATCTCTGTGATTAACTACAACCCTGCCAACCCAGCCACTCCCTTCGTTCAGAGAATCATAGGCTACATTATGTCTCCCTCCCTATTCACCTCACTATCAACATACGAGTTTTCAACCATTATACCCTTGCTCTCTGGCACCCCAACCCAGAGTCCATCTGCCTCCCTGCCTCCCTTCCTCCTTCCCTGTTCAAAACCAGGCTCAAGATGACTGCTTCACACACTTTAGCTCCCAGCCCCAAACTCCAGAACAACAATAACAGCTTGCATTTATATAGTGATTCCAGTGCTCAGCCTTCAATGTGAAGCACTTTGATACATCCACTCGATGTGAAGGGTGCTATATAACTGTAAATTGTATTGTAAACATTACTATAGAAAATAATTGTGTGAAGCATCAACACTCACTGTGAATGTGTACACAATCTGCCCAAGAGATAACGACATGTGGCATAATTTCATTTGAATACAACCAACAGATGATTCCATGAGCTTGGTCGCTCCTTCTGATCTTGGACTTGCTGCGCATTCCTCACCGTACCATGCCACCATCAATGGCTAAGCTTCCAGTTGTATACCCCTAACCATTGGAACTCCCTTCCTCGAGACCTCCATCTTGCCCCGTCTCCATCTGTTTTCACGTCCCACATTAAAGCAACAACAACAAATTACATATGTATATTGCCTGTTACGTTGGGAGTATGTACCAAGCTGCCGTCTAGCAAGTGGACGCAAGCAGTGGAGATCAAGAGGATGGAGGGAAGGTAGAGGTAAGAGGGTGATCGAAGGCACAGTCGAAGAGGAAGGTCTTGAGAAGGGCCTTAAAGAAGACAACGGAGAGAGTAAGGCAAAGAAAAGGTGGGATATAGTTCTAATGGGTGGGGGCAGAGAGGCTAAAGGCCTGACCGCCGATGGTGGAGTTGGGGATATGGCACAGGCTACACCTGCTGAGCAGAAAACATGGACTATGGTCAACTTCCCCTCGCGCCCATCTCCTAAAGCACTTTGAGACTTTATTTTATGTGATGGGTTTGAATAGATACAAATTGTTACAGTACAATTTACATTTATAAAGTTGTTGCTGTTACTTTACACGGTGCACCGTGGCTGAACCTGAGTTCCACAGATAGCCTGTGAGACAAACAACATAATCCACGTATCTTCGCGAAGTCTAACCTATTTTTGTTTTGGTCTATTTTTTGGGCCCATGAAACATATCATATCAGGTGGATTAGATCATTTTTCAGATTTGTTGATTCGACTCTCCATTCCGCTCGATCTTCCCATAGTTAAGTACAACAGCCTCAGTGTTCGGAGCTGGTATGCTTGCACGCAGAAAGCCAAGATTAGAAAAAAGTCAGCCAGCATTTGAAAGAGGAAAATGCGGTTTAGGATTGATGTATTCATCATAAACTGTAATTTCGCCTGATTTGTAAGCCTGTTATTGTTCCCTCATTGTTGATTGAACACTGTAGTTTTCTTCCACTAATAATAATCTTTTACCTCTCTTTTTAAAAGAGAGGCAGACATTTATTTGTGGAGGATGGGTTTGCTCGGTTAAGGGGAGAGAACTGGGGAGTGGGATTAAATTGCTTTTTTTAACGAGCCGGCACAGACTCGATGGGCCAAATGGCCTCCTTTTGTGCCGTAAGATTCTTTGATTTCTGACATCGAGTCCTGGACGAGGGCAAATTTCCTACAACTCAACGTCAACAAGACGGAAGCCCTCCTGATTGGCTCATGTCAGTGCCTCCGCACCTCAGGAACTGACAAAATCAGCGTTCAAGGCTGCTGCCTCCACCTCTTGAAGCCATTCAGGAATCTGGGCGTCTTGTTCAACCCCAAATTATCCTTCCTCCCCCACATCCGCTCCATGACGGGGACAGCCTTCCATCACCTCCGCAATATTGCCAGACTCCGCCACTACCTCACCCCACGCCGCCGAAACCCTCATCCACACCTTCATCACTTCCAGGCTCGACTACAGGAACTCTCTCCTCATCTGCCTCCCCAGCTCCCTGCAGCTCGTGTACTCTCCCATACCAGGCTTCGCGACCACATCACTACCACCCTCACCCCGTCTCCACTGGCTCCCCGTCACCCAGAGGATCGAATTCAAGATCCTCGTACTCACTTTCAAGGTCATTCACAGCCTTGCCCCCACACCCTCTGACCTACTGTCTCCCCATAAGTGCAATTTTGTTGTTGTTGTTGATTTGCATTTGATATTGCTCCTTGTTGATAGTTTTAGTGCTTTATCTTCGTATCATTTTCTTCCAGATCTGGCTTTAAACCCATCTTGGCTACCACATTCAATGCTTTCATCACTTTTGCCTGAACTCCATCCATGCAGAATGTATTTATGTCCTGACAGCAGGATTATGTTCCTGAGCTTCCGCTCGTGCAGGAGCTTGACTTCATTATTCTCAGGCTTAAAAATGACTAAACCCCAATACATTGGGGGACAGTTTGTGCTATTACATAACAGCATTTTGGAAACACCAGAAACTGGATCCCGTTTATTTTTATCTTTACTACTCTGCTATCTTACAATACATTTCCTGAAAAATGCAGAACCATTCCGTATTTACAGAAAAGTTCTGTGAAACACTTTGAGATATTTAGAAGTGATAAGGTGCTTTATTGAATACAAACATTACTATAGCTTGCCCACAAAATATACTATCGATTCACTTTGCAGTGTATTCTGTGAAACGCCTCGAAGATGTGATAAGGCGCATATTATTCAAATGCGAATATTATTACTTATTATTTGTAACCTACTATTGAATTATTCTGCTTCATGCTTTATCTGACTCTATTCAGGATGTGTTTTTTTTAATTCCTGTTCAGTGCAAAGTTTGCTCATGCTACAATAACAGCACTGTCTTAATATATTTTCTGCTCATCCATGTGAAAGCAACTATTATTGTTAACCTCACAGCTAATTCATGTCTTTCTGGACAGATTGTAAAATAGGTGATAAGAAATGATTCTGCCCTCTAATTGGATAGATAATAAAAACCCTTGTATTTGATATAACACCTTTCACATCAGAAGGATGTCTCAATTTGCTTCACAGGAATTGGTGTAAAGCATAACTGCTGTATATTTTTACATAAGAGGTTTAAATTAGAGATTTAAATAAACCCAGAACAATGCTTTTGGTTGCACCAAGAACGTAAAACAAGAGAACAGATGTTTAGATCTGCAAAGGAAATTTTCAGGATGGACACCACTACGTTTTTCTTTACCCAGATGGTAATCAACAGGGTTACCAGGAAGGGTGGGTGAGGCCAAGACATTGGACTCATTGTAAAAAAGCAGCTTGATGCTGAAATGTTTGATTTCATCATCAACAACAACAACATTACATTTATAGAACGCCTTTCACGTCGGGAGGATGTCCCCTAACCTAACATGCTTAACCTAAATTTCATTAAGTTAAGCACATAAGCATCTCCTAGTTGCCTTTGGTTGTCTAACCACAAATTGATAGAACAGACTACTCGAGTGACTGTTGAAACACTTGTTTTTGATGATCTAAAACAGTAGCAGCATTGATCTCCACTAAAGAAAAGCTTTTTTTGTGTGTCTCTAGGTATTTAATATAGTTTTCCTTATGACCTTTGGTGTGCTTGAGAGAAAGTAATAAAACAGTCTCCTTCAGTGCATTCACATTGTCAACCCAGACATAAACATTTAAGGAGCCTTCAAACCTTGTCCAGCAGCCTTTGATACCACAAAGCTGAACGACAATAACAAATTGCCTTTATGCAGTGCCTTTCACATTGTCCCAAGGCACTGAACTGCATTCCAGCAAGCAGTTGGATTTGGGAGGTGGGGCCCAAAGGAGGTGGGGTGGGAAAAGGCGTGTTCAAAGATGAAGGTCTTGAGATGTATTTTTAAAGAGGTGAGGGGGTCAGTTGAAGGGACTCCAGGATAGAGTTCCAGATATGCTAAAGGCCCACTCACCAATGGTGGGAAGGCAGGTGGGAGACATGAAGCAGACCAATGCTTGCCAAGCTGTGGGAGCAGGCGATAGGATTTTAGAAGGTCACACAGGTAGTGTGAAGCAAGGCATGAGGGATTTAAACAGTGTTTACTCCATAAAATAAACAGATTGGATGGATCAATGGCTGTGAAAATATATTTTTATTTAAAATGAGTAATACTGTATAGTTAAATGGGACATCAAAGTCACTCACATCTAGATGTTCAATGTGTGTGTCACTGGCACAAATACAGTAAAAGCCTATTTATCCGGCACTGATCAACCGTAACTTCCATATAACTGGCATTGCAAAAAAATGATCCGCATTCGATTAACCGGAATTTATCCGGAAAAATGCATTGAAAAAAAAACCTATTTGCATTTTTGGCCGAATATCCGGCAGGTGCTTTAACCGGCATTGGCCAGGTCCCAAGGGTGCCAGGTAAATGGGCTTTTACTGTAGTATGTTTTCAGTTACACTAAGTGTGGATGCATTGTCTTGTCCATGCAGGATTAAGCATTCTAAATATCTAACCAGTCCATAAATCTCCACATAGCAAAATCCAAGATTGATGGTGCTCTGCAGTATCAATGCTTCTGATGCATAACTTAAAACAAACTGCTGAACATCAAATTCTCAGCAGGATTTTGCACCCATTTGCACCCAGTGTAAGAAATGTAGAGGATAAAGTGGAGAGTTTGGTGTTGAGAAGTTATTGTTTCTTAACATAGTAGTTTAAATATGAATAACAATTATGCAACTCCTGTCGCATTGGGAGAATGTTTCAAAGATAGAGTTTCAAAGACTGAGCTGGGAGTATAGCGGGAGGTGACTGAAAGTACAGTCGCAGGAATCGCTCTTAAGATCTTTAAGCATGTTTTGAAAGTTAAGCGGGAGAGTGGTAGACAGATGAATTTCAGAAGAGAGCTCTAGAGAGTTGGAGCAAAGTGGCTGATTGGGACTGTAGCAGGCTAAAGTTGGTGGATTGGAGGAGAAAGAGTAGGGGTGTGGGAGACAACAGGGTAGGGTTGAGAAAGGTCTGGAGACATTTTAAGAGGTAGAAGGAGATTGTAAATATGTTCCTACGAGATAGAGAGCCAGTCGAGCAGGGGAGCTGAGTCTGTGGTAGCACGGAAGGGTGGGCAGGAGGGGAGATATTGTGAAGATGGAAGAAAATAAAGGTGGTTAGAACCTGGATGAAAGGCCTAAACAACAACAGAAAATTACATTTGAATTCCACCTTTCAGGTCAGGAGGACATCCTACTAAATGACATTTGAGAGTCAAACAAAACACTGCGGTTCCACATGGGCTCTGCGATTCGGAGTTAGCAATCACCACTAATCTCTAGAACTCAGCTTATTTATCTGTATTTACATCCCACCTGAAAACCTACCTCTTTGACTGCTCCTATGGTCACCACCTCTTCTCCCTTCACTTTCAACGCCATTCACGGCCTTGCCACCTGGTATCTCTCCGACCTGTTGACTTCCCATCAACCTGCCCACCCATTCCATTCAGTGGGCTTCAGTCTGCTCTATGTTCCCTGCCCGACCACCCTACCATCAGTGGATGGGCTTTCAGCCTCTCTGCCCCACACTCTGGAACTCCATCCCACAATCCCTTCGCCTCGCTTCCTCCCCTGCCTCCTTCGAGGACGGTTTCAAGACTCTCCTCTTCAATTGTGCCTTCTACTGCCCCCCCAACTCTCTCTCTCCCCTTCTCCCCACCCTGCTCTTTCCCCTTGCTTGGGTCCCAACTCCTGTAATTTTGTTGTTTGTTGTTCTTGTTGCTCAGTGTCCAACCCCATCACAGCACTGTAAAGAGATATTGTCCTACACAAAGGATGACATATAACTGTATAGATGTTGTTGCTATATGGAGAAGCTTTGTTGCATGATTTATTTGTGCTGTTCCTTGTACCTTTGTTGCTACCTATTTCATTCCAGGATGTAGGACTGGGCTAAAAGCTCAAACATATCTTTTAAACCAAAATACAACATTTCCAATAGAATACCACACACTGCAATTCAACATAACTGATTGTGTGAAGTATATTGAGATGTTTTTAATTGATAAGGACGCTGCAACAAATTGAAGTGTTGTACATGTGATATGTTGTACATGTTGGCTTGTTCTGGGTTATGATTCCTGTGGAGCTCCTGTGGCTTAGTGGTTAGAGCACTTCACTTGTCTTGCAAGCTGGGGAGACCAAGCTGGGGAGACCAAGCTGGGGAGACCTGTGTTCGAATTCAGGCAGGTCAGGGCGAAACCTTGGGCAAGTTTCCTTACTCCACACGCCTAATAATAATCCGTCCAAAAAAAACAACCACAATAATAAAATTGTTTTACTGTTTGTGGGACACTGCTGTGCCCCATTGGCTGCCACGATTCGCCCGCAAATATACAGTCAATTCACTTTACAGTATATTCTGTGATGCGCTTTGGGACTCAATAAGATGTGAAAAGCGCTACATCAAATGCAAGGATTATTATTATTATTATTCCACAGGTACAGGCCACTCTCTTTATTCCTTATCTTAAATGATGTATGTGTGTGTGTTAGTAGGCTATATGACTGTAGGCATCGAAATTGAGCCAGGATATTGATTTCAACAGGATGACTTAAGTAGTAGTGACAAGTTAAGCCTGGGTCATGTTATCAGCAGTTTACTGGATTTGCATTCTGGTGAGTGAATAGAAGAAACATCTCTGTCCCTCTCCTTACCTGCTTGCCTCAACTTTATACTGAGTAGCAAGTGGAGCAAGGAATGCAGAACATGACACTACATGCGCAGACTGTAAAACTCCCTTTTCTATGTTGATGTTGAAAGTACATTTTTGTATATGTGAAAATCAAATTCTGTTAATTAAGCTTAGCAGCTACACCCAGCGAGTGACATCAGTTCTTATTGGGTACATCAATAAAACTATGCAGCATGGGAAGCTCAGCGTTTTATGTAGTGCTTTATTGGTGGTATAATTTTAAAAGTGATATCGAGAGGGACACTTTGTATTTTCTGAAATGATTATGACTTCACAATGTGTAAAACTGAGTGAGAGAGAGGTGCAACAGGATTGTTTGATAGCTTAATTTTCAAATGATATAATGCTTTTGTAGGACTAAATGAATCGATAAGCTCACTGACAAAGAGAATCATTAATGGTGTTTCACTGTACTTGGAGTAAGCAATATAATGAGATTTAAATCTGGTTAATAATAATGATAATCCTTATATTATACCTTGGCGGTGGAGTGGCCCTCATCTCCAGGGCGTCACTTGCCCTATCCCCCTACTCCTTTGGTTGATTCCCCTCATTTGAACACCTCAACCTCTGTCATCCCTCTCATATTTCAGTCAAAATCCTTCTTATCTACCGCCCCCTCCAAAATCCTCCCCACCTTCATCTCTGACATCTCAACTCTCCTAGTTTCCCTCTGCCTCATCATCCTTGGCGACTTAATTTCACCCCCTCTTGTTCCACCTCCTCGGACTTCTCCCTCCTTTTCTCTCTCAACCCATCCTTCCACATCCACTCTGCCAACCACGCTCACAGCCACCCGCTCGATCTGATGATCACCCGGGGACTTGGTGTCTCAGATGTCACCATCACCATCACCATCACCATAAGGCCATCTCTGACCACCATTTAATCTCCTTCAACTCCTCTATCCCTCTCCACTCTACCACCCTGGAAGAAGATCTCACCACAATCCCTCTCTGCTGCCCTGGTGTCCTCTGAACTTCTGCCTCTCTGGCTCACCTTCCGTCCTCTGCACTTACTCTCCTCCACAATACCCTCTCCACCACACTCGACGCCCTTGCCACCATCACCTCCTGAACCGCCTCCTATTCTTGAACCTCACCCTGGTTCACCAACCGCCTCCGCTTGCTCAAAAGCCAGGTGCGAGCTGCCAAATGGACTGGGCTCAAATCTAGCCTAATGGTCCACCAGCACATCTGGCTGGACCACATCAAAATTTACCACTCCACTCTCGCCTCCACCAAATCATCCTTCTACTCCAGGATAATCCTGGAGACGAAGGGCAACCCCCGGTTCCTGTTCTCCACTACCAACCGGCTCCTCCGCCCTCCATGCCAAGCCTTTCTGATTCTTTCCTGATTCCCACTGTGAAGAGATGCTGGATTTCCTTGAGTCCAAAAACCAATATGCTACAGAACTCCACAATTAGACTTTATTTGAAAAAACAAATGTAATTTTTAAAACAACAAATTCCACCTTTTAAATACGTATTAGAAATTTGCCTGTCACAAAACATACTATATACATGTATATGTGCATGTTATTTCTCTTCCCATTTTCCCCTTCCCAAATACAGTATAACTAGACATCCATGAAAGTGAATACAATTTAGAGAACCATATGAGCATTTATATAACAAATAAGATTGGCAGCAAACTTTGTATTTTAAAAAAAACCTAGTGGTAATAAAAAATAAATAATCCTTGCATTTTGATATAGCACTTTTCACGTCTTCTAGACGTTTCAAAGCACTTCATAGAATAGACTCTAAAGTGAATTGACTGTATATTTGTGGGCAAAACACGGCAGCAAATTGTGCACAAACAATTGTGGAATGACCAATTTATTATAGTTTTTTGGGGACGGATTATTATTAGGCATGTGGAGTAAAGAAAGTTCCCCAAGGTTTTGCCCTGCCTGGAATTGAACCCAGGTCTCTTGCTTGTAAGACATGTGCTCTAACCACTGAGCTCTCTCCTCGTCGGCCTTCCCAGCTCCACCTTTCACAAACTGCAGATTATTCAGAA
Source organism: Hydrolagus colliei (assembly GCA_035084275.1). Taxonomy (NCBI): domain Eukaryota; kingdom Metazoa; phylum Chordata; class Chondrichthyes; order Chimaeriformes; family Chimaeridae; genus Hydrolagus; species Hydrolagus colliei. The sequence goes on from CM068743.1 coordinate 108,591,336, forward strand.
CTCTGCAGCTCGTGTATTCTTCCACACTAGGCTGTGCGACCACATCACTCCTACCCTCGCCTGTCTCCACTGGCTCACCATCTCCCAGAGGGTCGAATTCAAGATGCCCATCCTTACTTTCAAGGCCATTCACGGCTTGCCCCAACCTATCTTTCCGATCTGCTGTCTCCCTACCAGCCTGCCTGTGCCCTCTATTCTGCGGGTTCTGGCCTGCTCCATGTCCCCCGTCTGAACCGCCCTCCCATCGGTGGCTAGGCTTTCAGCCTCTCTGCTCCCACACTGTGAACTCCATCCCGCAATCCCTTTGCCTCACTGCCTTTCCTTTCCTCCTTTAAGGCCGGTCTCAAGACCTTCCTCTTTGACCATGCCTTCTGCTCCCCACCTAACTCTCCCACCTCTCCTACTCTCCTTCCCTCTACCTTGACCCCCCACCCTCCACCCTACTCGGGTCCCGATCTTACTGTTCGGCGCCTTGGGACATCCTCCCGACGTGAAAGGAGCTCTATAAGTGGAATTTTGTTGTTGTTGAGCTACAGGACTCTTATAGCGCAAATTCACTAGAATGATACCAGGGTTTAAAAGGTTAAGTAATGAGGTCAGATTGCATAAACTTGGTCTGCATTTCCTTGAGTTTAGAAGATTGAGGGTTAATCTGATTGATTTATTTTAAATAATAAAGAGATTTGAAACAGTAGCTATAGATAAACTATTTCCTCTGGTGGGAGAATCCATAACCAGGGGGCGTAATCTTATAATTAGAGCTAGGTTATTTAGAAGGGAAATTAGGAGGCAGTTTTTTACCCAAAGGCTATGGAAATCTGGAACTCTCTCTCCCAAGAGGCTGTGGATGCTGGATCCATTCACATCTTCAAGACCGAGATGGATAGATATTTGTTAGATCAGGGTATCAAGGGATATGGAACAAGAGCAGGAAATTAGAGTTGAGGTACCGTTAAGCAATGATCTTATAGAAGGGCAGAACAGACTCGAGGGGCTGAATGGCCTCCTCCTGTTTCTCCAGGACCACAGTGGTCAGTAAAACACTCACTCACCAATGCTTTGGAATTGCTGTAATCTTATCCTTGTGTATTGAATGTCAGCGTAGCTCATTTGGGAGCTAGGTTCAGCTGCAGTCTGGTTCAGACAGTTGTGGGTTCCAACCCCATGCCAAGACCTTGAGTTCATAGTCCAGGAGGCTGACACTAATACAGTGCTGGGTATGTCCTGTGTTATTTAAAGTGTCATACTCCAGATGAGAAGCACCAAAGTCCTGTCTGCCAGTTCAGCTGTAAAAAATGCTCCGAGACACTGCCCTGGGTGAACAACAACAATTTGCATTTATATAGTGCTCTTTTCACAGGGTAACATTCCGGAGTGAGTGTGAAGGCTGCTATATAATTACAAGTTTTGTTGTAAAAGATTCCATGGCACTGTTCTAAGAAGTGAACAGAGATTCTCCCAGTGCCTTAGCTGACCATTTTTTTTCAATTCAGGGCTGTTTGTGGGACATTTGCTGTGCCAAATTAGCTTCTGCATGTGTTTACAATTTGCAGTCTCTGCACTTTACCATAAATCCTGTGAAGTAGATTTAAATCCGGATTAACAGGGAGAAAGTTTCCAGCTAAGTGCAATTACAATGCCGGAACCAGGGCTTTCAAAACATGCCCCAGCATTGTAACTGTTTGAATCCCATGCACATAAGATAATGAATAAGTTATCTTCTGCTCACGAGATTCAAACAATCTGAACTAAACTTGATATCCATGGCCACTGTAAAGGCTAGCAAGGACAGTGAGGTTCCTCAGCACTGTGTTGACATGTATGGTGTTGTAGTGCCCTGTTGCCGTGCACCAGGAGAGTTCAGAGTTGGGAGTCCTGCCGACTCAAGGAAATTTAAAAAAATCTGCAATACCAGCTATCCTCAACATTGATGTTGCACCTGTTTCATTATGGCAGTAGATTAACTCTTGCATTAAGAATAGATCAATCCCTAATGGAACAAGACAAGAATTCCAACATTGATCTTCTATAATGGCTCTGGGACTGAGCTTTGTTGTATGTTTTTAATGATTCCATTTGACTCTCTACATTCATGCATATGAGCCAAATTGCAGCTTGATTATTGTCTAGTTATGATACACGTTCAGCATGATAATATCAAATTTTATTATCAATGATTTGTTCTATAGTACTGTAGATGAAACAGATGGACCAAATTATAATCTACTCTCTCCATTGAGCCTTCCCTGATACATATAATCTGATTATATTGATAGCCTTGAAATGTAAACAAGAAAATTTATGAACAGGTTCTGTTTATTGATCTCATGAGGTTGATTGCAGCAATTCCTCTTTGAACCATTGACATGAAATAATAGGTTTTGTTGAGTATGGTATTCAGTGAGTTAAGATGGGCAAAGTAAGTTTTGAATTGGATTGAGTAGCCTAAGAAGACTAAATTATATATTAATAGTCACAAATTCTCTGTGAAGCCTGCCAGGAGTACACATTGTACTCTTGGTCTATAATGATGCCCTAAAGCAATGTTCTGTTTAGTGGCAGAAGCAGCCATGCACATCTCCAGAATAAGTACAAACAAGATCATTTTAATGCAAGCTTTCATGTCAGAATGCCGGCATTTCTTCAGGCTCCTAAAACGACAGTGCAAATAAGCAGGTAATTATCTTGCTTGTTGTCAGAGGAGAAGCATGGAAGTTAGTGAGATGGCACCAAAGGCCATTAGGAATGCCTCCTCCTCTGGCCTTACAAGGTTGTAAAACTGCATTGATTGAAATTAGAGAAGTCCCATACTGCTTCTACTCCACTCATTGAAAGAGTGGAGTAGAAGCAGTTCCTGAACACTGCCATCTTCCCATCACAAGACAACACAAATTTTAATTTATTTACATTTTTATTGCAGCGGTTGAGGCCAGTGACAGTACCTAAAACCTAAATTCCATAACAGAGACTTGTGGTATTCATTTATACTCTGTCCTTATTCTTCACCACAGAGCACATGCTTCAAATGTCTTCACAAACAGGGTGATGCAAAATGGGTGCTAATGGTCCTGTGTTTAATTACACCTGCACTTCATTAACAAGTAGGAAGGATTTGATGTTTATAGCAGGAATTAATGGATTTATTCAGTGTGCATCCAACTGGATCTGATGAACAGCTCTTCTCCAACAAATATGTTTTGAATTCAATATGAATTGCAATCTCCGAAATAGTGTATTAATTCATGCTATGATCCACCTGCCATTCTTTAGATTGTTCACTTAACTGGTCCTGATCGCTTTGCCACATTTCTCCTACTTTTCATAGTTCAGTATCTGAATAAAAAACTGGCCTCCAGTTGAGACAATCGAGTGGCAACATTCCAGAACAGTGTAAAGGAGTACAGTACTGCTGATGTTGTGTTGGTGTGGTAAGCAACTCTGAATATCGGTCAATCTGCTCTCCCAACAGTCTCCAACCCTTTTGTATTAAAAACATAAGAACACAAGAAATAGGAGCAGGAGTAGGCCATTCTACCTCTGGAGCCTGCCCCTCCATTTAATAAGATCATGGCTAATCGTCTAACCTAATTCCACTTACCTGCCCTATCCCCGTATCCCATATTAAGTCAATGTAAGGTGGCTATATTTGTTTACATTTGGTTATTTTCAGACTGCACCCTTTGGAATGGCTTACAGCTGATGAAACTACACATTCTTCTCCAGCAGAATGTGGGATACAAATATCGTGGGTGTAAAGGATGAACTGATGCTTGTCCATTCATGCCAGAAGTTGCTACGTCCTCCTGTACTTTTTCACAGTCTCCCAATTAGCTCAAGGGTAAACTCAATGGATATGGATGAGGTGTAATTCAACTGTGGATAAAAATAATACTGGTTCATTAATTCGTTTGAACTGCACTGATGCAGATGGCGTAGAAACACAGATTAAGTATGCAGTTGAAATTTTGCAAAACAAGCCAGCATAGAACCTCATTGAGGTCCCTCACTGAAGTAAATGAGGTACCTACACTGTGGTCGCTAGTGAAAGGATTAAACTGTTATGTTAAAAAACGATTTCCATTACAGACAGTTTGGACGCTGAGACATTACTGTGTCCCTGATCCAGAAGGCTGCTTTGAAATGTGTTGCTTTGTTGCTGTGTACCCCGTTGTGGCACATGTCTGTTTCATAAGATGGATTCAGATGGAGAAGGCCCTTTGATCCACCCCATCTCATCCTTCCAGAAGACCCACCCTACCATCTTCATTCCCATCCAATACAATACAAATTTACATTTAGATATTGTCCTTTCAGAAGGGCGTTGCATGATGTTGGTCAGTCCAAGGATTGTGCACAAACTGGGGATAAAGGGAGTGGAGAGGCTGGGGAGGATGTGGGGAGGGAGAGGATAAGGTAGCTGAAAGTGCTCTCAAAGAGGAAGCTCTAAAGGCAGACCTTAAAGGAGGCAAGGGAATGGTGAACCTAAGTGACTCTGGAGTGGCAGAGAGTGGGGGCAGATCAGCCTGATGCAGTCGTAGTACTCTTCCCTTTGAGTCACAAGGTTGTGGGGTTAGGCACCTCATCGGGCCTTGGAATCGCATAGTCTAAGATGAGGGCTGGGGGTGTATTGCTTAATACAGTGATTCCCAACCTTTATTGCTGCGACCCAAATTAGCCACCAGCAGGTCCTTCTGACTCTTAGGGGGCGATATCGCGACCGAAGCGAAGCTCAGGAAAGACGATACCTGCATCACTTTTGTGGACTCAGCGCAACTCATAAGTACGGTCTATCATACAAATTGGTCGGCGGTGTCGCCTCTGTCACTTTTTAGCATTAAAAAAGCATTTTCAGCATTAAAAAAAGCAATAACAAAAAAATTCTGATGACCCTTCGCAACCCTACTGAGGACCCCCACAACCTGATTTGGGGCGGGACCCGAGGTTGGGGACCACTGGCTTGATAGGTTATGCTGTCCTTTGAATGAGATGTTAAACCAAGGTCTCGTCAACTTGTTCAAGTGGGTATTAATGATCCTAGATTGCTTTTCAAAAAGAGAAGGGTGCTTCTCCCAGTGTCCCCCAAATAAAATTGGTCACTTACTCCATGGCTTATGTGTGGGACATTGCTGTGCAGATCTGGCTGTCATGTTTCCCTCACAAAATACAGTCAATCCACTTTACATCCTGAAAGGTGTATCCTGTGAAGCGCTTTGAGATGTCCCAATGAAATGAAAAGTACTATATTAAAAGCAAGGAGCAAATTATTCTTATTAATTCTAATTCTCTTCATCATTATTATCATAAACTGAAAGCCCAGTTGCCAATGGTGAACAAGTGGAGTGGGGGTTGTGAAGCAGGCCAAAGATCGCTGAGTGGAGAGAGCTGCCATGTAGATAGGATTTGAAGAGGTCACAGAGATAGGGTGGGGAAAACCCATGGAGAAACTCTCAAGGTTAGGATGAGGATCTTGAACTCAATCTGCTGGGGAATGGGGAGCCAGTGGAGCTGGCTGAAACTAGGTGTGATGGGCTTCCACAGCCTTGGGCGGGAAAGGACACAAGTTGCAGAGTTCTGAATATTTTGGAGCACGTGGGGGGAAGAATAAGTAGTCCACCTAACAGAGAATTGACATAATAATAATAATCCTTGCTTTTGATATAGCTTCTAGATGTCTCAAAGCGCTTCACAGAATATACTGTAAAGTGAATTGATTGTATATTTGTGGGCAAAACGCGGTAGCCAATTACACATAGCAGTGTCCCACAAATGGTCTTGGATTGAAATGACCAATTTTATTATTTTTTTGAGGGATTATTATTAGGTGTGTGGAGTAAGGAAACTTGCCCAAGGTTTCGCCCTGACATATTTGGATTCGAACACAGGTCTCACATGTAAGGCAAGTGCTCTAATTTAAGCGCTCTGAGACGCACCGGCGTGGAGGGCGCTATATAAAGCAAAGCTGTTGTTGTTGTTGTTGTTGTAATCACTGAGCTACAGGACATAATCAAGCCTAGGATCTTGATGGCCCAAGGGGAGAGGTAGTGCAGAGGCAGGTAATTTCATGGAAATGGGGAATAGCTCAGCGGGTCAGAACACAAATATAAAGTTTAAAGCACAGTTGAGAGTCAAACAAAACACAGAGATTTCCCACAGACTCCGTGAGGTGGAATGTGCATCTAAGTACTGCAGAATGATGCTGTCAGCACTTGTGGTGAGAAGATTCTGATGGGAGCGAAGCAATAGACTTTCCATCATGTCGACATTTAACTGAAGAAATTTAGAGCTCATCCGCGACTTGATGTCCGACTGACAATCGGTCAGGACATCAGTGGTCCTGGAATCAAAGGGATCAGGACAGCAGTGGTCCTAGAATCAAAGGTGAAGGCAGACAGATAGAGTGGGATGTAATCTGCAAATATGTGGAAGTTGACCTGGTGTCTACGAATGATATTGCCCATCGGGAGCATATCGATATTAAAAAATAGATGACCAAGGATACACTGCTCTGAAGAACACTGCGTGTAATAGTGCAGGAGCGATAGGGGAAACTATTAGAAGAGACAAAGTGGAGACGTTGGATAGGTAAGAGTGAAAACAGCATCAAGCTGTTTTAAAATCAATCAAAGGGCTCTACAGGATTTTCTGTAAAGTGTGGTGATTGTATTTGTAGGTAAACATGTCTTCCCTCCAAAGTTAGTTTAATAATACAACTAGTAGCGAGACATGAAATCTAGACAGGAAATTATCTGTTTACCAGATAAGCAAACATTTGAGACACTTCATTATTTAGCATTTTTATTATCTGAATGGCCTGAATGCTGTTTCGCTGCATCTTATTTGCTATTTTAAAAATAAAATTTTAAGAACATTACAGTAAATCATGTTAGATCCTGACTTTATTTTACTTCAATTTATCCATAAATGAGTTTGCAGACTTTAAAACCCTTTCTCTCCCACCCTCTCAGCTCCTTGCATACTGTGTTTAGATTAACAGAGGCACAATCCTAGCTGTTCAGTGGATGATTGTTCAAACTGTGCTGGATCATTGAGGTTTATGGATTTACAAATATTAAAACAAAATAGGATAGTTATTTAGTTATAGGCCTAGTTGGAGGCTATTCATTGTAAGAGCATAACATTTGAATGGTGGGAGAAGGTGGTTAATGCATATGCATTGAAAGTTGATCTGAAAGTTTAATATTGTTGGTATTCCGATACAATTTACATTTATTTGCACCGGAAGGACATCTCAAACCACTTGTATGCCTCTGTTAGCAGTGGCAAGGTTGGATGGTGGTTCTGGTAAACACTCAGTACTGTACTATGATTCCTCTTTAAAGCAAAGCCATCTGATGGCCCACTTTCAGTTCCAACCTTAAGTGTTTGGTTCTTGGAATTAAATGCTTCTTGCCTTTTTTTTTCAAACTGATTTTTACAACTAGGATGTACAGGCAACTTCTGAAGAGAAATGAAAATTATTTTCTGGTGAATTAACATTGGAGCTTTTATCATTACGGAGAATCTATTGCAATGCATTATTGTTGAAATATTTTTTTTTAATCTTCCTGAATTCAGGTACTTTAAATGATCACTTAATTAAGGTTGCTTGCTAAAGCTACCTTGCAATTGATTGTCTAATTGGTGAAAAGGCTATAGATGTCAAACTTTGGGGGAAGGGTGGGCAAAGCATTACCTAAATTTGTGCACTGGAATGCCCTACAAACAGCTATGAAGTGAATAATCACTTACAACATACAACTTGGGGCCACTACCTTGTGACTTGGAGATGAGAGCACCACCGAGCTAGGCTGCCAACTTGGGAGAATCTGTTTTTAAACTGATCTCCACTGTTGTAGGAGAGTAAAATTAGTACCAGAGTCCATGTCACATTTTTGTGATCTCTGTTTGTCGAGTTTCTGTTGCCTTAAGCTTCTGGGTACTTGTGGTTGGAAGGATTGAAAGAGTAGAGGTTAGCAGAATGGAGATACGATGAACACCAGTTTGAACCTGACAAGAAATTTGCAGATAGTTAACAGATTGTAACTGTATTGTAGCTTGCAGCTCGCTTCACATCTTGAGGATTTCTGATAGAAGGGGAAGACATGATGGAACAAATGGGATTCTGTGCTATAAATTTCCTTTAAAAATCTTTTTTTTAAATTATTTCTATGGGAAGTAGAATGGCTCACACCAATCTACCATTTGGGTTGCAAATCCTCTCACATGGTATTCTATCACAGAAAGCAATGCATTTTTTCTTTCTCTCTCTCACATATACATACTGTACTCTCTGTCTGGTTTGACTAATTTGGTTACATTTGATGATATCAGCCCACGGCTAATTTCCTAGAATTTCCCAATTTTACGAGACTCATTCCCACACTTGCTCGTAGCCTGTTAAATTGCTAATACTCTTTTTTGTTGTTGAGAAATTGTGGAGGAGTGAAAGTGAAGACTTCAAAACCATTGCATTTGTCAAGGGTTGCAGGGAAATGAATAATGCTGAGAGAATGCCAGTTAACCTTTATGTTGCTATGGTCACCCCAGTGTGGCGAGGGGGGGTGGTGGAAGGAAGAGTGAGATGTTGTAGGTTTATATACAGCAGTAATTTTTTTTAGAGCTTTAACAAATTGTTTACCTTTTGATGGTTAATCTAGAGGCTGGGTAAAATTTCTGCTTACTATTGTCAGTAACATGAGCAGTTGTGTGTTCGCTCCACTTCAGGCAATAACATATTGGACATTGTCAGAGTTTCAGACACTGCTCCACTGTAACCTCTACTACTTTGAGCTGTACTGTAGATATGTGTAAATACAGTTATGTGATTATTTTGTTTGATGTGAATAGTCGGGTGTCCATCCACATAATTGTTGATTATTTCATATCCCTATTTGTGGGTATCTTAGAAACTGGGTTAACATGTTGAGGTATATCAAGACTCTTCACCAGACTAGCCAGTGGTTTGCAAATGCCAAAGGATGAAACATTTACAGAGATCTCTTAAAATGAGTCAAATTTTGAGCAAGATTTTGATCTATTTCAGCTGCGGCACCTTGAGCATACAGTAGCTGCTGCCTTGTTTTGAAGAAACATTTATCTGCCCCTTTTAACATTTTGCAAATCCAGAAGCTTATTAAATACCTCTTTCTTTCCCTCCCCCATTAATCTGTTATGCGTGTGTGTGTGTGTTTATATATCCCTCTTTCTTCTCTCAGTCTCCTTGTGCCTTTCCTTCTCTTTATGTAACTCCCTGAAGAGCTGAAGCACTTAATGAATCTCTCACAGCCTCAGGCCTCACCTCCCTCGAGTCCCAGTGCTTGGAATACACGACTAACCTGTTGGACAATATGTGCTTTTGTTGTGCTTTATTACAATACATTGTCGGATTTTCTGCACTTATATCCACAGAACTGTGCAGTGTGACACAATTAGCACATTTAGTCTGTAGGACTGCCTTTTTTATCACCCTATTGTTGGTCACTGAACAAGGTCATCTTCTCCTGTCTCCAGAATAAGGCCCATCTCTGCCTTTGTCTTCTCTCCCTCCCCCACAACGCAGCCCAAACTATCTTTCTCACTTTCTCAAATGTTCTTCGCATAAGCTATGTCCACCCCCGATAAATTAATCTGTTTTCAGTATATTTTTCCCTGGTAGACACCATATACCCATCATCCCCATCATAGCCTGGCTTCCTCTCCCCCAGTAGATCAAGATCCTGATCCAGAACTTCAAATGCTTTCATACTCCTGCCACACACTACCCTTGACAATGCCTTTGTCACTTCCCGGATGGACTATTCCAATGCCCTCCTCGCTGGTCTCCCCAGCTCCACAATACACAAAATACATCTAATTTAGAACTCCACTGTATGGATTCTCACCTGCACAAAATTCACTCCCCACATCACATGAGTCCTTGCCAGGTTCAACTGGCTCCCAATTACTGAATGGATCGATTTCAAGATGCGCTCACTCATTTTCAAATCCCTTAATTTGCTCGTACCTCTCTACCAGTCTGACCTGCTTACTCCCTACTCTCCCATCCACGCCTCTGCTCTCCTGGCTCCGGTCTCCTGTTCATCTCTCATCCCTTCTGCTCCACCATTGGTGGCCTGCCTTCAGCCACTATGCCACAAAACATTGGAACTCTCTCCCTCAGTCCCTCCGACTTGCCTCTCCCTCTCCACTTTCAAATCCCAACTAAAGCACTTAATTTTTTATTGTGCTTACAGTCACCACCCCCTCCCTCTCCCCCAATTCAAGGTCTGATTCCACCACTGTCAAGCTTTCAGCGATTCTACCAGCGTGAAGGGCGCTATATAATTGCCAATTGTTGTGGTTGAGGTCTCCTCCAGCAGCATTCTCCCTCACACACTCCTTTAAACTTGCCACATGCCCTTCACCCTCTATATCCCTCTGCCAGATATGTGGAGTCCTGTAGCCCAGTGGTTAGAGCACCCGCCTTGCAAGTGAGCGATTTGGGTTTGATTCCCGGCAAGGCGAAACCTTGGGCAAGTTTCTTTACTCCATACGCCTGATAATAATCTCTCCAAAAAAATCGGTCATTTCAATCCAATCCAATGTTTGTGGGACACTGCTGTGTGCAATTGGCAGCCGCATTTCGCCCACAAATATACAGTCAATTCACTTTACAATATATTCTGTGAAGTGTCTTGATACATCAAGAAGACGTGATAAGGCACCATATCAAATGCAAGGATTATTATTATTGTTTATTGTGTCTCTCAAAGCCTCAAGCCTGGGCTCTCCAGCAACCCAGTGCTTGGAACTTACGACTAGCATGATTGGCTTACATATGCTTCTGTACTGTTATATTATTAGAGTGCATCGCCTTTCAGAATGTATGCCTCAGCATGATGGAACTATTACCTCAAATTCCTTTGCCATGCTGTCTTTCCCTTCCTTGAAAATCGTCCTAACAACAACAAAAACAACAAAATTACATTTGTAATGCACCCTTCGAGTCGGGAAGACATTCCAAGACGCTGAACAGTCAGGGATCGAGACCCAAGTATGAGGGAGGGGCGGGGTAGGGGAGGGAGAAAGGTGGGAGTGCAGCAGAAGGCACAATCGAAAAGAAGGGCTTGTGACCGGCCTTGAAAGAGGCAAGGGAGGAAGAGAGGCAAAGGGATTATGGGATGGAGTTCGAAAATGTGGGGGCAGAGAGGCTGAAAGCTTAGTCACCGACAGTGTCCTCTTTCATCATTCTTTTAGCCCTTCCCCCTAATCTTGCTCATCTGATTGCTCTGACTCTATAAAGCACTTAAAGGCATTCTGAAAGATTATATATTGCCAGGTAGAGTGATTGTGGCCTGGCTCATTTTAAAAATATAAGTGGACTTATATTTTTAAAAAGAAACAGCTTTTGATGCCGTGATGGGAGGGTGCTGGTGTGGTATGGAAGAATGAAATCAGGTGGGTGAAGAGCCTTCTTCATTCAAACCAATCTTGGAACATGAAAGTTCCTATTGGTGGTGCTGTGTTTGTGCACTAATTATGCATAACCAAACAATCATTAGAGCTATGATTAATACCTGATCTCAGCTGGTCAGGCGATTGAAACATTACATTTGGCCCAGGGGCATTTGAGCTGGGAGAAAAAACAGCTAGCCTACTCTTGTCTGAATTCTAGTGAACTTGCTGGAAAGTGTACTTGTGTGGAATGTATTTTACATCAAATGAAAACGGGATCAGACTCGACAGTGATACATCTGAAGAGTAAAGAGCTTATTCGCACTCAATTAAATCCATATACAACCTTTTAAATTGGGAGGACAATGCTTTGCAGGATTTTAGCACTGCAGTATCAGAGATACTGTCCTTCAGATAAGCTATTAAACCAACATCCCATCTGCTCAAGTGGATGTTAAACGTCCCATGATACTATTTCAAAAAGAGAATGGAGTTTAACCTGCTTCAGTCCTCCAGATGAATTGATCATTCACTTCCTTTCTTTGTGGAAGAAACAACAACAACAACATTGATTTATATAACGCCCTCCAAGTTTATATAACTTGGATTTAAATTGTGCATTAAAGAACAACTCCTGTGAAGAGGTAATGAAGTTGTAGAGAGATAATGAAGTGCTCTGAGACTCTGTCGGGCGTGGAGGGTACTATATAAATCAAAGTTGTTGTTGTAATCTGCAGCCATAAGATTAAAAGATCATGTTACAATGAAGAGTGAAAATGGTCGACTTCCCTCATTTCCTGTGCATGATAATTGCCGCTCATATTAGTTCCCTCAAAGTGTCATCAACAACACCTCCTGTGCACAGTACAGAATGTGCTGGAAATTATGTAATGCAAAGTATTGTACTGCAAAGTACTGCTTATGTCCTCCTGACGTGAAAGGCGCTCTATAAATGTAATTTTGTTATTGTTGTTGTAGAAACTTCCTTCAAAGTGTCATCAGCAACACTTCCTGTGCCCGGCCCACAATGAGCTGGAAGCAGCGACTTCTCAACTAGACATAGGGTGTACTGCTCTTCAGGTACAGTGAAGGTCTAAAATACCTTTGTGCTGAAACCTAAACAATAACAACAACAAAATTAAAACTTGGACTTATACGTTCCAGTCGTCCTGTATTGATCAAGTAACAGCAGTGTATTGCAGGCCACTTGTTTCCTGGCAGTGACACACGGTAATGAGAGTCACTCAAGAAAACATTGCAACCTCATTGTCAGGCATCTTAATTTATGGGATTCAGACTTGCATTCAATAATTATTAATTCCGTATTGGTAGTAAAATAAAAATTCATGTGATTTGGGATTTACACTGTTCTGAATGTGTGTTAATAATATTGTGTGCTGTTTCTGTAATTTTTTATAATTTTCTTCACGTGGTGCACATAAATGATTCATCACTGTTAAATATCCTGCCCATTACAGGATATGAGATTAAACAGATGCCAGAATGAGACTGGAGTGTGAAACACATGGAGGCATTTGAACAGTCTTACAGCATATTTATGAAAGAATTTGTTTTGAATTTCAAACATCTTCCATTGCATTACCCATTGCGTCTGGCCCAACCATTGCAAACTTTTCAAAATGAGCTCTCTTCATTTTGTTTAATAATTAAAATTGTCACCCAATGTTTACTGTACATGCTGAACATTCTTAAGGGATGTGTTTTACACACATACAGACAGAGCCACAAAATTGACAGCTGGCTACTAACAGATGCTCATTGGACAGGACAACTGTCACAATAAAAGCTGCCACAGTTTCTAGAAGGAGAACTGAGTCCCAGAGGTTGTCCCCCAGCTGTGTTTTCCTATTAAAAATCACTCTCTTCACATCTGTCTTTTCTCTATTTAATTCACCTGATGACATTTTTGCTTGCTAAGGAGTCAAGGTCACTACTATATCGGTGTATCTCACAGTCACTATATAAGTGTAATTTTGTTGTTCTTGTTGTTGTTCATATACAGGGTGACCAAACAGTCATGATACGTTAAAATATCTAATAAGCCTTATAAAAAGGATGATATTATTTTGGATAATATGGTAATAATTTATCACAACTTTTTAGTCAACCTGATATACTCAAACCCATATACCTGTTTTTTTTTAGTGATACTCTCTCTTTGACAGTTGTGGTATATTATTCCCTTATTTTATTTTTCGGTGGTCTTCTTTGGTGGTGTTACTTCTGTGATTGAAAGCAGTGTGATTTTTTTTGTTCCCGGCACTATGTCATTGAGCCCAGCACCTGACAAGAGCGTGGCTATGGTTGGTAAGGAAAGAACACAGGCCACGATATAATGCAGCACACTGAAACTCCCAATGCATCGACACCACCACACACCTTCCTCATAATCGCATTCCCCTTGAATGAAGGTTAAATTACATAGAGCACACAGCATGTGGAGTCCTGCAGCTCAGTGGATAGAGCACTCACTACCCAAGCGAGAGACCTGAGTTTGATTCCTAGCAGGGTGAAATGTTGAGCAAGTTTCCTTACTCTACACGCCTCTTGTGTAGAGGACAAAGTGAATTGACTATATTTGTGGGCAACACGCAGCAGCCAATTGCGCACAGCACTATCCCACAGATAGACATGGATAGAAATTACCAATTTATTGTACATTTTTTTTAGGGATTATTAGAAGGCATGTGGAGTAAGGAAACTTGCCTAAGGTTTTGCTCTGACTTCCCTGGATTCAAACACAGATCGCATGCTTGTAAGGCGAGTGCTCTAACCACTGAGCTACAAGACTCAAAGATGTGTTAAGGTGTTCCATCAAATGGAAGGATTATTATTATTTAAGAAACAGGCCATGTGGCCTACCTAAACTGCGGCAGCAATTATACTCCACATGAGCCTTCTAATCCCTTCTCAGATAACCCTTTATCCCCTTATCTATTTTGTGTGCATCAAGTTTTTTCATCAAATACATTGAAGCTTTCTGCTATAATTTCAGCTTATGCCATGGAGTTATATATTCTTCCCACCTTCTGGGTAAAGACTTTCTTCCTAAACTCACTTTCAGAAAAAAATGTATTGCCAGATGGGGTCAGTCTTCACCCGGGAATTGAAAGATCTTAATTAGGTCACTTAACTAGATTTCATAGCAAGAAAAAATATTGCCATGATAACTTGGGTTTAAATGAGCACAAGGTGCTGAGAGGTAAAGGAATAAGGACAGTCCTAAATTGACTTAATTTACTGAGGTTCATTTCCATTTCAACTTCTTAAAGCCCCCAAAACAATCTGCAGACATTGGCGATGAGTAAAGCCATGGGGGTTCTAAATGGAAGAATAATGCATTTTCCTGAGAGCAAAAATTGTATCTTGGTTCAAAATCTGAAAGCAAATAGCTCAGGGATAACTGTTCCCTATATTCCTATCAGTGGAAACTGTATTTACCTATAGATATGAAATGTTTGCATATCAAAGCTGTTTGTTCGCCTACAAAATACAAATTCACAACACAGTACGATAAATACTTTGAAATGCTTTCAGATGTCCTCCCAATATGAAATACAATGCAACTTACATTTATATATTGCTTTTCACATTGGGAGATGTCTCAAAGCCTTTACCATCGCTATAACAAATAAAAGGATTATTTGATTTTCTAATTTGATGTAAAGAATAAATTTATTGAAGAAAAATTCTAATGCTCATGTTGTTAACTCCTATCTGAAACTTCCTGCTGAGGAAATCTGGAGAGCAAACCTAATCTTTCATCAAATAAACAATTGCTACCCATACACTCAGTTGGTACCATTATTCTCTGAGTCAAAGGTGGTGGGTTCAAGCCCCATTTTGGGGACTTTGAACTCATGGTCTCATCTGATATCTCAGGGAAGTGTTGGGGAATCCCAGCGCCTTGAGATGTCCTCTTGACATAAAAGGCATTATACAGCAGTGGTCAGAGGTGCCATCCTTCAAATGAGAGGTTAAACCAAGGTATCGTCTATTCAGGAGGATGTTTGCAAAGATCTCATGACAATATTTGCATAACTGTTCAGAGCCTTGGGACGTCCTCCCGGCATGAAAGGCGCTCTATAAATGTAATGTTCTTGTTGTTGTTGTTGTTGCATAGAGAAGGGAGTTTCTGTTGCTCCGACCAATAATCCCCCATAAAATACTCTTTGGGGAATTCCTGTATGCAATTTAACCGCCAGGTTTGCCCATAAATGCAACAGTCACTGCACTTTACAGAAAAGTATTTTGAGAGATTGAAATGATAAGAAAATGCAAGGATTATTGTTGTTATAACAACAACTCTGAGTCTGGTTTCAATCTGGGCCACTCCCATTCATTGTGCAAGTTTTGTTTGACTAGCAAACAGGCTCAGTGGAGGGATTCTCTTCTGTTTCTATTTTACCATAACAACACACTGCATCGAGGAATCCATTTCTGTGACTTGTCTCTTCCCACTCAAGTGGGGGAGAAGGGGCAACCTTGCTCCTTGTTTGCTCTTATATAGGCCAGGAACCTTTATGGTCTACGTGCATTTTGCACTATGTATAAATATGTGTGTGCGGAGAAAGTTACGTAATGAATAAACAACAGTGGAGAGGATTATTGCAGGGCATGTGTCATTTCCTGCAGATCTCATACTCTTCCTTTATTGCACAGAATACAGTGCAAAAGTGGAGACCTCGTATTACAGTACAAATGTTCTCACTTGTAGGCTTTGGCTCTGTATGGCCCAAGGAGGTATTTGTGGTGTAGCTTAATGGCACATGCATGTCAGAATCACAGGCATGAGCAATTTATGTTCTTCATTATCACTACTGAAATACAAGCAATGGAGGCCAAGAGCTGCAGTTAGATATCAGGTGGCTGTGGTTCTTGTTCTGGTTTCACCAGCTTTTGTTGTTGACAGTAGTAAGGAAAATGACCTTCTAGAGTGGTTTTACATTTACATCTGATCTTGCAGAACTTGCACAACTCCCTCCGAACAGCATCCGTTTACTAAGTATTGGGGGAAACTACGACAGGAAGCAGGAGATACAAGTCCAAAACATCTCCCTCTGACTTAAAACAAAACTACCTTTTTGACTATGCCCTTCCTATCGCCTGTCTTTGTCCTTTCTCTCTCCTGTCTCCTCTCTCTCTCTCTCTTCAACCTGCCAAGCTTTGATTCTACACCTGCTCCCTCATACAGGAAGTCTGTTAAAATAGACTACAACCCCATTACTGTTATTTCCTCTGAAACGATACTACACCTTTTCAGTGCTGAACATTCAACCAGGTCCACAGACCTAGAGGATTTCCCCTAGATCCCACCAGGTATGTCCACTCACACACCTCACACATCTTTCATCCTGTTCGGGCATTCACTTCATCTCTGTAAAGAATGTTTTCCTACATGAAAGGGGTTACATAAATGTAAGTTGTAGCAGGAGGGAGGGTAGAATATTGTGTTTTTCTCTTCAATTATATGGAAAAGGGTACTGAAGTGAAAAGATAGACCCCCGCTTTAATGCTGTAGTTGGGAGTCCATAAAATTCCCAACCAGCATTATAATCAGACACAATCGCTGGTCAGTGCTTTCACATTCGTACAGAAAGTAGGCTACCAGTTCAGCACAGGAACTGATGTGTACAGTGACCTGATGAACCAGAAGTTGGTCCTTACGGGAAGCCAAAATAGCTGATTTCTGGCTATGCTTTGAAATGATCCAGTGCGATTGGAAATGAGCGGGCTTTTTTATATTTATTTGGGATGTTCTGTGTGTAAGATAATGTTAGTTATAACACAGCACATTACAATAAGGCTTAAGTAATTTGTATCCCTGACAGCTAAAAGATCCAGGGTAGAATGACTGTGACCCACATGAGTGCTTTCATGATGGGCAGATGCCAACAATATCTGGATTCTCAATCCTTCTGGACATTTATGATTTCAGTGAATTTATAAATAAAAGTCCCAGACATGGTTCATTGACAGATAATATCAGAATAATCCATTTAGAGTTCCAGGCTAATGAGGAGGCTAAGAATGTTATTGCACAAAGTGAAAATAATAGCTCTCCAGCAGTGGAATGATTCAGATAAACACATCCAACTGCACTTGAGGTTATAAGGCACTAAAATCCAACCATAACTCTCTCTCCAAAGTACTAATTTCCTGACTGACTGCAATGGAAAGGGTAAACAAGAGTTTACAAACACCCACTGCACTCATTTGTGAGTTGCCATGCAAAAATAGTACATTAATGGATTGCATAAACTGATGTTAATATGATCCCAGACCAGATAAAAACCTGAATGCCTTGACGAGTAGAAGGATCTCTTTAATATTCTTAAATTGTGAACATAGCTGTGTGCTGTATTGTTGAACGTATTGTGATATTGCTATTTTTTGCATTCATTTATTTTTTTAAATGCGGGTGCCTTATGCATGGAAACTGCCAAGCCATTCAATATCAATCTCTATAAAATCCTACCTTTCAAGACTATTTCTGCCTTTCACAATACACAACGCGAAAGTTTTAGACAGTAATATTGATTAAGGTTCTAACTACATTTGCTACAAGTCTATCTGATGGATAGTCTGAAAGTGCTGAGATGTACAGGAGAAAATGATGTGTTGGTTTATTGCTAACTCTTTTGATCCTACCCATTGCAAGTGTCAGGATAAGTGCTGCTGACTCTGAAGAAAAATACAGCTTTCAATAATTAAAGGCAGGCAAAAGAAATGATTTGCTGCATTTTCTTTCACAGCTCAACAGTTGAGTATGGGCAGCCAGAGCGGTAAACATGCATCACATCTTGATGCTGCTGAACAGTCAGCTAAGGTAAGAGGACAACGTGCTCCATATAGCCCAGTGCACAAACCTCTTTCAGATGTCTCATTCACCATATAGTGAACTTTCAGATGTCTCATTCACCATGTAGTAAACTTTCAGAAGTTGCGTTTACTGTAAACGTTCAGATGTCTCATTCACTGTGATAGTGAATGTTTAGATGTCTTCTTCACCATCTCGTAAAATTATTTTGTCAGTAAAACCATTTGTGCTTTAAAAGGTAAGTTTGCTCAAAATTGTGGAAAATTCTTCAATTTACTTTGGATCCTTAACCGCATTAAGCTTCACTTGTCCATCACCCCCAGTCTTTGCCAGGCTCCACGGGGTCTCTGTCTTCCAGTGGATTGAGTTCCATAGCTATTAGAAAGAACAGGCTTATAAAATTAGACCGAATTGAAGAGTTTTGTACAATTCTGCTAAATCTTGAGACAAAATACAGTAAAAGCTTTGTTATCTGGCACCCTCGGGATCTGACCGATGCCAGTTAATCAAATATGCCAGATATTCGAGCGGCAAGCTGCTGAAAATCCTACACAAAAAATTACTTATTTTAAAACATACCATATTAATAATAGACTAAATAATAACAGAATATTGTATGGATGCTTACCAATAAAGCATACATAAATAGTACAATCAACCCTTGCCGAACGCGGGGGTTATGTTCCTGGAAAACAGTGCACTCAGTAAAATCGTGTTCGGGAAGCTTGCGCACACATGCACAAAGTGAGCAAACACGCTGGAATTTTTTTACATGGATTGGGAGATACCGGTGGGTTGAGCGTTCCAGTTGGTTGGTTGCCAGATAACCAAGCTTCTACTTTAGTTTTAGACTAAGGCTAGGTGAACGTTCTGGTCTTCTATAGGGTATATCAGAAACATTGGAATTGACCATCCCATTGTCTGTAAGAATTATTTCCATGGAAAGTATTTCTTGCCACAGAGATGCAAGAATTATTTTATCAGATTCACAAACTGGATGGTGGATGAAATTGCCAAATCAGTTAAGGTCCTCAGAAGTCATATAGGTGCTCTGCTCAGTCCTGGTTAACACAAGATAATGTGCTGTCCAGACTCTACAGGCAATGCAGAGAAAATCAATGAGGATAATACCCACGGTTAGAAGAATGAATTTTAAGCAAAAATTGGACAAGCAAGATTCTTCAATCTTGAATTGAGATGTCTCAGAAGGGATCTTATAGAGATGTAGAATGTTTTAAATGGGATTAAACAGTAAACCCAAGCAAACATTTCAGATGCACCAAGATAGTAAAACAAGAAGACAAGTGTTTAGAGTTGCAAAACACAATTCCAGGACACATATGCTGGGAAGTATTTATTAACCCACTGGGTAATTAATGACTGGAACATAAGAATGTAAAACTTTGCTAGGTGAAAGAAGACCTAAGTCCACCTAGTTCACCTTCCACCATCCTGCCACCCGCTTGACATACAATGTCCCAAACTATATATCCTGTATCCTAAGATATTATTTTCTAGCAGAAATCTATATACAGTATTTTTTCTTGAAACAAACAATAATTTCTGCTTCCACCAAATCTCTAGGGAACCTGTTCCACAAGTTTACTACTCACTCACTAATGTAATGCCTCCGCATATTTTTTGTGAATTTAACCCTTTCAATCTCAGGCTATTATATTACCTGGAAAAGTGGTTAAGGCCAGGACCACTGGATTCATTTTAAAACTATCTTGATGTTGTGATCGGAAGTAGTTAGGATGGCTATTCTAGTATGAGATCGAAAAAGGTCGAAGAGCCTTCTTCATCTGAACGCATCTTGTGATCCTGTCACAATCTTGTGAACCCAACGCCTTGGGACATCCTCCTGATATGAAAGGAGCTGTACAAGAGTAATTTTGTTGTTGTTGACAAAGTTGTGGTTGGATAGTAAATAAGTCCCTACACAAATGGAAAGATATTGCACTATCCTGTCTTGTTCTTTTTGGTTACATTAAATGGATCTTTGTATGTACTCTGATGTTGCAGCCTTGTCGAAGGGCTCTTGGCTGCAACCTGTATCAAAACTCTTTGTTTGCACAATGGCCTCACTGTAGTGTGAAGAGTTGATCTTAAAGAGGAAAATGGTTGCTGTTCGTGGAAAGGAAGGCAGTCAGAGGAGCAGCTTTATCATAAATAAATCAAGCAAGAATGAAGCACTGATGTGATTTCATAGAATCATAGAATGTTACGGCATAGAAGGAGGCCATTCGGCCCATCGAGTCTGTGCCGGCTCTTTGACCGAGCAAGTCACTTTCATTAATCCCAATCACCAGCTTTCTCCCCATAACCCTGCAAACCCATCTTCCCCAGATACCTATCTAGTTCTCTCTTAAAAGCTGCTATCGAATCGGACCTCACTACCCTTTCAGGAAGATCATTCCAAATTCGAACAACTCGCTGAGTAAAAACATTTCTTCTAACCTCCCCTCTGCTTCTTTTGGTAGGTATCTTAAGACTGTGACCACGGGTCACAGACACACCTACCAGCGGAAACAGCTTTTCCCTATCTAGCCTGTCGAAACCTTTCATGATCTTGAAGACCTGTATCAGGTCCCCGCGTAACCTTCTCTGCTCTAATGGGAAAAGTCCTAACTTCTCCAGTCTGTCCTCATAGCTAAGGTTCCCCATTCCTGGTATGATTCTCGTGAATCTCCTCTGCACCCTTTCCAGTGCCTTAATGTCCTTCCTGAAGTAAGGTTCCCAGAACTAGACGCAGTACTCCAGTTTAGGCCTAACCAGTGTTTTGAATAGATTAACCATAACCTCCCTACTCTTATACTCCATGCCCCTACTAATAAAGCTCAGTATACCAAATGCCTTTTTTACTGCCTTATCTACCTGCCCTGCTACCTTTAATGATTCGCTTACTTGAACACCCAGATCTCTCTGTACGTTCACCCCCCTTAAGATTGAGCTACCAAGTCTATATTGCCTCCCATCATTTTTCCTACCTAAGTGTATCACCTCACACTTATCCACATTAAAATCCATCTGCTACATGTCAGCCCATTCCACCAATCTGTGCATGCCTGCTTGCAGTTGGTTATAGTCCTCCTCACTATTTACTACCCTACCTAACTTTGTATCATCTTTGTATCATCATTTAAGTCTCAACCATATTTTTGTGTTGTATATAGCATATAATTTAGGCTGACACTCCAAATGTATCAGAGGTCCCATCTTTTGGATGAGACAATAAACCAAGGCCCCTTCTTCTTCTTCAGGATTTCGGTAAATTAAACAGCGCTTCAAATAACCTGCAGTCACATTTCAATATCCTGGCTGTGAGCCAAGTCATTTTCAGTGTGCCAAATTCTGTTCAGGTGGACATTAAAGATCCCATGACATGGAAAAGAGAAGGGCCAACAATTCATTAAATCAAATTGATCATTCACTTCATGGCTGTTTGTGGGACATTGCTGTACAGAAATTGGCTGCCGTATTCACTTACAAATGGTCTCTACATTTCACAGTCACTACATTACACACCTACAGCTGCTTCTTAATAGTATTAACGGAAAAAAGAAAGAAACAATTGAAGAAAAAATTCACAATAGTATATTTGTGGACTAGTATGAATTAGCCCACAAATATGCAGTCAATTTACTTTACAGTATATTCTGTGAAGCGCTTTGAGACGTCTAGAAGACTTGGAAAGTACTACATCGAATGCAACTATTATTACTGTACTATTAGTATTATTAGTATTATTATATTCTAATAGTTTCTAAGATAATGACTAACAATAACATTATTCTTGAGCATTTGACTCCAGTGCAGAGATTTTAATTTAATATATTTTAAATCATTATATCAAATGTGAGAATTATTATTATTATTTTATAATTACAATTCTGAGGTGAAAATATTTTATTAAGTATATCTAGTGAATCTTTTTTACAATTATTGACTGAGGTGAATTTGGCACAAATGAAAATGACTTGGCACACACCCAGGACATTGAAATGTGACTACAGAATATTTGAAGGGTTGTCTAATTTACCGTAATCCTCTCTGGGTTCAATTAAACAACCGCTGAGCATGCGAAAAGTGGCCCGTGAAGAAACAACCTGTCATTAGTCCCATCTTTTAATTCTCAGAGGAGGGTCAGCACAAGATTGGCAGCTCCCCTCGCCTCCAGCTGCTACTTAATAGAATTAACAGTTTCCAAAATAATGACCAACAATGGCGTTATTCTTAAGTGTTTGACTCCAATGCAGAGATTTTAATTTAAAATCACTTTCGCCCTCTTAATCAGGATACTTGGCGTTTCCAAAGCTGGAACCTAGAAATGTGATAATCTGTTAGAACTTCCTGCTGCTCTTTGCTTTTCAAGGACCAGAAGGCCATGTTTCCACTGGCAGACTCAGAACGCAGACAGCAGCAGCAGAAGCTCAGCCCAATGGGATGACCACCTCCAGGTGAACTCTTCCTTTTGAATAGAAGCAATATTTTTTTTTAAAAGGAAATTTAAAAATCAGTATTTGCAGATTAAGCCATTTCAAGTGCTTGCGGCACAATATTTCAAGGGTTTTTGTGGCAGATGTTCATGAGCGTTAGCAATAGAATACGCGGATCGAGCATCCTGACCTTGTCTTCTCGCTTTTGTTGTGCAGCTAGCTGGGGCATCAGTCAACTCTTCATTTTGACACTTCATAAAAGCAGGGTTAAAACAGCAAAGTGAATGGAAAAAAATGCAATTGTGTGCAATGTAATTCACATGCCTTTCACATTCTCAAAATAAAAACAGGAAAATTCCTTTCAGATAATCAAGCGTTTTCCACAAATTTGTGGACAGATCTTATAATCCCAATCCTCTGCCCTTTCACCATATCCCTTTATACCATACTAATAATAGTCTTGCTTTTGATATAGCTCCTCATCACATTGTTAAATTGTCTCGAAGCACTTCACAGGATACACTGGGAAGTGGATTGACTGTATTTGTGGGAGAAACAAGGTAGCCTTGCTATGGACTTTTAATACACAGTTGCTACACTTTGTATCCTCTGAAATTCTTTGAGACATTTCAGTGCTATCAAATAATAAGAATACTTGCGTTTGATGGTGTCTTATCGCGTGTTCAAGATGTCTCAAAACGCTTCACGGTATATACTGTGAAGTGAATTGGCTGTACATTTTTTGTGGCAAAACATGGCAGTTAATTGCATACATCAGTTTCCCACAAACAGTCCTGGATTGAAGTGACCAATTTATTACTCTTACTGTTTTTGAAGGAATTATTATCCTCGGAAAAGGATAATTTCCGAGGATAATACTTACTTAGCAGTAAGTTCCTACTTACTGCTAAGTAAACAGAGCAGGTAAAGAAACTTGCCCAACATTTTGCTCTGCTGGGAATTGAACCGAATAGCTGGGAATCAGGCAAGGATTACTATTTGAAGTTATTGCTGATCAGTGGCCAGTGATCCCTGCAGGAAATTGTACATTTATGTACATCAGAGGCCTGCAATATAATTACAACTCTGATATATGACTTGGTTTTAGTATAAAACCGTTTTGCTGTAAAATTTAAGAATGTGTTGAAATGTGAAAAATTCTTAAATTCACATTTAATTGGGAAGTCACAGTTTTTCTAAAAGTGCATTTTTTTTAACATCTATTTTTTTCTGGCAAATGGGAAATGTGTGTGGTTTGTGGGGATCATACTGCATGGTGTGTACTCATTGAGTCATTGGAGCAGCTGCTGTCTCAGATTCTGGTTCAGATAGTAATCATTGGTAGAGCATGACACAATTGGCGACAAGTCACTGTTTTGCACAGTAAATGTTTTACAACACGATTGCACCATCATTGCCCTGATTTAAGATCACCAACTTTACAACTTCCACTTATAAGAAATGTCCTTGAACAGTATTGGTATTTTATTAACCGAGATCAACCTGAGTAAAACAGCCCAGTACCTGCAGTAGCAACAACAAAAACAAATTACACTTGTATAGCACTCTTCACGTTGCAAAGTCGTATGACGGTTTGGTACTTGATTTTCTGGGGAATGAGAAGCCAGTGAAGTCTGGCAAGAACAAGGGTGATGGGTTCCCGGGAGCCTGGTGCGGGAGAGGACATGAGCTGCAGAGATCTAAATAATCCACAGCTTGTGGAGGGAAGAGTAGGGAAATCTAGTGAGCAGACAATCGGTGTAGTCAAGCTGGGATGTAATGAAAGCATGGATCAGGGTCTCAGCATGACACAACTGGCGACATAACTTGTTTCATACAATAAATGTTTTGCCACAGACATTTACCATCTGCACCCTATTTATGAAGTAAAATACTAGACTGCGCAAGCGCATTTCTTAAAAGTGGCAGTTGGAACATAGGTGACCTACTTTAAGAGCAATGAAAGTACATGTGTGTTGCAAACAGAAATGGAATCAACTGTATTACTTTGCCCACCATATGAGTAACGTAATCTGAAAATTCCAGCTGCTTTATTAAACATGCTGAATCTACCTACTGTTAGCTTTTAATAAGTTAAACTTTTCATGTCGTGCTCAAAATAGTTTCAATAATTTGCCAGCAACAGTAGAAACTTACTGGTAAAAACATATTACCCCATAGTTTCCAGGCATTTTGTGTAATCTTTTTAAAAAAAATGAAATGACACCAGCTACTATCCTAACCTAGGTAATCTACCCTGAATTTACTGTTCATATAAAGAGATGGTTAACGTGCTAAAGTGCTAATATCACTTCACATCTCTTAATAGATACTTGAATGTAAGCAGTGTCAATTAGGTACTGCTTTGATTTTATGGGTCAAAACTTTACATCTTCTTGGTCCTTTTGGTGTACTTATAAACCCAAACATCAAGAGTTGCCTTTTGCAACGTTTTGCCCACAAATATACAGTCGGTTTTCCTGCTCTCCTTCCTGCTACCCCGACCCCTCCCCTCCCCTTGCCATCTTTCCCTTCTTTCTCCCCTAATCGCACTTCCATGACTGTTTGTGGGAAACTGCTGTGCGCAATTTGACTGCCGCGTTTTGCCCACAAATATACAGTCAATTCTCCTACTGTCCTTCAACCCCTCCCCTGCTGCTCTTGTCCCTACCTGACTGTGCAGCGCCTTGGGATGTCCTCTCGATGTGAAACGTGCTAAATAAAAGTAAGTTTTGATTGATTGATAGTCTTAGTTTCAGTACCACACATGAGTTTTCGCAGGCAGAGGCAGGCTCGCAGATGATAAATTTGAAGACAACCTGGCCATAGCCAATGACACTTTATAAGTGTAATTTGTTGTTGTTGTTACAATGTTCACAGAGCCATCCCTCTGAGGTGATGATTAACAGAAGTTGCGTCTGCCTGTTCAGATGGACATTAAAGATCCATGACACTGTTCAAAAGTGAGGTAGAGTTTCTCCCAGTGTCCTGACCAACAATTCCCTAGTTTAAATAGATCAGTCACTTCAAGGCTGTTCAGAGCTCCGCGGTGTTATCCTGTGTCAAACAGTATCACACAGTAAATGCAAGTTATTGTTTGTTTGTGCAAATTGACAATTAAAACATATAGTTGCTTTGTAGCAATGGGTTTTGAGACATCCTCCTGATGTGAAAGACGTTATATCACATGCAAGGATTATTATTATTGTGCCTGTCACTCTAGTCACGCTACACTTGGTGGAAATGTTGTATAATAAAGTTGTGAGCGTGCTCATCCAGGAGAGACTGCTGAATTAAAAAAAATGAAACTTTGTAATTTAAATCGAATAGCTTGTTTTTAACATAACAGGAAATGGTGGGTTAGGGGGAGAGCTCTACTCCTCACCCCCGCCTCCACAGCTCCCTCCCGCCTCCACCCCCCCCCCCCCCCCCCCACATCTATTCATATAGTGTGATAATATCTAGCAGCCTCAACCTTACAAACTATGTATGTGTGATCACTTGTTTTAAGAGAAACTAGGTTGCGAAAGATAGTATCTGTTAACAAGAAACTACACACAAAAAAACAATTCTCCTTGTCAGGGAGGATGAGAATTATTTTTCTTAACAACTTATTATGGTTAGCCAGGTGTCTGTAATATGCAGAAGGAAATCTATCACCATGTTTAAGCGTATCTAAATCAGATTAAGTCTCAAATATGTATGCCACCTACATGTGACTACACAAATGTGTCTGGAATTTAGAAGTGCCTTGGAACTTGGAGTGAAAGGCCCTAATATAAATATAATTTGTATTGCACACTCTCTACCTGCAATGACATACCCTGCTTACCTAATTCCATGTTAGGTGCAGATTGCCAAAAGAGCGATGCTGGAGATTTCTGAGTGTGCAATGGGATACAGCTGGAGTTCAACCAGCTAAAAGCACATAGATAGTCATATAAAGAACTGTCTGTCTGGCAGATTTCCTGCCACTTGTGCAGATGGGAGCTCCCTCACCCATTTGAGCAACGGCTTGCAGCATGAACAGAAGCTGAGTGGGCAAAATCCCTGTTTCCAGTGATTGGTTTTCCCCTCCACATCTTGCCAATGAACCAGGCTGGCTGATCTTCTGTTAGCGGTGTCCTGGAGTACTGAAGAGTCTCAGGAAAAGGACTACTGACACCACCACAGAGCAGTGACTCAAATACAACATTCTGTCGCCGAGCGCATCACAATTGAGACAGCTCATTTCAAGATACCCCATCACTTACTCCCTCCTCAAGTAGAATATTTATTAACAACAAAAAGATTACATTTGTATAAGAAATAAGGGTTGTTTTAGTTGCAAAATAAATAGTTTGACACATATATACTGTATCTAGAACAGATTTACTCTTACTGATTTATGACTTGTTAGTAATGTACTCCTTGGCTTACTATTTGCCTCTTCATATCAGTGCAAATAATATTTAAAATAGACTTAATCCACTGAAAAGTGTGGATACAGAACAGCAAGAGATTTGTGGCTAATGGCTAGTTAAATATGTGTGATGAAGTAGAACTGTGATATTTGTCAGCTTTCATTCCATTCAACAATCCTGAAAATGATTTTTTTTACACTAAGGTCTTACCCTGAATGAGGAGTCCAGCAGTCCCCACCTCATAGTTATCTTATCATTGTTGATAGTTAGGGATCAGATGAATTATTATTCACATACGTAAACTGAGGTGAGAAGGAGCAACTGGGAAATGTTCTATCAGTAGATTGAGACAGGGTTCTGAGAATCATTGCTCCATGAAATGATTGCTTAAGAATTGCTTCAAAAAACCTGAGGGTTTTTTCTATGACAGCATTGCAATACAGAATTATGATATTTCAAGGGTTTATCTGGGATGCTACCCTGCTTTAAGGGCACTATATAAATGTAAGTTGTTGTTGTTAATGATTTATTTAGAACCATTTTTTCCAGGATATTGTACAAAACACAACAACACCAAGTTGCATTTATATATCGTCCCTCAAGCAGGCTAGCGGCCTGGATTGCTTGACAATGGCAGAATCTGACAATGATGCAAGGGGAGAGCGAGTTGGGAGGTGACCATAAGCATGATTAAAAAGTAAGGTCTTTAGACAGTATTTGAAGATGGGGAGGGAGGGAGGGGTGAAGATGGAGGGATTCAGAGGGAGTTTCAGAATTTTGGGACCTAGTGGCTGAAGGCACAGCCAACTATGGTGGGACAGAGGGTACCTGGGACAAATAGGCAGCTAGAGCCAGCCGAGCAGAGGCAGGAAGTGGAGGAGTGGTAGAGTAAGCAGGTCAGATAAGTAGGGGGCGCGAAAGCATCAAATGATTTGTAAATAATTGAGAGGATCTTGAAATCGATCCATTGGGTAATTGGGAGCCAGTGGAGCCTGGCAAGGACTGGTGTGACAGGGGTACAGAGTTTTGTGCGGATGAGTATCCGTGGGGTAGAGTTTTTAATTCATTGTATTTTGTGTATTGTGGATCTGGGGAGACCAACAAGGAGGGCATTAGAATAGCCCAGCCTCGAAATGACAAAGGCATAGACAAAGGGTTCAGTCTTATATCTGTTGTGAGGTACAGATGGAAGTGGGCAATGTGGCATATATGGAAAAAAGCTGGTCAGGGAACAGTTGTGGGGTAGAAAGGAAAGCTTGAGATCAAACCTGATGCCTAAGTTACGCACAGATTCGGTCTGAGGGAGAGTCTGGGGAGATTGAGGAGTTCAGACCCGCACAAGAGAAGATGTTGGCAGGGGCCAAAGAATATTTAATACGCTTTCAAATAAACTACCCCTCCTCAAAAAAAACATTGTCAATCCCTCTTATCTCATCTCCAACCTACTCTTCATTGCCAAAGTCCTGCAACCCATTGTTGTAAGCCAACTTTTGTCACACCTCCCCCTCCACTTCCTGCTTGCCCCCCCCCCCGCAATCTCAATCACCCTTCTTCCAGCTGCCTGCTACCTTCTGTGTAAATAAATACTTTAGGTAGTTGCCTTAACATTTAGGTATTTGTTGTTGCTGTTAACATGCCTTCCTAACCATGGTTCTATTTCCTCTTGCTGTAGAGCCTTGGTGTATTGAAAATATTGTTCTAGGTATACTTTCTCCAGCCAATTTTGCATTTTGTATACTCCATAAGATCCCCAAACTAATTGGAAAACACCAGGGATTTCTTACACAGGGTGACCAATAAGTTGTGATACCATTACAATGTCTAATAAGTCTTAAATAAGTTATGTTTTTGTTTAGATAATAGGGTAGTTACCACAACGTTTCAGTCGCCCTAAATATACAAAGTCGGTTGTGGCATGTCAGATATTTCCAATATTTAGAGAAACGCCTAGGATTTCCTAAATAAACGTCCAGGGTGAAATTTCAAACTTGAACATTTGTTATCCCAGTAAAGAACGAATGTTAGCTTTGACACAGACCATAAGGTTGGCTGCTGCCTGAACCTCGCCATTTCTATTAATTCAATAACAATATTACTGGGAAACCTGGTGGCAAGCCCAGAGTTCCAGCTCCAAGTATTGCATCATCTCGTTGAAATGCAGCCAAGTAGTGAGCCTAAAAACATGTCATAGAAATTATATAAACTGCAGTATTACAAAGCGACTGTCACTTCAGGAGGCAGATGGAGTGAGCAGGCACCAATGACGCCAGTCAAATGAAATCCGTTAGACAATGTAGTTCACTGAATCTTAGAACATTAATCCACTGAAATACTTTGTCTTATTGAATTCTTAAAAGTAAAGACTATGCCATGCAGTTCCAGTTGCTAGGCAGTCATTTAGGGTGATTTATATAACAAGATAGTTGATAAATTTAGTTTGTTTTCAAACAGGGATTCATTTACAGAGTGCTGGCATGTGTTTGATGCGTTCTTTGCCAAGTCAGTATATTGAGACACAGATTCTTATCTACAAAATGAACTCTTCATCCCAGGCATGCTGTCAGGTCACATACCAAACATCCTGCTGATAGGAAAAACTCACAATTAAGGAAATCAGTCCTTTTCTCTCCCCAAGATTATATTCCAGCCATTCCGAGTACCTAATTCAGAAGTAGCATTGATACAGACATTGAGTAGAAAACAAACTCTACCAGTATGACCTCCTCCTCCTCCAGTTTCCCAAATATCTGTTATGGTACCATGGGATACTTAATATCTACTGGTACATGAGAAGGGAACTAGATTTAATGTTGCAACCATAGAACAGAGGGAAGGTATGATTGATCTATAGGCTGGTTATCGTGTTGGTTCACTAATCCAATCTTTTGCAGAATGCATGTGCTTAGAAAACCAAAAGTAGAACTGAAAGTTAGACAGGAGTTTGGGTTTAAATCTGTGAGTTTGAATCTAGCGTTGTCTTTCAGAACATGTTGGATCTGCTGTCAATTTACAGTATGTTTTATTTGTTGTGTCAGCCTAGCTCAATTGCTACCACTCTTGCTTAGAATAATAATAATCCTTGCATTTGAAATAGCACTTTTCACGTCTTCTAGACATCTCACAGCGCTTCACAGAATATACTGTAAAGTGAATTGACTGCATATTTGTGGGTGAAAGGTGCACACAGCAGTGTCCCACAAACAGTCGTGGATTGAGTGACCAAATTATTCTTTTTTTTCAAAGGGATTATGTTCGGCATGTGGAGTAAGGAAACTTCCCAAGGTTTTGCTCTGTCGGGAATTGAACCTAGGTGAGACAGAAGGTGGTGGATCCTAAGTTCCATGTCGGAACTTTGAACTCACATAGACTAGGCCAAGACACAAATTTAGTACCAGGGGTCCCTGTATTGTTCAAGATACATTTGAATGAAAAGTTAAACCAAGGTCTTCTCTGTTCAGGTTAGAGATCCCATGGCATGATTCAAAATAAGTAGAGACGTTCTCCTGGTGTCGTGGCCAGCAAGCCTCCAAATAAAATTGGTCATTCACTTCCTGGCTGTTTGCAGAATATTATTACATTCATCTATAAATAAAATCACTCATCTTTAAAGAAACTTCTATGAAGCACCATGAGACATGATTTTCAGCTTTCCTACTTTTTTCTTTGTGTGGATTCCTGTAGCTGAGTGGTAGAGCACTTGCCTTACCAGCAAGAGACCTGGTTTCAATTCCAGGTAGGGCTAAACCTTGAGCAAGTTTCCTTACTCCACATGTCTGATAATGATCCCTTAAAAAACACTGATAAATTTTTGGTCAATCCACAACAGTTTGTGGGACACTGCTGTGCGCAATTGGCTGCCGTGTTTCAGCCACAAATTGAATTTACTGTATATTCTGCAAAGCCCTTTGAGACGTTTAGAAGACTTGATAAGGTGCTATATCAAATGCAAGAATTACTATTATTATTCTCCAAAAGTCAAGATACTGATCTGAATTCTCCTAAGCCCAACAGATCCAGACATGCCCTCTTATGTTCCAATCAATTGGCAATTGCACGCACTAGTGTCCTGTTTCAGGAGTGCTTTAACAGTTCGTATCTATGAAGGTTCAAACTGTGCAAGATGGCCGGGAGTGAGAGCCAGCGGTGATTAATGTCTAATTAACGCCCTTTTCAGATTGTCTGCAGGTGCCCCGTTGTGCAGCAGACATAGCCCCATGTTCTACCGTCTCTTCATTATTGTGCACTGTCAGTAGCTTTTCAATTTCCCAGTGCATTAACCTCATACCAATGAGCTTTGCTTATCCATAAAAAAGCCAAGCTCCACACTTGCGATGTGTTCAGGTTGTGGATGCTGTTGGTGGGAAAGGTCCAATTTGCTTTGAGCCTGTCTTATTCCCTCTTTGCCTGACTTCAAATCATACCTGAAGACTTTCTTCTTTGCTCCTGCCTTTGATCACCTACCTTCCCTTCCCAGCTCAGCGTCACACAACACACAACTCTTAAACACTCCAAGATGCTACCCAAATGAAAGGAGTTATATAAATGCAAGTTGTTGTTGATCCACAGACACTTGTATCTTATTTTCCACCAACTGCCTCTTTGCTTCTTGCCCTTGCTGATGATTGGCAGCGATGGCAGACTATGTAATGTAATCACGTGGGGGCGGGGAATACATGAAGATAACATGTGCTTGCGATAGCAACTTGTATTTTGCGTTTGGAGATCCACAAAGACATTTGTAGACAAAAATAAGTTCCATTTTATATCCGAAGTGTTTATATCCGAAGTGCCTCCTCCCAACATGAAGGGTGCAATACAAATGTAAATTACAGTTGTTGTTGTTGTTAGCAACCTTTTTACATCAGCCTATTTTACATCAGACTGTAGCCACCATTTTGTTGCCATTTGTTGGCAGGTAAACTAGATGCAAGGCACTGTTCATTGTTATGCCTTCATAATACTAGAGGGAAATGAAAGTGCCTTGAAATGGGGAAGCACAACATTAACTACAATGTTGTTTTACAAAAAGCTCTGACTTTGTAAAACTACAAAACAGCCATATGGAGGAATAAAGGTTCTTATTACAAACACATGTATAAGTGAGGGGATTAGAAGGGCCGAGGTCTCGTGTGGTGTATAAACACTGACATGAACTAGTTAGGCCAAATGATCTGCTTCTGTAATGACATATTCTATGTCTTCTATGCATTTACAATTCCTAAAAGCTTATTAAAAAAATTTCAGTTTTAGGTATCAAGCAAGATCAATCTTAGCGCAAAAGAATTGTGGCTAGAAGCAGCACTGTCTCAATGTTTTTACTGAGTTGCTGCAGTGCAGGTAGACCTTGATTAACATTGCTTCTGTCAACGTTGTTTTGTTATTACGTTATTGATACATTGGGGAATGTATATTAATTTAACGTCGCAACATTTGCTATTATGTCGTTCACGTGGGTAGAAATGAACTAATTTGGGCAGCATAGGTGTACATAGACGCTGAATGTCTGGTATTCTTGCGCGGGTTTGCTTAACGTCTGTTTGTTTAAAGTCGCACTTTTCACAAACACAACTGTGACGTTAATCGAGGACTAAGTGTATCTAATATTGCCTCAGTTCCTCAATGAAAATAGTAACAAAGTAAATATCTCTAGTTCCATTCCTGAAGGCTTAGGTGATTTAGCTGATTAGTATCTGTGCATAGAATCCCAACGCACATTGTGTGATTTCCAACCTGCGCCTAATATTCTTCAGAATTAGGTTCGCAAGAAGTGTACCTATGGGGCAAAAGTGTGCAAACCATTCCAATCATGGGAATTTCCATGTGTAGGTACCATGCACAAACTCTCAGTCTGTTTGGATACACTTAAGCATGGTGATAGGCTTCCACATGTTTCAGACACCAGTTGACTCCCCCCCCCCCCCCCCCCCAAAAAAAAGGCATAGATAATAATCCTTATATCTGGCATAGCACCTTTTACTTTGGGAGAACATATCAAAGCGCCTCACAGGGTATACTGTAAAGAATATTGATTGGGATTGTTAGCCAGGACACCAAGAGAAACTCCCTTTATTTTCAAATAGTGCCATGGGATTTTTAATATCTACCTGAACCTCTCATCTGTAGGACAGTTTAGGACAATAGAGATTAATAGTAGAGCGTTTAAAAGTTAAGTGATACTTTAATAGGCAATCTTCGGAAGGCAAGCACTTTAAATCCTGTGAAAATCTTTGAGACAGTTTGGTAACGCGATAACAACAATAACAAAATTACATTTATAGAGCGCCTTTCACATCGGGAGGATGTCCCAAGGTGCTGAACAGTTAGGTCGGGACCCGAGCAGGTGGGGAGGGGTCAGGGTAGGGGGAAGGAGAGTAGGAGAGAGGGGATAACGTATTATATCAAATATAAGGGTTGTAATGATTCTGTTTCTGGTAACACAGTAATTAGATCTCTGCCTTTTTGTTGCCATAGGGTTAATAACAAAATCAACAAAATTACATTTGTATATGGCACCTTTCACATCAGGAGGACGTCCCAAGGTGGAGGTGAGGGAAGGCAGAGTGGGTCATGGCTTGGAAGTCTATATACAGTCATTTTTCCTTGAAACAAACAATACTTTCTACTTCCACCGAATCTCTAGGGAGTCTGTTCCACAAGTTTACTACTCACTCACTAATGTAATGCCTCCGCATATTTTTTGTGAATTTAACCCCTTCAATCTCAGCCTATTATGTTACCTAAAAAGGTGGTTAAGGCCAAGACCACATTGTTGCAAGTTGTTGTAGTGTAAAGTGCATTGACTGGTCACCTTTCTACCCCTGCCCCTGGCTCGGTCCTGGGATCCGTTACTGTGAAGCACTCTGAGACGCCGTCCGGCGTGGAGGGCGCTTTATGAATCGAAGTTGTTGTTGTTGTTGCTGACTGGCTTGATGAGGTGCAGTGTGCAACCATGTAGGTTGAAGCCTGATGTGTGAAGGTGGTGGTGCGAGCCAATCAGGAGGGCCTCGTTCTTGGTTAAATATACAGCAGCCATGATGTCAACACGTTGAGCTAGCTACTCCTTTAGATTTTAACAGTACAAATTTGAGACAGTGTCAAATGAGACACGTCTCCTGTAATCTGATACCCATGAGTGTGGAAATGGATGATGTATTTCTTGGAACCTTGGACCTTGGGAGTAAATTGGGGGTGGGAAGGGAGAAAATTGTTTGTTTCAGTAAAGATGTTGGAATAGATTCCAACCACAATACATATGGGTTTGCATTTATTTCCTTGAATTTTCTTTCAATTAGCCTTCCCACGAACCCAGTCTTGGTTTATGCATCTTTGAAAAGCCTCCTTGTGGAAAAAGTGAGCTTGGTTTCTGTAATCCTTTGCTGTCTTAATTCTGTTTAATCCCTGTACAATGCGGAAATAACATAGTTACACAAAGTCAGCGCAGATGCCAGAATGACTACAACGATATTTAATACTGTAATGTTAGATTCTTCATGACCTTTGAGATGTTCCCTATTTGAGTTTCAGCTGTGTTTGTTTCTCATTGCGCATACTGTGTCCTCTATTTGCAATACTGTATTTCAATTTCTTCCCACAAAATATCCAGATTATGCTAATGGAAAGGCAGAATATCCAACCCAGCTGAATATGAGCTACCCAACGTGTTATTTAAGATTATTTATGTAGAAAAATGGACCATAGAACCTTTCCCTGCTGTATATCCATATATATATAGTGTCTTGAAGTGGGTTTGTTTGGTCTCCATTCCCTGCATGCATATGGGGGAGGAGTAAATATTGTTAAAGAACCAATCAGAAAATTGCCCCTTGTATAACATTTAAAAATTGCTCAAAGCAAACTTCCCAAGCTTTGAATCTCCCTCACAGGAGTGGAAACCCAGTGTGATTTGCACTTGTGCGCTTCAAAGACTGCAACATTGAATTCTCAAAGTGCTAAATTGCCGTTCCTCAGATGAGCGTGGCTCCAGCGTGATTCAGTGTGAGATTGAATTTCAGGCCTGAGCAGGGTTACACAGCAGGTATTGCTAATAAACACTGGTATGTGTTGAATTATCTAGTAACTAGTTGGGGTGTCTTTCCGACGTGAAAGGTGCTGTACAAGTATCATTTGTTGTTGTTGTTGTTGTGTTAGCTTAACATTAAATTACCACTAGTGGTAATTATCTCATCATGTCCCTCATATGTCACTCCAGTTTGCCTGACGTATTGTGTCTAACTGCATTCTTCTATCTTTCCTTTCAGTCACCCAACAACAGGAACAAAGAGTTGTCACCACTGAACCAGACAATGGATCCACCAGAGGAGAATGAGGTTTTTGGTATGTACCTACCATGTACCGGTGTGGAGTTGCAAAAGCTGCAATAGCTATCAGGGAATAACAACAACTTGCATTTACATAGCCCACTCCACGCCGGGCGGTATCTCAGAGCACTTACCACAAATACAGGGTGTATTCCCAGACAGTATCGGGGCTGCAGACAGGATTCAGCCGGGTAATATCTGTGTTGAGAAATATCACATTAATAACAATAACTTTTCTTCATTCTATTTCAAGATGGAATGGGATGTATTCTAGAGAGGGACTGGGACCATTGTCGTTTCCATTTGATGGGTGGAATTTGCTTGCGTTAATATTAGGTGGTTGCTGTGATGACATTTGCCAGAAAGGAAGCAACTTGGAGAATCCACTCAGTTGTGCTACTAACAGCAGCAGTGATGCTAGCATGAATTAGTGAATACTGAGGAAAAGGTGATGTGTGATCTGGTAATCATTGCATCAACATGCTGTGAATCACTCTCTCACATTGTTGAACTGTCTCCCACCCTCCCATGCATAATGTCTGTAAAATGATTTGTCATTATTAATAATCTTTATGAATAATAATGATCCTTACAGTTGATATAATGCCTTTCATATTGAGAGGATGTCTCCCAACACGTCAGAGGTTATTCTGTAAAGTGCAGTGACTTTTATGGCGAATATGACAGCCAATTTGTGCACAACAATGTCATTGGAGTCTCTGCTTATACAATGTGAGGCTTGAATCTACAACCTTCTGACTCAGAGGCAATAGTACCAATTGACACAAAGACATTAGGATGTGAATGTGTTGTATAAATGACTAAGAACATATGAATTGAATAACCAAATATTGAGAGCAATAAATATTAAGAAGTTCCGAGACTGGCACTGAAAGTTTGATACAATGTTCTTTAACGGATGCTCGGTGGGTAGCATGCTTTTCACTGGGTCCGAAGGTTGTTGGTTTAAACTTACCATAGGGAATTTGAGCTCATAGTCTATGCTGATGCTCTTGTCTAATTCTGGATGAGTGCTGCATTGCAGCATGCTGTTCTTCAGATGCAATGTTAAACAGAGGTCTCATCTGCTTATTCAAGTGGATATTAAAGATCTCATGATACTATCCAAGGAGGGAAATTCCCGATGTTCTCACCATCAATCCTCTACCTCTATACGATTCCCTTGATTCTCAGACTGTTACTATTCTGACTGCCTGATCGACTGACTGACTGTGACATTAGATCCTGGGTGAAACATAACTCGCTGCAACTGAATTCAAGTCATCTTGTTTAGTTCTCATCAATACCTATGTGCTTTGGCTCTGATTTCTCCTTGGCTGCTCACTCAGACTGAACCAGGTGGCATTGATGTTCTGGGTTTGACCCTCAGCTGAGTTACTGCATGTGTTGAGCACTTTGAGTCAATACAATATGTAATGTGAAAGGCGCTTGATAAATTCCAGTTGCAAATTGTACAGATAATTCTTCATTAAGGTCACTTCATTGATGATAAATATTTGTACAGTGGATTAATCCACTGCCACATCTCTTACACTTTAATGGTAAAAGCTGGTTAAGCTAAACAAATCGGAGGTGGACATTTTATCCATCTTAAAGGGTTAGCCAAAATACATTCCTGCCCAGCATAGGAGCTGTGGCAGTGCCATATAATAATATGTAGTAATGCTATTCCACTTGAAGCAATGTTAACTAACCAATTAATGCTAAAATATTCTCACTCAATTCAATTGCTTAGTCATGGGTAATAATTCTTTCAAAAAAATGAAACTACTGTTATAGTAACTTTGTCACTCAATCAACGACTGTTTGTGGGCCACTGTTGTGCACAATTGGCTGCAGAATATTTTGGTAAGCGCTAAGAGACATCTCGAAGACATGATAAGGCACTATATTAAATGCAAGTATTATTATTGTACAAAAATGGGTAGGGGGATAAGCACAGGAATGTGATTAGAGACATAGTTCAAGTGGGGTTTGAATAAGAACCAGCATAGAGAGTGTGAAGGAAACATGTTTGGTTTCAGGTTCTTTTTCTAAACAGTAGATTCCCTGAAAGATCCTTCTCTTTGTACACCTCCCACATAGCTCATTATTCACACATCTACCATTTTATTTCAGTGCTCTTAAAAGAATGAAAGTAGATGTAAAATGTAAACTGTAACCCTTATCTTTTTCACTCTGCTCATTCATTGTCGCAATTATTAATGTTTCATCTACCTGATTACATAGTTATGCAGAGTGATACGGCGCAGAAATAGATCATTCTGCCCAAGTAGTCATTATACACCAGACAGTTCCCTACCTCTGCTATTCACACTCTCTTCTTGGAGGAAAGCATTCTGCATCCCTAATTCCAGAGAGTATTAGGCACTGGTCAACAAGAGCCCAAATCCAGTGCCCCAAAGTGTGTTAACCAGCCACAACCTCACAGCTTGCCATTGAAAGTCCTGTCTGGTAAGCTTCATGCTGTTTATCTGTTAGGGACTTGGCTTGCAGGATTAACAGGAACTAAGGGAGAAGAACCCAGTCCTCCATTGACCAGTCTGCCCCTCCCGAGTCCTTCCTACATTCCAGGCTGGCTGGTCTGCCATCAGTAGTGGCCTGAGTACTGAAGACCTGCTTGGATTGGGAACTGGATAACCAAGACCACCACAAAGAGTCAACTAAATTTAAATATCCCATTGCCAGGCACTTAGCCTTGATGCCAGCTCAGGTTTAAGGAGACATTTCTTACCTCCCCACCCCCTCCACCCAGGAAAAACTGTTCTTATTTCTGCAGTTGTGTTAGCACCGAGAGAACATGCTGAAGTGTTGACTCATTCTGTTTCCAGTTATAAAACCTTACAGTACTACCATGTAATCAATTAGTAGCCGTCCTAGATACTCAGAAAGTATGTGCGCTTAACAGAGAGAATTCTGCTGCCAAGGCAACTATTAGATGTTAGATTGTATCTAAGAGTTATTTAATGAAGCATATAGTAACTTGTTCTACATTTTGTACAGCATCTATAATAATGTTGAAACATCACAAAGGACTTACAGGTAATTGATGTTAAGTGTAGTGACTGTTTACTTGTAAGTATCTCCTTCCTTACTCGATAGGTGTTGATATTTCTTTTCATATGCCAGAAATATTCAAGGGTGTAGGAAGAGGCATTGAAAAGCTCTTCTTCATGCAAATATATGTGCCATAGCAAAAATAGACTCAATGTGATTTCACTTCCTCCTTTAACTAGAAGCCTGAGATAGCCCAGGATGCAAATTGACACATAGTCATTTGACACAGGATTTGAACCCACAACCTTTTTGAGTCAGAGGTGAGAGTGCTACCAATTGAGTCAAGCTGACCCTAAACACCTACACTGTACTTTAGTATTTTTTATAGTGAGGTTGTTAGGAACAAATTGTGCCTGGCTGGGCAGGGCTGTTGGAGGCTGGCTCTTCGGAGTGTGTGTCAGTCAGTTCACTTCTTTCCCCTTCAAACTGATAGCTAAGTAGAATTCTGTGCCAATTTCTGTAATTGTAAATTGTATTCCTAACATTTTTTCCAAGGCCATAATGGATGCAGCACATATGGAAGAATAAACGTTTATTTCTATCTCTAGGTTTGCATAAGGTA
Organism: Hydrolagus colliei; assembly: GCA_035084275.1. Classification (NCBI taxonomy): domain Eukaryota; kingdom Metazoa; phylum Chordata; class Chondrichthyes; order Chimaeriformes; family Chimaeridae; genus Hydrolagus; species Hydrolagus colliei. The sequence continues at coordinate 108,630,410 of CM068743.1, forward strand.
TGTTCATTTTTATACCTACACACCCCTTGTTTAAGTGCATGGTCTAAGTCAAGTGGATGAGTTATATATTCACTGTCTATCATAATGAACTTGCACTGACCAGTTGGACAAATGGCCTGTTTCTGTGTCATACAATTCTGTTTAATTTTATTCCCTTTTCCAAGTTTTGCTTTCCAGTGAGAACAAACTTAGCTCTTTTTCCTTCGGTACCACTATGAATAATCAGATCTTTATAGAGTACACATTTTTTTGTTCCAATTTATGTTGTCTTACTTTAATATCCATTAAATTTCATCTGATTATTATTATAATAGTAGTTAATTCATCGTTTCAAGACTGGAAGGGGGGTGAAGCTTGTGGAGCTCCTCTAGCTCAGTGGTTAGAGCGCTCGCCTTACAACCGTGAGACCTGTGTTCGAATCCAGGCAGGTCAGGGCAAAATCTTGGGCAAGTTTCCCTACTCCACACACCTAATAATAATCCCTCCAAAAAAAACCACAATAATAAAAATTGGTCATTTTCAATCCACGGCTGTTTGTGGGGACGCTGCTGTGCGCAATTGGCTTCCATGTTTCACCCACAAATATACAGTCAATTCACTTTGCAGTACTGTGAAGCGCTTTGAGATGTCGATAAGATGTGAAAAGTGTTTTATCAAGTGCAAGTACTATAATTATTATTATTATCAGCTTGGCTCAGTAGTCACACCTCTGAGTCGGGACTCGGAAATGCATAGCATATCCAGGGCTCTGTCTCTCTCACTGCTGATGACAACAGAGGCCAACCCTGGCTCATCAGCAGGACCTGGAAGGGCAGATCAGTCACTGGGGCAGGGAATCCTCCCACTACAGCTCCTGTTAAATATTTATCCAAAGCACTCACTCACTCACTAACTCACTCACTCACTCACTCACTCACTCACTCACTCACTCACTCACTCACTCACTCACTCACTCACTCACTCACTCACTCACTAACTAACTAACTAACTAACTAACTAACAGGAGGGTAGTCCCAGCTGGACAAGCAGCAGGAAAACTTAGCCAGACAGTGCTCTCTCTCTCTCTCTCTCTCAATGCACAAGCTATTGTGTGGGTTTAGCTGATTAGACTTGCAGCAGTTATCCCAACACACACTCTGGGCTCTTGCCAACCTGCGCCTGATACTCTCCCAAATTAGGTAAACAGGGGGTGGGTCCCTCCAGGGAGAGAGAGAGAGCGTATCTCATTCCAACAATCTATCTCTGGGGTTTCCATGTGTGGGTGGGATGTGGGGAATTTTCAGTTGACTTTGGAGACTCTTAAGCAATGGTGACGGGTTTCAATGTGTGTCAGACGGACACCCGGCTGATCACGGTGACAGGTTACTATGTGTGTCGGACAGACACCTGGCTGAAAAGCGATTTATCAAATGGAAGGATTATTATTAGTTTCATGGTTGTAATTATTATTATTATCTGCCACTCTGCACCCCCATCTGCTTAATCAGTCTGGATCTCAGCATGGACAAGCTTGGTATCGCCAGCAAATCATGTTCATAACTAATGGTCCACAAATTGTATCTCTTACTGTTTGATTCCTCCAGCAAATCTGTACCCTAAAGGAAGACCTTGTTGCACAATGTGAGGTCTACCAATCTGCTGCTCTCTTAATACCAGACTAACATTTTGTTCTGCACTTGTGATTCTAAATCCCATGCGTGGAAAGTTTCTAACAGCAGCAAATAGTGTGCGTTTAAGCCTCATTTTTCAAATGTGGTCTTACCAGTGAGAATTAAAAACAGCATAAAATAACTTCTTCGTGACAGAGAAGATATACCTTTAGGGAGCATCAGTACAGATAATCAGGGTCTCTTATTTTCAATCTTCCTGGCAGATTGTCCTGAATCACTTTCATTAACAAATAGATCCAGCATTTTATACTGCTTTTTTGTATTAAAAAAAAGTAGTTCATAAATAATAATAATACTAATCCTTGCATTTGATACAACGCTTTTCACGTCTTCTAGATGTCCCAAAGCATTTCACGGAATATACTGTAAAGTGAATTGACTGTGTGGAAAACTACTGGGAAAGCAAAATGCACCTGATTTGTGCCAAATTGTAATTTTAAAAATAGAATTATTCTCTTCTCTGGTTTTTGAGTCATTTAGAGAATTTCCTAACACACCACAACGAGTAAGTATGCAGAAGCTTTTGGTCAAGAATTACCCATTACAATTGGCTTAAATGATTAAATACTCCATAGCTACTGATGCAATGGGGGAAATAGTGTGAATGGATCTGAATTAATAACCCTTTTATTTGTATCCTTGTATAGTACCTTTCATGTCCAGAGGACATCGTAAAGTGCTTTATGGGATTTGCTGTAAAAACTGAATGACTGTATGTTCTGTAGGTGAACATGGTGGTCGATTTGCACAGAGCAACATCACACAAACAGCCATGAAGGTGAATTAGCAATTTTATCTGAAGGATTTTTGGCCAGAAACTCCCTTTGCTTTTAAAATAGTGCTCTAGAACTTGGTTTAATGATTCCTCCAAAAATAACATCTACATTAACACAGTGCAGCCAGCCCATCACTGCTATCGAGTGTCAGTGCTGTTAATGAGTTCAACGTATCAACATGGTGCTTGAACCTACAACCTTCACTCAGAGGTGAGAATGATGCTAATCAACAGTTGTCAATAGCGGTATTGGGTACCACCAAATAGTACTTTCAATGTTTGCTCTGAGAATTAGAGTTATTAAATCACAAAACCAACAAATGAAACATCGAGAACAGATTTCATTATTTTTGCTCAATGTTCACCGAACTAGTCCTGATTTTCCACAGTGCTAAAATATACTCTGTATTTGCTCCTTCTAACCTCACCACAAACTGCTTTTATCGGATGCTTGTTTTCTTCAGTGTCACCAAAATACACAATTGTGGTGGATCAGTCAGGCAGCCACACCTCCAGAACATGTACATTGTTGTGTGAATGATGGCGTTGCAATACCACTGAGACCACACTGTGGTGTGCTCTCACTGAAAATACACAGCCCATCAATTTGGCTTCAAACCACCTACCCTCAACTCTCCTCTATTTATAATAATAATCCTTACATTTTATATAGCGCCTTATCACTTTGCTGAGACATCTTAAAGTGCTTCACAAAATATAGACTGTGTATTTTGTGGGCAAAACTCAGCAGTCAATTGCGCACAGCTGTGTCCCACATACAGTTCAGTGACTAATTTATCTGCCAACGACTAACAAATGGGGTCGTACTTATTTGAGACAGTTTGACAACATGATAAGGTGCTATACCAAATGCAAGTATTATTTTTATTATATTATAATATGAATTTAAATTGGAGCCTGTGACAGTACCAGAACGATTCTGTGCCAATGTGTGTCAGGTCTGGTAACATAAAGCTGCACTTGACTGTTATTGGAATTAATAACGCAATAATACTCCAGCTCCTAATTAATCTTACAAGAAAATAATGATTTGTCTTTTGTGTTTAGTTTACGCAATTTTCCAAATCCAACCCTAACTAAAAAAAAGAGTGGGGCTGTGCTTTTTTGGTAGTCAGCTGTTTGACGTGCACAAAAATCCCTGGCCGAGGTGAAGTATCTTTAGTTCCAGCTGGTGACTAAACCAACAACAACAAAATTACATTTGTATAGCGCCTTTCACATCAGAAGGACATCCCAAGGTGCTGGACAGTCATTGTTTCACACCTGAGCTGGGTTCGGAGATGGGGAGGGAAAGGCGGGGATTTGGGGTGACCAATGGGAATGTCGAAGAGGAGGGTCTTGAGGCGGGACTTGAAGAAGGATAGACAGAACAGGAAAAGCAACTTTGCTTGTTCTGGTACTGAGATTTCTAAATATGGAATCTGATTTCTATGTGGAGAGAGTCGTAGAACTGATTCTAGTCAGGGCTTGGACAATCCAGAGTTGGGAAACCTGGATTTTAATAATAATACTCCTTGCATTTGGTATAGAGCCTAGTCACATTGACATGATGCCTCAGAACTCTTCACAAAATTTTACTGAGAAGTTAGTGACTGTAATTTTAGGCAAACATGCCAGCCAATTTCCACACAGCTATGTCCTACAAAGAGCCATGGCATAAATAACCAATTTAATTTGGGATCGTGTTGGCCAGGAGACAAAGCACTAGCGCCATGAGATTTTTAAGATCTGCAGGATCAGGCAGATGGGCCACGGTTTAATGTCTCATCCAAGCGATGGCACCTTCAACAATGCAGCACACCCCAAGCACTGCATTGTATTAAGTGCATTGGATAATGATCTTGTAATTGTTACAGCACCTATAAAGTTAAAACTTCTTAAAGCACTGCAGTGACTGCGTGTTTGGTTGCATGGCTGCAGGAGCTCGCTTCTCTTTTTGAATACCACAAACAACACAGAAATCAATTTCACACAGCAGTGCACCACAAACAGGCACCGTTTGAGCAACCAGCTTATTATTATTATTATTATTATTAAGGAATTATTATCCCCGGAAAAGTGATCCGCCAATTAACTAAAAATCGGGTTCCTACTTACTGCTAGGTAAACAGATGAATATAGACTAAGCAAACTTGCCCACTGTTTCACCTTGCCGGTAATCAAATCCAACTTTCTCGCTTGCAAGGCGAGTGCTCTAACCACTGGGCTACAGGACTCCTCATAATGCAACATCAACAATAAAATGAAGGCACTATATCAAATGCAAGGCAATTATGTTTATTATTTATAATGATTATTTTTATTGTAAATTATGGGTAAAGGCCAGACATCAGGACTTTGAGCCCACTAACTGGGCTGATAGGCCGTAGTACTGCTCCAGGGGAATGCTAGGAATGTTGGAGCTACCGTCCTTTCGAAACATTAAACTGAAATACCGTCTTCACATGCAAAAGATGGATAAAGAACTCTTTGATTCAAAGGCAAGAGCCAGTTAGGAATAGTCGTTCAGCTGACATCAGTCCCAATGCACCTGACAAGTGTTTCAGATGTTCTTTATTACATGTTCTTGACAAAGTTGTACTGCCTTCAATGGCAAAGGAATGTAAGTATCATGTTCAGAGAACATGATAAACCTATTTAAAATCTTCCAGTGAGTTAGTGTATTGGGGCCATTATTATATAGCATTTGTGTTAAAATAGATTATACCATGAGCCATACTTTGGAGAGTGGTTGATTACCAGTCATTTGTTGCTATTGTTCTCATTCTGGGTATGTCTCTGGAGAGATGGTATCACTGAAATACTGAAATTGTGTTGCAGATGAGAGCTCCCATCCATTTCTACTCCAAAAACAATGACTCAAAGCAAATTCCAAATACAGTAAAAGCCTGTTTATCTGGCACCCTATCAATCGTAGCTTCCATATAACTGGCACATCAAAAAAAAGGTCCGCATTCGATTAACTGGAATTTATCCGGGAAAATGCTTTTTTTTTGCGTTTTCAGCCAAATATCTGGCACTCGCTTTAACCGGCATTGGCCAGATCCCGAGGGTGCCGAATAAATGGGCTTTTACTGTATCTATGTGCTATGTTGCAGCAGATTTTTATCCAGATAAATTGGAAAAAGAATATGTTGAGAGGTTTTCATTTATTCTCTGATGTGCTGCTCTACTTCTTTCCTAGCAATGCTGAGGTGACGTAGAGCAGGTTTGATGGGAGTGTGCCTATACTTGTGGATATCTTTTTTCCTTATTGCAGTGATCTTAGCTCAATTGCACCCATAATATGCACAGACAATCAGCACATTCATTCAAAGCCTCGGACATGGTGAAACATCTTCAGTTTCAATAAATATGTATAGCAGATCTTTTGCAGTTATACAGTATTAGGTGTTCAATGCAATTCTGTAGCATTTGACCGAAGCAAATTCAATGTACAATGAGAACAATGCTGCTCTTCGCATGCAGTGGGGTCAGTGCTGCAGCATGTAATAAGAGTGATGATACCATGTGTGCTAAATGTAAATGTCTATAAATGTCATTTGTTGTTGTTGCTAAGATGAATCCATTGCAGCCGTGCAGTTTTGCACTATTGTTTGAACTGAGCTATTAAATTCTGGAAATACAAGAGTACGAAAAATGTCAGTAAGTTCACAGTAAATTGCTGACTTTTTTGTGCTATGCAATGACAGATAGAAAAGGGTACAGGCACTCTTCCTTCGGGTTAGGCAATTTACCTTGAATAAGAAACTTAGCCCAGTAAGCCTGCTTCTTGTATAGACTATCGCCAGCCTATTGGGGGCTCCATGCCATCCATTTAGTAACAGAAAAAAGCATATCTGCATAAATACTCCCTTATGCCCAAATGTAATCAACCAAAAGTTACAATATTCATCCATGCCCCCAGGTTAGACAACCATGTGTTATTAATTATGCTTTCTGTGTAACTCTCCCTGCCAAAAAAGTCAATCTCTTTATTCCCGCAGTGAATGTATTTATGGATGCTTGTTTGTAGTGGGTCAAGCGGTCTCTCAGGCCCATTCCCGTCTGTGGGGCTATATAGAATGGTATCATTGCAAGCTATTTATAGACCCTGAAGTGAATCTGTGGATTTCTTCCAAATGTTTCTGGCTTGATTTTGCTCCTAGATTTCCATAAATACTGCCTCCAGCCTCATGCTGGGTTATTCTGTGCCCGTTTATAAAGTGAGTCTCAGTCTGAAGGAAGTCCAGTGAGTTACATTGTTTGTTCCCTTCCCTGGTCGACCATTATCTATAAAATTGTTGACTTTGCCATGTAAAACAACTGAAAGTTACTCATTCCAAGATGGACAATTAGCACAGAAGCCAGCTGATAGAATTGGATAAAGTAATTTCTTCTACTTGTTTACAGATGGATAGATGGAAAACAACACACTGGGTAAATTATCTGTGTGACTGCCCAATAGAGGGCACACTTATTAACTTCTTAGATTGTGTGAGAGCAACAGAAGTGAGAGCAAATATCCTACAAATACAACAACAGCAACAACAACAACTTTGATTTATACAGCGCTCTCCACGCCGGACAGTGTCTCAGAGCGCTTCACAATGATGGATTCCGGGCTCGAGCCATGGGGAGGGTGAAGAAGGTGACCAAAGATACGGTCAAAAAGAAAGGTCTTTAGCCGAGACCTGAAATTAGGAAGAGAGGGTGCGGGGTGAAGGGAGTGAGGAAGGGAATTCTAGAGCTTCGGGGCATAGTGGCTGAAGGGATGGCTGCCGATAGTGGCGCGGAGGATTCGGGGGACAAGAAAGAGACCAGAACTGGAGGAGAGAAGGGGAAATACCCCAGAATAAAGCCCCGCTGCAGCAACTCTACTTCCCACTGTCCTCATATTTATTATTTGCTTTAAAACAGGTAGTTTCCATTACTGGCCAAATATTTTCAGCGATACCTGATGTCTTATCGAAGCTTTTCTTGTAGAAACTATTTCCATAATTTGAGAGCTTATTTTCGAAGGAGCTGACTTTGGAATTGTTTGAGCAAAATTTAGCCTTGATTTCCTACATCCTCAGAAACAACGACATTCCAGAGCACAGTAAATTTTAGGAAGGAGAAATGAGTTTTAAATAAAACATAATCCTTGTTTTTGATGCAAATTAGTACATTGTGAAACGTATCAAAACGCTCTGTAGGAAGTGTAGGAATAATGTGAGTGACTCTATATTTGTAGGTGAACAAATAAGGCTCAAACTATCCTGCATCTTTGGGTCTATTGATCAATTGTGTAAACCATGAATTGAAAAATTTAACATTAGATATTAGATGATGGTAACTGGTGGATGTACTCTGTCGCTGTTAACAACACGATCGATTTCTGAGTCAGAAGTTCAGATTCAAGCCCCACATCGAGACTTTGAACTCACGGTCTACACTGACACAATACTGGGGAAGCATTGCGTTGTTGGAGGTGCTGTCCTTCAAGTAAGACATTAAACTGAGATTCCATCTGCTCGTTCAGATGGACATTAAAGATCCCACGATTCAACTAGCCTGCCATCACTATTCAAAAAGAGAAGGGAGTTTCTCCCAATGCCCTGGCCACCAATTACCAAATAGAATTGATCAATTGCTTCATAGCTGTTTACATGACCAAGCTTTTCTTGTCAAAACTTAATTTTCCTCAATTTTGGGGGGAGTGATTTACATGAAGAAAGTTAGAGTTCAATGCAAGGAGTATTATTATTATGATTTCATAACCGAATCACCATGATATTGATCAGATGGAATCTGTTTTAAAGCTTTGCATTTCTCACACCAATCACTCTATATTATTGTCTGGTTTTATTGCTTTACTTTCTAGCTCATCATTGCATTGGAATATGTTAAAGTGACAAGGAATTTCTGAGTTCTTACTTGGTAACTATTACTCGCTAGTAACTGGTTAAAATTGAATGCAAAATTGAATGTTAGTTATTTTAATGTCATCAAACCTTATACAGTATTACTATTAATAACAGTCATCCTTGCATTTGATATGGCACCTTATCACACTGAAGAGTTTCACACTCCTTACTGTTCAATCTAGTTATTGCATATTTGGAGGCAAATGGGGCTACCAATTTGCACACAGAATTGTCCACAAATAGTCTGGAGGTGAATGATCGATTTACTTGGAGGATTGTTAGCTAAGACACTGGGCGAAACTTCCTTTGTTTTTCAAATAGTATCATGGGTTCTTTAAAGTCTACCTGAACAGGCAGCTCAGACCTTGGTTTAACATATCATCCAACGGATGGCACTAATGTAATGCAGCTTTCCCCTAACTCTGCACTGAAGAACCAGCTTCAACAATGAGCTCAAAGTCAATGTGGGGCTTGAACTGAAAACCAAGGGTGAGAGTCCTACCAACTGAAACAAGGTGCCACTAATCTTAATAATAATCCTTGCATTTGATATGGAGCTTTTCACATCTTCTAGATGTCTCAAAGCACTTCACAGAATATACTGTAAAGTGAATTGACTGTATATTTGTGAGCGAAACGCAGCAGCCAATCACGCACAGCAGTGTCCCACAAACAGTCGTGGAATGAAAACATCAAATTATTATTCGTTTTCTTTGAGGAATTATTATTAGGCATGTGGAGTAAGGAAATTTGCCCATGGTTTCGATTTGCCGGAAATTGAACCTGGGTGTCTAGCTTGTAAGGCAAGATTTCTAATCACTGAGCTACAGGAATCTTCTCAATAATATTTAAAAATCTCAGTAACATTTTTAAAAGACAGTGGTTTTCAAATTTCTGGTCCATCCATCAGACCACCCACAAACTTTTAAGGAACTATTGAGGATTGTGCACCAATAAAGCTGATGTGCATAAATTGCATTTGTACAGTACAGATGAGAATCGAACTGCTTCTGTGCACTACAAAGTCTCACAAATAGCCAATGAAGTGAAAGATTTGTTTATTCGGTTGGTCGTTAACTAAGACTCCAAGAGAAACTGTTCCCGCTTTGTATAAAGTCAAGGTCTCTTTAGCTTCCACCTGGACAGAGCGATCACACTTTAATGTCCCATCCATTGGAAGGCACTTCTGACAATGCAGCACTGCACAAGCAATACTTTCAGCCTAGACTATGAGATTGATCCCAATTTCGGGCATGAAACTACAACCTTCTGAGGAAGGCTTGTTGGCATTACAGATGCATAAGTAATCTTTAGCATAGATCAATGGCCTGAAATAAGAGCTATTTATGCAAAATTATGACGGTACAGAGTTTTCATGTTTGCCTGTACATTTGTTTACTCATTTGCTATCATGAAATGGCTTGACATAGTGTAACCCAACCTGGAAGGCAAAGGAAACTGCTTCAGGAATCTATCAAAGCCTATTTGCATGGATGTGCCAGCTAGAATTTGGAAACTGTCTTTCGTTTAAATGTTTTCTTGTCGCACTCTGAAATCTTTTTCTCTCTCACTCCCTGTCAATGTTTGTATAATCGCATCTTTTTTCTTCCTCTCAGTGTTCTGCAGCTAACCATTCAAAGCTAGCACAAGTCTTACTTCATCAGCATTGCTACACAAAAGCCAGCGTGTTGTAGGAATGAAGGGCGAGTGCAGCTAACGCTAGCTGGTACTAATGTAACCTACTTGCTGTGTAAGCAGCTTTGTCACTGAGGCCACTGTGTTTCAAAGGCAGATATTGTGTGCAGGAGTTATCTATCATCAGCTTTGTCCTCTCCCCTTTGACACCATTGTCTTGCTACAGGGTTTAGTCACATTTAAGCTGATTATGTACCAGTTTATAGAAAGATCAGACCTGTTGGGTTTAGGTAGCTGTAGGTAGGTTAAAGCTAGCATATGATGTGACCTTTCATTATTCAAATTGTGCTTGACTCCCGTGTACAGCTCTTTATTTTTCTAAATGTAAAAAATACATGAAACTAAAAGGCTGGGAGGTTAGTGCGGTAGTTTCATTGAGAGGTTTAAGACACAGACCAATAAAAAAAATGTTGATCTTTGCTAGTTCAGAATCTCAAATTCTAGAGTGTTTCCAATGATTTACATTGCATGAGACCAGATAATTAATTCTGAACACATTAGGCCCACAATATTCAGAGATCTGGCAGCTTACCAGTGAAGAAAACTTTAACCTGGGTGGACGTTCTTTCTCAATTACATTCAGACACAGTAAACAGACCATTGCAAGCCATCTGCCCAGACACAAAGAAGCAGTAAATACTGTAATAGTACATACTCTTGAGGGTCAAAAAAGTGTTAGTTGGGAAAATGCAGTGCAAATGCCTTTTTACACCTCAGGACATTAATAGTAACCATCATCCTTATATTTGGCTTCGCCTTGGACAGGTCATCTCAAAGCACTTAACAGGATATACTGTGAAGTGTAATGATTGTTTTTAGATGAACGTGGCAGCCAATTGCACATAGCACTGTCACAATGTCACACAAACAGCCATTGAGCAATTTGGTTTAGGAGAATTGTTGGCCAGGACACTGGAAGAAACACCTTTCTCTTTTCAAATAGTTCCATGGATTCTTTAGTATCCTTTAATAAACATTAATATTCTTCAAGAAGTTGGTTTAACATCTCACCTGAAGGATGGCATATCGAAAAATGCACCCACCCCCCCCCCACCCCCGCACACCCACCCCATCCACCAAAGTGCATTAGTATCAGTTTAGACTATATGAGTTCCAAGTCCCGAAATGGGCTTGAAACCACAACTGAGCATACTACCATAATCAGGCAGCCTGACACACAGACATAAAGTGTATCTCCTCAAGAGAAGCCTCAGAGAACACTACTCTTGTGAGACCTCAAGTGCATTCTCGTAAGTTGGTGTTAAATGCAAGGAATTTTCCAAAGGTGATGCATTTTAGCCCTTTTCCAGTCCTTGGACCCATTTATGCCTCTGTGTAGTGACTATATTTTGCAAGCACACACAGTTATTTTGCAAACAGTGAGAGCTAGTGGTCTTTTTGACAGTGCCTTGGGACAGCCTCCCGACGTGAAAGGCACTATACAAATGGAATTTTGTTGTTGTTGTTGACAGGTGAGGCAATCTGAGTTCGCCTACCAGACTATCTTATTACCATGACAATGGGTTCTTCATACATGTGCAATGTTTTGGCATCTCTGCCTCTGGCTTTGCTCCAGTGCGGCCTCGTTCACGAGCTGGCCTTGCTCTCCCCTGCACTGATCTTGAAATGCTCACTAGGTTAGGCATTGCCTCACTAGCCTCACCTGACATGCCGCCACTGTACACAATGACACAAGGAGAAATACCCCTTTTCCAGATAGTGTTATGGGTTCCCCTGAAAGAAAATGCAGATAAGACCTTCATCCTTCAATATCTATTTTAGAAGACGGTACCAGTGTCAATGCAGTGCTCCCATTGACATTGAGGTGTATAAGCTTGATAACAAGCTCAATGTCCTCCTGGCATGAAGGGTGCTCTATAAACATAATTTTGTTGTTATTGTCAAGTCCTAATGTGAGACTTGAACCCACAACTTCTGCTTCAGAAGCAAAAGACCCACCAATTGAGACAACATGACATTCATGCCAGCATTTGGTTCTAGGTAGTGGTACTGTTATATGGTTTATATTTGATCCATACAGATTCTGTATACAAAAGTAATTGGTGAATGTGGTGCTTGATATCCTTTAGGTGTTATTCATAGTATCGCTAATGAGAAATTTCAAATAAAGATTTTGAGACACAGTTGCAGAACCAGCTTCTATCAATTGGTAATTGAAATTTCATATAAATTGTCCACTATTTTGTCATTGTCAATACCCTGTGTCATTCTGGTTTGGTTTGTTCTGCTACTGTGGACTTTTGTTCATGTCTGATACCTTTCTTTTAACTCTCTGTGAATCTGTGTAATGTATGATAATTTGGTTTCCTGGAACACCAGTATGTCTCCTCATTCCTGTTCTCTGTTTCCCACTTTCCACACAAAATAATGAAATTCAACAGAGCCCAAACCTTCTTTTTCTCTTTCCTGCTCCAAACAATAGTCAGAGATTCTTTGACTACTTCCAAATGACGTAGTTCATTTGCTAAATACTATTAAATGGGTTATGTAAACTATCTCAAACAAAAATACACATCTAGAAAGCATCCATCAACACACTGTTCTTTTCCTCTACAATCAAACAGAGCAAGCTTAACGTTACCATCAAGATTGTAGGGTATAACTGCAAATAAGTAGGGGCAGTTGGAAGAAGGTTGTTAGAATTATTCTGGTTGGGACAAGTAAAAATGCTTTGTCTTAAATAATCAGCGGTCCTAAGGCGAGGCAGTCAGAAATGCTGAATAGTTGTTCTACCCCCAAGTTGAAGAATTCAGCAGACTAAATTTTCTACTGAAGAATGAATGTGATGCCTGATATTTAGAAAGCAGATTTCTGCTTGCTAGCTGCAATGGATTGGTTTTAAGAAGTTGATGGGCAGCAAAATTGTCACCACTCTTGAAATTTTTTCGTTGGTTTAGAATTGCAACATAGCAGTGATGGAAACCAGCCCTCAATGAGTCGAGGTTCCAGCATTCAGAAAGGTTGGCAATAAGCTAATTTGAACCACCCGCACTGTTGCATTTCCTCAGATAGTCATGCTTCCCACCTTTCTGCTGTATCGTACTTTGGGTCTCAATCAAACACAGATTAAAATAATTAGTTTGAATATGATCCTCATTCATGCCTTCATCACATCCAGCCTCAACTCTGCCAATGCCCTGCTTGTCGGCCTCCCCAACTCATCCCTCCATAGGCTGCAAATCATCCAGAACTCTGCAGTCCGTGTCCTCCCCATACCAAGTTCCATGACCCTATCACCACCATTCTCGCCCGACACAACATACTCAGAGGATTCAATTAAAGATTCAGGTCCTCACTGTTAAAGCCCTTTATGGCCTTTCCCCACCCTACCTCGGCGACCTCCTATCCCCTAATAATAATAAAAATAATCCTTACATTGTTATAGCATTTTTCACGTCTTTTAGATGTCTCAAAGTACCTTACAGAATGTATGGTGTTCGGCGTGGATAAATCCAAGTTGTTGTAATATAAAGTGAATTGACTGTACATTTGTGGGCAAAATGAACCCTACCAACCTGCCCACTCCCTCCGCTCAGCGGGCTCAGGTATGCTCCATGTCCCCCGACCCACCCGCCCCACTATTGGCAGCCGAGCCTTCAGTCACTCTGCCTCCAACCTTTGGAATTGCATCCCGCAATCCCTCCACTTTGCCCCCTCCCTAGCCTCCTTCAAATTCCACCTCAAGACTCTCCTCTTTGAGGAATTGAAGAAGGCTAGGGAGGGGCAAGGCAGAGGGATTGCAGGATGGAATTCCAAAGTTTGGGGACAAAGTGGCTTAAGGTCAATGGTGGAGCAGGCAGGTCAGGGGACGTTAAGCTGGTCGGAGCCCGCTAAGCGGAGGGAACGGACAGATTGGTAGGGGTTAGGAAGTCAAAGAGATTGGGGTGGGCAAAACCATGGGGAGGCTTTGAAAGTGAGGACCAGGATCTTGAATTGAATCCTCTATGTGATGGGAAGCCAGTGGAATTGGGCGAGGATGGGGGTAATAGGTTTGCGGAGCCTGGTGCGGGAGAGAACACAGGCTGCAGAGTTCTGAATGATCTGTTCAGTGGCAGGAACTGGGTACTGGGAGGAAGCAGCACAGAGGGCGGAAATAATACCAGTGCTTGCAGCAGTCTACCTGAGCTGAGGGGATAGAAGTCTTCTCATCCACCGCGACCTTACCATCCGCCAGCTCCTGCCACTGCCGTGACCCACTTAGCTGATTGAGAGAGAGTACGCAGCGAGGGGGACGGGCAAGGGGGTGAGAGTGGGTGGGGAAGGCTGGGAGAGAGGGTGTGTGTGTGTGTGTGTATGAATGAGTGTGAGAAAGAGAGAGAGTGATTGGGAGAGGGGAGAGAGTGTCTGTGTGAGAAAGTGTGAATGTGAGGTGAGAGGGGAGAGATTAATAATGATAATAATAATCCTTACATTGGATGTAGCGCTATTCATGTCTTCTAGACATCTCAAAGTGCTTCACAGAATATACAGTAAAGTGAATTGACTATATATGTGAGTGAGATGCGGCAGCCAATTGCACACAGCAGTGTCCCACAAACAGTATATAACGGAATATACTGTAAATTGAATTGTCTGTATATTTGTGGGTGAGATTGACAGAGAGGCAGACAGTGATGGAGAAAAACAACGAGAGAGCAGAGGGAGAGTTATTGTGAGGGTGTGAGGGTTTAGAGAAAGCTGCGGGGGAGTGAGAGAGAGTACTTGAGAGAGTTGTGTAGTGTGAGATAGAGAAGGGGAGGGGTAAGAGAGTGATTGAGTCAGTGGGCAGGAGTGAAAGAGTGGAGAGGGTGAGGGGTAAAGTGAGAGAATAATTGAAAGCGAGAGTGAGTGAGTGAGGGAGAGATAGAAATAAAAAGAGTGAGAGAAAGGGAGAGAGAGGAGAAGTGAGGGCAGCATTTTGTGGTTCACTGTCAGACCAGAAAATCTGAGCCTCTCTAGGCTGCCGCATGAGGGACCGAGGACAGACAACAAGCGATGTACCGTGCAGTTTCCTCACAGAAAGCTCCCTCTTACCCCAGGCTTCTCTACATCCTTGATTGCCTCGCCCACTCCATTGTATCTCATTGACCACCCAACCTGGCAGAGCAAACACCAGTTTGCTTCATGTCCCTCCACCCCATTAACCTCACCAACGCCATTTTGCCCTCGCGCTCAAGATTTAATTTCCCTGAGTCCCTCCGACATGCTGTCTCCCTCCCCTCTATCAAGGCACGCAAGACCTAACTCTGACTAGGCTTTCAGTCATCATTTCCCCTCACATCCCACCTCCCTTGACTCCCAGCCCCTGCTCAGATTGTCAGTGCTTTGAGATGTCCTTCCAACATGAAAGCAGTGCTATGTAAATGTTGATATGTTTCTGGAAAGGAACACAAAATATTATTATTATTATTATTACAATTAGTGCACACTTGAACATCGCCTGGAGTGTATGGATTTGAAGTCATGCAGGAAAGAGATCTGTACTAATTCCCAGCCATTCAGGCCAATATTTAGTCTGAGAAACAATTTGTAGTTGGCTACACCTTTGATTTTTTTTCTTCCGATTTTCCCCACCAAATATTTACAATCTTCATTTGGGGAGAAAACTTAACCCTGATCCACTTTTTCTAAGTGGATGCGATTTTAAAAGGAAACAAAATAATTCTCTATAATTAACTGACAAAAGTGACATTGAGAGATGAACTCTGGACAGCCAAGATCCCAGCCAGGCTGTAGAAGGGAGTGACAGCTGTGTTGGAACTGGCGAATGAACGGGTTAAATACTATGCGTGAATTAACTTTTTATGGGAAATTTATGACAAGAATAGTATTCTTGTCTCCGGTGTGAAGAATGATATATACTGTAAATACAAGTTGTTACTGTATTCAGTAGCGGAGTGGAAAACTAAGATGCTTTATTGCTAAATTCCTAAACTCATAAATGATGTGATTTTTAGAAAATGCCGCTTAATGCTTTAAAGACTATAAACAAGCACATGGGTGGTGGGGGAAACTTGTGAAACATCAAATGCAATGTAAATGCAAATGCATCTCCACAGACTCTTTACAACTTACTCATTGCTGCAAAAAAACACAAAATTTTCCATTTTATGTTTCACAATTGTTCCCCTGTGTGCTTGTTAATAGCCTTTAAAGCAGTTTAAAAGTATGAAAAAGTCAGGGAAGCAATCTTTAAATTTCTGTGAGATTATTGGCTCACACATGGGAGAAACTCAAGCAGCTCAATGAACTGGAGAGTAGATTACTGCACCCAAGACGACTAATTCATGGAGGGCAGGGAGCAGAACTATTGCTGCATAAAATATTGAAATTGCTATTTTTCTCGCCTGCCCCCCAAACCGTGTTATTTGTGACATTCTCCCCAAACTGCACAACAATTTTGGGTGGCAATCTCTGCCCTATTATGCTGTTTTTTTCTCCCCCTTTTAGTCCCTCCAGAGATTCATCAATCCGGCTTCGTACACTCGAGTGCTGATCTCATGCAGCCAGTCTCAACGGTCTCCATTGTGCCTCTGGAAATACCATTCTGATTAAAATGGGTGGAATTTTAATGACCATAAGGAACTGCTGTTTTTTCAATTTTAAATTGTCACAAACATTGGCAGTGTTTATACTATTAGTATTCCATTCTCCTCATTCTCTGGTTCTTAACCCTGTCAGTGCTTTGCTAATGCTTAAACATTAATATCAAAAAGGTACAGCCCAAATCATTGCTGTGTCAAAATTGCTCAATACTTTGCCCTTCTCTGGTACCACCATCCAATACCAATTGTTACAACAACAAGTTCGATTTATATAGCGCCCTCCACGCTGGATGGCGTGGTTTTGGTTACACATGTAACCAAAATTATTTTAACAAATAACTATAATAATAGCAATAATAATCCTTGCATTTGATATAGTGCTTTTTATGTCTTCTAGACATCTCAAAGCGCTTCACTGAATATACCATGAATATAAAGTGAATTAATTGTACATATGTGGGCGAAACTATGAAAGAAAATGCATACAATCCTTAAAAACTGCAAAGTCTTTTAGTTGCTGAAGTTTTGCTGGTGACAACAATCCTGTGAAGCGCTTGGAGACACCTTTTCACCCGTTTTCAAATCCTTTCATGCCCTCTCACCCTCCTAACTATGCTGCTAAACTCTGGAACTCTCTCCCTCAATCCCTCCACATTCCCTCCTTGCTCACCACTTTTAAATCCCACCTAAAGAACTCCCTTTTTGATCGTGCTTATAGTCACCTCCCCCCTCCGTCTCCTACTGTCAACCACTCTGGACTACTACCCTGCAGAAGGGCGCTAAATAAATTTGAGTTGTTCTATATGCAAATTATTATTGTTGTTGAAAGGAATGATATGAAATGCGTGGATTTATTATGATAAACGTAACATATGACCTGGCGTTGGCATGTCTCAACTTGGCATTGAGACACTAACTCTGCAGTAGGATAGTGTCAGTGCTGACAGTTTATCTGTCACCATCTCCTTCAAATAGCCTTGTGTTCAGTTGCAGCCTCCCTCATCCCTCCTAAAATCTTTAATAATACTTGCATTTAATATAGTGCTTTATCATGCTGTCAAGAAAAATCTCAAAAGAGCTTCCCGGAATATACTGCAAAATTGACTGTACTTTGTGTGCAAAATGCAGCAGCCAATTGTGCACAACAGTGTCCCACAAACAGTCTTGGATTGAATCAGTCTAGATTTTGGATGTCCACAACAAAAGCAGTCATTATGCCAGGTAATTTGCCTGTGATGTCAGGGGAAGTTCAGCCGGTTGCTTCTTTCAAATACACAGACAAACTTACTATTTTTGAAATACTATAGAATGCCCTCTCACTCCCTGGAGGAAAGCACCCTGTTGACCAAGTTCTGGAAGGTATGAGATGCAGATTGGCAAAAGCAAAGGCATGAGGACTACAGAGTCTGTGCTGCTGGGAGTCTAACCAGCTAAAACTGCATAGCCTGCCATTGAGAGCATGGCCTGGTAAGCTTTCTTGCAGCTTTTTCAGCTAGGACCACCCTACCTTTGATGCCAAGCACAGTACCAAGAATTCCAAACTTGATGACATGCAAAAAAGCTCAGCATGAACCATCTTCCTGCCCACCGTTTGGACACACAATGTTGACCATGGTTTTTTTTCATGCTGCTGTTTTGTTTTATGCAAGGTGCCCACATCAGACTCTTAACAGGAATGAATTGCTTAACAACAATAATCTTTTGGTTTGTCACATTTTTGTTGTGATATGAAAAGATTTTTTAAAAAGTTCAAATGAAGAGGTCTCATCAATCCCATTCCAGAATACCCATTCCAGCATTAAACTGTTTCTTAACTAAGTTTAAATTTTTTTTTTTTTTTCACCTGGACCCTATCCACCCAGCCTCCTGACATCCTGTTGTGAATATGTACAACTGAGAGAACCTCTTAATATATGTCCCTGTACAATCAATCCATGTCTATCAAACTACTCCCAACTAAAAAAAAATCTAACCCTTCCTAAGTTGATAAGAAAATGAATGAAAATCTACAGTACAGATCCCAGGGAAACAGCAAACTATTGTTTTCACTCATATTCTATTTATTTTGTGCATTTTAACAAGTGTGAAATAACACATTATGTGAACACTGGTATAATAAATGCCATTTTGAAAGGCATCCCAGTGTGTTCCTGCTTTGTTAGTCCTTGTACAGTCAATCTATTTATATGCAGCTAAAGCAGGAAGACTACCATCTGCGTGTGACAGAATCATACTTCTTATGAGGCAGAATTGTCCCGAATAGATCTGCTACACTGAACACTATAAATGGCTTCTTGTATCTAATCAAAGCAACCATAAACCCCACTTAACCTATTGTGGGTAACCTAGTTAAGGATGTGAACCTTTTATCTGTACAGTGCCTTATGACATCCTCCCAATTTGAAAGGTAGTATGTATAAAAATGCAATTTGTTGTTATTGTTTTACACAGTATCAAGTTGGAGCTTAAATTACACTAATCACTGATAGCAACAACTACAAAAGTACATTTGTATAGTGCCTTTCACGTCGGGAGGATGTCCCAAGGTGCTGGACAGTCAGTCTTTTGACAAATTACTAAATTAAACATATTATAATAATCCTTGCATATTGTCCACTTTGCTCAGGCATCCATGACAGAAAAAGGTACAAACTCGTTTCATTTTAACCCTGGAAAAAAGTGAAGTTTCATCGTACAGTATAATGAAATTCAATTTTTTTTTAAAAAGTGCTGTCCCGAATGTTAATCGTAGACAAATATGTGAGCAGTCAGCCTTTGCAACAAAGAGACCTTTTTATATCTTTAAACTGGTGGGTGATAACAATGGCCGTTACCGACCAGAGCAATACAACTCAGCAAGCTATCTGCTAAAGAGCCACATTCCTCTCGTGCCTTTGAGAATTTCTCCCATAGCCTGTCCCACCATGTGCAAACATCGACTTTTTTGTTTCATTTTGTACCCTTTTGACCCCAAGCAGCGGTCCGATTGCCCAGAGAGTTTGAGTGATGGGGGTGGGGGGAATGTATGTTCTACTGATTCTGCACAATGCAGTTCCATTTCTCAATGAACTTTCTTGACTCCCCCAAGGCTTTCCCCCAGCAGTGACTTTGCAGGTGGAATCTCAAGTACTCGAGTGTCTTTACTGTTCTGCGAAGTGGTAAAACAGTAGTAGTCACAGTGAGTGGTGAAAAGTTCACAGTATCATGACAAGTGGTGAAGCCGCAATAGTGTAACAGTTTATGGTGCAAACAATAATAGTCTCAAAGGAACTTGTAATAGTGTTACCAACAATTTACATTCATATAGGCCCCTTCTAGTCGTAAGGACATCTCAAAGCGTTTGACACAGCTGACTGGGATGCCAAGCTGGAAGTGGGTGGAGCTTAGAAGAGCGAGCAGTGCCAATAGAGACCAAAATACCCTCTAATGCATCCAGCCATGCTGGTAATTTAATCTTCATTCTTTTTGTGTTGTGAACATGGCACAGTTCCCCCACAGGCCACCCAGGGCTATCATGTGATGGTACAGAGATTTGCTCCATCACCAGTTCCATGATTGGATAACCTGAACTTTTAGCAACAACAACAAAATTACATTGATACAGTGCCTTTCACATCGGGAGGACGTCCCAAGCCACTGGACAGTTAATGTTTTGGACTCGAGCTAGGGTCGTGATTGGAGAGGATGAGGGAAGTGGGTGGAAGAGAGGTGACCGATGGCACGGTCGAAGAGGAGGGCCTTGAGGCAGAAGTTGAAAGAGGCTAAGGAGAGGGCAAAGCAAAGGGATTGCGGGATGAAATTCCTTAGGTTTCTGGATAGAGTAGCTGAAGGCTCATCCACCAATGGTGGGGTAGGTGGGTCAGGGGACATGGGGCAGGCCGGAGCCCACCAAATGGAGGAGGGAGCAGACAGGTTGGTAGAAGGGTTAGGAGGTCGCAGAGGTAGGGTGGAACAAGGCCATGGAGGACTTTGAAGGTGAGGACCAGGATCTTTAATTGAATCCTCTGAGTGATGGGAAACCAGTGGAGTCCAGCGAGCATGGGGGTGGGGGAGGGGAGTGGGATTTGTGGAACCTGGTACAGTAGAGGACACGAGCTGCAGAGTTCTGGATGATCTGCAGCCTATCGAGGGAGGAGTTGAGGAGGCCGACAAGCAGGGCATAGTAGAGTCTGGACATAATGAAGGCATGAATGAGTTTCATAGGCCTGAGGGTTGAGGTAGTGGCAGAGTTGAGGATATTGTGGAAGTGAGGGAAGGCAGATTGGGTCATGGCATGGATGTGGGGAAGAAAAGACAGTTGAGAGTCGAATAAGACACTTAGGTTCCTGGCTGGCTTGGTGAGGTGCATCTGTGGAGCTTGCTGCTGGCAGCATTGACCTCCACATCAACCTTCTTAAACCTATTGTTTAAGGACAACAACAGAGATCTCTGTCCTAAAGCAGACAATGATCTCTAAAGGTGTTCAAGCCATTCTCTGATGTTCTGTGCTCACTGTAATGCTTCACTATGCTTTCTTTATGCTCCAGTAAAATAACCATGAAAACACAAGAAAAATAATCCTTATACTGTATTTGACACAGTGCCTTTCCGGTTAAAAGGCCATTACAAGGCATTTTACTTTACTGTTTAGTTCATGACTATATATTTTGGAGACAAACTTGACAAGCAATTTGCACACAGCAATGCACTAACAACATCCATGAAATGAATCATCAATTTTATTTGGGGGATTGTTGAGCAGGACACCAGACAAAACTCCCTTCTCATTTTGAAAATGGATGTTAATATGTTCAATTTCACTTGTTTGAACTCTTAATTCCATGATACACAGTTAAATAAGATTTATTCTTGAGAAAACAACTAGCCTGATTGCCATTAGTGAAGCAGTGGTTTGATGGTGTCTGAATTTCTGTAACTGTTGATTCGGGCTTTAGTAAGTTGGAAACTTCTGAAATAAGTAATTCAATGACAAATAAATCAATTACACAGAATTGACAAAGAATTTGTAACGTGGGCTTTGTCAGCCTCCTACTTACCTAACTAATAAATGCTGGGCTGTCATCAGTACTGCCTCAGGACATTTTTGTTTCAGAGCCATTTGAAATATGCTTTGTGCAGAAGGCAAAAGAGTAATGTAGGATCACAACCACTCCCACGTATGAAGGAAGAGACATTGAAAGAAAGAAATAAGAAAATAGCTTTCTGTAGTTAAACCTTGTGCAATCAAGATTCATAATACAATCAATCCTCTTTTCAGCAACCACTCCTGGAACTGAACAAAGTGACCTTCATGTAAGGGTGGTTGGCTTCTGTTAAGGGTTCATTGGCTCGTCAACTGGGCCCGAAATTTCTGCGGGCCAAAAATAGTTCTGCAGGGCCACGTTTAGATACCGATAGAACCCTGGCATATTTACCAACACTGCTTCACCAATGAGGTGAGAAACTGTGGGCATACATGAGTTGCACAGTTGGTAAATGCACTAGGAGTGTAGCGGAAGTCTAAATGTGGGCCCGCAGAAATTGGTAACATATCGCTGGTAAATACGCTTAAATTCATTTAGAACTGACCACTGACAACAGGGCTAAAGAAACAAAGAGTGGCCACGGTATTCGACAGGTGGTTACTGAATATAAGTGGTTTATTATGGAAAATAATAAACAATATTGGTCAGGACCACAGTGATGTTTGGGTAGAGGTGGTAGCTTTAACAGGTTTGATTGTATTTGAAAACCTTGAGAACCTATTTTAACTTTTCAGTCTGAACTTTGGCATGAATGTTTTAACAGTGTGAGTTTTAAGATTTCAATATGTCATCTCTGAACCCAGAGGTTGTGGATTCAAGTCACACTTTGGGACTTTGAACTCACGTAGTCTAGGCTGACACTCCAATACTTCGCTGGTGATACACTTGTTAGGTACCACCTTTCAGTTGAGGTGTTAAACTGTGATTCCATTTGACTTTTCAGAGGGACGTCAAAGATCCCATGACAATATTGAAAAAGGGAGGGGAGGTTACTGCAATTACCTTGAAATGCACAGTGACTAGACTTCATAGTAAAATCGTGTGAAGCGTTTTGAGACCTTTCAACAACATGATAAGGTCATCAACTGCCAATACCAGGCTGTGACTTCACTCAGGTTGCTTTCAGTTAATGCTGCAGATTAGAGGAAGGAAGGAATCAAGGATTAAGTTATCTGTAACTGAAAAAGGCACATTTCCCATCATTGGCAGGCAGATGTTAAATGAATTGAATTATATAGCTCTTGTGTTCCATCCACAGAACAAGTCGGGGTGAGGGGGTGGGTGGAGGGGAGGGCGGAGAGGAGGTGGACTCACAGTGCTGCAGTAATTTTAAGTTGAGTCAGCCTGCGTCGGTCAAACTCTTGAGTCAACAGTATCTAACTGCACAGGAATAAAAATACTGTAAATGTTTTAAATTAAAGTTGCTATTGAATCTGAAACAAAAACAGAAATTATTAGGAACACTCAGCAGGTCAGGCAGCATCTATGGAGAGAGGAAAATTAGTCAATGTTTCGGGTCCACGACCCTTCATTGGAAGGGTCATCTGAAATGCCTATTTGGAACTCTGAGCTACTGTACTGCATGACGGTGTTATCTAAATGCAGATTGTTGTTGTATATCCAACGAATATTCAGTGGTGCCGCCATTACACATACATTTACATTCACATACAGACACACTTTACTGCTCAGAGTGGAGTTCTCGTGGGTTGGTGTGAGGTACCATTAAACATTGTTACAATGTGGCAGCTTGGATCCATAAAGTCAGATTATAATTTTATAGTAAGGCTGACAGTCAGCATTTCCCAGTCGATACATAATCTGTGACAACGCTGTTGACACCAGCAAACCACGCTGCAAACATATACAGGAAAGGAGTACTGTGGTGTATTGGTTAGAGCACTCGCCTCGCAAGCGAGAGGACCTGGGTTTAATTTTCAGGCAGGACGAAACCATAGGCGAGTTTCCTTACTCAACACGCCTGTATTTACCCAGCAGTAAGTAGGAATCCAGTTGTTAGTTAATTGGCAGATCATTTTCCGGGGGGTAATAATCCCTTCAAAAAATATATTTTAATTTAAATAATTAACTGCTCACTCAATCCATGATTGTTTGAGGGGACACTGCTGTGTGCAATTGACTGCCATGTTTCACCCACAAATATATGGTCAATTCACATTACAGTATATTCTGTGAAGCGCTTTGAGACTTCTCAAATGCAAGGATTATTTTTATTATTATACCAGTGCACTCTTGGTGTTCTGTGGTCCACACTATAAGAACACATATGGCAAAGCAAGAATAACAGGGTCTGACTGTACATGGGATTTCTTGGAGGAGAAGCAATTCATATTCTGGGAACCTCTTTCAAGTCCTTTTTCAATTTATTTAGCAATTTTTTCAATTTGTTCCAGTGATTGCTGATAGGAAAAAGCCACTCTCCTCCAATTTATAACATGAGCAGGACAAAATTTCAGTTACAAACTAATCCTGAAGTCTTAATATTTATCCAGAAGTGTAACTGTACCTTCTCTTCCATGTCTCATTGAGCTAGGGCTTGCAATTGGAATATTTGAACATCGTTTTTCTAATTACAAAACGTTAGATGTAAATTAGACAAAATTGACGTTAAGTTATTAACATGTGTTTCTCTTATTACACTTGCCAGTGAATGCCACAAATTCCAGGCAATCTGCCACTCTCTCACTAAACTGCGGGTAGAATTGATCTGCATTAGATGGTCTCAAACAAAAGTGACTAGACTGCAAGGGCAGATTGAAGCAGAAGCTCGGACAACACCATCCGTGCCAGGCAGCACAGCACCCTGGTTTGTTGCCCGTGATTGGTCGGCTGACGCATTCCTCACTCTTCACCAGTACGCAACTAGCCGTCAATTCATCCCAGTAACTGAATGACAAAGCGTCCAGTGACATGCACTGGGCGGGTGTAATCAGTGCTGCAGCTCTGCAGCTGTTAAAAGACACTGTATCTCTTTTGTAATCTCTCTGCTTCAACTTCTGCTTCACAATTTCAGGTAAATGATGAGCCTGCAGTGAATGATGAGCAGCCAATTATCTCTGCAGTGCCTGGCAAGGTAGACTCCCAATATCAACCCTACAAGAAGTTCAAATGTTTTGAAAGAGGCTTGATCACAATTATCTGATTTCTTCTTTTCCCCTCCAGCTTAAATGAAATCTTCTCAGAGACTGAGCTGCGAACAGATTGTAATTGCTCAGGAGGGTGGGATGGAATCCATGCATAGAGTGTAATAAATAGCACCCGTGCATAGAGGATGTGATAGTACCCATGTTGAGAGTGTACAAAAAGAACACACCGCATTTTCTTTTTCATACTCACATGTGCAAATAATATCTTATAAAGCCATGAGCATAGGTGGTAACACCAGGATGTGTTGCACAGGGACTTGTAAAACTATTCACGTAGTATTGAATACTAAAAGGTTTGGGACTTCTTTCATTATCAAAACTGGAACTCATCTCAAATGTGAGATTTCCCACTCCCACTAAGATTGTGAGGGCACTGGCACTTTATGTTGCATTTGTTGGCACTTTTATATATACTTTGTGGAGTCCTATAGCTCAGTGGTTAGAGCACTCGTCTTACAAGCGAGAGACCTAGGTTCAATTCCAGGCAGGACAAAAACTTGGGCAAGTATCTTTACTCTACACTCCTAACAATAATCCCTCAAAAAATATATAATTTGTTCACTTCAATCCATAACTGTTTGTGGCACACTGCTTTGTGTAGTGAAAGGTGCTCTATAAATGTAATTTTGTTGTTGTGCATGATTGGCTACCGCTTTTCTCCTACAAATATACAGTCAACTCACTTTACAGTTGTGAAGCGGTTTGAGACGTCTTGAAGATGTGTAAAGCCTTATATCAAATTCAAGGATTGTTATTATTATATATTAATAATCATTGCATTTGACATATTAACTTTTACCAATGGCGAACGTCTCAAAGTGTTTCACAGGATTTATGGTAAAGTGGAGTGACTGTATTTTGTAGTGAATGTGGTAGTCTAATTTGCACATAGCATTGACCCACAAATAGCCATGAAACAAATGACTAAATTTGTTTGGGAGATTGTTGTCCAGGACACTAGGAGAAAACTCCTTTCTCTTTTGGAGTAGTGCCTGGGATCTTTAACAACCACCTGAACAGGCAGAGAGGACCTCAGTTCAATGTTTCATACAAAGGACAGCATCTCCAGGGCTACATTAGGTTGTCAGCCTAAACTTTGAGCTCACGTTCTGGCATTGGGACCTCAGGTGTTGACAGCATCACAATCTATGGATGCACACTCCACCTCACTAAGCCAGTCCAGCTTGGGGTATTGTTTGACCCTCAACTATCCTTTCTACCCCACATCTGTGCCATGACCTGCTCTGCCTTCCCCCACCTCTGCAACAATGCCCGGCTTCTCCACTGTCTCACACCTCAGGCCGCCGAGACCCTTATACACACATTCACATCCACCTCCATATTGCCAAGCCCTACCAATCTATATCTGTCACTCTCTAAGCTTTATCAACCTATATCCGTGACTCTGACTTTGCATTTTATTCATAATATCCAGGCTCGACTACGCAAACTCATTGCTTGTTGGCCTTCCCAACTCCTCCCTCCATCAGCAACAGATCATCCAGAACTCTACAATCCCGTGTCCTCTCCCACATCAGTCTCTACCTCACTATCACCCCCATCCTCTCCCAACTCCACTGACTTCCCATCACACAGAGGATACATACATCCGGATCCTCACCTTCAAAACCTTCCATGGCCTCGCTGTCACTCAAATTCTCTTCCCAGGTCTCTATTTACAAGTACATCCGTATAGATATAACATTGCTATGTTTCATTGTAGCAGTTTATAAATGATCTTTATTTGCCTAGGCTCACAGATGTCATCAGCTAATTGCTTGGTCACTTGGTTAATTTTGAACTAAATTAAATTGCTCTGAAATTGACAAAATGATGTTTGGAGCCAGAGAGAAAGAAAGAGGGATGAACAGAATTGAGTTTGCCATTACTAACATAATTGCCTGATTTAAATGGGAGGTTATTTTTAGTGATCACTAAGTATGTTGCCAGGCTAAGGAAAAGTTCCCTTGCATTGTAAGTGATCACAGACACACATCTGCTAAATGTAAACCAATATTGGTCTTGGTCAATAATGTTCTTTGTAATTTGCAAACAGAGCTAAAAGAATAAAATCACCTTACAAGAGTTAATCCACTCGTATAACTCAGCCTGCTGTAAACAAGCTTAACATTTTGATGGAAGTGGTTAAAGTAACTGGAGAAAATAGAGTCAGTCACTCTGTGGGATTTAAGGATGAAGAGATTAATTGGACATTTTAGCCATATCTGAGGGCCATGATACTGATGAACGAGGGGCAAAGTTTAGACTATGCAGAGGAGAGCAACAAGAATGAGTCCCTGTGTTACAGAGTTAATAATTATATTATTATTATTAAGCTATGAAGAACTAGATAAACTAGGGCTCTTCAGCCTTTAAAATAAATATATCAGGGAAGCTTCTAGATATCTTTAAAGGGAGAGTAAAAGTGAGCCCAGAACCCACAGAGGATGGAATGGAATGCACACTCTCTCCCCAGAGATACACACCCTGCATACCTAATTATAGGGATGAAAATACGCAGTTTGGCAAAAATCAAAAGATTATAGACACCAGTGTGCATTGGGGTTTAACTAACTAAAACCAAAAAGCTTTCCCTCAGGAGGCAAGCTTTTCCTACTGCTTGTCCATCTAAAATCACTCTATCTATTAGGGTGTGAGGTTGCAGGGTTAACAAGAACCGAATGGGAAGTATTTTGGCTCCCAGTGTCCCTCCAAGTCTTGCTGATGCTAGGCTGGTGTAATCAGAGATAACAACCCGGCAAGGTTGCTTGACAAGTATAAAATGGAATAAATTGCTTTTCAACAATATAAAACTCTTCGTCTCCATGCTGTGCACATGAATAGTCTTTCTCCTCATGATTTTGATCATCTTAATAATGGAATCTATCTGTCAAGATTTGATGGAAATGTATTTGTGCATTTAGGCAGGAGGTGTAGATCTGTTGTCAATTCACAGCAATTTATCCTGAGTGTAATTAGCATCTTAAACGGAAAGTTTCATCATTGTTGACAGATTTCAAACTGCGTTACAAGCACCGAAATGAATGTTTAACTTTTGTTTTTTACTCTTAAATGGGGATTTATGAAATGGCCTTACAGAGGAAAATGGCTAAGAGAAATCATTGAATTCGACATGTGTGAGGGAGTTGAAATTACTATAATAGATATCATCATTGTTAACTCACATTCCTCTGGTGAGACGCTCATTACAGTTGTAGGTGAGCTGAATTCTACTCCCTTAGATCCCCTGGCATGAGCATCATTTCAAAGAGAAGTAACAATAATAATAATAACCCTTGTATTTGATATAGTGCCTTATCATGTCTTTGAGATGCCGTAATGCACTTCACAGAATATATTGTAAAGTGAATTAACTGTATATTTTGTGGGTGGAACACAGCAGTCAATTAGGCACAGTAGTGTCCCACAAACAGTTCTGGGTTGAGTGAACAAATTGTCCTGATATGGGACTTGAACCCACAGACAACTGATCCTTGTCAGTGTAATGTGTAACTGACAAACATGTATAAATTAGCCAGCTCTGCTCTCAGAGATCAGATACCTTCCATTATAGAGTCACATTCAAGCTGACAGACAGACAGACAGACAGGTGTACAGACAGTAGACGAGAGAGAAATAAAACATTGAGTTTGAATTAAAGCAAAAGAGAAGGATGAGAGAACAAACAATGAAAATGAAGGTTAAAAAAAAACACCTCACCAATAAATTGTACAGTATTGAAAATGTATGTAAATTACAATACAAAATTACACTTGAATAGCATATTTCACATCGGGACAACATCCCAAAACTGCTACTCTAGACAACTGATCATTTACCCACAAAAGACACTACATTTGACAGTTTGTCGTGTGAAGTGCTTTGCATTGTCACTCCCAACATGAAAGATGGTATAGAAAATGTAAGGATAATTATTATTGTTCATCACTGGCTGAGATGAGTTCCTGGTCCAGGCTATCTAGAGTGCTTTTCCACATGGTCCGTTTGCAGGTAATCTCCACAGTGCCAGTGCAGTAACACCGAAAGCAGCTTACCCAAGCCTCTGTTCACCACTGGTGGAAGCAGAGCAGATACCACATCATTCGCCACATCTCCTCTCACAAAGTTGAAGCGCAAACATTTCAAATGTTGGTTTGTTCCATTGTGCTGAGGCTGTGTGACCAGTGGCTGAAAAGAACAATAGGCTTTCAGTCAATGTTTGTTTCAAGGTTGAACTCTGTGACAGGATGACGTCAATTATTAATCTTTTACTTGAGGGATGGCGAAGAGAATCTAGAAGATTCCATTCACTCATGGCAATTGTGGTCTCCAGAAAAATTAGTTCAGGTAATCTGGATTTAGTTGAGTTCCTCATGAATATGCCTAAAACCAAAGTATGGAGCATCATCCAGGGCAAAGTAAAAACCCATGGTGTGTTCTCTTTGTATTCTTTGAATAGTTTGATAAAGTCTTGTTAGAAAAAGCATCTAAAAGAAAAAAGAATGGCCAAATCAGTTTGATTATCCTTGAATGGAAACAATCAAACTGTTTAAAATGTCAAGTCATAGCTAACTTATTATAATTGATATACTTTATTGCCAAACGGATTGGTTACAGGATCCTCACTTTCAGATATAAATCACTTCATGCCCTGGCATCTCCCTCTCCAACCTGCTAACACCCCACTCCACTACTCGCTGCCTTCACGTAGCTGGCTTTTGTCTCTTGCGCATCCCTTGTTCCCTCCACTCCCACATCAATGGCAATGCTTTCAGCCATTACACCCCGTAAGGCAAAAATATTAGATCTTTGGTCTTCAGATGAATCTCAATCTCTACTTGTCTTTCCCTCAGTCCCTCCACCTTGCCTCTGTACTCATCTACCCACACCTGAAGACCTTCCTCTTTCATGGTCACCTCCCCCTCTCCCTCACCATCAAGCTCCACAACTGTTAAGTGCTGCGAGACCCTAACCCACATAAAGGGCACTATATAAATGCAAGTTGTTGTTGTGTTGTAATCTACTATCACAATAAGTGGACCAAAGCTTGGTTGATAGGCATAATTTGTTGTACTACAGAGTTATGCAGTGAAAGTGAAATCCTCATATTGACCAGGCTATCAGAGGAAGGAGCCAGAGCAGTATTTTCGAGTGATTTCTCAGTGTGGGTTGGGGAAGGTGAGCCAAGAAATGTGCATGTGGATTCCTCTAAGACAAAGGCAAACATGCCCCTGGTCACTCTATACCATTTCATCTGCTAGTTCCAGATGAACATTATTCAACACATGAGCAGCTCCCAAGCCTGTCTTCTCAATTAGGATCAGTACATGGAACATTGGGGGTGTAGACATAACAGAGTTTTTGTAATGTAGGAAGAAGCAGAACATATTTATTTTGAAATCCTGTGTGTCCGTTGCACAATTCTGAGTTTAATATCACTTGTTTTCTCTTTTGGTTTGCATGATTCTTGTTGCAACAATTTTTAATTCGGTAACCAATAGTTTTGCCAGAGGTTGGGGAGTTGGAGGCAAAGATATTAGATCTTTGGTTTTAGGATGAACCTCGATCTCTGCTTGTCCAGGTGTATGTTTACCCAGATAGATATTATTACAGCAGATAGAGTAATCTGGGCAGTACATTCATCTTGATCACTCAACCCAGTCATGAGATTTATTCTCTCCTGATTTTTACATTCACCATTATTCCCAGACTCCACTTCCTGATACTTCAAGCAATTGATGGTAATAGGATATCAAATGGGTTGAGGATAATTCTGCTGCATTAAGCATAAAACACATTGGGAGTGAAGCGTTGAAACATAGTCTGTGCCCAGTCAAGGAAAGCAGCAGATATTGTGCCTGCTTAAATATACTTTGGTGAATACAATTTGGTAATGCGATCGCAGAAGTTGATGCGATGTGAAAAAAAGCAACTATGATTATTTTTAACATGATTTAACTTTTAAAAAGCATTTAAAAGCGCTTTAGAGTTCTCCTTGCTTGGTCAGAAAGAACATTCACCATGCTATGACACCAACCCCCTCTTTTGTTCTGTGTTGAATAAATGCATTCAGTGGAACAAAGAATAACTGTTAAAACATATTTAGTATGCTGATGGCTTGGTGTTTTGTTACTGCCTTTAGCACGGTACAGTATCAGTACTGTTCTAGTAACAGAATTTGCATGTGGCAAAATATCAAAGAATGTTGTAATTTTTTTTAGAGGGTGGACGGGTTCCTTAACTACACAGGTTTAATTGGGAGGAGTACCTGCACGATAAGAAGGTGAAACCTTTGACTTCAGGATATACAATTGTTGTAAAAATTGCAGTTTAGTTGCCTCTATTCTGTGCGATGAGTGTTAACGTGACTAAGAATTACTTTGTGAAAAGCTGCATTGTATTGGCATGGGTTTTTGGAGTCCTGTATTCATAGCTTACACTTGTTATTTGCTACAGCAGAGGCAGATGTTAATCAGAACAATGAATCTCCCTCAAAAGAGAAGAAGGTGGTGGTGACAGACTCCAAGGATGATGGGGAACCAAAGAATGCCTGGAAGCCACCCAACACAGCTGAGGCAGCTGCTCGCCCACACTTGGTCCGCCTCTTTTCCCGAGACGCACCAGGACGCGAGGACAACACCTTCAAAGACCGCCCATCGGAATCAGAAGAACTTCAGACCATCCAGGAGGATAACTCAGTATCCTTGGTCAGCCCGGACTTGATGGAAGCGCAGAAACTGGTCTCACAAACATCAACTAGTTCAGAGAAGAAAGGATCAGTAACAAAACAAATGGCATCTGCAAGCACCTCAGACCATGCTAAACAAGCTGGAGGATCCCACTCAAGGCAAAGAGACTCAAGTCTACTGGGAAAACTGTTTGGACAGGAAGGATCCAAAAGACCTGATAAGGGCAAGGTGAGCTCAGAGGGATAGAGGGCTGAGCAGGAGCTTAAAACCCTCAGTGGAGGGTTCCATAAACTGCCTCAGCAAGGATTGAACTAGCCAGTGATCTTTGACATTCAGTTTTATGTTTTGCTGGTCTTTTTCCCTGGTGTTAATATTTTCAAATAATATGCTTGAATATGTTCACCTATAAAATAATTTTGTTCCTTTGCATTTGTATTAAAAATGCAGTGCATGTGGAATATCTGCACAGTTCAGCAACTCCTGTCTTACTATCTCTGCCTAGATAACTATCAGTATTGTAAAAGGACTGTGCCTATTTAATCTAGATAATAAGTGATTTACTGGATAACAAAAGCATGGTATAGGACGTGAAGTAGATTTGTGAACTCTACAAATTTATGAGGATCTTGCAGTTTCCGCAGTTACACTAGATCATAAAATATTCCACCAATATTCTATAATGTTTCAGTTAACCTTCCGTGAGTGAAGAACAGTTACAAATTCCATAAAGTTTAATTGTCTCAGGTTGTTATTTAGCTGTATTAGAAGTAAAATAAATGATACCTGAATCCAATCAGTTGGTAGAAAGACTACCGATGCTGTAAGGGATATAGGTTCCCATAAAGTCCGAGTGAAAATGGATGGGGGCATGGCAGGGTTAGTTTTAAATTGTGGAAAATGTACTGACCTTGGGAAATGAGAATCTCTGATTCCCCTCTGGTCAATAAATTGACTGTGTTGAGCTTGTATTGTGATTTTTCACCTAATGGGGTGAGTTTCTAATCAACAATACATTTCCCAACTTGGGAAGCAAATGGGTCCAATTCTCAATAGATTGGTCAGTAAATTTTTTGACTTTCAGAGAATATCCCCTAGGACTCATCCCAGCAAGTTGACGAAGTTTAAGTCCTCTATGTTCTGTGTGTAAATATCCATTCTCGTCTTTTGTCTGTTCATCCACCAAGTCAGATTAGGCTCTTGTTTGAAAGCAATTCTAATGAATTGCTTTCAAATAAACTTTCAATGTTTATTTTTAAAAAAAGCTTTGTGATTGTGCTGCTGAGATTGATGTGTTTGAATTTACTAATTGGTTTAATCGGTTTACTGATAACTAAAGGTGGAGTTCCCTCTGATTTGTGTCAGTGAAACAAAAACTTTATATCAAATACATGGATTATTTTTCATATTATAATATCATTTTAGATATACAGTATCAATGAAAATATCACCTTTCCAAAGCAGGTCCTCTAAGATTTGTAGAGAGACAAATGTTTATTTCTTGTAAGATGTCTTCTAGTTATAATGCTGTATAGCTCAAGTCTATATATGTGCTAGCATGCCATCCTTTAAAGTCTTAATGC
This sequence comes from Hydrolagus colliei, assembly GCA_035084275.1. Classification (NCBI taxonomy): domain Eukaryota; kingdom Metazoa; phylum Chordata; class Chondrichthyes; order Chimaeriformes; family Chimaeridae; genus Hydrolagus; species Hydrolagus colliei. The sequence goes on from CM068743.1 coordinate 108,663,464, forward strand.
TCATAGGGTAAGGTGAACAATGAATGAAACCAATGGCTGTCTTTAAAATGTTTGTTTCCCCACTATTATTTGAATTTCTTAATAGTTTTGTGAGTGAATGTCACTAAGTGAGTTTTGACTCAAGTGATGTAGAATCAATAAGACGGGTTGAGGAAATTAAACAAGCTTCAGGTATCTAGTTTGTAGCACTGTATTTGCGGTGATAATTGAGCTAAGACTGAAACCCTGTTAACTGTTACCATTCACTATTGATCTGTTACTAAAGAGTAATATGTGGATTAATTTCCAAAACATACCACAGGATATTCATTTCAAAAATCCTTGGGAAATGTATAAGATTGCTGGTTAATTATATCAACTCAATAGAATAAAATTGTGAGTAAATAGCACCAAACCATATCTTGTAGGACCTAGTGATTTATACTGGTGCAGCCTGCCTATGGACTGGCAAATGTCTTAATATTTATGGGGTGAGTGGAAAAACGCAAATGAAGGAAAGGGCTCTTTCTAAAAGCTCCTTGGTTTGGCATTTATCATTGGGCTTGTTTATGCTAAGGAAGAAGCTTTTTCAAAAAAAAATCTGTAACATATAGTAATCAACAAATGAATTTCCCTATTCTGGGGTCTCTTATTGCATGTTGTAAATAGAGTAAGGAAATGTTTCCTTGACTTCTCAAACAGAATTAGCGTTACAGAGGTACTAGATAGTGTAGTAATGGGTATTCCCATAGGTCTTGCTTGCAAAAAGCAGCCAGAGTGAAAATAACAGCTACTAGTATCTGCTATAGTTTTTCACTGGGGAGAGCAGTGACTGTTGAAGTCTATCCCAGTGATTCTCTTTATTCCCTTCAGATCTGTGGCTTTTTGTCTTTTACTGAACAAAAAAAGTTCAGTTGTGTAACTTGTGTATCTTTGAAGGGAGGTTGATCTGGTTCAGAACCAAACTGAAGTCTCTTTTTATCAAAACTATTGAACGTTTTGAAAAACTGCAATTCTGCAGATGTATTAAACCACCTGGCAGATTGTTTGAGGAAGACAATTGAGTACTTTAATCAGCTTCAAGCATCTCTCTTCATGCATTATCTTTACAATGCAAAGAGTGATATGTTCTTGTTTTGCATCTAAATTGCAAAACACATCGATAGTGGCATGATCCTGACCTGATGTTGGCTGTAAGAATTTGATTTAGCTTTGCTCTTAACCATCTGTTCTCCAGCCCCAGTAGACTCCAAAAATGGCGGATTCTCCAAATCAGTTTCAATAAGATTCAAATAAAACCTGAAGGTGCATTCATTGCTGACAATGTAAAGAAGCTGCTTCAGCCTCCCTGCTCCTGTTAACATCTTTTTTTCTTTGCACAGATTGTGCCCTTCCATTAGTTCATCCCACTCCAGCAGTTAATGGAATGTGCTTAGACACTTGCTCTTTGTCCTAAGCTGTAGGCTGACATTAAATAGGATTGCATTTGAATTCTGCACCAAAGCAGATTCTTTTAGGAAACAAAAGTGGAAGTGTAGAGCAAACACCCACATATCAATAGGATTTTTTTTTAAATGCACAAAAAAAACAGTTCAACCATAATATCAGTATATTTATTGCCAACACAGCACTGCAAATGGGTGCCATTTTGTTTATCCGTGCTGGCAACTTTGGTGTATCATACTATTGCAGTGTCTTGTCTCAGTGGTACAGAGTACCAGTAACAGCCAGAGCTTCCCTCTGTTACTCTGGCTCAGAGCAATGTTGTTTTGTTAACTGAGTAAACAATGGTTTTCTTTGCAGCTTTCACTGTGAATAGGCGTGGCTTGTTCCAAGGCTCTTTGTTTTTTGTGCATTGAGATATGTTGGCTCATTGCACTTTTCAATGTCTTTATTTTCCATTTCACCAAATGTAGAACAAAGGGGTGTTTGCACAGGATGGTCCTGACTTCTGGAACCTGACTGTGCTAACAATTGCTTCAATTGCTCTGATTCAGTGAATGTGTTAGATAACATTCTGCCACATGTACACTTTGCTTCATTTCATTCATCAGGAAGTGTTATACTAGTCAAATATGACTCTTGACACTTTGCAACTAGTTTAACACCAGCATCCAGAGGGAGGAGGATTTTATTAAACTTGCATCTCTTCATTTGTAGTTGTCTTTAACGTAGGCCTAAAGGCAACATTTCAGCAATTCTCCTTATGTATGTTTTACTCCCGAGGCTGTCTGACATGCCAGGCAGTCAGCTTTCCTCACCTGTCACTCTCCCTTCACTCCAGTGTGCACCTCTCACTCCAGCTTTTTTGCTTTACCTCACATCAACTAGGCTACCACTACCTGACTCAAAACAGCTTCTCCTACACCTTGTCCCTCCCATACTTCACACCTTGTCTTCCCTCACCTCACACCTTGTCTTCCCTCACCTCACACCTTGTCTTTCCCTCAGTTCACTCCAGCCTCACTCCCACCTCATGCCTTGTCTCTCGCTCATCTCACTCCAGTCTCTCGCTCACCTCACTCCAGCCTCTCTCTCACCTCTCACTTTGTCTCTGCCTCACCTCACACCTTGTCTCTCCCTCAGCTCATTCCAACTTCTCCCACACTTGATAGTAACCAGGAGTGATTTTCCCTCTGGTTATCCATTCATCTTTAAACCAGCACATCCAGGAGATTCACTTTCTGCCTCCCTGCAGATGATGGGGAGGTGGCCGGAGAGACAGAGAAGTGCAGGAGTCTTCCACTCCATTCCTTAGTTCTGCTTCTTCTTGTGGTCACTATACTATGTTATTGCTGAAAATAGACTAGAAGTGATTTTTGTCTGGTTTTGACTACATATTTTAACCATGTTCTTTTGAATTTTCTTCTGTGGAATCTGTTTTAAAATAACAAATATGTACTCCAAACTACTTTTAAGAGGAAAAAGTTGCATTGTGTCAAAGTTATTTGCTTCTCATATGATATAATTCATTCTTTGAGTGGGTGATGATATAACCATACTCCCAGCAACTGTGACCGATTTGTTATCTGTGTAATAAGAACTGAATTTTGACATTGTGATTGTGGCTTCGATTTCATTCAAACTTTTATCTTCTGCCAAAATAAATGTAAGAAGCTTTCAACTGCTTACAAGCGATGATTTTGCATTAAAATCTAACATGAGCTTAACTGTTTGCGAGTGGGTGCCTGTGTTCTAATACCTAATTGTGTTACTCCCAGTAACAATGTCACACCCACACACTTACAGACAAAAACTCCTTTCACTTTAACAATGTAACATCTCAACAACCCAGGCAAGTACTGTAGTACATGAAAAACTCAAAGACCTCCATTGTCTGCTTGTTTGCTGAGGCTTAAACTCACTCTCCAGAAATAGTAATAGGGCTAATTGGAAATCTATTTAAAATCCTTGAACCTCAGGGCATTCTAAATCCTTACTGATTCCATTAAGTGTTGGATGTCCGCAATTGTTGGAAATCTGGAGTAGGATGGAAGAGAAGAAATGGACATCATATCCACCTCAAGCTGGATCTCCTTCCCATGTTCCTTTGTGCATTAGTCTCCTTGGAGCAGAGAAGGTTAGAAGGAGACTTAATAGAATTATGAAGGGATAACATGGAGAAACTAACATGGATAAACTATTTCCATTGGTGAGTGGGTTGGTAAACTGAGGACACTGATTTAAAAGAGTTCTTAAAAGAAACAGAGGATAGATGAGGAGACATTTTTTCACACAGCGGATCTGGAATGCATTGCCTGAAAAGGTGGTGGAAGCCGATTCGATGACAACTTTTGAGAAGTAGATAATTATTTGGGGAGGACAAGTTTGCAGGGCTATGGAGAGAACGGAGGAGTGGGATTGATTTGGACAGCTCTTGGCGTCTTTCTGTGCTGTGTAATTCTATGATTGTGAAAGATTTCCAATGTTTGATTAAGTATTAATAATAGTCAGCAAGAAATAAAAAGGGCTATTTACTGGTACATTGTTCCATCAACAACATGTAAGTGGTTAGCCTCTGGTGTGATCTGAAAATGTAAGTACATTGAAAAGAAGCATTATTGCGATGTTTAGTAGGTATTCAGAAACAGATTTGGGGTATCAATAGTATCTTTTGAGATGCACCAAATCCTATTGTGTCATACTTCTACGGAATTTTTATTTTACAGTTTCCAGAGTGAAAGTAGGCTGAAAAGAGACAGAAAGAATTTAACCATGATCACACCTTATTATGCCAAAACATCTCAAAGCACTTCACAAGTAATTCCTGTCAAGTGAGTTGCCTTTTTATTTGGCAAGGAAAGCAGCTATTCAGTAAATGTAAATGATCAATTAATCTGGAAGATTGTTGGCTGGGAGAAGTTCCCTTCTCTTTTCAAATGGTGCAAAAACATTAATAATTATCACAAGGAACGCATTATAAAACATGAGAAACCTCACCCCATTAACATAATAGTATGAAAGAATAAAATTCAGATTCTCATTAAAAAGTTAAAAATCTACATTAAAACCTTATTCTTTAATGGGAAATCTTTTGTACTCCCAGCTGCTGAGGACACTTGAAGTTCAAAACATGAAATCCTTCTCTTGTTATGTCCCCTGTTTTTCTATTCAGTTGCCGATGACCTTTCATCAAGCTGAACGATCGTGTTCTCCAATTTATGTAGTACAGGTAGCCCCCGCATACCGAACGCCCTGTTAACGATACTTCACTATAACGAGGGTTTATGTTTGTGCTTAGCGAAGGCTGCGCTCGCTATAACGAAAGTTTCAATCTTGCACGTTTCTTGTCTCCCAGCAGCCTCCGCGACACAAGCGCACATACATACACACACTTACTTCAACAGTCACCTAATCCAAGAGAAAGCACTGCAGTTTGGGAGGAGCTTAAGCGGTAGGATAATCTGTCTGTTTGTCTCTCCTTCTGTCTCTCTCTTTCTCAGTCTCTCTCTCTGTCTCCCTCTGTGTGTGTCTCTCTCTCTCTCTCTGTGTCTCTTTCTCTCTATCTGTCTCTGTCCCAGGCTCTCTCTGTCTCTCTTCGTGTTCTCTTTCCCTCTCTCTGTCTGTCTCGGTTGCGCTCTCTTTCTCTCGCTCTGTCTCTCTCTCTCTTTCTGTGTCTCTTTCTCTCTCTCTGTTTGAGTCTCTGGCTGTCACAATCTCACTCACAATCTCTCTTTCTCTCTCTCTCAATCTCAGTCTCTTTCTCTTTAACTCTCTCTCCGTGCCTTCAATAGCAGTGCAATTTGCCTTATGCTGTCGCTGATACCCTGTAAATGTTAGTGCTAGGCGCTAGGCCAGGCGCAAGGCATTACTGGGAACGATTTTTTTCATATACAGAAACACAGTAGGGACCTCCCTCCCGCCCGCTTAACACAATTTTCGCTTAACGAGGGGTGTTGAAGTTCCTAACCCCTTTGTTAAGTGGGGGTTACCGTACTTTCTGATGCAGAACATTGTATCACACAAACAGGATCCTTAACCTGATCAAAGCACTACCCAGGTGGCTATTGAGTTCTGGAAAGACAACTGCAATGAACAGAATATTTATAGAGGTCCAAAGAGAGATCCATTTGTGGGAGGGTTAAATGCAGACAAGCTTGTGGCACAACCCACCAACCTGTTCCTACTTTTCCACCAGTGCGCCTTTGTGAATGTGAAGGTTGGTGAGATTTTGTGTAATCGTCTGTAAATTGGCTACCTTTGGCAAGAACGCATTTAACAACATTTCTCACTTTCTTAGGCTTAAGATCATTATCTTAGCGTTTTAAACTGTGCGGAATTTTAGAAAACAAAAAATTTCAAAACTACTTGCCATTTTTATCATCACAGCAATGCTTCTATATTGTTTCGAACTATATGAATTAGGGAAATATCAAGAAGAATTTCATAGGGAATCTTCCGATTTGGCTTGTGTTAACCCTTGAAGCCAAAACCCTATCACATCAGGTGATCTTATGAAGAAAAACAGCAAAAAGCTGACAGATTTCACCACTGCAAGCTATGCATGTGATTTTATCTGGTTTAATTCTGCGGTTTCCAAACTATTTTTCCCCAACCTGCGCCTAATATTTTCTGGAATTAGTTAAGAGAATGCATCCCTTCCTACAGGGAGAGAGTGAACAGTTTCACGTATAGGTGATATGTATATGTGGAACTATTTGATTGGTGTGGATATTGTTAAGCAAGGTAATGGATTTCTGCATGTCTTAGACACCCAACTGATCAAGAAACAAATCAGAAAACACAGCACAGATTGCAAACCAATTGAAATGTGGCATTTATTGACTTGTGAAAGGACAGGATCAGGCTTGGCTTTGATTCTCCCCACTGTCAAGTTGTCTTTGATACTCACTCTTCAAGGTTTGTATACAGATAGCGGCCTTCAATGTGAGACACAGGGGCATTACAAATAATAATCGATTGGTATAGTGCTCTCACATCGGGCAGCTATCCCAAAGTGCTTCACAGAATTTAATGTGAAGTGGAGTGACTGTTTATTTGTAGGATGAACATTGCAGACCAATTGCACACAACAATGTCCCATAAACAGCCATGAAATGAATAAGTAATTTTATTTGGGGGGATTGTTGACTAGGACAACAGGAGAAACACTCTTCTCTTATCAAAAGGTTCCATAGAATCTTTAACATCTGAACAGGCAGACAAGAGCTCAGAAGGTATGAAATGCCAGATGTTATGAAATAGCATCTCTGCAATGTGACAAACTCACAGCACTGCATTGGAGAGTGGAGATTGGCTGGTACCTATGGGAATCTGTTCCAGTGGAAGGAAAAAATGGTATCAAAGACCTTCGGGAGAGATAGGGACAGAATGGGGAAATGGAAGTACACCATACAGTACATTGATAGGAAAAATGGATGATTTCAGTCAAAGTAAAAAAAAAATACTTCCAAAATGGAAATGAGTGACATTGCTCCACATTAGAGAAGCGGATTAGACGATTAAAACTTGTTTCAGAAAATAGTGCCCCCTTTAAATAGTTCAGCAGCTGAGTGTTTTAAAGCAGTGTTTTGCACAAATGATCACTCTCTAGGCACTTCACTATAATTGTCATGTGCTTGATCAAGCTCTGTCATTGTGCGAGCTCTCTAAAGATCAGCTATACTTTATCATGAAGTTAGATGTCTTTTTAATGGATCGGCTGCAATGTCCCATTCAGCTTACTGGGTTCCTAAAGAGAAGCCTGTTGTAAGGAGTGTGAAGTAATGCTGAATCAAGTCATAAAAACAGATTTTGTTGACCAAATTCATAGGTTTTTTTAGCATAACCCATTTTGACAGTTGGAAGCTATATCACTGTCTGGATTTACAGAAAAGCCTTTTGACAAACAATCAGTCCTTTACACTCTGTATCAAAGATGAGGCTTGGATGTGGATTTGGTACAGAGAGTCAAAATTGGGGAATCGATTCCAGGCAGGGTGAAACCTTGGACAAGTTTCCTTAGTCCACACACCTGATAATAATCCCTAACAAAAAACAATAATAAATTGGTCATTTCAATCCATGACTGTTTGTAGGACACTGCTGTGTGCAATTGGCTGCCACGTTTCGCTCACATATATACAGTCAATTCACTTTACAGTATATTCTGTGAAGTGCTTTGAGACGTCTAGAAGATATGAAAAGCGCGATATCAAATGCAAGGATTATTATTATTAAATACCTAGGACACCTCCTGTTGCTTGTGTACCACAGTAAAAGATCAATAATCTGGCACGGTTGGGCCCAAGCACCCGCCCAGGTTTCAGAGTTTGCCAATATTTAGAAACCTACCTAGAAATGGCTGGGGAAGCCCTACCCCGTACACCACGTGTGCAGTAAACACAGCATGGAAGGGGAAAAAATGTCTGAGGTCCACCCACAGCGCCGGTTGACAGAGTGGCCACACTGCGAACTACAAACAGCTGTTCCGAACTTCAGGAGATTTGCTGACATCGGAAAAAAAATCTAATACTGTATGTATTTTGAAATCTTGCTGGTTTTAGGGAGTTGCCAGCTTTCAGAATGTCAGATTATCGAGGTTTTACCGTATTACGTACCAGGACTCACCGATTCAGTGCATGGGACTTAAATCTGCTAATGTTGCCACATTTTAGTAAGAACTATGGAGTTAGAGGAGGCAGTGAGGAGAGCTCAAAAGGGTATGTTTGTACCTGGGATGATCACTAGCAAATGAAGTTAAATATAAATAATTATAATGCTTGCATTTATATATATATATGTACATATATATGAAGTGCTCTGAGACGCCATCCAGCTTGGAGGGCACTATATAAGTCAAAGTTATTGTTGTTGTAGCTCCTTATCAGGTATTCTAGACATCTTAAAATGCTTACAAGAATATATTGTAAAGTGAAGTGACTAAGTTTTGTGGGCAAAAATAATTGTGAAGACTGCAAATGGAAAGTAAAAATAGTGCTACCGTACATGGATAGGATGGATCCATTTATTTGCTCTTTTTTCACTGTTTTCTTTGAAGCTATTTTAAACAGACAATTGGATTTTGGATTCGATTGGTTTATTTGGGTATACAATTCCAGACCGTGAAGGAGCCAGATGTTCACAAGCCTGATTATGTTGTTGTAGGTTGTTACAGTGCTGTCGATCATCTGCACTGCTGTATTGACACTCACTTGCATTATTCAGTTGAAATGGATATCGTAATAGGATTCAATATGCGCTGATTTCTAATGAGATTCCTTAATTAAGGAAACTGAGAGCATAGTGTGGGAAATCTGTTCTAACTCAATTTACTTTCAGAGTTGCATTCTTGTGGGTTGGTTAAAGTACATCTTATATGTACAAGATATATATATATCTTATTGCTTCTACATACTGTACAACACGTCACTCAATTCAACAGATTCATAAAGTCTGAGAAAGGCTGGGGAGTAAAACAAAGAGAGCAATTTGGGCATGAAATCCAGGTGGTAATTCCTTTTATATCTCCCTCTCTCGGCTATCTGTCTGATATTTTCCCTCTCTCTCTGTCTCGGGGCATTCCTTCCCAATATCTTCCTTCAAATTTGGTTACTTCATGGCTGTTTGTTAGATTTTTGCTGTGCGCAAATTGGCTTCAACGTTCAGCTACAAAAATGATAGTATATCCTGCAAAGTGCTTTAAGATATTTTCCCAATGTGGAAGTTGCTGTATCAAATTTAGGGATTGTTATTATTTCCTCCAGTCCTTGAGGCCAAATGTTTCATCTCCTTCAGCATTGATCAAAGCTCCTTTTACATGCATAAGGAACATTTGGGATGGGGTGAGCTCAACAAAAGAATCTGACAGTGCCTTGGGATGTCCTCCCGATGTGAAAGGCACTATATCAATGCAAAAGGAAAAGTACTGCTGGAAATCTGGTATAAACATAAAAGTCACTGGGAACCCGCAGATGATCAGGCAGCGTCCATGGAGAAAGGAAAATGAGTTAATGACCTTTCGACAAAACTATTTAATCATTATAGCTACAGTTTGATTCCATTATGGGGCAGCATACTGTGGTGGGTCAGACACGATGGGCACAGATTATTCTATCTGTGCAGTTGAAATCTTGGGCAGTTTGATTGATGATGTACTATTAGTGCCATATTAAGATTTGATTTTAACCCCACTCCCCAACACCCACCCACTGGAAAGTAATATAGAATTTGGGTAGCCGAGAGTACAGACTTTATTAAAAAGTCAGCCTTGGAACATTGCGTAAGTATATTTTTTGCCTTTCTATTTGTGACATGGAGTTGTGTATGAAGGGTGGTAGGTAACCCCCTTTTTGGCAGAGAGAAAACTATTGCATGCATTATTAATAAAATCAGGAGGCAGTGTGAAAGGATTATTGCAGCAGATGTGATTGAACTTTTGCTTTCAGCTTGTTCTGCCTTGCTGCTGTACTTTATAATATCACTGTAAGTCCAAACATTAAACACCAGAGTGCTTAAGAAAATACCAACAGCCCAGCACAGATGAAGGAATAGCATGTTTTATTAAAGCAAATTTAAATCTAAGACTCATGTCTGAAGGCAAGATGCTGCAAAATAGCTGGGACAGACAAACAACCTTGTGATATTATTTTGCAGGATATTACTGTTCATTTACCACTTGCAGCAAGCATTTCATGTGCTAAACATCAATAGATAAGATTTCATTTCACACACCACTGTGCTTTGCTTTACCTATTTGGACAGACTTGATTTAGGATGATTATCTCTCTCACTGAGTCCCCTACACTCTGTCATGTTAATGATACTGAACATAAATCATTTAAACATATTGTCACGAGCTTCACTTTGCATCAAAACATGACGCCAAGATTTCTTCTTTGATTTTTCCTTCTCATACCGAGAGTACAGCAGTTATTTATTGTAAAAATAAAAAGTTAACGTGACAAAACCTACCTTGGTAGAGGTCACATTGATGTTTGAATGGTTTATATATCTGTCCCAGGTAGAAAGCTAGGGTTAAGTACTGTAGTACTAATGTGGACACAAATATATATCCCTAGTGTTGGGCTTAATAATCTATGAGGATCAAAGCGTATTTAGCATACTGTCACTCAGGACACTAAATTAGTTGGATATTACTGTGAAGAGATAGATTGTTAATACCCTGTGTAAGAAAGAAGTTTGATAATATTTTTTCCTTCCATTGTTCTCCTTTTCCTTAGAAATCTTGAAAGCCTGACTTGTGCTGAGGTAGAGTTCCAAGGTCTACTTATATCCCTCCCATTTTAGATAAGTGGCCACTTTTCAAACATGGGCACAGACAATGAGTGCCTTGGACTATGCAAGTGTACATCAGGAGACAGTGCACTACAATCAATCCACATCCTTTTATTTGTGGGATTGCTGGCTGGGAGAAACAACATTCTTGTTACAAACAGTGCCTTTGATGTGATAGCAGACAGGACTTTGGTTTAAAATCTCATTCAAAAGATAGTACAGGTATCTCCAACAAGGTAGAAAGGCTCAAGCACTGCACTGGAGTGTCAACCTGGATTATATGAGTGTAAAACTCCAAAATTGTGTTTGAACCCACAATCTCTGAGTCAGATTGTTACCAACTGAGCTGGGCTGGCTGACTGACATACCTTTAGATACTTGATGTTGATGTTATAACTCCTTTGCATCTCACTAAATAAGTAGGCTTTGATTTGGGGAAGATCTCAAATTGGACCTCAACATCTATTTCCCAGGTGGTTAACAAAGTTTATGTCACAAAACCATACTTTTTAGCACAAAGCATTGATTTTGCCATAAAAGTGCTTTTTTAATCTCATGTCCTTAGATTGCATTTCACAAGATTCTACAAACCGATGTGGGAATGGTGTTTTTATATCAGCACATCAATAATCACATTTCTATGAATTCTTCTATGACAGTTTACACCCTTATGCTGAATTTTTGAACTTAGCAGAATCACTGTACAACTAACTATCTCCCTAATTTTATGATCTTTTGCTCACCCCCTCCCAACCGGGCTAACTCGGCCAAGCTGTGTATCCTCCACCCCACCCACCCCCGGGCCAAGTTTTCAACAACTATGTGCTTAACCACTGGAACTCCCCACTCCACTCCTCCCTCTTACTCTCCTTTCTATTTTGTCTTTAAATCCCACTGAAAATCCTACCACCTTGACTGTACCAACAGTCACCTTCCCCAAGTCCCTTACTTGACATCCGATCCTGTCACTGTGAATCACCATGAGACATTAAAGGGTACTATATCAATGCAAGTTGTTGTTGAGCAAAACATGGAAGATTAATTCCATCACTACAAATCATTGCGGTGTGTTGTAATAACACGATTTAATGCTTGGAAAAGATCACTGACTCTCATCTCGCGTTCAATATATACTGTACTTATCATCTTTGTTTTATGTGACATCTTAAACAGCATCCCAACGGGAAAACAGCCTTAATATGCAACACTGTTAATGTAGCAATCCTGAAGTGAACAAGATAAAGTAAATTATGACATTACCTACATAAATCTGGCAATGGTTCAGATGTAGATATATTGAGCAGGTGATTTTTACTCAGAAATTTAAACCATTCTCCTAATTTTAGTAAATTTTGCAAATTTACTTCTGCACATGTCATGATGTCATGAAAATTTTAAAATCTGATTAAATTTTCCATCTTCTTGTTATTGTTATGTTATTTGAACTTTTATTATAATTTTAGAGTTGTTTATACAACAACAACTTCGATTTATATAGCTCCCTCCATGCTGGACGGCGTCTCAGAGCGCTTCACAGTAATGGATCCCGGGACCGAGCCAGGGGCAGGGGTAGAAAGGTGACCAAAGGTGCGGTCAAAGAGAAAGATCTTCAGCTGGGACCTGAAGCTGAGAAAAGAGGGGGCGAGGTGAAGGTAGTGAGGAAGGGAATTCCAGAGCCTCGGGGCATAGTGGCTGAAGGCACAGCCGCCGAGGGTGGAGTGGAGGATTCGGGGGACATGCAGGAGGACAGACCCAGTGGAGCAAAGGCAACGAGAGCTGGTTTGAGGAGAGAGGAGGTCAGAGAGGTAGGGGGGTGCAGAGGAATGGAGGGATTTGAAGACAAGGGTGAGGATCTTGAAGTCGATCCTCTCTGGGATAGGGAGCCAGTGAAGTCTGGCAAGGACTGGGGTAATGGGGGAGCAAAGTTTATAAGATGTTAGATATGTAAAATGTAATGAATAGAACACTGTGTTCAGGTCACAAAAAATAATTATCTGCATGGAGTAGACAGAGTACAATAATTTAGTTTCCAAAATAGAGTGGATTGCTAGCAGATTGAATTTCACTCCTACATAAGGCTGCAAAAGTGATTTCCAAGAAGCTTTCATAAAGTGTTTTTCCATTTGCTTAAAAAAAATGTAACTCTCAGAAACAATAGTTTTGAAAGAGTAGAGAATAAATCTGTTTATTGTGTAGAACTATTCACACTCATTTTTATTTAGTAGAGGAAGGACGGAGGGAGGGAGTGACATTGTGATATTGAACCTGAGTGTTCACTCGGAACTGGATTGTAAAGTCAGATTTACAGACAAGCCTGTCATCCATCAGTCTATTGTTGGATTCTGTCCCAGAATCACTATGCTAACCTATCATCCCACCCAATCCATCAAACCCTTGCTATGCCTATCATTCTTTCATTGATTTTTCTGTAAAAAAATTTTTATCAGCGTAATGGCCCAAACAGTGAAGAAAAACTATTTTTGTATTGAAAACCCAGCAACAGAAAATGCTCTTATTATTGCATGGTTACCTTAGCAACAGTGAATGGTGTCAAGACATTACTTCTCTTCTGAGATGTTGGGTTGCATTTAAAAGTAAGACAGCACCAGCTAGAATAAAAGACATTCAAAGCTCTTTGCTAACTTAACCTGTTTTGCTTTGGGTTTGTTTCAACTATTATATTAATGTTCACGAAGTGTGTATTTCAATCACCCCAAGGATACAGAGAAAGACGTAAATGAACCTTGTGGATGTGTTTCCATGACAATGTCTCTTTGTGTTAGCAATAGAGTACAGTAGTAATATAACTTATAACAGGATCTTGCTTATATAATTGCTTTTATTGTTGGTTATAAAGATAGCTTTTTTTTGTCACATGGCCAAACATTTGTGCATCCTTTCAAAGCAGCTGTTCAAATTAAAATATACTGATAAACAGATCACTACACAATAAACAGATTGAAAAGATGGCTACTCCCTGTTACTCTGCAATTCACTCCACAAAATGGCTATAATATATTTATTTTAAGTCAGTGGCATCGGATCTTAATTTCTCAATGATTGTATCAGAGATATCTGAGCAGTGTGATTTATATCTAGCTGTGAAGAAGCTTTGAATCTGTAGGTGATTTCCCCAGTAATTTTCCTGGCAATGGTGTACAATAGATAAATCTTCCACTTATGGATGAGCAAAATACAGCATGTAATATTATCACCCTTCATACTGTGGGAAGACAGGTTTGAAAAGGTTGCTTCTACTTTCTCTTAAAATTGCTTTTCAAGAGTAGACAGATGGTTAAGGCAGGAAATGTTGAATCCTTCAAACACAGGTACACAGGTAGTTCGGGATGTATATGTATATGACTGCCAGGAAAGTGGAAGGCAAACTAGATGGATCTTGGTCTTTGTTCGTCTAGCATTTCCTATGTTCTTGTGTTCTTATATTGAAACAGGCAAATAGATGCTTGGTTTAAGGTCTTACCAAAGGATGATACCTCCAATAATGCAGCACATCCCGCTTTGGAGTGTCAGTATGGGTTCAAAACTTCAAGTTCCTGAATTCAATGTCCCAGTAAAGCTCCTTTTAGCTTTGACTAAAAATATCTACACTACTCATATGGTGCATACGAACCTGTGCGCAACCTTGGCATCAGGTTCGACCCCCAACTGTCCTTCCTCCCGCACATCCGGTCTGTCACCAGCACTGCCTTCTACCACCTCCGACGGATCGCCCATCTCCGGCAATACCTCACCTTAAAAGCCGCCGAAACCTTGGTCCATGCCTTTGTCACCTCTCGGCTGGACTACTGCAACGCCCTCCTCGCTGGTCTCCCCTCCACCACAATCCACAAAATCCAGCTTATCCAGAACTCTGCTGCCTGCATACTCACCCGCTCTAAGCTTCGCTCCCCCATTACCCCAGTCCTTGCCAGACTTCACTGGCTCCCTATCCCAGAGAGGATCGACTTCAAGATCCTCACCCTTGTTTTCAAATCCCTCCACTCCTCTGCACCCCCTATCTCTCTGATCTCCGCTCCCCACAACCCAGCACCCGCTGCCTTCGTTCCTCTGGGTCTGGCCTCCTCCATGTCCTCCAAGTCCTCCGCTCCACCCTCAGCGGCCGTGCCTTTAGCCACTACGCCCCGAGGCTCTGGAACTCCCTTCCTCACTCGCTTCGCCTCGCCCCCTCTCTTCCCAGTTTCAGGTCACAGTTGAAGACCTTTCTCTTCGACCGCGCTTTTGGTCACCTTCCTGCCCCTGCTCCTGGCTCGGTCCCGGGACCCGCTACTGTGAAGCGCTCTGAGACGCCTTCTGGCGTGGAGGGCGCTATATGAATCGAAGTTGTTGTTGTTGTTGTTGTTGCATATAAGATGAGAGGTTAATAATAAACACATCTACTGTTTTTTTTTCCTCATTGTCAGCTCTTCTTGATTTAAAAAAAATAAACTAACTGTGATCTCTATGCTAATATACACATTCTATGTTTCAGGATTCCTTGACCAAGACTGTCCAGGCTGCTCTTACCATACACAAGCCTCAGCCAGCACCTAAATCTGATGATAATGCTGTTGTCCACTTCTTTAAGAATGTGGTGAGAAATTGTTGTTTTCTGTATATTGTGTGATTCTTCAAGTTGACGATTTTACTACATATTAAATTGAATTTCAAGGACACTGTTGGAAACATAAGGGTAATAGTTGTGGTATTCCTCAATATATTCTGCTAACTAAGATCGGAAATATCATGTAAAGTACAGTCAGACCTCGTGAACTCTTCAATGATAGAGGGATAACAATCAAATCCTATTTTGCCCTTACACAAGATATGCTTACTTTCCATCAGAGATAATTGGATACTAAACTAGAACAAGATCCCTGGCTTTTTTTCTCGCTGATTAAGAATGCTAAGGCTAGTGGCAACACCTCAACTATTGACCTGGATGAGATTAGCTAATTCACTACAAACTAGAAGTCAAACCTATAATTGTTCAAATCGACATGGATTCCAAACAATTTATTTACCAATGAGACATATAGGATCCAGGGAGCTCTTTACATTTTCATTAAACTTTATAAATCTGACCTTAGTAGTCCTCTATACTTTTGTGTAGATTGGTTCGTTCTGAGAGAATTTTTTTTAGATCATATTAATCCTTGCATTTGATATGGCACTTTTCACGTCTTCTGGACGTCTCAAAGAGCTTCACAGAATGCACTGTAAAGTGAATTTTACTATATAATTGTGGTCGAAACATGGCAGCCATTTGCGCACAGCAGTGTCCCACAACAGTCATGGATTGAAATGACCAATTTATTATTGTCTTTTTTTTGAGGGATTATTATTAGGCATGTGGAATAAGGAAACCTGCCCAAGTTTTCACCCTGACCTGCCTGGAATTGAACCCTGGTCTCTCGCTCGTAAGGCAAGTGCTCTAACCACTGAGCTACAGGACTCCATAATGATAAGATATATCATTATGATATGATATCATTATGATATGATATCATAAGATATGATCAGTTGTCCCTCGAAAGCTGAATTAATTTTATTTAATCTACATAGATCAGGAAGATGTTAAGGTTGATCACCGGTCTGTGCTAATCACCTGATATTTGTCCACTTCCTCCCTGTCTTCAGAACCTGCCCTAAGACCTTGGTTTTTGGCTGCACATTCAGCTACTTCCTTGAGTTTTGAAATGTATTGTTTTAAAAACTGAGGCATGATATGAATGCATCCAGGTTAACAACACTCTGACGTGAATCATATTCTCTTGTTTTTTCAGATGTCACCGAAGAGAGCCCCACCAAAGGTAAACATTCTGAACATTCTGTCAGCTCATAGTGTTTTCCTTGTTTAAAAAACAACAATAAATGGAAAGTCCTATATAGTTGGGTCCTTGCAGCAGGCTTTTACTTACAGTTAATACTTGGTTTGCTAGAATGTTAAGATAGCATATGAGCAACTTTTTTTGTGCATTAGGAATAGCATTTGATAAGTCACCTGCATTAAATATAAATATCGGACCAAGATCTTGTGTTCTAAATCCCCATCCTTTTCTGAGCCGCAACATTGCCTTTATTCCTCAATTGTATTTGGTGATCATCATGGCTCCCTTTCTCATCACTACTGCAGGCTAAGTCCGGAGCAGGTACAGCTATCACTAAACTTATTTGGGTAAGGTGTAAGATCTGTATTTTCACAATCATCAAGGTCACAATGGCTAACCATAAATCATCATCCAAAGGTGGACCATCACCAAAATACATCTGCATTATTGGAAGTTTCAATTCCATCTCATCATTTAATTCTTTTTGGTGATGTTTTACCATTATATAAACTTCACTCCCGCTCCCGAATACTTACCTAACCCCAAAGACAGCAGCTGCATGCTGGCAGGTGTGATGGCAGCATATTCAAGTTGATCGCTTCAAAAGATGGTTGCTTCATAGCATCTACAGTCATGAATCCAAATCACTAAAAGTAGCTTACGAGCTACCAATTGTAATCCAATTTTAACAAATGAACTATCTGGTGGTGGCAAAACTGGGCAAATGTTCTGGATCACTCTATGGTAAGTATTCTGCATTCCCAATATAGTGAATGAAGCAATGCCAGGACAGAAGGAGTCGGGTATATTTAAAAACCAAATCAACTGAGGGGAGACAGCATAGATGTGAACAGTTTTGAATGACCATAGTTCTGAAAAACTTCTTCCCCATCCCATCCCTGAGTGAGATTGAAAAATACAATTGAAAGTTCCTCTATTCACATAGTGTTTTATAGTCTCCAGAAATTGGCAAATTAAAAGGTCAAAAGAAATTGGAAAATCTTTTCTAAAAAACTTGCCCAAAACTGCCTTCAAAATTAAGGCTGAATTTGCGAATCTGCCAAATTGTGGACGCTCTGATGTGTTAAATAGAATAATTCTAGATACAGAATTTCTCCCCAGTGTTTCTCAGCAATAATAAATTGGATAACACACCAACTTTGTCAAAAAAGGTCACACCCTCAGCAGTTTCTTAACAAAGTTGGTATGAGTGGGTGGTGACATGGGATGGAATTAGGCAACGACTGAGACTGTAACATTACAGTGACATTATATCACTGGTGATAATTATCCCATTGAATATTGCTTTTTTCACCCCATGTTACTGTGCTACTATAAAAATAACTATTGTTTGATTTAGTTACTCAGTGTACAGTATTATCTTCCAGCTATCATGCACCATGGAGGTGACCATTCTAATTTAATGATATGCTGCATAATTAAATGCTTTCTTGGCTGCTGTTCCTGCAACTAACGTCCTGAAATTAGACATGAATTGCAATATCAAAGCAAAAAAACACGCAGTTTCTTTCCTTCCCTTCAGTCATTCAGTTGCCCAAAGCAGTACATAAGATGCCTTCCGGTGTGTTACAGAATGAGTTCTCTCCAGCTACTTTACTGCAGTCCCATGTGTAGAAGATGCATGTAACCGCTCCCTGTGATGATTCAGTTAACCCATTATTTGGTATTTACTGCTATTTGCTGAACATTTAATCAAGTCAAGACACTGCCTTGAGACCATGGCCTAGCTTTGAGTACAGCACTTACTGCCATACTAGAGAGAAATTAGGATCTAAGAAATGTTTCAGAAACAAATTGTAAATGCTATAAACCTGAACATTGCCTTCGGGCTGTTGGCTGTATTTGTCTGAGCTAATCATTCATTCTAAGAAAGTGAAGGGCTTTGCCCTCTGGTGTTATTATGTTGGCTACAGTCTTTAAGGTAAGTTCATCAATATGGTAAGTTTGCCAATGGTTTGCATTTCTGTCTACTAAGGCTTCAGCTGATATGGTGAGTTGCTCAGATCTTGTGCTGAAGATTAAATCTGGGCTTCTCGACACTAAGTTAACCTGCACCATCACAGAGTCAAAACTAATTGTACATAGTTCACTTAAAATAAATCTAAAAAAACAATGCCCTCATCTTCTCGTATCCATAATTGATCACCAGACACTGATGTTTTTCCCCAATGTGACTGTGATCGCTGCTGTCATAAAAATTGGCACATTCCATTATTTGAGTTCTAAATGTTTGAGTGCCTCTTTGAAAAAGGAGATTTGCTGTGATCCCATCTTCAAATATTTATTCTCCGCTACCTTTTCCCAGCGCGCAATGTTGCCAAACATTACCACTGCAGAGGGCCACACAACCTTTGTGGCACATATTTTGTGCAGCAGGATTTATATTCAGCTCCCAGTAGATCTTGAGGTCTTGTGAGTTTTTTCACCTAATTAAATCTAAATGTTTTATCAGCTCTCAAATTAAAGAATCGCTACTGCCATCAGAAAATGTTGGACTACAAGCCTTATTCAAAACAAAACACTGATCTTGGCAGTATCCAAGTCTAACATGAGCAATAAGCAGAGAGGCAGTCCATGGCTGTTTCAGGAATTCTATATCGATGCCACACTCTTTCACAGCTTGCCAAATAAATAGAAATACTGAAAATATAATGATTGACATTTGTATTGATATCTTTCTATTGGTAATCAATTTTCGCATCTCTCCACCTACCACTCGGACATGTTAATATGCCTATAGGTATAGTATTTATGTAAGCATTCGCAAGCAACCATTGTAATCAGGTTTTTTTTAACTGAAGTCTCCACTTTATTTAGTTTATTTATTTAATGTTCAGAAATTCTAAAGAAAACTTCTGTTCCTATCCCCCCTTTCTGAGTCTTCCTGTATCAGGACATGAGACAACAACAACAACAAAATTACACTTGTAAAGTGCCTTTCACATCAAGAGGATGTCCCAGGACAGGACAAGCTGAAGACTTATTGCTAGCAGCTTAATGTTCAAACTGTTTTGTCAGCAATGTGTGTACTGTCCTTTTCATCACTTCTGCAAAGAAGTCCTCAGGGTGGATGGTGAATTCTATCACCATCAAAGTGGGACAAACACACGACACAATAACCATCCAAGTATCCATCCTGGAGGTCCAACACACCGGCGTTGCATCATGCTACCCAATGTGTCTTCTGCTTCCATTGGTTATGTTGTTATTGAGAGAAATTCATATATTGGGCTCCATCCTTATGAACAGAAATAAGTAGGAGCAGGAGTTGGCCATTCAGCCCCTCAAGCCTGCCCCGCCATTTAATAAGATAATGAAGACTCCTCATGGAAATATAAATTCACAATAAACTGTAAAATTCAGTGAACTCAGCATAATATTAATTCAGTTCTTCTGAGTTTATAATTGAACAATGGGTCACAGATCACATAGGTTAGGAAATGTGCCAATTGTCCAAATCGCTTGCTTTTCTGGAATTTTTTTTATTTCACCAGTGTCTGCATATGCAAAGTAGGTATCAAACACTTGAAGAGAAGGCATTCACAAACAGAGAATCTTTGTTTTTTGCTTGTAACATTATAAAGGAGTCATGTTCTTTGAATATATCAAACTATCTTAATGTTTTAATTTTAATTTACATTTTTGTTTGCTTAAAGGGTGCTGATGGACAAAGACCAGCAGGACATGGGGCAAGTGGCAAAATGTTGGATGCTTCAAAGTCAAAGGAGTCTTTCAGAGGACATAAGGATGGATCGGGCACCCTTTCCAAAATCTTCAAACTGGTAAAGAATTATAAGGAACACAACTCCTTATAGTGGAGCACAACTTATTACAGTACAAAGTGCACTTCAGAGATTTCTTTGTCGGAGTTAGAATTAGTTTTAAACAGTGGGATAATCCCTGTTAGGTTCTATTCCTCAGAGCACATTAATTGTTAGCTTTGCATCTTGGATTTGCCAATGTTCATTTCTTGTCAGTAGAATAAACTCAGAAAACTTTTTTTAAAAACTGAGGCTGTGAGATCATTCAGCCTTCACGTAACAGTTGCCCAAGCCTTCATACTCACACAGGCACTGATTTTGATGGAGGGGGGTAATATGATCAAGGACCTTATTTTAACCATGCTTTTATTTTGCCGCAAAGCTAGACATTATATACAATTGTAGAATAAATATATTATTATATCATGAAGTTCAAAGTGTGCTCACAATGACGTTGAACTTGTGGTTTAAACGATTGACGAGGAGTTACACAAATGTTCCAAGGTTGGGAGTAGTGGGGGTTGGGGGGTGGGTGAGGGGGAGATTCTGTCTCCAAAACCATACTCAGTGTCAATTCCTGTGAAGATGGGCAGTGCATTTATTTATAGCTCTCAGACAACAGATTTCGACTTCCAGTTAATGGGATTAAAGAAAAACTATAATAAATTGGTCATTTCAATCCGCGACTGTTTGTGGGACACTGCTGTGCGTTGTGCGCAATTGGCTGCCACGTTTAGCCCACAAATATATCGTCAATTCACTTTACAGTATATTCTGTGAAGCGCTTTGAGATGTCTAGAAAACGTGAAAAGCACTGTATCGAATGCAAGGATTATTATTATGATTATTATTATTTACACTACGCTGCATGAAAGGTGCTGTACAAGTTTTCTTGTTATTATTTACGCTTAGTATTTTGTTCAGCAAAAAGCATCTCTTCCACTAACTGTGAACCCAGGCCAAAAAGATCCAAGGAAGTTACCATTATTAGATAATGCCATGAATGGGAAGTGGCAGAAGATTGTGGGTTGAACTCCAGCGTCAGCATTTTGAACTCAGAGAGTTCAGTCTAACGTTCCAATGCAGTACCATGGGGAGAAATGAATTGTTGAAGGTGCCTTGCTTCAGATGAGATATTAAGCTGAGCTCCCTTTCGTGGCTGTTCAGGTGAACGTTAAAATCACATGGCACTATTCAAAACAAGTTAACTAAGCTACATAATAACAGGATTGAATAAATATCTGGATTTACATTTCTTTTATTGCAGTGTACTTTTCTCATAAATTAGCCTCTTTAAAAAGCTACCTAAGTTGAGAAGTGTATTTGTTTTCCATTTCTGTGTTGTTAAAAGGCTCTCACACCTTGTTTATGTAATGATTCATACAGAGAGCATTGTGAAGCTCACTAAGATTATAGCCAAGAGATTTAGAGGAATTGAAAGACAGACGAAAAATCTTGACTTGTTCCTGTGGTTTGTGGCTGCTGCTAGCACTGTTTTTTCTACTTATTCTCTTCTATTACATACAAACTGTGCTTCTTACAATGTAATGCATTGCTGTATACAAAAAAGTTGTAGTACATACACAAAGATCAGATTTGTATGGTAAATTTGGGTCGTCTAAAAGGTCAAACCAAGAACATTGCAGTATTTTAGAAAATTTATAAACTCTGTTGCGAAAAAGGCCGAGCATTGATTACCGAAACTAAAAAAAAGCGCGCGTATACAAATTTAGGACTGCAATTATTTGTGGAGTCATGTAGCTCAGTGGTTAGTGCACTGGTTAGAGCACTCGCCTCGCAAGTGAGAGACACTGCTGTGCGCATTCACGGCAGACAAGTTGCACACAGCAATCAACACAAACACTTGTGAAGTGAATGACTCATTTCATTTGGGGATTGTTGGATAAGACACCGGAAGAAACTCCCTTCCCTTTTCAGATAGTGCCATGATATTCTTTAGCATCTCCCTGAACAGGGAGACAGCGCCTTGGTTTAATATCTCTATGAAGAATGGCACTTCCTATAATGCAACACTTCCCCAGCACTGCACTGGAGTGTCAAACTTGACTATGTGATTTCAGATAACACCACCGTGCCATTCTGGGGTTGACAGTTTAAATAATATTTTAAATCCAGAAATAGTGATTCAAAACGCGCATGGAAAAGAGAAAACACAGCAAAGGAGCAGTCTGTGGGCTTAGATTTCATGAACAGCTACACCATTAAGTTTGTTTAAAATAATTAGCAAGAGCTAGCCAATGAGAGCACTAGAGTTTTTGCATTAGCAGAAACATGATTGGAGTTGGACTTTGTCTGCCTGATGTAAGCTTCAGCCAGGCCAAGCACTGGAGTAGTGTCCGTCGATATGGAAATGTTCCGATATAGATATATCGATGGGCTCATATCGAGATATACTGAAACATCGATATTTTGGAGGTTTTCGTACTGCGCATGCACGTGCAGCACGCGCATTTGGAGTGCGCACGTTGCGGGTGCGCGCGCATTGCGGGCCCATCTCCTCAGGAGATAAATATATTTCTCTCTGTGTGTCTCTCACTCTCTCCATCTCTGTGTTTTTCTGTCTGTGTGTCTGTGTCTCTCTCCCTCTCTCCTATCCCCTCCATCTCTATCTATCTGTATATTATCACATCCACCCCGTCTCTCCCCCCCCCACCCCCCGCCGTCCCTCTCTTGCACCCCCCACCCCCGTCGTCTCTTTCCCCCACCACAACCCCAGCCGTCTCTTCCTCCCCCCCCCCCCCGCCGTCTCTCTCTCCCTCCCCTCCCAGACGTCTCTCTCCCCACCCCAGCCGTCTCTCTCCCCCTCTCCTCCCCCCCCCAGCCGTCTCTCTCCCCCTCCCCCTAGCCGTCTCTCTCCCCCTCTCCTCCCCCCCCCAGCCGTCTCTCTCTCCCTCCCCTCCCAGACGTCTCTCTCCCCACCCCAGCCGTCTCTCTCCCCCTCTCCTCCCCCCCCCAGCCGTCTCTCTCCCCCTCCCCCCAGCCGTCTCTCTCCCCCTCTCCCCCCAGCCGTCTCTCTCCCCCTCCCCCACACCAGCCGTCTCTCTCCCCCTCCCCCCAGCCGTCTCTCTCCCCCTCTCCCCCCCCCAGCCGTCTCTCTCCCCCTCTCCACCCCACAGCCGTCTCTCTCCCCCTCTCCCCCCACAGCCGTCTCTCTCCCCTTCCCCGCACCCGTCTCTCTCCTCCTCCCCCCAGCCGTCTCTCTCCCCCCCACCCCCCCCAGCCGTCTCTCTCCCCCTCACCACCCCCCCCCCCCAGCCGTCTCTCTCCCCCTCACCACACACCCAGCCGTCTCTCTCCCCCCCAACACCCCTTGCATAGCTCTATATTGTATTCGAGGACTATGAATACAATATGGCGGCTTTGCACCTCGGTCTGTGCATTGTGTAGAGAGATGAGCATTCTAGGTCTTGTAGTTCAGTGTGCTCGCATCCTGATTTTTTCTATATCTATAATGTCTATATCGGCGTATCGATATGAAAATCATATCGGGTTTTTAGCGATATATCGATATATCGCCGGACCCTACACTGGAGTGAATAGCTCTTCCAAAAAGAGGATAGGCACTGAAGCTGCTGGGAAGTCTGGCATAGACACATCCAAATCAGCTGCAAGCACTGCTTCAGAAAACACCAACCAGCCAAACCTGACAAGTGACAGGAAACAGCTGATCAGCATGAACCTGCATTATGCTGACACTCAAACAACACTACAAAGTCTGCATGGCTCTGTCTCGGGAACCCACCAGCTTTCTGGGTCAGGGATCAGAGAGGACAGTGATACAGTGAGAGCATACGAGGAACAGGATAAGAAGCTTGGGAAGAGAAGGATATTTGCAGAACTCTTTAAACGGCTGGTATGTTGTTTTCTGCATCAGAAGCAAAGTGATAGCTGTTAGTTTAAGATTGTGGTCAGCGAATGGCTCCATGGTGCAAGGCATTCATAAGCAGTGCCATCGAACAGGGAACCTTGCTCAATTGAGATTCACGTTCAAATCTCTTCTGGATAATGAGTGGGATCTTTAGCCAGGTTGTCAGGCACAGAATTTAACAAACACTAGAAGATGCATTGTACACAGAGCAAGGGAGGGAAACTAATATGAACTCTATGTGTTGTGAATGTCAGTACTCTTGCTGGTTAACTGGAGTGCAGTGCAGGTTGTAGAAATTCCCCAAGTTACCTACCAGTCCTCCCCTCAGCCAAACTCCCAAGTAACAACCATAAGAAAATCTTGCAATATTTCAAGCATATTTGTAACCTTGCTACTTTAATATATATGAATCATACCAAAGATTAGTAGGCGTGTCTCAAAATATACTGGATAAAGTAGATAGAATGGTAGTGCTGACAGCAAGATTTCAATCTTGTACAATTACCATTCTAAAGACACTGAGGAGCTGGTCGGGATTTGCCCCATTCAATACATGTAATTGGAGTGATGTGGAGTTGGTAAGCATTTTCTCCTAATCACTGTAACTGGAGTGATGTATAGAAGATTCCAATTACAGAATCATGTAATTGCTCATTGATGTGTGGACATTGATCTGTATATATTGATCTGTGCCTCACTTAGTTAGTTTATATCCTGTTAAAAGAAATGCTGAAGTTGGGCTGTGATATTAAAATAGCAAACATTTTAAGTTTGCAAACTTTATTGAATAGTCTTTTTGTTACTATTCCACATTTTCTGACCTATCCATAGAAGTAAGTGGAATGAGCGTACAACAATGGCGTGATTTGATGAGCCAGAAGCTATTATAATTAATTGGATTGACATGAAATGTCTGGATTTGTATTGCTATTTTCCACTAAAATTTGGTTCAGTTGGATCCGTGTTCTCGCAGCCAGTGAGATGAACTTAAGGAACATACTTTACACCCAGAGCTGCTTTTCCTGATATTGAGGTGCCATTTTCCCTGCTGTTACTTTGACCAGTGCTTCCTCACCCTACTGGTTATTGTGACATGTTAGTGATATATTTGAGAAAGCTGGTTGGCAGATTACATTTAGGACAGCAATGTATCTGAAGATGATTTCTGATTCACCAAAACTCATTCATATTACTAAATTTATTCACATCAACCTGCAGACCCGAAGTAATAATAATAATAATAATCCTTCCATTTGATATAGAGCTTTTCACGTCTTCTAGGCGTCTCAAAAGCGCTTCACAGAATATACTGTAAATTGAATTGATTGAATATATTTGTGGACAAAATGCAGCAGCTATTTGCGCACAGCAATGTCCAAATATTGTTGCTCAAAACAAAACTAAAGCAATGCTTTTGGAATAGAATTGAGTACTTTGAGCTGAATTTTGCAATATATCTTAATGCTAAATAAGAAATCCGGACCTATGTGACTTTCGTTCTCAATCCATACTTTCGTTCTCAATCCATACTGGGAGTCAGTTGCCCTTGGGTCAGTGTGACAGGTATAATCTAAGTCCAACTATCAGGAATTCCCTGTCAAATTTCTTAATTAAGATGTACTGCAAAATAAATCTTTTCTCTTTGGATTTTTCTTTCTCATATTCTGCTTTATTTGTTCTCAAACAGGGGAAGAAAGAAGGTGAAGGCTCACACTCCAGACGTTAATTCTGCATCAACAAATTCAAGAGAAGGAGTGCTTCATAAATAAAGACAAAATCCTCGCTCAGTGTCCTATTTTAACATCCTCTCCATTTCAAGCATTAACTAGCACTTCTCCAAAACAAGACCTGCCATACCAATACGATCCATACTTACTGGTTGAATTGATTTGTACATGCACTAGTATATTGAATGGAATGTCATTACTTACACTTGCTACATCTTACCTATAGTTAAGTTATTGCAACAGTCTTAAAAATACACTTGAGATGTGAAGGTGCTGATATTTAAATGCATTTTGCCAATGATAATTTCCATGGGAATGGAAATCAAAATAAGGAATTTAAACGTTTTACAATGAAGTTGATGACTTCATAACACTGGCGTGGTTATTTTCCACTGCAACTATTAGCAGACTTTACTGTAAAAGAGTATTAAGATGTTTGTTAATGTTTTACTAAACAGATTAGCCCTACCAACACCAAAATGTTCTCTTCCTGTTCAACAAGCTCTATTTTGAACATGAATGACAATGGTTGCTTCTGTCATAAGAACTGTTCACTGGGGCTTTACGTGAGCAAAACTGCAGAAACATTGCAATCAGCATAAATCCAAGGGGGGATATTAAATGAGGTGACTACCCTGCTCGTGTAATGGAGATAAAGCAGCATTATGTGTCATAAACCCATGAACACTAAATAAGAGTACTATATTAACATTAGTTTAATGTAAAAGCAGCCTGTAAAAGCAATAACCTGAAACTAATTATAATCCTGAGCACTGAGAAAGATTGTTTGACAAACTAATTTCCATAGGTACGGGTTTAGACTTTCTTAAATTACCATTCCTATGTGAGTGCTCTTTTGAATTGCACTGTTTTGTAACTTTAATAATATTTTACTATGTTTATAGAAACTACCCGTGGATACTTACTGTAGTTATCAAATATGACCCGTGGTCATTTTCTTTCCGTCATGCTAGCATGCTGTGTCTCTTTCCCCTTTGCTCCCCTCCTTTACTAACAGCCGTTAGTATTTCATGAAATAGTGATTTTGTAGTCAATATCCTCAGATATCAGAAGCTAAAGGGATATGAAATAACTTATGTGGCATGTCCAAACATTTGTTACAAGATTAAAATCTCTGCACTTCTAAATCATACTAATGCGTCAAGTACATTCCAAGAGTACAACACAATAAGCCAAATAGTTTCATAGTGTCTGAGTGTGGTTAGCAATGCTGTTGCACCCTGATAGAATGAATTTAGTGCCAGGCATGTTCTACTGATGTAGAACAAGTGCAGCCCCTCAGTACTGAAATCCTGCTGCTGCTGCTTTTCTATTAGACGTGTTTATTCCCTCAGTTGTGATCTGTTGTCGTATGGCTGAGATGAGATGAAATGCATTCCATCCACCGTCCTGCCTTCTCATGTGATGTGTTCTCTAATTGGTTATACTGAACGTTCACCTACATGGGTTATGTGGAGAGCAATATTAACTTTCCCTTTACACTGTATTGCCAGTTTGTGAGTGGTAACATGCTTCTAGAGTATACATACTAGAAACAAAAGGCTGAGTGGAGATGTGTGACCAAACTGTTGTTCTGAATGTATGTAAAAATAAAATAATGCACTTAAAACATTCTGTGTTTGTCTATGGCAAAATAAAATGACTATTGTAATTCAGTTTGAAAGATCTTTGATGTGGTTTATTCTGGATAGTTAATGTTTGTTGCATATGATCCTAAATACTGCAGACATTCGAAACATTCGAAATAGCTACAAGTTTGCCTGTGAAAGAGCAAATACCCAACTGTTGCTTCTGTTATGATGAAACTTTCCAGTAACATAGTTACAAATATAGAGGAAGACAACGGATTGATTAATTTCTCATTCCATATTTTCTTGTGATCTTTTCTCTGGTGGTCAAGTAAAACATCTTCACTGCCCAATTTGTTAATGTCTGTCGAGAAACACTCTGGAGCCCGAAACGCAAGTGATCTGGAAAGAGAACAATTTTGTTTATTGAGTCAGTATACTAATGTCAAGACTTCCAAGACTTGACATTAGTTTACTGAGTCCTGTTCTGTTCTCGAGTCATGATACTGCAAAAAATACTGTACTACGAAAGTGACTAACTGTCTGACATGCCATCCTTCAGATGAGACATTAACGCAAGGTCCTGTCAGCCTGTTCTTCGGGTGGGCATTGAAGATCCTCTATTTGGGAAGAGAGTTTCTTCTGGTAGTTGAGCCAACGATCCTCCAGATCAATTCATCATTCATCTTGTGCTGTTGGTGTACTCTGCTGTGCATTAAATGGGTACCATACGTATGATTTCAGTCGAAAAACTAGGAGAACATATGGGGAAAAAATGAACAACCCCCCCCCCCATATCCTATATAAATTTAGTGAAATAATACCTTAATACACACTTCTCTAAACTGGCTTAATTGCAACAACAACAAAATTACATTTATAGAGCGCCTTTCACTTCAGGGGGATGACCAAAGGCACTGAACAGTCAGGTCGAGACTCGAGCAAGGGGGAGGGGCAGGGTAGGGGGGAGGGAGAGAATTGGGAGGGCAGCAGAAGACACGATCGAAGAGGAGGGTCTTGACACCGGCCTTGAAGGAGGCAAGGGAGGAAGCGAAGCGAAGGTACTGTGGGATGTAGTTCCAGAGTGTGGGGGCAGAGAGGGTGAAAGCCTGGTTAAATTGACGAACGTGCCTGACAGTATTTGAGCCAGAACTAGCATTACTGGATCCAGAATTGCAGCGAGCTTTCACCAGTTTTAGGGTATGTACAGTCGCAGAATAAATTGTCAAATTTGAATTTCAAAACCAAAATTCGATTGAAACCTTTTTTTTAACAGAAGTCAAAGCTTACAGAAGCTGCTTGCTGAAAAAAATCTGTTGAAAAAAATGTAAATGGCACCCCAATAACAACTTGCATTTATATAGCACCCTTCATGCAGGGCAGTGTCCTGGAACACTTCAGGTTATTGGAGTGGGGGGTAAGTAGGTCACATTGATGAACCCATGGCTTACTGGTAGGTAAGTTTATAAGCTTTCAGCCCGGTCTCATTCCTCCACCTCCACACACACACACACACATATAAAAAAGAATGAGCAATAGAGTAATGGTGATGTGGGTGGGGGATATTCACCGGGCAAGAATTAAACATACTCAAGTACTGTCATAATTATATTGTATCCAAAACATCAGTCATGTTCCAATACCTTCCTTTGGTTATGTTTTCCTCAGACCGTTAAAGGTTGGAGCTATGTCCATAAGGGGAATCTGCACAATACTCTGGTTTAGGAATCTGGCCTTTCACAATAACCATGTGAACATATGGTTTCCCTGCCACAAAACCCACCTCACTTTGGACTGGCCCCTGAACTGGTTGAAGATACAAGAGATGACAAGTGAGGTATAGATCATAAGGTTCTTCAGAACATTCAATCTCTCACTTAGAGAACCCATCATGGAAGACTAGTTCAGCTTGCCATTTCTCATATCTGATCCCTCTAACACTGGAGATAACCTTCAATGCTCTTCTGTGCCCTGAAACCCCTTAGAATATATGATTATATATTTTTAAATATAATCCAGGTATGGGCTGCTCAGAACATGGCAACTGGAAGTCTTCATGGACTCGGAGGTGTAGTTCAGCTATAGTCTTCCTCATTCACTACTCTTTATTGTGGTAAAATTGTTGCCTGTAAATAGTACCTATTGTGTGTCATAATAATACTGATAGTGCCTTACCACGTTTTTGAGACATCAAAGCTCTTTACAAATATACGTAAAAGGACATTACTTTTTTTGTGGCCAAAATGTGGTAGTCAATTGTGCACAGCAAAGTCCCATGACCAGTAGTAGATTGAGTGACCAAGTTATTTTTTTTAACAAAAGGGATTGCCCCCAAAACAGCAATCCACCAACCGACTAACAACTGGATTCCTACTTTCTGTAGGAAATAGAGGCATACAGAATAAGGAAACTCGTCTAAAGTTTTGTCCTGCTTGGGAATCGAACCCAAGTTCTCCTAACTGTGAGGCGAGTGCTCTAACCATCAAGCTATAACACTCCGCCTATGTCATTAACCCCTTAACAGCCTTCTTTGCATCTCCATTGTGACATTTTGACTGTCTACAAAGTCATCTTACTCCAGGTTTTTCCTCTGGAGTACAGTGACAAACAACTGAAATATGTGGAGGAATGATGATAATTATAATGAGATATCAAGAGCCCCTGTTTGTGACAGTCTAGAATCAGTAATGTTAGTATTTTCATCAGCAATGCTTAAACCCTAAGGATCTTGGATAATGGATATCCCACAAAAAGTGCAGGTCATAAACTTTCCTAAACATCTCCCCATCACTTCTCGTCCCACCCCACCTCAAAAAGGACAAACATGACCATTCCAAAATAATACGCAATCCAATACAAACTGATTACCAAAAAAACAATTGTATTATTTGAAATATTTTCATTTAAATACATGTACTTACAAAGAGAACATTGTCCCTTGTGTCCCAAACTATACAATCTATATACAAAGTACTTAAAATGTTTTAACAAAAAAAAACTAAGCACCATCAGAGGCTGATGAAAAGTCTGTGTTGTATCAAATATCATGAGATAATTTGTTATATTTACATGCAGCCAGTTTTTGTATAAACGTCACAAATTATTTACAGTGTCCTGGTTTTTTTTGCCATAAAAACAGTTTTTCCTTTCCCCAATTTGAAATCAACTAAAAATGATAGACAAAGGTTACACAGAAAAATGTGACACTGTTATGCAGTAAAGTACAACAAAACAATACTAACTGAAGTGCTGATTTAGTAACAGTGCAAACTGAAAATTTCTGAACTGAATCCAAACATTTACAATGGTTTACAAAGTTCACAACTGAAAGACTGCAGCTTTATGAAATGCACAAAATACTGTGCTATGTAAGTAAAGTGTATGTGTGTGTGTGAGGGGGGGGGGGGGTAGGGGGGAAGAGAAGGAGGAGAAACCCTACAAAAATAATCATCTTTGGAATGGAACAAAATTCAACCATATACAATTAGCCGTGTATCTTAAAAATTACATATTTTCGCAAGTCAGTCAATAGTGGCAACTCGTATAATAACGACTAATGGGTTTAAATGCTCTAAGCAGCTATCGGGTAGATCAGAATTAAACGTTCTCTGGAAATATGGCAGCCGTTTGCTCTTATAGCAACACAGAAAGACATAAAATTGTCAGTTTGTGAAGAGATGCAGCAAGGCTCACTGAGCTACTCTAAATGAATAATCAGCTCAATTGTAACTGGAGTCTACAGTACTAGTTTAGATACATGTAGAAATGCCGGTACTATAACAGCGATTACTCAAATCCCCGCACAGCAGGAATGAATGCACTGTAGTTACCTGAATGGATCTTCAACATGGATCTTGTAGGTAATGAGTGCGGTGAGCTGCCTGTTCTTTTTTATAACTTGTGGATCACATCCTTTATTTCAGAGTAACACTTAACATTGCATGCTTATTTAAAGTACATCAAGTGCTTCATGAATTTAGCCCTTTATCTCACAGCCAGGTGCCCGTTTGGAATTTGTACTGGCGAACAAACACGGCGGCACTTTGAACAGTGCTCAAACCGAGTGTTGTACTTTCTAAGCTTCCAATGATTGTGAATGAAGGCCACACAAAGTAAATCAAGGCACAGCCCGAGACACTGCTGCTTGAATGAGGGCTGGACACTTCAAAGTGAGTGGGGGAGTTAAATCAATTAAATACATTTGTTATCCCACAATGCCATTCATTGGCGGACTCAGGGATAACGTCCACGACATCAAGACTGCGACTTGCATCGTCCCCTTCCAGCTCTTGGCTGCTTCCAGTGTCCTGTCCACTCCCTGTGCAAATAAAAGTTGAAATTCAGGAAAATACACAAAGGTGATGCGAAGCAAGTTATTAAATATTATGAATCCAAAACCAAACACCTTATTAACTATGTACGACTTATACCATTGTGGTCAAATCCTGTGTGCCACTACGCCCCCTCCCCACATCCACCAAAAACAGGTAATTCAGACTTTCATTATGTTCTGCATATTAATTTTAGTACTCAAGCAAATGGTCAAACTTCTATAACAGGCATGAGACAATGAATAAAAATATATTTGTTTTGTAGCTGTGAATCCAGTTAATGTTAAGAATGGTGGAATCAAAGTCCATTGCAGCTTTCAAGAGAGAAGTAGACATGAGAGAAAGATGAGGGGTTGAGTGAGGATGAGGATATGATGAGGCAGTGGAACTGAAGTTGTCTCCTTACTCTGTGAGTTGGTGCAGACTGATGGGCCGAACAGCCTTCTTCTTTGCTGCATTTCTCTAGGTTTCTAACAGTGTTACAGCATCACTGATCAAGGAAGTCCCAAACATAGTTTAGTTATTTCAGGTGGCACATAGGTGCATTTGAGGAAAACTTCCAAAATACAATCAATTGCGTTTTGTATGTTTTGATTTTTGTATCCAGGTTTTATATCGGTTATGTCTTCTCTGTGTTCTAAATACTTGAATTCTTCTCTAGTTTGAACCATTCCTTAGGCTTTGGTGAAAAGGGCTTCCATCACAAAGTGTAGTAAAAAGATGCTCAAACTGTCATTATATCACAGAGGAATACGGCAGGTTCTGTATTACTGTGGGCCTACCTGCTTTTGCCAGTTGTGTGTTCCTTGAAACCAGTTAAATTACATGGAGGCTCTACTTCATACACTCTTCCCACAAAGCAAACATTTAATATAATGTAGAACTTCTAAATTAGTTCATTTGACTGAGCGCCTTATGTGGGCAGGAGAGGATTGAATGTGGGACAGGAGAGGAGTGAATGTGAGGCAGAAGAGGAGTGAATTTGATTTGTTCTGGCCCAGCGCTTTGGGACGTCCTTCCAATGTGTAAGAGGCTAGAAAAATGTCATTTGTTGATGTTGTTATTTAGTGTTTGATAGTGCTCATTTTACTAACATCAAAGATACCAGATGGACCCAAGGGTCGCCGGTCCCATATTCAGTGCTCAATCAAATAAACTAATCTGGAAGTTCTGCATTTTTATGAAACGTTTCAAGTTTGATAGAAGTATTATATTTCTCAGGTTAATGGGTGCAAGTTTGTTAAAATTAACATAGAGTTGACTGACTTCTCTCATTTTGCTTTCTTCAATAATTCTTGTACAGATTAACAACAACAACAAAATTACATTGATAGAGTGGCTTTCACGTTGGGAGGACATCCCCAGGAACTGAACAGTTAGGTCGGGTCCCAAACGGGGTGGGGGAGGAAGGGTCGTGAAGGGTCGTAGGGGTAGTGAAGCTGTGAAGCAGACTCCCCATGGAGTTGGTTGAAGCAGGAAGTGCTTCAATCTATCAAATATAGATTATAGTTGTCTTTTAACATTATCAGATATAATGGAATCCTGTAGCTCAGTGGTTAGAGCACTCGCCTTGCAAGCGAGACACCTGGGTTCAATTCCAGGCAAGTGAGGGTGAAACCTTGGCCAAGTTTCCTTACTCTACATGCCTCATAATAATCCCTTGAAAAAAAAACTAGTATAAAAAAGATTGGTAATTTCAATCCATGACTGGTTGTGGGACACTGCTGTGCTCAATTGGCTGCCATGTTTCACCCACAAATATACTGTCAATTCATTTTACAGCATATTCCGTGACATGCTTTGAGATGTCTTGAAGATGTGAAAAGCGCTCTTTCACATGCAAGGATTATTATAATACAAAGGAGTTTGAGGCATATATGCATGCGACAGCCAGGAAGATGGAAAACAAAATAGATGGACCTCAGTCTTTTTTGGCTAGCATTTCTTGTGTTCTTTTGTTGGTGACTGACATCACTATTTTGCCACTACTCTTTGTGACAACCTGAATTACAGCCCAAAGAGTAGAACTGGCGATGAATTCCAATGTGCTGCAATGTGAATCAACTCAAAATATACTTACAATATAATAGTTAGAATAATATGAAATTAACAACACATTGAAGCAATTTTTAACTGATAGCTTGCTCGGCATTCAAATTACTTGACACTAACCAGGAAAACCATGTGCTCTCTTCATATGTATCTTCATATTGCCCTTCTGTGTGAAAGAGATTCCGCAATAGTCACATTTATATGGCCTCTCGCCTGTGTGCTTCTTCATATGGACTTGCAGGGCATTTTTCTGGTTAAAGGCCTTTTCACAGAGGCTACACTGAAATGGTCGTTCACCTGAAAAATAACAGAAAAACATTTGTCATCAGTAATAGGATGGGGCTTCAGGGTAGCCAACTAGAGCCGCCTTAACACTGAGTCCCTACCTAAGCCGTGTCGCCGGGGAAACATCAAACAGAGCCTAGGCACTGGGCTGAGAACGAAGGAAAATAAAACATTAGTTTGATTTTACTCTATCACTAAATTAGTGTTTTTCACAGCTTAGTATGAGAGGATAGTCACTTTCCATGATGATCGATGCTGTCAGATTACCATTCAGGACTCAGAAAAATGATGCCTCATTTGTAATGGAAGCCGGCTGAAGACAGACCCAATACTCTGGCGTAATGCTCTGACAAATATTTCTACATTATATATACAGTAGAAGCCCATTTATCCAACACGCTCGGGTGGGTCAACTAATTGACTGTGCCGGATAATTGGGCGGCAAGTTGCCAAAAATCCAACACAAAAAATTTACTTGTTTTAAAACATACTATATTAATAATATACTAAATAGTAACAGAATATTGTAGAGCTACTTACCAATAAAGATTTCAGTACACTCGGTAGAAAACCTCCAAGTTCATAAGTTTAATAAGTGCGCATGCGCACGCATTGCACGCATGCGCAAATTGAGCATACTCGCGATTGCTGGTATAGGGAATTGCCCCAGGAGGGGGTTGAGCAATCCGATTAATTGGGTCACGGATAAACAGGCTTCCACTGTAATAGAAATATTTCTATACATAATGTAGAAATATTTGTGTGTGTATTATATATATATATATATATATGAACACCATTATTAAATCGTTAAATAATCAAAGCCACCAAAAGGTGCACTTCAATGCAATTTATTGGCTAACATAATAAGCATTGTCATAGGGTTATTATTAACCATTTTGACTACCTTATAGTGCTGATGTTTTGCTCCCACCCACTTTTGTATATAACTCTCTATTGCTTTGTACCCGAGACTCAGGCGTTCCTTTGATCAATGATCCTATGAAAATACTCTCACTCATGGTAAAGCAGATTCCAAAATTCAAACATAATCAAGACATATCATTTTTGAAGAGGAAATAAAACAGAATAAAAAGCATCATATGAAACACTGAAGTATTCCACAAACAGCCTTGTAGTTTGTGTCTCCTCAATATATCTGCACTCAGACATTACATAAGCCACCTTTGATATTGCCTGAGTTCACCTGTCTAAGCTTTCTGTTTCTGATTCACACAAGGAATGTTAAATACACAACTGCTATCTTCCTTTTGTCTTAGTTAAACACTAATTTTGTTCATAAGGCGAGTGCTTGTGGATTCGGATTGCCTTTAGTACATTGACTTGTTTACTGCACATTAAAAAAGGTCACCTTTGGGTAACAAGGTAGCTGCCAATGGCAATCTGTGGAGGAAGCATTACTGATGTCAAATTGTTAAGGCACAAAGCCAAACAAGAAGCAGAAAGGCATATGCCAGTGAAGAGAAATTTTAGAAAAATAAGTTGGACTCACAAAAATTTTCTTTATTTAAAAAAAACTCCTTTGGTTCATCACAAAGTGGCATAAATATATGAGTGCAGCTAACAAATATAAAGCAGAGTTTAGGAGATGCCCCTTTGCACAGAAGGCGTCAGAAATTGGGCACTGACTGCTGGAGACCATGGTTAGTGCAGAAAGCATCAATGCAGTTAACAGGAAACACAAGCCATACATGGGAGGAGACATTTTGATGTGTGGAGACTCAAGTGAAGCATAAACATCAGCAGGGACTAGTTGGGTCAAATATTCTGTATGCTCTATGTAATTATATGGGATATAAATACAATGCAACTACTCCTTTTTAAGACTATTAAAAAACACCTAAATCAGTTTAATAACGGTACATTGCAGTTCAGCTTTTATGATTGCAAAACTACCGCCTAATGAGAATGTAGAAGTAGAGATAACGGAATAGATTAATCAATGAGAATACATTAGCTGGTAGTGCTTCCACAACACTTCACAGAATTGTACAGATTATAATTTGAATGATGGTTTCCAGTGAATCATGTTAAAATACTTGATATATTTGAGGATTAATCCATTCAAACATGAAAGCATTTGAAAGTAGATTTAATTAGTCACACACATGCAATCAATCAAATTAATCTATTTTTAAACATAACATTAGCAAGAATCAGTGGGACAATTGTAGCACACTTCTCTATTTGACAATATATTGGACTTGAATTCTTGAAGCCTAGTTCTACATGCAGAATTAGCTTCTCGGCCAGCGTATCAGAGAGCAACCAGCACATAGTCCTGTAGTTTAGTGGTTAGAGTGCTCGGCTCACAAGCGAGAAACCTGGGTTCAATTCCCAGCAGGGTAACTGTTGGGTAAGTTTCCTTACTCCACAAGCCTCTGTTTACCCAACAGTAAGTAGGAACCTAGTTGTTAGCGGATTGGCAGATTGCTTTTCTGGCATGAATAATTTCTTTAAAAAAATAATAAATTTGTCACTCAGTCCACAACTGTTTGTGGGACATTGCTGTGCGCAATTGGCTGCCTCGTTTTGCCCACAAATATAGTCAATTAATTTTACAGTATATTCTGTGAAGTGCCATGAGACGTCTAGAAGACTTCTAGAAGGCACTAAATCAAATGCAAGAATAATTATTATTATTAAGGCACTGGCACACCGGACTGAATGGCTTCTTTCTGTGCAGTAATATTCTGTGGTAAGGATGAGTCCAGACCAGGAAGAAAAAATATGCCAATGAGGAAATTACATTTCTAAATAAGAATTGAACATCTTACATTTATTTTTTATATATAAAATATATATCTATGTAAGATCTCCAGTTGTGTCCTCCTCAATTAAAAAAAAACTAGCTCCCTATATGGCACTTTACCAAACAGCTTATGAAAATCCATATACCCAACACTTTAAACTTGCAAGCACAATTTCCCTTAAACCGTATTGACTGATGATAACTAATCCTAGTCCTCGCGAAATTGCAGTAAAACCAAACATTTGTTTGCCCCACTCCAGCCTATTTGCAAGCAATGTGGAGTAGGTATTATCAACTATATACTGCCAGAAGACAAGTGACTTTGTTCCAAAGTCAAAATACACAGTTATGTATTTTTAAAATTACACATTTTATCTTATTAGACCAAATAATGTAAAAAAAGTCCATACAAAATAAAAAGTAAAATACCGGTATGGATTCGATTGTGTCTCTCCAACTGGCTTGGTTTAGCAAAGGCCTTTTCACATGATTCACACTTGTACAGTTTAGGTTTCTGGCTGCTTGGTGACGGTCCAGGTTGGTGGGTCTGAAGATGATCCTTTGAAAAAAAATCATTCTTTTAATTCTTCTGCTATTTCACATTGGACATGCCAAAATATGTGAACGCAGACAGAGAATCATTCATTTCCACAAAAGCCACGTGGAATTCATTGTGTATTGTCATCAGAACTCTTCAAAGCTCTTCATGGCCTTGACCCACGTTATCTCTGCTGACCTACCAACCTGTTCATTCACTCCACTCAGCGGGCTCCGACCTGCTCCACGTCCCACCGTCGGCGGGCAAGCCTTCAGCCACTCTCCCCAATTTTTGGAATTCCATCTTGCAATCCCTCATCCTAACCCCCTCGCAAGCCTCTAAGTCCCGTCTCTTCAACTGTGCTATCAGTCGCCCACCTTCTCCCCCCCTCCCAATCCCAGTTTGGAACCAAAACACTGACTGTCCAGCGCCTTGGGATATCTTCCTGATGTAAAAGGTGCTATACAAATGTAATTTTATTGTTGTTAAGAGTTACCATTGCTACAAAACATTAATTGGACAAAGCAGCGAAGAATGTACATTCCCAACTGCTCTCCAGCAACTCACCAAGTGAATAGATTAATTTTTTTTAAAGAAAAATACATAAATCTACTCATTTGTTTTCAAGTTTCGCATTTCAAAATTCAAAGCTACTCTACAAAGCTGTCAAATGTATCCTAACTATTCATAGGCAATTATAGTGTTTCTTATTTTAAATTTAACTCTATCCCGATATAGTGCAGGATCTTATTAAAACATTAATACTGAAAGAGATTACCATATGCCAGGAAATTGCATCTCCACCAAATATTTCAGGGTTTGTTTGTTTTTGTAATGTTATTGTCTCAAAAAAGTAGCAAATTGCCTTGCTCCAATAATTATTCTTTCTGTATTCCATTCATCCATCTAATAAATTAATACAATAAGGATTTTGATACCTCCCCAGTCAAGTCCTTGATGTATTCCAACTAAGCTTTTTCACAGCCATAGGGAGGGGAGGAGCAATAAAGTTTCAATGTATAAAGTGATAGCTGTCTCAAGGTCATAATGCAATTAAAACATGTCCTTGAAACCTTCCATTCAAGGTCTGTCTCGATTTCCTCTCTGACTGTTCCTTCAGTCATTCCTTCCCACCTCGCCTGAACCCAACCAGCACCTCGGGTCACCCTCGCAACGTGAAAGGCAATATATAAATTTGTTATTATTTTTGTTGACCTCCTTAATATCGTTAAAACTCAACACGTCCTCCTTGTAATTTCTGGAAAATGGTTCCCCAGTTCAGGCCTTTCAGAACTAAAATGCCGATCGACAACTTTGCTTTTCAGTAGCAAGATTGTAAAAATCTTTAATCCTGTTCCACTTTTTAGTTTTAACCTATAATCTTCTTTGTAAGATTCTCCAACTAAAATAAATAGATTTTCTCTATTGACCTTGACATGCCCCTTTAGAATCTTAAAAGTCCTCTCTGACATGACCTTGCAATCTCCCATTCCCCAGTGAAAAGAAAACAAGGCCAATTTAGCCAGCCTCTCCTCACACTGTATTGATTTGTACCAGACATCACCCTAATGAATCAATGCTGCTCTCTCGCCATCTCTATGACATCACCACTATTTGGCGTCCTGTAGCTCAATGGTTAGAGCACTCCCACTTTGCAAGTGAGAAACCTGGGTTTGATTCTCTGCAGATTCTTTGATTCTCGGGCAAGTTTCTTTGTATATTTATTGAATTTTTTTGGAGGGATTATGATTAGGCATGTGGAGTAAGGAAACTTGCCCAAGGTTTCGCCCTGAACTGCCTGGATTCAAACACAGATCTCACGCTTGTAAGGCGAGTGCTCTAACTACTGAGCTACAGGAGCTCCACACACATTGTACTCCACACACCTGATAATAATCGCTCATGAAAAAAACCCTATAATAAATTGATCACTTCAATCCATCAATGTTTCTAAGACACTGCTGTGCGCAATTGGCTGCCACGTTTCACCATAAATATACAGTCAATTCATTTTACACTATATTCTGTGAAGCCTTTCAAGATGTGTTGAAGATGCAAAAAGCACGATATCAAACACAAGGATTCTTCTTATTATTTTTGTATAATAAGGTTCACACCCAGCTGAAACGTTTGACCAAATACCTTGAGATGTGCTGCTCGTTTGAAGGCTTTGCTGCAAATATTGCATATGTGGACTCGCTCCTCGCCATGGGCCTCTCTACAATGACGGCGTAGCATGGAGCCAGAGGAGAAACTCTGGCTACAATTAGGACAGTGGTTCATCTGGCTCTCGTCGTCTGTCTGACTATCCTCAGTGAGACTAATGGTTGTCTCAGTCATCTGAAATACAGGTGCAAAGATCAAAC
The DNA here is from genome assembly GCA_035084275.1 of Hydrolagus colliei. Classification (NCBI taxonomy): domain Eukaryota; kingdom Metazoa; phylum Chordata; class Chondrichthyes; order Chimaeriformes; family Chimaeridae; genus Hydrolagus; species Hydrolagus colliei. The sequence goes on from CM068743.1 coordinate 108,703,340, forward strand.
TAAGAAGGGTATTATTTCCATTTTTTAATTGTTCTTCTTCTAAGTTAGCTGGTAACATGACGGGAAATGGTTGTAATTAAATAAGGCAAAGGATGTTATATGCTTAGTATTACTAACACAGTAACTGTATTATGAATTGCACAGCATTGTAAATTGTGCTGCTCTTCATAACAATTCATTCTGGAAATAGTTTCTAAAGTGTCTCTACAAGAAGAGATGGAAAAATCTCCTGAAATTATAGTACCTGTATCAGCAAGAATGCAGTGAGTATGACAGTTCGGGTTATTACACCTCACATACAGTTTCATGTTATAAATTACACAGAGACATACCTGGTAGCAGCCAGTCTCCTCCTGTGAACTAATCGAGTCTTGCGGAGCCTGACTAACCAGTATAACCTGTTGGTGAGTTGATCCTGTTTGGCCTGGAAGAGTAGAGTCTGTGAGCACTGTTGGAAACTGCTGACCCTGTTTTTACAAAATAAAATTTAGTTATTACAACCACCAATTACATACACTTGCTTTTCTCCAATGTACTTAAAATTTTCCAAGACAAACGTCTATTAATTTTCAGTCAATGTGTTCCAAATTAGATAATATAAGAAACCAAACAAAATGTTTCAGTCTTGTATAGCTTTAAACAGAAGACATTCAATAAAAAAAATATCAGGTATGAAATATTCTACAGATTCAATTACGGAGTGTTAATGGACATTATTACATAACTGGCTAATAATAACAATCCTTGCATTTGTCATATTGTGTTATCATGTAAGCAGGATGTCTCTAAGCGATGAACGGAATATACTGTGTAGTGGATTGACAGTGTATTTGTGGATAAAATGGGGCAGTCAATTGCGCAAGCAGCCATGGGGGGAGTAACCAACTTTTTTGGTGGTTGTCGGGCAGGACACTGAGAGAAACATGGGAAGGAAGCTTCAGAATCAACCCCGATGAGCAGTTTAACAAGCACAAAGAGGTGATTATTGACACTTTTATATATCTACATATGTTACATTAACAATTAATTGCATTCTAGAAAAATTTAATTTAAGCCACTTGATTTCATCCTTCAAGAATAGGCAACCTATTGTTCTCCCATTTGAACATCAAGTTGTTTTCTAAATCAGAAGTTGCTGGGGAAACTCAGCAAACTCAGAACTGACGAAGGGTTGTAGACCCGAAACATTGACTCTTTTTCCTTTCTCCATGGATGCTGCCTGACCTGCTGAGTTTCCCCAGCAATTTCTGTTTTTGTTTCAGATTTCCAGCACCTGTCGTATTTTGTGTTTTGTTTAAACTGTTTTCTAACTTGAGTTGAACATACTAGCCGCAACCACTCCTTCGCCATCCTTCATATATTGAATAATATAAATTTCCTCAGAGCTGTTTTCTAAGTACTTTACCAAAATACAAATGTGTGCGTTTCGCCCACAAGTATACAGTCAATTCACTTTACAGTATATTCTGTGAAGCGCTTTGAGATGTCTAGAAGACATGAAAAGCGCTATATCAAAATGAAAGTATTATTATTAAATGTATGGAGTTTTTTTGCCCATATAGATGCAAAATTTGTATCTGACTTACAGCTACTTATATTCACAGATGAACCAAAATCTACAAGATTTTATCAAAAGATCCAGTTTTCTGCATGCACAAGAATCATGAAATTCTGCGCACAATTCACACATTCAATTCACATATTGAATTCTCACAAGTCAATGTTTTTGGCAATAGTGCAAAAGTAATTGTTAAGAGAGAGAAAATCATAAAGTACATCAAGTATTTGAAATAACACAGTAATAGTCATCCACCCCACTCCCCCTTACAATTAAATATATTACAGACAAGCTATTCCAACATTTTTATAATCCTCTTTTATATGACGGCGTGGACAGAATATCACAGAAATGTTTGCAATCTCTGTTGGGATTCTACTGTCAAAGTTCCAGGACAGCTATGTGGCAATGAGGGGCACCAAGCAACTTATCAAATTACAGTCTCATGTCATCTGTCAAGTAGGTATTAGTCATCCACTACTGATGGACATGCAGGTGGGCATAATCGCAAACTGCTTTCACAATTCCAGCAGAAATTATGGGATGAATTTTTTCTAGCAAATGTAAATGGACATATATTAATCTACAATAACAAACATATTTATGTAGAGGGATGATTTATTGACTTCTTACCTGTGCAGCGATATTAAGAGTCACTGTGTCAAGACTGCCTGACAACATGCTCTGGGTGTCGGTCAGAGTAAGGGTAACACTGCCTTCACTGTTCATGTTAGCAGAGGACATCACAAGGTTTTGGGTAGGGACAGTAGTCTGAGAAAGTGATGTAGTGAGAGAAGATGCCAAACTGTTTGAAGCTGAGCTCAGCCCTGTAAGAGATGTAAAACCAGTGTTGTAATTCCGTTGCTATTGAATTTTTAAAAATGCTTCCTACTGAATGAAGAACAGATCTAAAGGGTGCATAATTAATCTTTTCCTCAATTCTCCCAACATTCTAAATTTAAGGAAAGAGAAGATTTAATATAAGAATGACATAAAAAGTCAAATGAAGTCTGGCAAATGAATTTTGTTAGTAGATAGTTCTAGACAGTAATGTTTGATGGTTGTCTGAAGAACATCTTGCAAATATCCTTGAAGGGCCCATTGTCAAAACTAGTCCATATCCTGTTCCAACCTTTTATGAATTGCTTTAAGATTTCTCCTCATAAACTGGCAACAGCAATGCTCTAGTAATCAGCACCTTGGGACATCCTCCCTACGTGAAAGGCGCTCTAGAAATGTAACTTTGTTGTTGTAGTGGATTAAAATGATAAACTTAACAAATTTCAATTTATTTTAAATCAGTATCACTACCTTGCCTGAATCCTACACAGTACTAGGAGAAAGGTATATTGCCTATCAACTATTCAACATAACTTGTTTCGCCCATAAATATACAGTCAATTCACTTTACAGTTCTGACGAAGGGTCGTGGACCCGAAACGTTGACTCGCTTTCCTTTCTTCATGGATGCTGCCTGACCTACTGAGTTTTCCCAGCAACTTCTGTTTTTGTTTCAGATTTCCAGCATCTGGAGTATTTTGTGTTTTGTTCACTTTACAGTATATTCTGTGAAGCGCTTTGAGACATCTAGAAGATGTGAAAGTGCTATATCAAATGCAAGGATTATTATCTGATTTGCAGTAATTTCTAAAAGGTTTGTCAATAGAGACTCCCAAGTCCCAAAAGGGAATCCTGGAGATATTCGGAATAGCCCTGCTCTGACATATCCTGAAGTAGAACACAATGTGTTGCAGATTCTGTCGTACACTTCAGGTGGGATTTTCTCATTTGGGGATGAAAGTTTATATTAATCAATCCTACCAGATTTGGCACAAACTAGAACTCTACGTGACTATCAAAATATATTCTTTCTTCAAAGCAATAGGGTTATAACATTTAAACTGTTTCAGTTAGCAAACTAAACTGTTGAGCAATCCCAACCAGAAGACTGGTATTCCTCTCTTTGGCATGAACCATACACTCAGGCAACTTGCAACTTTGCCCACAAATATGCAGTCAATTCATTTACAGTATATTCTGTGAAGCACTTTGAGACGTCGATAAATGTGAAAAGTGTTATATCAAATGCAAGGATTATTATTATTATATATTATTAATCATCAACCCAGTTATAAAGGTCTATTAATAATAATAATAATCCTTGCATTTGATAAAGTGCTTTTCACGTCTTCCAGACATCTCAAAGTGCTTCACAGAATATACAGCAAAGTGATTTGAGTGAATATTTGTGGGCCAAACGAGACTGCCGATTGTGCATGGCAGTGACCCACAAACAGTCGTGGGTTGAAATGACCAATTTATTATTGTGTTTTTTTTTGGAGGCATTATTATTAGACGTATGGAGTAAGGAAACGTGCCCAAGGTTTTGCCCTGGACCTGCCTGGATTCAAAACACAAGTCTCATGCTTGTAAGATGAGTGCTCCAACCACTGAGCTACAGGACTCCAGGACTCATATTGCAAAAGAAGCAAAAATCTTAAGTGCTATAGTTCTTCTCCCTCAACCCTTTTGCCTCAGCCCCTCCTTTCCCATCTTCAGGTTGCGCCTGAAGACATTTCTCTTCGATTGAGCTTACAGTCACCTTCCCCCTCCCCCTGGCTTGGCCTTGGTCTCCACCATTGTGAAGCGCGCTGAGAAGCCAACCGGTGTGGAGGGCGCTGTAAAAATGCAAGTTGTTGCTGTTATAGTTGACAGAATATAAAAAGACTGCTTAACCTGCCTTCCATCCTCCTCATACTTTACCTGTTATGCTGGCACTACTTGTGTTAAGAGTAGTTCCCTGAGTGAGGAGCTGGTCATTGCTGATGGTCAATGTGGCAGTATTGGGTTGATTGTTCACTGAAGTTCCCAAACGAATATTTGCATTTAGTTCACCGGTGCCAGAGCTGTTAATCTGTTGGATGATATCCTGACCTGATTGCAAAGAAAAGAAACATGAATACCAAGATTATAATTTATTCAACTTCAGTAGTTTCAAAAATGAAGTATTCATTTGGAGCTCTACAAAGCATTCCAATATTTCTCTTAAAATCCACTTCAATTCTAATGTAAGTAAGGCATACAGTCTTTATACATAAGCATTCCCACATAACTTGACCAGATGTAATTATCATGGATAAAATGTGTTTATATTACTGATGAATTCAATGCTGTTACTGATAAAATAAAATCCAACGTTCAACTCCTTCAAGGCACTTCAATAAAAATTTATTCTTGAAATACAAAGGCAGTTTCCTCTATCAAATGATTACAAGTGTACATCAGAGTATTGTTGAACTATGTTTCTATTCTCAAGTTGATCACACGGAAAAGATATTTCAGCAGAACTCTCCTCCCCTCCCAATGTTGTATAACAATGCTGTTGGTTTCGTAATTGACAATGCAGGTTAAAATGGACTGGTTCAATCATATTTTACTTAGGCCCTTCCAGGTCTTTGATTAGTGATTAAAGGTTGGATAATTTGCAGTTATTTTGATTTGGTTCAGGCCGAGCTCACTACAAATCGGTCACTTAATATCAAATTAAAAAAATAACAGGACAATATTAGTCCTGAGCTACTATTGTTAAATGAAGCAAATTAAAATCTTATTGATTTGTTTTGTAGTTTGTCTCCATCTATGTAACAATAATATAATATTAGCTTTTCAGCAATAAAAAAGAGTAGCCGGTAACGTTAATATCTCTCATCTATATCCAGACAAAGTGTTCCCTGGCAGCAGTAGTAATGAAAACTGCAGAGCAGGACATTGACTTTCCTGTAATCAGTAAAACCTAACATTTACATGACATTTACATAACATTTACATGATATTCCATCACATGCAAATGCAGATGAGTTGAACCAGAGTGACATAGATCAGGAAAGTCCCTGATTCAAACCCTTGATTTAGCTGAATTATCTTATCTAATCTGGGCAGCAATATAGCTAGCTTCAATACACTAATCTTGGTGGTGGGGGAAAGAGACAGGAAATTAGTCGGACCTCTCTCATTCCTGATCTTTAGCTAGCGACCCCCCCCAATCCACCACCATCGGCGGACATTGGGTGATAGCAGATTTGGACTTGGGTAGGATGTCCCTGCTGTGGATTAGCATGCTGACATTCACTGTCAAGACTTGCATATGAATAATGACCACTTGAGCAAGCTCCTGTGGAACTACATATACAATAATAAGTATATAGATATCTGCAGCAGAAGGTAAAATAGAATTAAAAGGCTCTATGAAGAGGAGCAATGGGAGAGAAAATTAGTGACAGGAAAAAAAGCCTGTACTGGTTTAATAATAATAATCCTTGCATTTGATAGTGCCTATCACGACTTAGAGACATCTCAATGTCCTTCGACAGTAATAAAACTATTGGAATAAAAACGGTAGGTGACTATTCTGATCAAGGCATAGCCTCAAGTGTAAAAGTGGTAACATTTGGTAATGTATTAAATTTGTTGAATTTAATGGTCTTGAGCCATACCGTCCGTTTCCCCCCATCCCTCCCTCCTGTAAACCTCCACCTTCCTCAATGGCAAATTCAAAGAAGGCAGTGTTGAATTTCAGGTTCATAGACTGCAGTCTTCAACCGCTCATTAGTAGGGCACCGGCTTCAGTTTGTTTATCCTGTCGAGTGGCAATCAAAGGCCACAAACTGGAAATCAAAAAACAACTCGCATTTATATGGTGCCCTGCCTAAAGAATAACTTCCCAGAGCGCTTCACAATGATTGGGTGCAATGTTGAGCAAGCAAGTCGGGTGAGGATGGGAGTGGAGAAGGGGGAAGTGGCCATAGTTGAAGAGTTGTTAGGTGAGTGATGAAGCGAACTGCGGTGGTAAGAACAGAAAGATACAGAGGAGCAAGAGCACAAAAAGATTTATGATGAGGGCAAGGGAATTGAAGTTGGTCTGATGGGAGGCAGGCAGACAGTGGAGCCTGGTGAGGACTGGTGTGATGGACTTGCAGAGTTCGGGGTCAGTGAGGATGTAGTTTTAGATTAGTTGGAGCTTATTGATCTCAGAGATGCCTTGAGATGTCTCTAAGTTGTGATAGGCACTATCAAATGCAAGGATTATCAATAGGAATCCAGCTTCTCTGTCTTCACAACGGAGAACTGAGTGGGGGGAATTCAATACCCTAATTCGATAATGATCAACAACAACTATTTGCACTTTTATAGCACCATCCGTGCAAGGTAGCATCTCAGAACACTTGGGAGTGGTGGAGCCTGACTCTGTACTGGGGGTGGTGAGAGGAGGCTGTAAGTACGGTCAAAAAGGAAGGCTTTAAGGCGGATTTTGAAAAGGGGGAGAGAGGGGGCAAGGTGGAGGAATTGAGAGAGAGTGTTCCTGAATTTTAAGGCCTAGTGGCTGAAAGCGTGACCTCCGATGGTGGGGGGAAAGTGTGAGGGTCGAGCAGGAGGCCGGTGCCAGTCGAGCAGTCGGTTTGGTGAGTCTGAGGGTGAGCCCAGGATGGCTGAGGAGTTTAGATCCGCAGGTGTGAAGACGTTGACTAAAGCCAAGGAGTATGGCTTCTGTCTTGTCCATATTCAGCTCCAGAAAGTTTACATTCTCCAGGCCTGATGTTCTGAGGACAATGCAGCCAAGCAAATTGTTTCAATTTTTGAGGCGAAGAAGTCGAGGACATCTTTGCACTTTGTGTTTGGTGTGAGGATACAGGGGGCTTGAGGGGGTGTACAGAGGAGGTGATGGACGGTGGATTGTTATTTGCCTCCAAGATGACTTTGAACATCACAGATGAAAAAATGAATGCTTCCAGGTATAAAGGATGTAATCTCTTGAAGGTATTTATCATTGCAGTTTCTATTTGAAAGAGTATATTCTTGGAGAAAACAACCTCCTGATCACAATCCTTTTCAAAATACAGTACACATAAATCAGTTTCAGCTTCAGACTACCAACCTTTCAATGCAGAGAACAAATCACTGACTTTCAATGTAAAAAAGCTCTAATTCCAACTCAAGCAGTTTACTGCGACTGAACTGTCTCATCAATCAGGTAGTTTCTGATTCTGTTACTCATTAACAAAGTGCTGTACTACGTTATATTTGTGCAACATTGAATTCTACGAGGTGTCCACCTATTTCAGTTGGTAGCATTGCCGCCTCTGAGTCAGAAGGTTATAGATTCAAGGCTCATATCAGGACTTTGAACTCACAAGGCAGTGTCGGGGAGACTAATTGTTGGAGGTGCCATCTTTCAGATAAGACGTGAAACAAGTAGTGGCCAACCCATGACCCGCTGGGTGGTCAAAAAGTGGTCCACCTAACATTCACACTCGTCTAGGTAAGTTTGTTTGAAATCAATGTTTTGTTGCCAATTTTTTTCTTGATTGAATGTCTTAGACCAAGAAATATTCAATCTAGAACATGTATTTTGTTGCCCAACCAGACAAGTTGGCCACCACTGCATTACACCAAGGTCCCGACTTCTTTCTTCGGGTGAACGTTAAAAGATCCCATGGGCCTATTTCAAAATAGAAGGAATTCTATCTTATCTCATGTGACAATTATAACTATGGCCCCTAGGCATCGCCTCATAACAAGTGGTGGCAGCTAGCAGGCATGTATGAACACTCTTGGCAAGGAAATAATGCATAATAAAATATGTTTGCTCCAATGAACAAATATATACAATTTCCTTTATATCCAATAGTATGCGCTTGACTGTAACTAGAGCACCTGGAAAAACTCAGTTTATGCATTATGTTATATAATCTTAACAATTAGAACTGGTACATTTTTCAAAGTGAGGAGTACAAAAGCCATAATGAAAACTCCAAAGTATATGAACATGTATCCTTCCACCAATCACTTAAAGCAAAATTTATAAGAATGCAACGTGAATGTAATGTTATTCAATCCACAAAATGCAATGTTGACTCACTCAATTCTTTAATGCAAACTTTACAAGTCAACTTCTTTCAAATCAACCTCTTTCAAATCTACAAGTCACTCTTCCCAGAATCCTTTTATACTTTTATACCATAATCAATTGCCACTTATGTCATTGAAGTAAATATGCAACATTTTCCTTCCTTTAGTTTTTCCTTTTTTTTCAATCTTGTTCTATCATTCTTTCTAGTCTTTTTATTTCTCTTCTGCATCTGGTTCTTTTCACCATTTCTCCTGTTGTTTCTTTGTTTGATTGATCTCCCATGATGTTTGTCTATACTGTATATCTTTCCTTTTCATATTTTCCCCAATGAGATGTGGGGTTCTTAGCCTTCCCCCAAATTGTTCCTTTGATCCAGCCCTCTGTTTCTAGCTTTTTCCTCTGTAGCCATATGGCTTCTCCTCTTGAAAGCTTTTTTCTTCTGTGAGCCTTGCCCTTGTTTCTTCCAATCTCTGTGTGTCTGTTCCTGTGATCTCAATTTTTTCTTTCATTTATCCCTTCTTTCTCAGCACTTGTTTATATGTCCTACTATTTCTTCTGTCTCCCTTGGTTCACTTTCCTCTAATTTCACATTCCCATTTCTTTTTAACATTCCCATTTTTATTATATCTTCCAATCATAATAAAGTATCAGCTTTTATTTTTACTATGCAGAATTTTATTCTATATGGTCTCCTTTTAATATATCACTTCTATCCCTACTCTGCCCACTGTTTAATTTTTTCTTTGTTATATGCCATTAGTTTACCTTTCCCTTTCTCAATTTTGTTGGTTATTATTTGGCTCTCCCAATTTTATATATTCTTCCCATGCCATTACACTGACCTGTGCTCCTGTATCTAATTTACACTGAATTACGTTCCTTACCTTTTGTTCACCTTAAAAGATATTGTCCACTTATTTTTCTCTTTTTCTTTTGTGTATACGCTCTGTATGAGTTCCACTGCTTCAAGGAGGTACTCATCTTCTTGTACACTTTCATTGGATTCTTTATCAGAGCTATCAGTCCTTTCAAATTCTCCTGATTTAATTTGCCCAATTCTTGTTCTGCTCGGATTATTTGATCCCTTGTATGCTCTTTTTTCTGTTTGACTTTGTACTTGTGCTTTATATCTGCTATATCTCCCTACACTTTCTTTTCTATTCCTGCATAATCCTGCATAATGTCCATATCTTTTCCTTCTGCAGGACATCTTCTCTTATGATGTTCCAATCCACACTTGCCACATTTGTCCATTCTGTTTGGTCTCCCTCTTGGGAGTATATTCTCTGCACTCCATACTCTTCATCTGTATCATCCCAACTTTATCTTTCGGCTAATTCATCTATTTTCATTTCTGTTTCTCTCCTCACCTCTCTCATATTTATTTTTGTCACCTCTTCAATCCTTATTATCTCCATTGTCGATTCTAATGTCAGGACCCCTTTTTTTCAAAAGCTTTCCTCTTAATTTTGTAAATTTTATGGCAACCACTATCTGGTCACAAATCATTTCTTCCCTTAATGTTCCATAGTTGCAATTTTTACTTAGGGTTCTCAGTACTGCATAGTACTGATTTGAGTGATTCTGTGGGTTCCTACTTTCTTGTTCCAATTTTAAATCGCTCAATTATCACATTGTCTTTTCCATAACATCTTTCTCTCATAATATTCATAATCTCATTCAATGCCATGTCCATGTCTCTTTCTAGGGTCGCAAAATGTTCCCCTGCCTCCTCGCCTGCTACATTGAAAAATATTGCAGACTGCTGTTCCTGTGGCAGTTTCATTGTTTGCTGCTGGTCTAAAAAAATTAAAGTCTCTTTCAAACCGTTGGAATTGTGCCTTGGTATTTAATTCTGCTTTTCTCAGCATTTTGCTTTTCAATCTGTATTTCCTCTCAGTCAGTTTCACTCCAGGTTCCGTTTTCACTTCTGACACCATGTAATGTTATTTAATCCACAAAACACAATGTTGATTCACTCAATCCTTTAAAGCAAACTTTACAAACAACCTCTTTCACACTCTTTCAAATCTGCAAATCGCTCTTCCCAGAATCCTTTTATACTATACAGAATCCTTGAAGCGCTCTGAGACGCCTCCCGTGCTATATAAATCGAAGTTGTTGTTGTTGTTGTTATACTTGCACCATCCATATTCAATTGCCACTTATGTCGTTACAGCAAATATGCAACAGTGAAGAGAGAGCTCATTGTGAAATTTATCTACCTTCACAGGATCCCAGGGTAGAGTAAATTGTGCTAGCTCACAGTCAGCAAATGTACCAAAGAGTGGGTAAGTACTGCCAAAGAATTTATGGCAATTAATATTCCAGATTACATATATATTTTATAAATATCTCTTTCATGAAAATGATCTAAATTTTTTAGATCTCATTAGTTGAACAATTTAACATCTATTGGGAACACTGATCTCAAATCTGAAATATAAAATATTTAAGATGAATATAGATCTCCTACATTTTAAATTGATGGGACCTGAGAAAGGCATGCATCTTATTATGAATTAAATTCTTAATTAAAAACATAGCATAAATGTACTCTAGAGAATTGGTTTTAGTTAGGTGGGGGGCTGATGTTTTGAGTCAAAATGATTTCAAATAAAGTATGTTGATTATAATCAGAACAAAATTTATATACACATTTTTTAATATTGTAATACAATATTAGCATTGGACTGTTTTGAAGACCTTGATGTATAACGTAGTGGATAAACTCCTGATCAATTGACAGGGATAAAATCTCAATCAATGACAGTAATTATAATAACTAATTTGTTCAAAGGTTGAATGTGATCAATCAATAGACTACATCAATGACTGAGTGTTTATAATGCATGGAATTTAGTTTAATAATTGAGAGGTGTCATGGATAGATCCTAGATCAATGTCTGAGTGATACACTGGTAGTCTCTAGAAATGATTAATGACTGAGTGATAATATGGATAGTGTCCAGGTGAAGGATTGATGATAGTTTAGTGCTTTTGATGGTAAAAATAGAGACCGCAAAACTACACTGTAATGCAGGAAGAGATGAGCATTTCTCACCAGCACTGCTTGTTGTCAGCACCCTCTCTTGTTCAGTCAGACCTCCCATTGCCATGACAGCTGATGGAGCCACAGCAGGTTGTATTGACAGACTCGTGATTGGCTGGATGACCACATTTGCAGGTACTGTATTATCCGAAGACTGCAGAGTCCCAGTATGTTGAGTTAGGTTAGGATCAGCAGTCAGTTGTTGATTGAGTAAATTACTCTGTTGTAATGTCTGCTGCAAAATGCTTGAATCAATCTGGAGGACGACAAAAATAATTTCTGTTTAGATACGACAGGAATCAATTTACTCAAAGATTACTTGCTCAAAAAAAAACTAAAAACAGAAATATGCATAATTTACCAATTGTGGTCTATAACCTTAAATCAAGCGTAACCTCTGAAAATCTACTTGAACCTACCTCCAACAGTATATCCTCTAACACACATCTTGGGGTCCCCAAGCCTTAGTTCCTGCCAACCAGTACCTATATCATGACCAGTACCTTTCATCATATCTAGGCTCGACTATGGGAACTCTCTCCTCGTCGGCCTTCGTAGCTCCTCCCTTTAACAAGCTGCAGATTATTCAGAACTCTGCAATTCGTACTCTCCCGCACCAGGCTCCGCGACCACATCATTCCCACCCTCGCCCGTCTCCACTGGCTCCCCATCCCCCAGAGGGTTGAATTCAAGATCCTCGACCTCACTTTCAAGGCCATTCACAGCCTTGCCCCCGCCTATCTCCGACCTACTGTCTCCCTATCAGCTTGCCTATCCCCTTCTTTCAGGGGGCTCTGGCCTGCTCCATGTCCCCCGCCCAAACTGCTCAACCATCGGTACCCCGACACCCCCCACACCCGCTCGGGTCCCAACCTAACTGTTCAGCGCTTTGGGACGTCCTCCTGATGTGAAAGGCGTTCTATAAATGTATTTTTTGTTGTTGTTCTTGTATACTTCCTGGAATTAGGAAAGCAGGTGGTGTTGATACTTCAAAGTACAACCCTAGCTTGCCTGAGTAAAGAAATTAGCCAAGGATCCCACTCTTGATTGCTATCCAGCGATCTTTATGGTCTGTGAATCTCAAGAGGTATGAGAACCTGCATTCTGTATGTAATCCCCAACCTGGGGATCCCCAAGCCTTGGTTCTTGCCAATCTATGCCTAATATTTTTCAGAATTTGGCAAGCAGAGTACATGCATCAGAGGAAGAGTATGTATTCCATTCAAGAAAAATGGGAAGTTTCCGCCATTAGATGTCATACCCTAGATGTAGGTGGATGCGATAATCTTAAACAAGGTGATAGATTTCTGTGTGCAAAAGTGGCCAAACCTCCCAAAAAATCCATATATCAGATTGCACCAGAACTTTTGTGGGCCCACTTCTCAAGAGTCCAAGCTAAATCTATTCTACAGCAATGCGAGTCAAGGTGCTGATATAACTACTTCTTCAAAGAGGTCTTGCTAGTCAAGATTCAAGTCTTCAGATTTTACGGTTACAATCTAAATAGTGCTATTCTGCTGCAAATCGCTACACTGTTTGCAGCATTTCCCATAAAAAAGAACAGTTTGAACTGGGCATTATTTTAGAACAACTGAAACCTAAATATTTTAAATGAGACCCGGTCTAGACCAGGCCAGTAATTCTAGAGAAATGTTCTGGAAGACAGCAAATGGAACACAAAAATCTATATTAAATATGCATCAATAGATTGCTGTGTTACATAGTTGCTCCTGCTACACCACAAATGGTTGAATTTTGCTAGTTATGCAAAATTGCAATTCATTAAACATACTCGTACATATTAGTAGTAAAGTAAAAGCCCATTTATCCGGCATCCTCAGGACCTGGCCAATGCTGGTTAAACCGCATGCCGAATATTAGGCCGAAAACCCAACTTTTATTTTATTTAATTAAAATTTTCAATTACATTTTTTTAAACATACCATATTAATAATAGACTAAATAATAACAGAATATTGTATGGATACTTACCAATAAAGCAATACATATCTATTACAGTCTATAAACACAGCACACAATCAAAGGGGTACTCTCTTTTTCTTTCTCTCTCTCACACATACACAGTCAGTCTGGCATCTCAATGGCTCCAAACTCAACCCCCTCCACTCCTCTTATTTTCCATCTAAATGAATCAACCTCTCTCTCCCTCTCCCCTCCTCTCCCCACCTCTCTCTCCCACTCTTCTCTTTTTCTCTTCCACTCTTTTTCCCTGCCTTTCTCTCAAACCCAGAAGTGCACTACCTTCATAGGTAATTGTGCTGTACACTGTGAGGGGAAAAAACGGTAGCACCACCTTCAGGCACTATTAGCAGCATTCCAAAATACTGATACTGACACATTGTGTTGGATAAGATCCTGTTAATCAAATGGGGATTTTTTTTTGAGGTGCCGATTATACGGAAGTTACGGTTGATCGGGTCACAGATAAACAGGCTTTTACTGTATTCATACAACTGTATTCATACAACAGTATATTCATACAACAGTTTCTTTCTCTAGGTATAATTAAAAGGAGACAGGCATGGTCAGATCTCAGACAAGTACCATAGCGTTACCTTGAGCATGATAATTACAAAAACTAGAAAGCAATAGAGAAATCGCAATGGTATCATCTAGGGAACGGCGATATATCGGTATATCGCTAAAACCCGATATGATTTTCATATCGATATGCCGATATAGACATTTTAAAAATACCGATATATCGAAAAACGGTATATCGAGGTAAAAAATCGGGATGCGAGCACAATCAACTACAAGACCCAGAATGCTCATCTCTATACACAATGCACAGACCGAGGTGCAAAGCCGCCATCTTGTATTCATAGTCCTCGAATACAATATACAGGTATGAAAGGGGTGGGGGGAGAGAGACGGCTGTGGGTGGGGGGGGTGAGGGGGAGAGAGACTGCTGGGGGGGGTGGTGAGAGGGAGAGAGACGGCTGGGGGGGGTGAGGCGGAGAGAGACGGCTGGGGGGAGGGGGAGATAGACGGCTGGGGGGGGGAGAGGGGGAGAGAGACGGCTGGGAGGGGGAGAGGGGGAGAGAGACTGCTGGGGGGGGGAGGAGAGGGGGAGAGACGGCTGGGGGGGGGGGAGGAGAGGGGGAGAGAGACGGCTGGGGGGAGGAGGAGAGGGGGAGAGAGACGGCTGGGGGGAGGGGGAGATAGACGGCTGGGGGGGGGGGAGAGGGGAGAGAGACGGCTGGGGGGGGTGAGAGACGGCTGGGGGGGGAGAGGGGGAGAGAGACGGCTGTGGGGGAGAGGGGGAGAGAGATGGCTGGGGGGGAGAGGGGGAGAGAGACGGCTGGGGGGGAGAGGAGGAGAGAGACGGCTGGGGGGGGGAGAGGGGGAGAGAGACGGCTGGGGGGGGTGAAGGGGAGAGAGACGGCTGGGGGGGGGGGAGGAGAGGGGGAGAGACGGCTGGGGGGGGGGGAGGAGAGGGGGAGAGAGACGGCTGGGGGGAGGAGGAGAGGGGGAGAGAGACGGCTGGGGGGAGGGGGAGATAGACGGCTGGGGGGGGGGGAGAGGGGAGAGAGACGGCTGGGGGGGGTGAGAGACGGCTGGGGGGGGAGAGGGGGAGAGAGACGGCTGTGGGGGAGAGGGGGAGAGAGACGGCTGGGGGGGAGAGGGGGAGAGAGATGGCTGGGGGGGAGAGGGGGAGAGAGACGGCTGGGGGGGGAGAGGGGGAGAGAGACGGCTGGGGGGGGGAGAGGGGGAGAGAGACGGCTGGGGGGGGGAGAGGGGGAGAGAGACGGCTGGGTGGGGGGGAGAGGGGGAGAGAGACGACTGTGGGGGAGAGGGGGAGAGAGACGGCTGGGGGGGAGAGGGGGAGAGAGACGGCTGGGGGGGGGGAGAGGGGGAGAGAGACGGCTGGGGGGGAGAGGGGGAGAGATACGGCTGGGGGGGAGAGGGGGAGAGAGATGGCTGGGGGGGGGGAGGAGAGGGGGAGAGAGACGGCTGGGGGGAGGGGGAGATAGACGGCTGGGGGGAGGGGGGGGGAGAGGGGAGAGAGACGGCTGGGGGGGGGAGAGGGGGAGAGAGACGGCTGGGGGGGGGGGAGAGGGGGAGAGAGACGACTGTGGGGGAGAGAGACAGCTGGGGGGGAGAGGGGGAGAGAGACGGCTGGGGGGGGGGGAGAGGGGGAGAGAGACGGCTGGGGGGGGGGGAGAGGGGGAGAGAGACGGCTGGGGGGGAGAGGGGGAGAGAGACGGCTGGGGGGGAGAGGGGGAGAGAGATGGCTGGGGGGGAGAGGGGGAGAGAGACGGCTGGGGGGGGGAGAGGGGGAGAGAGACGGCTGGGGGGGGGAGAGGGGGAGAGAGATGGCTGGGGGGGGGAGGAGAGGGGGAGAGAGACGGCTGGGGGGAGGGGGAGAGAGACGGCTGGGGGAGGAGGGAGAGAGAGACGGCGGGGGGGGGGGGGGGGGGGGGAGAGAGATGGCTGGGTGGGGGGAGGAGAGGGGGAGAGAGACGGCTGGGGGGAGGGGGAGAGAGACGGCTGGGGGGGGAGGGAGAGAGAGACGGCGGGGTGGGGGGGGGAGATACGGGGTGGATGTGATAATGTACAGATAGATAGAGATGGGGGGGGATGTGAGAGAGGAGAGAGGGAGAGAGACAGAGAGAGACACAGACAGAAAAACACAGAGATGGAGAGAGTGAGAGACACAGGGAGAGAAAGATATTTGCCTCCTGAGAAGATAGGCCCCGAATGCGCGCGCACCCGGAATGCGCGCGCGCATGCGCAGTACGAAAAAACTGAAAATATCGGTATTTCGGTATATCTCGATATGAGCCAACCGATATATCCATATCCGGAAAATTCCCATATCGCCGTTCCCTAGTATCATCTATTCATGAAGTGTTACCAAATGGAAATGAGGGGTTCCAATAATGAAATGAAAGTTTGCTACATTGACAGACTACTCTGTTATTACAAATGAAATTGATTTACAGTCAGTTATGCTACAAAATGTAATGTAATGACATTCATAACAGTGAAGATGAATGATAAGAGGATGGCATACCTGCAAAGTGATGTTGTTTATGTTGCTGGGGTCAATCCCAGAGATTTGGACATTTTGCCCAACAAGATTAGCAGAAGTGAGCTGCAGCTGTATCCCATCAAGAGTAGCAAAGCTGGCATCTGTAAGCGATAATGTCAGATCTCCTCCAGCTATCAGTAAACAAAAGGAGACCATTAAATCATGAATTTAAGGCAGTGTTCATTTATAACTTCTACTTGGATAAGCAGATATGGGAAATGAAAAACGAAATAAAATAATCATAATGATCCTTGCATTTCATTTCACGAGGACATCTCAAATGGCTTGACAAGATTTGTATCGTAAAGTATCATGGCTGTGTATTTTGTAGGTTGACACTCCAGCCAATTTGCACTCAGCAATGCCCCACAAACAACTGTGAAGTGAATGACCAATTTTAACTGGAGGATTGTTGGTCAAGACACTGGGAGAAATTCCCTTCACTTTTCAAATAATGCCATGCCATCTTTAAGAATCAACTGAACAGGCAGACAGGACCTTAGTTTAATGTATCATCCATAGGAATGAGACACTAAACTGAGGTCCCGTCTGCCAGTTTAGCTCCAATAATCCAATGCAAGAATTAGGAGCTTCAACATAGGCTGATTTCTAAGTCCTGATGGTTCAGTTTGGAATTCACAATCATCTGACTCAGAGACCAACTGCGCCAAGCTGACGCCCAATAGAGCAATAAACACAACATTTGCAACGCAGGCTGGGTATTTCATGATCAGTCCATCCTCAATTATCAGTCTACAAATAACATATGTTGTTCTGCAAAACAGGCTTACCACTTTAACAATAGTATTGTACTATATTATTAAATAAGACCTGGAACAATTTTTACATTGTTTTTTAAAAAGCACTATTAAAAATTGCTTTTTTTATATACACAAAACATTTATTTGCATATTTCCTCTCCTCCTGTTTTTAAGTGGTATATTTTGTTCAACCACAATGTAGCATTCAGGAAGCAAGCAAATAAAAGAAGCCCACATCAGACAAAAGGTCATCATTAATTCCAGCAAAAAAGATTTGGTGAGGCTTCAAATAGATTTTTTAATGGATTTTTTGCTATGTGGAACACAACAATAAATCTGCAGGGGATTATGAAAATAGTACTCAAAGCAGATAAAATATGCTAATGCTAATGGATAGTGAACAGAAAGGCAGGCGATGGTATCATTTTCTCCACTGGAACCTGTATTACAACTGGGTTACATCAACGTCTTTTAGATTTATCCGGGGCCTTTATTAATATCTGCTTTGTTTCAATCGCACTCAATGCTTTTGGTTAATCCCTTTGGTGTACTGAAGTTTTACTTAAATTGAATCATATTTCAGATCAATAGGCCTGATAGGGTGATACTCGGATGTCTAGAAGAGCTAAAAAGCGCTATATCAAATCAAAGATTTCTTAAATATTACTTTCTAAAATAACCTGGATATTTTTCTGCAGATTTCCAGTGGCTCTTTAAAGCTGTTAAAATAACTAAAACTTTTAATAAATAAAGTGAACAATTAAAAGTCTTTACCTGACATTGAAGCAGGAAGAATGGCCTGTCCAACAAGTCCCTGAGGGAGAAGATTCTGATCAAATTGACTCGAGAGAACTCCATTATTAGTGATGTAAACATTTGCATCTGTGGTTGTCAGCAAGTTTACAGGCTGTAAGCTCTCAGTCGTTTGACGTGTTACTGGCTTCCGAATTTTCTTTGGCAATGAAGTGGGTTTGAAGTGGGATTGTATATGGCTCTTCCTATGTCCTGAAGTCCGGAATCGTACGTCACAATGTGGACATTTAAAAGGCTTTGCTCCAGTGTGTAGTCGCATATGAACTTTTAGACTGCCCTTGGTTGAGAAGGGAGAACTGCATACGTGGCATTTAAAATGTTTTTGACCTAAATTTAAAAACAGAAGCATTGATTTTTTTCTATCAACAACAATAACCTTATTTATACAGTACCCTTCATATGTGTTTGAACACTGAAATAATATCAAAAAGACCATAAAAAGGCACAGACATACGTAGCTAAGAAACATAACAATAAAACAGATAAGACTTGAAAGCACTTATCGCAAGCAATTCTGTAATTGATCATATAAAACATAAGAGGTACGGAATCTCTTATCCACCATTTCCGAGGAGTGGAGACACAGAGGTCCAAAATATTCTGGTCTCGAGTACAGGCTTGAAAATTCCTTGCATCGCAGTGTTACCAAAGGAGGAGATTCAAATCCTCAAAACATAAACATTGCAAAGCCTCTGACAGCATTAGGCAATGTTCATTGCAACCACAGACTGGTGCTCCAAAGACAAACCCTTCCTCAAACTGGGGTGCACTGACCTGGGCCAAGTGCTTAAGTCCAAACAGTACTGGGTTTCGCAAAATGGCCGTGTGTGCCAGCAAAGCTGCTCCCCCAACAATCAAACCCCGTCTGATTGGGGAAAGAAGGGCTGAAGGCCAGCTCATCAATGTCTGGAGGCAAGAGACGTGAAGCAGACTGGAACTCACTGAGCGAAGGAAGCGGACAGGTTAGTCGGTCACAGAAGTGGGGAGGGTGGCGGAATGAGGCCATGGAGAGCTCTGAAGGTGAAGACCAGGATCTTGAACTGTAACCTCTGTGTGATGGGATGTCAGTGGAGTCAGGCGAGGGTGGAGGTGATATGGCCACGGAGCCTAGTGTGGGTAGGACACTGGCTGCAGTTCTGGTTGATCTGCAGCCAATGGAGAGAGGAGTTGGGGAGGCAAACAAGGGAGTTTGCATAGTCAAGCTGGATGTTATGAATGCACGGAGGAGAGGTTTCGGCAGCCAGCAGTGTGAGCCAGTTGTGAATCCGGGCAATGTTGCGGAGGTGCTGGAAGGCAAACAATCCTTTCCCTGACAACCAAACTCCACAACAATGCACTCTGAGGTCTCGTCCCTGCATGAGGGGCACTATATAAATGAGTGCTGCAGTTGACAATGTTTGCCCCAGAACAATCCAACAACCCTGAATTCCACTACGTTGTACAGCGAGGAAACAAGCTCAATCCTCCCTGACAAGGTAGGACCGATAGATATACAGGTTGAGCGTACTGAATCCGGCAACCTCGGGACTGAGACCGAGCCGGTTTTTGTGTTTTTCCGGAGTTCGGAACATGTTTCTGATGTCAGAAGTCCGGAAACGCCTGAGCCCAGGTTCGGGTATTTGCGGACTTCAGAACACCAGAAGCGCGTCACGAGTCTGAAAATGCCTGGGCCCAGGTCGCAGGGTCATGGGGCGTGGCGATCCGATCGCGCGGTTGCTGCTTTGGGAAGCTGCGGTGTGCTGCGCAGAGTTTGATTCTGGCCTGGGACTTGTGGATTTTCACTGGGCCCGGCTGGCGGCGGAAACGGTTTGACAGGGTGTCCGGATTCCGGAACATTCTACGGATTCCAGACAATCCTGCCACCAATCGTCCCGGAGTCCAGATTCCGGAACATTCTGGATTCTGTAACTCCGGATTTTGGACGCTCAACCTGTATTGACAAAAATCAAGAATTGTTTGGTGTTATAATTTCCTAAAGGTCTTTGAGTGATATTTTAGCTGTCGCAATTTGTAAGATTTTTGGACAGAAGCACGAGATAACACGAAAGGTGCTTTATGAAACAGAATTAGTACTTTTGACACTGATACTCTCATTAGAACTATATTAGCTGTTCTAATTTATTACTCGTGTGCTTGCAAAGTATAGGATTTCCAGTTCTTTCTTTGTCTTAGT
Organism: Hydrolagus colliei; assembly: GCA_035084275.1. Lineage (NCBI taxonomy): Eukaryota > Metazoa > Chordata > Chondrichthyes > Chimaeriformes > Chimaeridae > Hydrolagus > Hydrolagus colliei. Next base: position 108,723,663 of record CM068743.1, read on the forward strand.
AAACTAGAGGGAGATGCAACTGTTTTTTTCTTATTTTAGGGAGGTTCACTATCATAAAGCTTGAGAACCTATGACGTATAATAATTTATTATTATATTACTATAATTTCACCTTGTGGCAGTGCTTTAGCAGCAGCATACAATGAATGTCCAATCACTCTATGATCTAATCATTCCAGGGTATAGAAGACACCGAATCAATGGTTAACACTTCAGTTTTGCAGAGATTACTTAAGGTTATTTCAAGGAACAAGGCTGACTCTTTCACCTCAATTTAGAAGCAAAATTACTTAAACTTGCAACTGACAAAGCCCCAGTTATTGACCTGCAGAGGGAAAATATAATATAATTGTATGTTTATTGATATACAGTATTTATTTCACTGAAATACTGAACAGTTCCCAAGGATTCCATCTCATACAGTCTTCGCCATGTCCATTTAGAAAAAGGCAAATTATTTCCTCAAACAAAAACACTGCCTGCAAGTATCCCTTTCACTGTTGCATCTGGGACACAAATTGGAATTTATTTAAAGCTTTAACCAAACTTATCACAGCTGTTTTAGAGATAAAACCACAAACACAACAGCCTCCAAAGAATTCTTATCTCAAACAATTCTGTGTCGATGTTGCGCATATTAAAAGAAACAGAAAACGAAACAAAGGATTAGTTGTAATTCTGCAGAAGTAAAGGTTTCCAATAGTTTCTACAGTTTATGGTTTCAATAAACAAAACTGTTTTCTTCATGGTTGTTTTGGCTTTAACTTTTTAAAAACAAAACTCTTCAAAACCAAATGTAAAAGGTGACTGACCTGTGTGAGTTTTTAAATGACAGTCCAGCGTAGATTTCACTGTAAAACTTTTCCCACATTCATCACACTTAAAGGGCTTCTCTCCAGTATGGATGCGGATGTGCCTATAGTAAGAACAGGCATTTATTATTAATATTATTTTGTTACTTGGTTTTACTCTCTAAGAGCTACAAGAGACACTGGCCCACATGATGGGTGCTATGTAAATGCAAGTTGTTCTTTACACAATGGTTAGATGAAGAATTGTTTCTAGTTTTAAACGCCCGAGAACAGTTTAAATGATAACTATAAAATGCATAAAAATAACATAATTTATTGGATTGATATTATGCGAGATGAATGCTGAATAATGTTTGTCGGGAAAATTAACCACTTCATAATTGAAACAAATTCAGTGAAAAGCTTCTCATCATTTTTTGCCCAGGCAGAGTCCAGTGTGACAGCAACAAAAACAGTTGCTTATATTTGAATCTTACTACAAATGCTTACAACAAAAAAATTGATCTTTCGTTTTTAATCTCCGGAATTAAAGTTTTTATATAAAAAAAAGACGTTTTCCATCCCATTGAATCTACAAATGAAGAATCTTGAATATTACAACACTAACTAGGAACCTGGGCAGCACAGTAAGCTCACCTCTCATAATAGGGTTTGGATCCAGAGAAGATTGACAGTCTGAAGGCTTCCACTAGGTAAGAGTGTTACATAGAATTTCATAGAGCAGAATTATGCCATTTGGCCCAAATAATGTACAAATCGCATTAGCCCCCACCCATCAGAACCCCTCTCCTATACCCCTCAATTTCGCTTTCCTTCATATATGCATCAAGCTTCCTCTTAAATATATTGACAATTTTTGCTTCCACCACAGTTTAAGACAGTGGGTTGCACATTTTCACCCCCCTCTGCATAAAGGAAGCTTCTCCTAAACCTACTTTTTAGATCTGTACCACTATAATAAAAACAATAATAATAATAATCCATGTATTTCATATGGCACTTTTCATGTCTTCTAGACGTCTCAAAGCGCTTCACAGAATATACTGTAAAGTGAATTGACTGTATGTTTGTGGGAGAAATGTGGCAGCCAATTGCACACAGCAGCGTCCTACAAACAGTCAATGGATTGAAATGACCAATTATTTTTTGTTTTTTTGAGGGATTACTATTAGGCGTGTGGAGTAAGGAAACTTGCCCAAGGTTTTGCCCTGCCTGGAATTGATCCCAGGTCACCTGCTAGTAAGGCAAGTGCTCCAACCACTGAGCTACAGAAATCCACAAATTGAATTTGAACTCACCAACAAACCAAGGAAATATGACAGTATGGTTGGGAAGTCTCAACTCAAATTACAACAATAAGAAAATTACTTGTGCATTGGGAGGATGCCCCAAGGCGCTGTGACCATTCCCTAAAACTATTGACTAACAGCTACAATGAATGACAATGTCACTTAGAGAAGCCATAACACAGACTTGCGTGGAAAACTAGAAATACAGGTACCCCGCCCCAACTGCGGCCTGGTCAACAGCTAAACTCACTTGCCCATAGTTTGCTAAATGCGACAACCCTTGTTAACCATGCAATGGTTATTGCTTAACCCTTGCTTATTCACGGGTTTTAACACTAAGACTAGCGTTTGGCTCTAGGACCCATTTTCATCAATCAACTTTGCACTAGCGTCTGGCGCTAGGACCCAGTTGCGATGTCGCAATCAACCAGCGAGATGTTGCTTCTCTCTTAGGTTTAAGGTAAATATCCATTGATTTATCTCTCTCTCTCTCTCTCTGACTGTGTCCCTCTGTGTCTGCAGATCCTGGCAGCCAATGCTCCCAAACTCCCCCTATCCCCATGTTACCCACCACACCACCTTCTGCACACCCGCCCCCCCACCCTCCGTGTCACCCACTACACCACCTTCTGCACACCCCCCCACCTCCACGTCACCCACCACACTACCTTCTGCACACCCCCCACCCTCCGTGTCACCCACCATGATTTCTCTCTCTCTCTCTCTCTCTCTGTGTCTGTGTGTAGATCAGTCAGTCAGCCAGACAGCCTCGCAAATTGCTGCAGATCCTGGCAGCCAAACTTACTCCTCTATCCCCATATATCTCATAGGGCCCTGCATTTTCCAACCGCGATAAAGCAAACGTTCTCCCCCTATCCCCATGTTTCCCATAGGGCCCTGTATTTTTCAACTGCGGTTTTACCAACCGCAGAGGTTTTCAGGAACATATCCCCTGTGGTTGGGGAGGATTGCCTATATTCAAATCTTTCAGTGCTCACCTAACCAGGTCACTTGGTTTCTTGAAACTCTTCGTACAAAATGAGCATTGGTTTGCATGTTTAGGCTCCTCTTCGACTTCTGTGGCTTTATCCTTAATCTCACTGACCCGGTCTTTCTCTGCTGCTGATTGGACTAATACTTTTTCTGAGACTGTAGCATCCAATCGAGTCCCAGTCTTGGCCAGTTCTGCCGTCTCCTCTTCTGTAAAAGTGATGATCCCGATCCGTGACCTTCTGACTAGAGGTCTTTCCAGATTCTGATCTTCTTCGTCTACACCATAAGAAATTGTTTCGGGAAACATATTGAATCATACATTTTCAATCAATCTACACTGCACAATAAATAGTTATTTACCCAGAATAAGAACTGGGAAGTTTTAAAGCAAAATATTAGAAGGCAAGTAAAGCAACGCGTTACACATAAACCCACGCCCCAGCTCAGATGTAGCAACTTTCTGCTAATGCCAATTATGTAGCCTGTCATATGGTAGTTGGGGTGGGTGGACGCTCTGCAAAATCTCACCCCATCTCACAATGGGGAGCAATTACTTAGCAGACCTTTCACCTTTAGCTTCCTGCACACAAGCATTCCATAATAAAATATGATCGAATTCCAGTATTGCGGGGGAAAAGATTTCATAACAAGAATCTATATACTATATATATATATGTACAGTATATATTTTCTTAATCACATGTACCCAACCTTACTGGTGGTTTTATTAGTTCCTTATTTTGGATCAGGAATCAGTTAGATTTACCAGAAAGATAGTAGACTTGAGGGTAATTCATACCTCCAACACCAGCAGTCACTTGATGAGCTTTCATGTGTCTCTTGCAGTGAAGTGATGTTCGGAAAGTGTCATCACAAAATGGACATTTGAAAGGCCTCACGCTGTTATGGATCACTGTGTGCCTGGTGAGGCTGCCATTGGTAGTAAATGTGGCATCACAAATATTGCACCTGTAAGCCTTGACACCTTGAAACAAATATGTAGATTATTAAGACATTGTTAAAATAATCTTTTGAAATAATAAAGTAACCCAAATTAATAGAATAACCAGATAAAACATTTCAGTTATTCTGCACTACTCTTGGGTGGATCTTGAATTAAATTTAAAAAAAGACAGCATGATGTTGTAATGGGATGACAATTCAGAACAATTCCGGAAGGATGAGACCAAATGCAAGATGGGGCCTTCTACATCCAAATCTCTCTTCTGATCTTGTAACTTTTTTATGCAAAGTTAAATGGACTTCAACTCTTTGATGTTTTATTGAAAGAAGTTGTATATATTTGCACTTTGAGTTTTTTTAAAAAAACAAACACAAAACAAACTGTCTACAACACGTTTTACAATCTGTATTCTAATACACAGTTAAGATAAAATAATCTTTGAATACAGTTAGTTCAAGATCATAAAATAATTTTCACTGTTGCAATGCTAGGAACTACATCAGTGAGCACTGAGTACAACAGATTCCAGTAATCCAATAAACCAATAGAATTTACTTTTAGGCAGAGAATGTCACAGAATGTTTAACACCGTTAGCTGAGCATGTGCACTTAGGGGAGAGATGACTGAAAGTGCAGGTCTGGCATGTCCATGTCTCTTTCAGTAATTTAATTCAGAGTGAAATGGTTACTTGTGTCTGTGCCAGCTTGCTCAAATCGTTACCTGTGTGTGTTCGTTGATGCGCTTTCAAAACACCCGAGGACACAAAAGACCGACTGCACTGATGGCATTTGAAGGGTTTTTCACCTGTGTGGGAACGTACATGCTGCTTCAGGTGGCTAGACTTCTTGAAACCTTTGGTACAGAACTCGCACCTAAGGAACAAAAACAGATTACAACCAATATTTAGAAATAGGCATAGCGATATTACTCATTAATACTTAACTACTTAATTTTCATTGAATTCGCAATCTGTATATTTTTTGAACTACACAAAACATATCAAACTTGTATGGATTGTATTAAATTATTTAGCCAGCAGTTCTTTTTCTTCTCCATTCGCCATGATGTTCTTCCCTTCAACTTTAAGTCTGCTAGGACAAACATACAAGGAATTCTCTCTGTTGAGGGTGCCCTTGTTCAACCCATGACAAGAAGTATTATTTATGGTGAACAATATAGGCGGTGCCTGATCAAAATGGATCACAACAACTTGCATTTATATAGCACCCTTCAGGCAGGGTAGAGTCCCAGAATGCTTGTCACTGGTGAAGCGTGATCCTGAGATGGGGGATGTGACCCCCCCAGTCAAAGAGTTGGAGGGACAAAGGAAGGCTGTTCCAAGGTTTCAGGGCATAGTGACCAAAAATGTAGCCACTGATGGTGGAATGGATGGCATGAGGGACAAATAGGAGGCAGGAGCCAGTGGATCAGAGGCAGCAGGTAGTGGGCAAAGGCGGACATTGTTGCGGCGGTGAAAGAATGAGATCAGGCAGTCCTGATCAGAAACTGGATGTGGGGGTAGGAAAGACAGCTGTGGGTGGAATCTGATGCCGAGACTGCACACCAGTTCGGTGAGTTTGAGGGATAGCCTGGGGAGGCTGAGGAGATCAGAGCCACAGGACTGAAAATGTTGATGGAAGCCAAGGAATACGGCTTCCGACATAGATATTTCTGTGTGGACGGCGCAGTTTCCCATTCAGCTGTAGTACATACACCATAGCATATCCACCACACTGTGCTATACATGCCAATACATCCAATCAGGGCTCTCTTCATGTGCTATACATGCTGTGTACACAGTATATACGGTCCACACAGTCAGAGCTGCTCTCCCCACACCGAGCCTGTCTATATACCCAATGTAGGCTCCCCTTGTTTTGAGGCAGTCTGGAAGGCAGACACCGGATTCGATTCCCGGCAAGGTGAAACCTTGGGCAAGTTTACTTACTCCACAAGCCTGATAATAATAATCCCCCCCAAAAAAAAAAAATCTAAAATGGGTCATTTTTAATCCGCGACTGTTTGTGGGACATTTCTGTGTGGAATTGGCTGCCGCGTTTCGCCTACAAATATACAATTCACTTTACAATATATTCTGTGAAGTGCTTTGAGCGTCTAGAAGACATGAAAAGTGCAATATCAAATGCAAGGATTATTATTATTATTTAGCTGCAAGAGGCGTGCACTCATCCGGGCCTTGATGTCTGCCAGACAAGCCAGATCCTCAATAAATTGCAGAAGTTCCATGATAATATCGTGCAGAAAAAATGTCCTCCTCAAATAAACATGGATAATTCAGGCTGTCAGAAACTTAATCTAAATCTCAACCCAACAGAGATGTCTGCAAGATATGTGACCGACACCAGGAAAACACCTGATGCAAGTATCCAAGAGGATGTGGATAGAAGCATCAGAAGAAATAGGAGCAGCATGTCCAGTATACAGAAGATGCTGTCAGAGAAATTCATGAAAAACAATAATCATAGAATCATACGGCACAAAAGGAGGCCACTCTACCCATCGAGTCTGTGCCGGCTCTTTAAAAAGAGCAATTTAATCCCAGCTCTTTCCCCATAACCTCACAAACCCGTCCTTCCCAAATAAATGTCTACCTCCCTTTTAAAAGTTGTTATCGAATTGGCCTTCACCACCTTTTCAGGCAATACATTCCAAATTCGAACAATTCGCTGAGTGAAAAAAATTCTCCGCACCTCCCCTCTGCTTCTTTTTGAAACTATTTTACATCTGTGACCACGAGTCACTGATACACCCATCAGTGGAAACAGTTTTTCCCTATCTACTCTGTCGAATCCCCTCATGATCTTAAAAACCTCTATTAGGTATCCTCGCAACCTTCTCTGTTCCAATGAGAATAAACTTAGCCTCTCTAGCCTTTCCTCATAGCTGAAGTCCCTGATTCCTGGTACCATCCTAGTAAATCTCCTCTGCACCCTTTCCAATGCCTTAACATCCTTCCTAAAGTGTGGTGACCAGAATTGTAAGAGTACTCTAGCTGAGGTCTAACCAAAGTTTTATAGGGTTTGGTCGGCGTGGAGGGCGCTATATAAGTCAAAGTTGTTGTTGTTCATCAGAATTTCCTGACTTTTGTACTCTACGCCCCTATTTATAAAGCCTAGTATCCCATATGCGTTTTTGCTAGCCAAGTCTTCCTGTCCTGCCATCTTCATAGTATCATTTACACAAACCCCCAGGTCTCTCTGTTCCTTCACACCCCTTAAAATTGTACTACCTAGCCTATATTGCCTCCCCTCATTTCGCCTCCCAAAATGCATCACCTCACATTTCTCTACATTAAACTTCATCCGCCATGTGTACCCATTTTACCATTCGGTCTATATCTTCTTGCAGATGACTACTTTCCTCCTCACTATTTACCATTTTTCCTAATTTTGTGTCATCTGCAAACTTCAAAATGGTACTCCCTATACCCAAGTCCAGATCATTAATATAAATTAAAAAGAGCAGTGATCCCCAAACCGATTCCTGAAGGACGCCAGTGTACACTTCCCTCCAGTCAGAAAACCAGCCATTCACCACAAGTCTCTGCTTTCTGCATGAAAAACAATAATCATTTGTCAGTCTCACTGTCTGACCTGTATGTTCGTCTGACTTGGTCCTCACTGTCAGAATGGAATACTGAGCGATGGCTCTGAAGGTGCAGGTTTTCATGCGGCTGCTCATGCAACAGGCGTGTTGTCTAGAGTGAGTTTGAGACAAATGAAGGTCAGAAAAACCACATAAACAATGATAGGAAAATAGTAACAATAACACGTTTACAAATCCTTTTAATGTTAAAACTGGGTCTGTTGAGGTGGATGTGAAAGGCTCCCCTTGCCCCCCAACCCCGACGGCCATATTGTTTTGGGGATAATAAAAGTCTTCCTTCAATGTGCCCTGAAAACAATCCCTCAAAAATTAGCAGCTTCTCATAACATGTAAAGAACGCACCATGAAACAATTTGCTAATTGCATTCCAATACCTCTTAAACCAGATTCCTTAATAAGGAACTGAAGTTACCAAATTAGAAGTAACTAGGAGTATTTAACTCTAACTCGCAAACCTCTGCTTCATCTTCATTTCTGGTGCAGGTCAATAGGAATTCACCTGTTATGAGATACTGGCAACTAGATCCAATGACTTACAATATCACTGATTAATGTAATACTCACCACACTGATGCTGTCTGTGGTAGGAACCTGAAGCAGACTCTGCTGGTGGTAACTGGGGGTTAGAGCTTGTGATTCTAGGCTGCTGGAATCCTGAAGCTGTTGCACTGGTGTAAACTGACTTTGTGGGACAAAGCTATCTGTGATGGTGAAGCCTAGCAAAAGGGGAAAACAAAGTTCATTTGTATTCACCTAAAACAAAGTGCTCAAATTACAACACTGCAATTATATGAACATTACTTATATTTGATAATGTTGCTTTTACGTTGGGAGGACATCTCAAAACACTTCACAAGAATGTCTGCTGTCTGTGTATTGACTATTTTCTGGACAAATTTGGCAGCCAATGGTCAATTTTATCTGAAGAATTCCCAGTTCAGATCAATTATCATTTTTGTATATGTTTTCTTATTGTTCAATAAGTAAACAGAGTACATTTATATACATATACAGTACATTTGGAGTCACATTTAATTCCCTCAATTGATAAAAAGGAAATTGTTCAATACAAGGATTCAGAGGCCCCAAATTCTCAGGGCCTTTACCTCAACACCTTGTTTTGAAATTTAAGAGCATGCAATATTTCAGAAAATTCACATATTCAGACTTAAAAATTCAGTTAAGATCAACAAAAATCTATTTGGCTGATTAGAACTAACACCAACCATCTTAACATCAAATCTAGATAAGAAAAGAGAAATTGTTCCCTTAGCGTTTGTAAGAGTTCCAATTTTGTGGGAAATTGGTACAGTTTCAATTTTAAGCTATTTGTGTGATGGCAATGTGAAGTAACAATGTTCAGCATATCTCAATTTGTCCTACTTGTTATGACATTCATTCAGGCAAATACTCCATTCTCTAAGGTAGGGTTAGTCCTCATTTCAAAATGAGATTGAACTGCCTCGCTAGCCCCTTAAAAACTGCCTGCTTCACGCAGACACTTTAATCAGGGTCCTTTCCTCTCTTTACCATACTCAAAAGTACTAAGCCTAATAAATAACTATCCAGATTGGCAAAAAATCTCCAATTCTATCTACACAGGAAGCTAATGCCCATGCACTCCTTTCTACTGTAATTAAAATATTGGCACAACAAATAGCTGAGCTAATTGAATCTCAGACACCACTTTTAGTCAAACAAAAAGACCACATTTGTCAGTGCTGCACCCATAAACAAAATGAGGTTTGGTAGAATACATTACCAAAACCATACGATGGATTGATCTTTCATACTGAAATGGGGTTTTTAGTTAGTATCTTAGATATCTCTCTTTTCGGGTAGCACCATCCCATAGCTAAGTAACAACTTGAGGAAAGTAGTTTTGCACTTTCCAGGTGCCTTGAATAGAGAACACTTTTAGTCATTTACTTTTCATCAGATGGATTGTTTCCTAGAACAGGGAGAAACTCATTTCTCTTTTTGAATAGTGCCATAATAATAATAATAATAATAATAACAGCGTTATAACAGGGGGACAATAGATGGTCAGCATGTCAGCATTCATTTAATATAATAATAATAATCCTTGCATTTGATATAGCGCTTTTCACATTTTATTGATGTCTCAAAGTGCTTCACAGAATATACTGTAAAGTGAATTGACTGTATATTTGTGGGCAAAACGCAGCAGCCAATTGCGCACAGCTGTGTCCCACAAACAGTCGTGGATTGAAATGACCAATTTTTATTATTGTGGTTTTTTGGGGATGGTTTAATATTAGGCGTGTGGAGTAAGGAAATTTGCCCAAGGTTTCGCCCTGACCTGCCTGGATTCAACACAGGTCTCACGCTTGTAAGGCGAGTGCTCTAACCACTGAGCTACAGGAGCTCCATAAGGTATCTATCCATCTAGAAATCAATCTTAAAGAACTTGCAGTTTTAAACCTACACCGCGTGTTGTATTTCTTTTTAAAATGGGTAGGTGTAGATCCAATTCTACAGATTTCTTTAAAACTAAAGAGTGTAATATTTTTCTAATTATTTTCACCATAAACAGAGCATTTGACGATGGAGTAGGGACCATATGTCCTCAAATTCAGAGGACAGCCCCTGGATAAGGTATTGTGCCCTGGCCAAATCTGCCTCGTTTTGAGTGAAGCAATAAACTGAGCAAGAATAATAAAATTCTAAAACGTATACATTCATTAGAGAAATACAGCCAATAATCTAACAAGTTTCTCCAGCACTGCCAGTAATCAAGAATTGTGGCGGGTTAATTTTTTTGAATGCATGTCCCCAGATTTGGTTTACAGAATATGGTCACTCTATTATAGTGGGCATTATACCCAGGCCTGATCCCTTCTCACTCAGCTGCCACACACATTCAAGCTCTTTCTCTCTGTTGTGACTGAGGAGACGTCAAGGTTAGGAAGATGGAATTGTAACTGGTTTTCCCCTCCAATATTGGGAAGCCAATAATCTCCCTATGCAGATCTGGCTGAGACCAGCAACCTCAGCAAAGACTGGGATTCAGATTAGCAAGATCCTGGTCTGTAAACTGCAGCAAAATCCATTCCACTATTGGGGCTGTTTCCACATACATTTATAAAACCATCTATTTTATTGGTGTGGTGCCATATTAAAATATATATATAGATAAAATATATATTAAAATCTGTAGAACTGTCCTTGATTTGTTTTTAAAAGCTCTAATTGCAGAATATTAAACATTGCAAAGCATAAAATGTAGAACAATTCTAGGTATTCTCAAGAAACCAACAACTGTCTTTGATGTTGCTTATTACAAGTTGCGACAATCAGGGTTATAGATAAACTAATAGGGGGAAGCGATCTGGTCCAGCGATGTAGAATTTCAAGGTTAAGTGTATTGCAATGCCAACAATGCCCTAAGAAACATATGCAGTGCCAGAAATTGCCAGTGATACATTTTTAATAATAATTGTGCATTTGATATAGCGTTTTTCACGTCTTTTAGACGTCTCAAAACGCTTCACACAATATAATGTAAAGAGAAATTACTGTATATCTGTGGGTGAAATGCGGCAGACAATTGTGCACAGCATTTATCAGCATTAGTGGCATTGCATGTGCAATTCTATCACAGTAAACCAAAAAGTAGTCACTCAACTACGGATACTGGACACCAGACAGTGAAGTGGAAAGCTGTGACACAGGGACTGCCCGACACTGTGTTGGGAGCACACTAGGAATGTTGGGCCAGCATGAGTTTACATGTGGGCCCGTGGAAATTTTTGGCTTTCAAATTACTTTCCCCACAAATATACAATTCATTATACAGTATATTCTGTGAAGTGCTTTGAGATGTTTGGAAAAGCACTGTATCAAATGCAAGTTTTTAAAAATTATTTTAGGTTTCAAGCCAGGTAAGGCTAGTCAAATTCCGGATTCCCAAAGGGTAAACCAAAGGCTTACCATATTTATAAAATCACATCACTGAATTCAAGCATCATTATGAGTATACAAGGATAGAATTTCAACATGTGCATTTTTCTGTGAACATGTTGACAGAATAATATTAAGTTTGTTGGCAGTATTATAAACACACTTGAACAAAAAATGAAACTCAATTCTGTTTATCCCTTTCAGGTGACATGCCAGCTCTCCAACACATACTACAGTATATAGCATAGCCTTATTTAACATCCTCTATTTACTCAAAGATAATCATGCAATTACAAGGTTAGATTTGTAAAGCACCTCAAAAGTTTAGTCTATTATTCTAAAGCTTATTATAAAACATTGAATTTACTTTTTTTAGACTACAACCTTGCGTCAGACCCTGTTGGTCAAAGGTCTGCTGTGTTATAGCCTGTTGATCGAACTGGTTGATGTTTTGCTGTAATGTATGCTGCGTGGTCACAAAGGAATCTGAAACTAGAAAAAAATTAAGGAACAAAATGAATTGGATAGAACAGCGATAAATTCCCATTAAAGTAACAAAATATCAAATTAGTAATTTCAGTGTTTATTTGCATTTGGCAAATCAAACAAAATGCTGAGTAATGACCATTGAATATGATGCACAGTAGATTTCTTATTTCCTGAGTCTAACTTGGAATAGAGTATTCGCTAATGGAATTGCTGAGTTAACAGCGGCGTCTAGCTTGCAAATATCAGGTTATAAAGTATTGTTGAGAGAATATTTCAGACAACAACAACAAATTTACATTTGTATAGACAAGGCTAATATATGGAGTCTTGTAGTTTAGCGGTAAGAGGACTCACCTCGCAAGTGAGAGGACCTGAGTTTAATTCCAGGCCAGTTACTAAACAGTAACTAAGAACCCGGTTGTTAGTTGATTGGCATATCGGTTTTCCTAATAATAGTAATAATTTTTCAGAATAATCTCTTCCAAATTTTTTTTAAATAAAAATGTTGTCACTCAATCAGTGTGGCACTGCTGTAGGCTGCTGCAATTGACTGCCATGTTTTGCCTACAAAATATAGTCAATTCCCTTTACAGAATATTCTGTGAAGTGCTTTGAGATGCCTTGAAGACTTGATAAGGTGCTAAATCAAACGAAATCATCATTATTATTCAAGATCATAGCTGGTAAATTTCTAAGCGGAAAAGTCCAGAGAAATTACAGGAAACAGAAACATTATCAGCTCGTCTACCTTTTCCCATACTTTGCGGATTTTGGATTTGCAATTCGGATGAAACTACAATTTGCCCATTGGAAGTAGCAATGAATAATAATAATTGCATTTGCAATTCACCATATTAAATGCAATAATTATTACTATTATATAATGCAATGAATGTGGTCGTAAATATCACAATGTGAACCTCAATAAGAACAAGCAACAGTAACACATTGTCTCTCATTACCCAGTGCATATTGTTTTGTCAATGTACCAAGAATTAATAATTGAATGCAGAATTACCCATTTGTCAAACTCCCATTAATTTCAGAATAGGCAATTCTTTCTGTGGACAATTATGCTTTTCATACTACAACACTGCAATCAATAAAAAATATTTAGGAATAACCTAAATTACTTGCATCATTTATGCAGCAAAGCATAGTGTTATGCACTAGTGATACAAAATAAGTTAAATAAATAAAAGAACAATAAATGAGATGGATGGCTTTCTTAGTTAGATCATGGTCAGAGAACAGAGGGAAATCTCTCAAGTTAATATTAATAGATTTAGGTATTTTGAAAAGTGAGCTTGCTCTAACAACATATACAAATAGAGAAACAAAGCTACACAAGATTAATGATTGATACGAATCACCAGAAGTCACTAGGTTGATGATCTGGAACTGATATCCGGAAATATAGTCAGTATAGGACATAATTCATCATCTTGAATGTTAGTTAAAATTATTTTGATTTCCCCCTTTTCTTAAAACAATGTTACTCTACTGACACACTAGGAAATAACAAAATGTTTCATATGTTTTACAATTGAACTTCAATGCCATGACTTGATTGACTTGGCTCAGGGATTAGCAACAATAAATGTTTCTTGTCCAAGTGTGCAGGAAGGAATTATAGTTACCTAGTCATTTAACACAGCAGAAAATGTACATATTGTGAAAGGTACAAAAGCACTAGGTTCACAGCTAATCATGGGAAAGTTTTCCTCGCTTCTACCTTCGTCTTGTACAAGTTGTTGGTCTGTAAGCTGCTGGGCAAGACCACCCTGTTGGGAAGCCACTGCTTGTTCCTGACTGAGTCCCAGCATGGATTCCTGGTCAGCACTGACTGTCGTTGGCTGCTGCAACTCATCTGCCTGAAGCTGGGTTTGCGGTTGGTTGTTAGCCGATACGGACTGCTGTTCCATAGAGTCTACCAATGTATCATCACCAAGCGAGACTTGCTGCTGTTGCTGAATCTGTTGAGCAAGTTCATACCTGTAAACAAAAGGGAGAAAGAACTTAGGAAAATGGAGCAGGATGTCAATCTATGTTTTTGATTATCCAAGTACAGTATCTAGCTCATGTGGAAAACTTTCACAATGCTTAGCTGCAGCCAGACCAGAATGAGAGTTCCACACAGACATACCAACTACACATGGAAATTTCGATTTCTGGAATGGAATGAGCACTCTGTCCCCCAAAGGGACACCGCTTACCTAATTCCAGAGAGTATTTGGCACAGGTTAGCAAAAGCCAAAATCTGGAGGACCACCAAGGTTTGCTTTTAGAATACTGCTGAAATTTAACCAGCTAAAATCGTAAAGCTTGCCATTCAGAGTACTGCCTTGTAAGCTTTTCACTGTTTGTCTAGTAGGACCTCCCTACCCACTAGGGTTTGCGGCATGGTTTAAAGAAACTGGTCATTGGGAGGAATCCCTGCCCTGAGTGACTGGTCTTTCCCTGCAGGTCCTGCTGATGAGCCATGCTTTGTTGAATGTAAAATCGAAGAAAGGTGTGAGCAGTGCCCTGGGGTATTGTGGACCCACCTGCTCAGGATACCAAGTCCACCAGAGCACTGATTCAACTCCAACATGCAGGAGACAAACATCATGTTCAGAAAAAGTTTTATTATTGCCTCGGGGCAACATTTATGCTGTTATTTCCCACTCCTTTTCAATTCTAATGCCTGGTGGACAATATGGCATTTCTATAGCTGAATTTTAAGATATGACCTAGAAAGCTTTCACACTGTCTGTGAATGCTTAACAACAACAACAACAACAATTTACATTTATAGAGCGCCTTTCACGTCGGGAGGACGTCCCAAGGCGCTGAACAAGAGGCGTGTGACCCGAGCTGGGAGGGGAGTGTTTGGGAAGGGGTGAAACACGAAGGGGAGGTAAAAGAGTTTGGGGTGGAACAAAAGGCACGATCGAAGAGGAAAGTCTTCAAACCGGCCTTGAAAGAGGAAAGGGAAGAGGCGAAACGGAGGGATTGAGGGATGGCATTCCATAAGGTGGGAGCGGAGAAACTGAAGGCCCGGCCTCCGATGGTGGGGCGGTTCGGGCGGGGGGCTTGGAGCAGGCCAAGTCTTAAGTGGAAAGATCTTAGAGAGCTTTGGCATGTTTTTAGTGGACAAGAAGCTGCAGCATAAGACTACACACAAACTGGCAGTCTCACTGAAACGTGCTGATTCAAAGTTTGTGGAAATGTAAAATTGCTACAGGATTTAAGTTTAAGAGTCGAGGTTGGAATAAATTATGTTGTTGTAGAGGGAAACTGACCGTTTCATTGAATCCAGTTCATTCTTGACCTGAATGAGTGCCTGACACCAGGTGCAAACATTGTTGAAATATTTCATTTACTGATATCCTTCATCTTTTTGACCACAAACTATAAACTCAGTTCTGTAAAAGATATTCTAATATACAAACCATAGTGAAGTTAAGCTCCAATATAAAGAGCAAGCTGGACATAATGCTTGTAAGCTCTTACCTATGTGTTTTCATATGCTTTTTACAGTTCATAGAAGTCTTGAAAGTCTTCTGGCAATATGGACACATGAAAGGACGTATTTCACTATGGGTTGACATATGACGCTTTAGGCTGCCATTCGTAGTAAATGTACCATCGCAAATCAAACACTTGTAGGCTTTGAGGCCAGAATGCGTCCGGATATGTGACTTAAGGACCCCAGATGACACAAATGCTCTGCCACACTGTGAACATTTGAAAGGTTTCTCACCTGTATGAGATCTGAAATGTAAATAAACCACATCAATTAATGCTACCAGCCATGGAGTAAATCAGGACATGTTTCTCCACCCACCCTTTTTGGCGAGGCAGTGAACAACAACAACAAAATTACATTTGTATAGCACCAAGCCCTGGAACTGTAGCCGAAGATTATAAAAGCATGTGAAGAGTGAAATCTTTTCAAATCATACAGTAAACATTTATTGACCTCTTTTGACATGAATAACTCCTTTCCCTCTGTTTCCCTCTGTGCCAATGATACAGACCAAAGTGGTCTGTATCATTGGCTAAAACCCTAATAAAATGTCATGCCACTCTGAATTTATTTATTGCTCCCCATTAGTTTGTTCCATGATGTCTAGCTGCAAGGATACCTTAATTCCCCCTGCAATATGTGTCTACTAAAATGAAAGGGCTCACAGGCAGCTAATATAGCTTTAAATTGACAGGTCCTATAAATTTCTGGATTCATCTTTCTTTTGATAATAACTCAGAGCTTTGTCCTGGCCAGTTAGGTACTTGACGTTATCAAAGGAACAGGATTACTGTACAATGTTTGAAGAATATATCAAGTATAAGAAAGGGTGTTATAGATATTGTGCACTGTACGATGCTATTGATACCGGGATCCGCTACTGTGAAGCGCTCTGAGATGCTGAGTTGAGATTCTGATCTCTACACTTTGGAATGATATTGGCACTCCTAACCAGGTTCCCACGACTCCAAATCCACAGTGCAAAACTGCTTTTAATTCAGAACACGTTTTTTCTATAAAATCTCTGTCACATTTATGGAGGTAGATTTCATAAATTTACTTTCTGAACAAAACATTTTCAAAAGGTTTGCATAACTCCGAGCCAAAGCAATTGTCTTTTGGAGACAGTATAATTTATCAAGCTTGGAAAAAATCCAATAAAGCATTTAAAATGATTAAGAACAAAGGCAAGGAAATGTCATCATCTGTCTACCAATTGAGTTCTTCCACATAAAAATTGTTAAAGGTTGAATCCAATTAGGGATACTGCATGATTATAACCACTCTGCTGCAAGATGTGTAACAGTAGATGGATGCAATGAGGCTAAAAATTGAGCTTGGTCAAATTCTAAGAGTATATTATGGCACACTAACAGATTCCTCAGTTACTAGTAAACCCTATTTTTCCTTTGAATCTTTTCTTTTTAATAAAATAAGTATTTCTTAAACAAATTCATCGCAAAGCAAAAATAATAAAAATAATTCTTGCAATCATTACACTGCCTTTCATATCAGGAGGGTGTATCAAAGCACTGTGCAGGATACTATACAGGATCGTGTCTGTTTATTTTGTAGGCAATAGCATCACATGGCATAAAGAACCATGATGTAAATAGCTCATTTTGTCTGGGAGTTTGTTGTCCAGAACACTGGGAGAAACTCACTTCTCTGTCTCAGAGTTATGCAAATCCTTTAAAAATGTGTTGTTCAGAAAGTAAGTTTATGGGGACTAATCGCAAAAGTGAGAAAGCCACGACTGTACTTGATAGCTCATTTGAAACAGAATAAGAGAAAAGGAATAGCAATATGAACTAACATTGGCATGCTTAAAGCATCTATGTACAAGCAAAAAAGAATAAAGTTTAGTAGCTTAAGAGACTGAATACTGGTGTTTGACATGCTGGATTTAGCAGAGGAGCCTCATGTTGGAAGGCTCCACTTTACCATTCCAATCATCATTTTTTCGGACATAGCAATTGAATGGCCTAATTTAAATTTTCATCATTAACTTTTAGCAGGAACGCTTGCAGCACACAAACTTTCATTTCATTTGTAATGGAAATTTAAGCAAAAAGTTAATACATTTCTAAAGCCTTTCCTTTATATTATTTCTGAAATGAATTTTTCAACATGTTTAGCTTTGAACCTAATTCTCTGGTCAGGCACACAAAATGTAATATTGCCATTGTGTCACCAGCAAACCGAGCAGATTTCAATCTCTAACAATAAATTAACAATAATCCTTGCATTTGATATAGCATCTTTCAAGTTAAGAGGATATCTCAAAGTCCTTCATAAGATTTTACTGTAAAGTGTAATGATTATGTATTTTTTGAACAAATTTGACAGTTAATTTGCACACATCAAGTTCCCAACTGTAGGTCATTGTATCATACCTGATATGTTGTTTAAGATGACTAGATTTTTTAAACCCCTTGTTGCAATATGCACATTTGTATGGCCTATCACCACCCAATCCATCAGTGATTATGCCATTGGCCAGGAAATGACTGTACAATTGGCTATTTCTTGGTGTTTGCTGGATCAGACCTACAAATAAAAAAAAGTATTTTTGTTTAATTATTTTCACTTTAAAAACAATTCATACAATTAATATATCACCATCTGGGGGGTGGGGGTGGACTGTAATATACAATGAAACCTTAACGTCAACCCATTTTAATGTAGTAAATTATTTGGCATATTTTTTTCATTTCAACATTGTATTATGTACTAACACCTCAAGTGAGATTGATCGACAAATGTGAGTAAATTCTTTAGTCCATTTTGCTGATTGTATCAGTAAGTTTCGACTGTACTTAATTAAGAGTGTTCAACCAATTTCATTTCAAAACCAATTAAGTGCACACAGAAATTTTAAACAACATACTTGGAATATATCCAATATTATCACTTCACCAGCACAACACGCCATGCAGCCTTTTTCCTGATTAGCATTCAGTTACATATTTTCTTTTGAGGTCTTTTGATTTGCTTGGTGCCTGGAGACACACTCTTAGCCAGCTGGCTTTGCATATGCATTGTTTGGATTTGTTTTCCCAATGCATTAATTTCATTGTAAGCTTGTGCTTCTCAAAA
Organism: Hydrolagus colliei; assembly: GCA_035084275.1. Classification (NCBI taxonomy): domain Eukaryota; kingdom Metazoa; phylum Chordata; class Chondrichthyes; order Chimaeriformes; family Chimaeridae; genus Hydrolagus; species Hydrolagus colliei. The sequence goes on from CM068743.1 coordinate 108,742,371, forward strand.
GCCCTTTACCTGAATCTGTTATGAGGATAGGTTCCTGGAGAGGGATATCAGTTAAAGTTATGCTATTCTTTAAAATCCGGGTCTTAGCAGGTTTCCGTGGAAATCGCTGTTTCTTATGCTGCAAATTTTTGAAGTGGGAAGCAATATGACTCTTTCGATGTCCCGAGGTGCGGAACTTTTTATCGCAGTGCGGGCAGTCAAATGGTCTGGCTCCTGATGATGAAAACAAAAACACTTTGCATTCATATAGCGCACTTCACAGATGATAAAGTCTTAGTACACTTCACAACGATGGGATAAGACAAATATCTTCCTTCCGATCTTCCAATTGTTATCAGACACTGGTAGCAATCTGATAAGAGTACCAAATATTTCGCTCATGTAAATTTATCACTTTAATTATAATCCACATTTCTCAAACAACACCTACATTCAAATACTACACATGTGAAATAGTTTTATTCCTCTCATCAGAAAGTAACAGCAAAATGCAGCACATAATTGTAAACTCTTCCACCGCCTAAAATATCTAGTGCAAATCATTCTCATTAATATTGTTTATAATGGAAATATCGCACCAGATGCCAACATCACCGGTGCTTCTACAGTCAGCACTGACAGGAACTTGAACACTCTGAAGTGAAATAGAGGCTGTCTACATCCAGTTGCTGATGAGCACCTGTATCACCAGCAGGTACAGTTTGACTAAACAGCCAACCAGGGCAACTTCTCAATTCTGCACAAGCGTGGAATGTATGACGTTAATGGAATAGATACATGATGGCATTGTACACATCAGGCATTAGGTGGGATTTTCAGATAAAAAGCCAGACAGTACAATGAGTGGCAATCGAGCGACTTGTGTGGTGTTCCCCAGGGCTCTGTCCTCGGTCTCCTCCTCTTCAACCTCTACATACTCCCCCTTGGTGACATCATCCGCAGACATGGGGCAAACTTCCACATGGTCGAGGATGGCACACAACTCTACGTCTCTACTTCCACCCTCGATTCCAGGACAAATGGCATCCTGACAGACTGCCTGTCAGACACCAAGACTGGATGGGAGACAACTTTCTACAGCTGAACATCAACAAAACTGAGGCCCGCACCTCAAGCACTGGCAGCATCAGCATCCACGAATGCACACTCCACCTAACCAAGCCTCTGCCCTTCCTCATCCCAACCCTGCCTGCCGCCTCATGCTCGGATCCAGATCCCTAACTGTTCAGTGCCTTGGGTTGTCCTCCCGACTTGAAAGGCACTCTACAAATGTAATTTTATTGTTGTTGTCATGTTTCAACTTGCAACCACTCTCTCCCCAGTTGGAACAGAACCATAACTGTGGCTGCCATTTTTTTTTCTTACAGTTATGATGGGAGATTCACTCCATGCCTCCTGTTTCTTAAATTCCATTCTGTACAACCTCTATGCAACCAGACCTTCACAGTTCCTGGAGGTAAACTAGCCTGACATTAATTTATCTTCCCCTCAATCCTCCAACAGTTACACCGGCTATGCGCAAACCTGTGAAATTATTATTTACTGACATAAAAATCTGTTTATTTTTACATTCTACGGCAGCAATCTCAATGCATTCATTGTGCAAGTTTCCCTACTACAGTACTTTGTTCAAGTCAACTCCCATCTGAACAATTTATGACATTAAGAGTCATAAATGATTGCTTTTTACCTGGAATGTAATTAATGACTGGAACAGGTTAACCTGAAAGGTGGTTATATATTGTATTATTTGAATGTAGGTTTTGTTTGAGAAATGCAGTTTATAATTAAAGTGATAAAGTTAAAACAAGTCAAATAATTGTTACTCTTATCAAATTGTTGATAAGTCACAAAAGAATTAACATTTTTTGCTACTCTGTTATATAAATTTACTCAATTTTAATGGCGCATCTCATTGAGGTTGTAGTACAGATTTCATTTTTGATTAGCGAAGCAAAAAACTAACTGTTGTTCTTTACATAATACATTGTTTTACAAATTGTCTCATACACATGGCTGAAGGAACATGAACAAAAACAACTGGAAAGAATGCCATCTACAGGATTACAAAACATAAGGCAACTTATCCAACACCATCAGTCGATCACATTCTATTTGATCCAGCAATCGTAGTCGGGCAAGTACACATGTTCCACAGCAATTTATTCAACAGTTTAAAGACTTCATAAGTTAAGTGTAGCAGCATTAATATCCATCAGCAAAACACAAAATACCACAGATGCTGGAAATCTGAAACAAAAACAGAAGTTGCTGGGAAAACTCAGCAAGTCAAGCAGCATCCATGGAGAAAGGAAAGTGAGTCAACGTTTCAGGTCCACGATCCTTCATCAGAACTGGGGCATGTTGGGAGGGAGAGGTTTTTGAGGACATTATTTTTTATTGTCACCTATTAATCTGTACCAACTTGGCTATTGGAAACCATTGTGAGTGCAACATTAAAAGAGTAAAAGTCCAAGAAAATGACAAAATACAAGTAATTAACAAGGTCAGGATTTTCCAAATCAAAATACATAGGGTTCAATTTCCTTGTTCCTCTGACATCTTTATTCCAAGACGCATTTGAAATCAATAGAAATCTTTCAAAAACAAATACCTGTATGTAGTCTAAGATGAACCTTCAGACTCCCTTGGGTGGAAAACATCTTTGCACACATGGGACATCTGAATTCCTTGATGCCAGTGTGAGTCTTCATGTGAGCAGTGAGGGTGCTCTTCACAGCAAACGCCCGGAAACACTGAGTGCATTTATATGGTTTTTCATGAGTGTGGATTCGAATGTGGCGCACTAGGTCACTTGGTTTTTTAAACTCTTTTGTGCAATACGTACACATGTGCCATTGAATTCCATTCACTCGCCGGACAGACCCTAGAAACAACAACAACAACAAAATTACATTGATAAGAGTGCCTTTCTCTCTGGGAGGACGTCCCAAAGCACTGAAAATCAGGTCGAGACCCGAGCGGGGTGGGCTGTAGGAGAGGGATGGGGAAGGGGAAGGAGAGTAGGAGAGGGGGAAGAGATAGGAGGGGAGCAGAAGGCACGGTTGAAGAGGAATGTCTTGAGACCGGCCTTGAAGGAGGAAAGAGAGGAAGTGAGTCGAAGGGATTGCGGGATGGAGTTCCACAATGTGGGAGCGGAGAGGCTGAAAGCCCAGCCACCAATGTTGGGGCGGTTAGTGCGGTGGACGTGGAGCAGGCCAGAGCCTGCTGAGCGGAGGGGATGGGCAGACTGATAGGGAGACAGCGGGTCGGAGAGAAACATACATGAATTGGATAAGCCTGATGATAGAACAGAACAGGCCCATTTTCATTTGAGGTGTTGCGGAATTTAGACTTTCACATTATCTGCAGTACCGAGTATGAGTGTTATTGGAGGAATTACAAAACCACAAGACTTACTGGTGGACACTGCAAAGTCATTACTGAAGAGATCACAGCATCAGACAATTCGCAGGAAGATAGGGAACAATTCACAGAGGGTATTCACAATTCACAGAAAGATGTGAGAGGCATTGTCTTTTGAAAAGACAACCTTTTTGTTTCCCCTTCACAGAGTGCAGTATGTATTACTATGATATTCGCTCAAAAATATACAGTCAATTTACTTTACAGTATATTCTGTGAAGTGCTTTGAGAAGTCTAGAAGATGTGAAAAGCGCTATATCAAATGCAAGGATTATGATTATTCTTACATGTCTCAAAACAAAGAATTTCATTCTCATCAGACAGCAATATAAATTGTATAAATAATACAAAGCTACTCCACTGCAAGGATCTTTGGACTACAGGTAAATAAATGGCTGCTGGATACTGACTTGAAATATGCCTATAAAAAAAATACAACTGCAACACTCCATTTCAACACTTTTTTTTCAACATTGCAACATTTCAATTCACATCTTCAAGACCCAGGTGGATAGGTCAGAGAATTGCACACAGTAGTGTCCCACAAGCAGCCGTGGATTCAATGACCAATTTATTGCTATTATATATTTTTGGAGGCATTATTATCTCCAGAAAAGAGATCCGCCATTCGACTAACAACGGGTCCCTGGGGTCAGATGAACTTTACTCTCCATCAAATACTGTGTCAGAGCTATTCAAACAAGAATTGTCTTGCATTTGTTAATAATAGGCAAGGGCAGGCAACTAGACATGAGGTACAGATCAGCCATGATCATATAGAATGGTGGAACAGGCTCAAGGGGCTGAATGGCTTACTCCCGTTTCTATGTTTCTATATTTCTATATAATCAAACCTTCAAGGTGCAGTCAGGTGAAATTTGTTCTCCATCAAATACTGTGTCAGAGCTATTCAAAACAAGAATTGTCTTGCATTTGTTAATAATTATGTTACTGTGCATTTGCCCGCATTTACACCTTATCACATCTTTGAAATGTCTCAAAAAGCTTCACAGAATACTGTATAGTGTAAAGTGAATTGTGGGCGAAGTGTGCACATCAGTGTCCCAGAATAGCCAACTTATTATTATTATTTTTTTTTTAAAGGAACTGTTAACTCCGGAAAAGCAATCTGCCATTCAATCAACAACCGGGTTCCAACTTACTGCTAGGTAAACAGAGGCGTTTGTGTGTGTGTGTGTGGAGTAAGGAAACTTGCCCATAGTTTCGCTCTGCCCACCCACCCAACCGCCCGGGAATCAAACCTAGATCCTCTCTTGTAGAATCGAACAAGCTTGGTTATCTTCTGATGACTTACCAGGATATAACATCATTTTTTTAACCACGTCCACATTTTCTTTCCCAGATAGTTTCTCCATCCGTGGCTGCTGTGCCTGTGCAGCTGTGGACGGAGTCTGCTGAGCCGGTGCTATGTGTGCATCCTGGGGCTGACTTTGAGATAGAGGCACCCTCAATTGACCAGTTTCTGGTTGATGAGTTTGAATAGGAATGGTTGTTAGTCCACTGTTTTCTAAGGCTTGCTGGAAGAGTGAAGTAACATAAATGAATTTTGAAAGGAAAAAAAATTGTAATACAATATGTAGAAATAAAGTGAGAACGCATCACTCTGGGGAATTATACATTCGGGGAGGTTGGGAACCAAAATGAGGCACAAACACTGAATTTGATGATTAATCTTAGAAATGCGGTGAAGACAGGAGCCCTAATTAGAATTTTTTTAAAATAACTAAACTGTTGTAATATAAAATTAGATTTGTATAGCACCTTTCACATTGGGGAACTCTTTAACACAATAAAACTATTTAGCAAACATTATTTTTCACTTGCAAGGTTGTCAATGAGACAAACAATGCAAGTTGGGAATGCAAGTTGTTGTAGTGGGTGGGACACACGGACCTAGATACAGGTCACTTTCTGTAAATTACTGTACCATGAATTGCAGAAATTTCAGCACAGAACAAAATTAGTGATATCTCTGGAGATGCTTGCTCCTCTGCTTGGAGCTATCTTCTCTAATCCATTTACGTTTTGGGACGTCCTCCCGAAGTGAAAGGCGCTCTATAAATGTCATTTTTATTGTTGTTTACCTACTTTAATGGTTTGAGATTTGTGTAGCTAGTCCAACATTAATAATCTATTTCTACATGAAGGACTTATGAAGACTCACTTGTAAGATGTCCTGGTTGATGCTGCCCTCTATAGTAATTTGCTGCACTGACTGCTGGGTTTGCACTCCCTCTCCTGTTACCGGTTCCGAGAGCTCCAGGAGCTGCTGTATAACATCAGTCACTGCCTGTGCTCCTTGATGAGTTCCCGCAGAGGTCACCGGTAACGCTTGCTGCAGCGACACCAAAGTAAAAAACAATTAACAAAACAAGACAATTTCAAGATGACAGTAATATTTAGTACACCAACATTGCAGCTTTTTGTAGGTAATTCAAATTAAACAGCACACAAAGTATACTTTATATGGTATTCCTTGGTAAATAGTCATTATTCTAACCCGCTGTACCACCCAGAAATATCTAATTCTCTTATAAACAAAATGTATACCCTTTTTGCCTGATATTTGTTTCAGAGTAATTTTCTTGATGGAAAAATATCAGTTCATTTTCCAAATAGACATGCGAGATCTGTCCTGAAAACTGCACATATAATAGAGGGCTACATAGAAAATAAATACAAAGTCAAAAAACTTGAAATTACCGGCACACTTTGTGCAGTGTCAGTGATAGCTCGAGAAGATTCTGATCCATCCGAGTGCATCCTGCTGATGTGTGCATTAAGACTGCCTAATTTTCGGAATATGCAGCTACATTCCTCACATTGATATGCTGGCTGGTCTCCGTCCTTCACCTTCAAAAAATGTAATGTAAATGAACAATTAAATAGAAAGAAAAAAACCAGCAAAAGGACTAAAGTTTAATCAAAAGACACCATCATCGAACTGAAATAATACATGCACATTATATGAATTTCCTGTGTCTACTACTGATAGTCAGTGTTCAAACTTGCAACTTTTCCATTGTTATTTCTGGTGTTAAGATAAAACATACATTCTCCTGAAGCAAGCTGCAAATTGCACACAAACGAGTGTTTGAAACGAGTGTTTGAAACAGAAATTGCTTCCTGTAAAAATATGGGATAATTGCTAATCTGAAATGTGAAAAGGAGAAAGTGTTGAATCTGAGATCAGTTCATTGCAGGTGATATCAAATTTTTTTTTGCTCCAGGCCTAAGAAACAATATAAAATAATATTATCCTATCATGTCAGGAACTCAATTAACAGCAGGAGAGAAGCACAAAGTTCAGATGCAGTTTGAGCGAAATGATTTTAGGATTTAAAAATAATTTGAACAGAAATAAAATAAGTTATGGAATACATAAACTGTTGTTCGGATTCGTGGTTAGTTACCTAAACAAACATCAGGTCTCTTCGGGGAAGTGGCTGATCAAAGAGAAAATAGTATTCATCAGAATACCTCAGGAGGAGGAATCAAAAAGGATTTTAACGAGTTGCATTTATACAGTGCCCTTCATGAGGGGCATCATCTCGGAGCCCTTCACAGTGGCGGAGCCGGTCATCAAGCCAGAGGGAGATGATTGTAAACACACTCAAAGAGGAAGATCTTCAATTATGATCTAAAAGAGGGGAAAGGCAGAGGGATCGAGGGTGAGAGTTTGGGGATCAGTGACTGAAAGCACGGCTGCCAATGGGGGCTAAACAGAAGGCCTGAGCTAGCCGAGCAGAGGCAGAGGGAGAAAGCAGGTCAGAAAAGTAGGGCGGTGTCAGGGCATGATAGAATTTGTAGACAAGTGAGAGGACCTTGAAGTCAATCCGTTCTGCAATAGAGCCAGTGGAGCCTGGCGAGGACTAACGTGATGGGGGTATGTAGCTTAGTCTGGATGAGACTGCAAGCAATGGAATTCTGAATCAGTTGTAGTTTGTGGGTAATGGAGCTAAGGAAACTGGTGATGAGAGCATTGGAATACTCCAGCAAATAAACTTTATTGAAACACAGAGACATCAGTGAGCAAACAAAGTTAAAATCAGATGCACTTAATAATTTGCATAGCAGAAGAGATACTGTGAGTAGCTTCAGATTAATCTAACATAACCTAAAACCGAGTCTGATTCCAGAACACTTTAAGTCATGTTTGCAACTGTCAGTCCCCATCGTAACATTACCTCAGTGTGAACCCTCTGTATGTGTGCACGTAGATTCCCCCTTTGGGAAAAGGATGCGGGACAGAAAACACAGAAATGAGGCTTTTCGCCTGTGTGCTTGATCATGTGGATTTGTAGTGCTCCTTTTTGGTTGAAGGCTTTTCCGCAATCATTGCACTTAAATGGTCGTTCTCCTAAATTAGAAAGTAAAATTGAAAGTTCAGAAGTAATGCATAATAACCCATTCTCAACTACAGTAACATTTGTCATGCTATGTTATTTAATTTTATGGTAGTAAATTAATCATGGTTATGGATAAGTGCAACAGCGCTTTTATGTTCTCTCCCCTTTATGTAGATATACAAATGAATGGTGAATTATAAAATTATTTGTACTTATATAAATTAGCATCTGAATAAAGAATTTGCATTTTAATTTAATGAATTCCTAACTTGAGTGATTTGAACTTTTATTTGCAAAATCATCTCTGTAATAATTAAATACACTAGTAAGAGATGAGAGAATATGATGAAAGTTCCAAACTCTTGTGCAATAGACAGCAAATACTTTATCGAATAAATTACACTATCCAACAGGACTTAAAACGATAAATAATCTAAGCACTCTGCCAGAAATTAAAGTTTACAGTGAACTGCTCCCCTTTAATGTAACCAAGCTCTAACGTAGAGAATAACATGGAGAGTGGGAGCAACATGTAAAATGCAATACTATCCTAAGGCTCTTAGTCCAATTGACCGCAACTTTTTTAAAAAATAGTTAGACACTTCAAGTGCAAACTTTGTTTTTAACAAAAAGGTACTGTCAACTTTGTGATGCACACTTCCACTTTTAGATTATGGAAATTGAAAGAAAAACTGATTGCTGAAGTATTGAAATGCTAAAAAATGCTGGTAATGTATGTATGTCAGTCAGCTTCATGCTTATGTATTTCCAGCTATTTATTTCAGTTTATAGGCTATGAATCCACCCCAACAAGAATAATATTAGGTTCCACCCCACTAATTACATTTGCACTATTATTATTTCTATCAACACAATAATTATTTTTAGAGCCAGATAATCTGATCCTGCAAATCTTATATTACAGGAGGAAGCATTTGCACTCCCAAGATTATAAACAATCAATTAAATTCATGGTGCAGTCCAGTTGATGCACAGTGTTAATCACACTGAAAGATTAATGTCTGTGCTACGTTCATAAATGATAATCCACTATTAAATTGCCAAGGAATAACACAATCAGTTTGTTTATATTGAAAATCAGCCAGCTCCTTCCACAGAACAAGTACAACAGCAACAAATTGCATCTTTCACGTCAGGAGAACATCCCAAGTGCTGGACAGCCAGAGATAAAATCTGACAAAGTCCCTTCATCCAGATATTAATTCGGGGAATTGTTGCTTCATGACCTCAAAGGACAGTGTGGTAGAACCCTGCCCAATGTCTGTTAGAATCACCTTTATGGTAGCATTTAGCACAGATCATTTTCCATTCAGACATTCATTGAACGGTCACTGCTCTGTTCTCACCACCACTCCTCTCTACTCCCAGTTTATGCAATAAAATTTATACAGCACCATAGAAACCATTCGGGAAGCATTTGATCATCTTAAACTGTAACCAGCTCCAATAAGCGCTAAACATATCTATTTATCCACACTAGTTTCAAACAAGCATATCAAATCAGACAATTAATTTTGCTAGGAGTCTATTCCAGTAAAGGTTACTGCTCACCTGTGTGTATTCTGATATGTCGAACTAACTGACTAGGCTTCTGAAATGTTTTTCCACAGTGTTCACATCGCTGCGAGAACCCTGACCTATCAACGTGCCGTTTGTACTGTTTGGTGCACAGGGACGACCTGCCAATCAACAGGTGCAAACATTGATTAGTATCGGAACGTTTTACAGAAAGATGATCAAAGAACCAGTTAGGTACAGCTATCCACAGCATTCAGCTGTGTTATACAGTAATTTCCTTGTATAGCTAGCTGCTCCTCGTCTTATTTAACTGCTACTTATTTTTACGATATTTCAAACATATCAGAAATATCAGCAACACTTGAAGATCACTAAACCAGATAGTTCCAGCTTTGTTTCTAATTTCTCTTTATTCGAAGGTTCCTCTTCAGGTTAATAAGATCAGACAGTGGAAGGTCTGCATTGCAAACATCTTTATAATATATCAACGCTGATCCACTGTTCCAGCTCACGAAGGAAGCACTGTTCCAGCGAATGAAAAGCCTTGCTCTGCTCCTTATAGAGACCGACTAAGAACTGAAATGTGGTTGGGAACAATGGTTGGGAATCAAACGTTTACCTGAATAAGTTACAGGTTACCTTTCACCCAGACACTTCCACCTCCTGAACTACTTTGCAGTTGTCTATTCAAAGAGAGAGAGGTAAATGTACAGGATTTTGAACCTACATTGGGGAATCTCCCACTGCATTTTGGTTCACAGGCAATCAATCTCAGTTATTTTGCGTACATTAAAAGCTGGGAGAGAATTTTAAATCTATATATATCGAAAATAAATTTCAGCTGAAAACAATTGGAAGTTCTGTCCTTTCTTTGTCCATTGGTCATTTTACTTCTTCAGACATAGAAAGGAAACGCCAGGATCAAGATTAGTCAAATGTATGATGCCCTGGTAGGTTTGATTTCTCTCTGAACACTTAATATTGCTAATGCAGCAGCCTCCCTAAATAAACTCAAGGCCGTGTGCTCCTAAATGAAGGAGTACAAGACAAGTTGACATTAATAATTTAACTTTCCAATTAAACTGAACTGCTACAGAGTGAAGAAGATTTAGGGGTTCCTCACTGGGCACCTTGAGGGACTGATGGGTTTTGATCACTCATCTATAAATCAGGGCAACCTGTCCTTTTTCTGCCAAAAAAGTATAGTTTAGTGGCAACTGCACCCTGTAGAAGAGAAATTATAAAACTGTGGGCATTAAAACAAATAAACATTTAGGCTTTTTGTCAACATATTCAAAGATAAATCAACTGTGAGCATTTCACAAAAATGCTTGCCTGAATCATTTGCAATCTTAGAATCAATTATTAATCTTAGAAGCAGTGGACAACAAAATGTGGTATTCATAAATGTGCTCCATTAATTCTTGCTGGCAAGACAGAAATTAGACATGTGTCATTTGGGGAGAACGATTCCTCCCTCCATGCCCTTCATAATGCACATGATGACAAGACTGGGGCTCTTGTCAGCACCTTCTCACCTCGAGCACTGATAGCATCAATCTCCATTGTTCTGTTTTATTCCCAAATCTATTGTTCAAGCCCGTTTTTAAGGGCTTATTTTTAACGGCAATTTCTCTCCCATTCCTTAATCATCAATAATCAAGAAATAGAATGAGGTCAAGCATATTGCAATATTAACCTCCATGTTTCTATTAAAAAGTTGGAAACCCAAATTGCTAAAGTGAAAAAAGTTACAATGGAACAAAAGATGGATTAAGAGATTGAGAAATGAAACAATTGTAGATTTTAAAAAATCTAATGAAAATTAGGGAATTTGATTATATAATTATCATCATTGATCATATTTGCGGAAAAATATGATTCTAATGTATCTCTAACGATCGATAATTTGGGGAGTGAAGACAGACTTTGGAACAATGGTTGTACCTGAAGATTTTACTACATTTACTGTTTAGATCATGGAGAGTCAAGTCAGTTTAGCTGCAAATAGTACTGATTACAATATAAAATCCTCCAGTTATATTACATAGCAATGACATTCAGACAAGGAAGATAACCTTCGAACAAATCAGTAAAAAAATGAGTGCGTAGGAAGTTGTAGATTTCAGCCCTCCAGGCACATCAACCCTGGGAAAACAATAGTAAACAAAAACAAATTCTAAAGCTTAGGGCCTAAAATTTCCTAAATACAGTAAAAGCCCGTTTATCCGGCACGCGGGACCTGGCCAATGCCGGTTAAAAGTGCCTGCCGGATATTCGGGCGGCCCCCAGTCAAAAACCCACCTCAAAAAAATTTAAGTTCCTTTAACACACACCATGCTCACCAGACTAAATAATAACAGATAATAACAGAATATTGTATTGGTACTTATTGTTAAAACTACTCTCTTGAGCTTCTCACCTTAACTAATTGAGGTTTACAGTCCAGCAATTCTTTTTTAAATGGAGGATGGCAAGCGGGTGAAAAAAACGGCAGCGCGATTTTTAAGTTGCGTGACTTTACAAGCGGCAAGCCGATAGCCCTAGACTCTACTGGCAGCAATCCGAAATACTGCACCTGTGCAACAACGTGGGTTATCGGCTAGCATTATCGGCTTGCCGCTAGTATGGCTTTAAAATCGCGCTCCGTTTTTTTCACCCACTTGGCGTGCTCCATTTTAAAAAGAATCGTTGGACTATAAACCTCAACCGCAGCATCATGGCTTCAAACGCAGCATCTATCAGCAAAGGTGCGAAGTGCAAGAGAGTAGTTTTAACAATAAGTACCAATACAATATTCTGTTATTATGTTATTATTTATGCATTTACAAATGCTCCACCGCTATTATTCCAGATAAATTCCGGTTTACCGAATGGGGACTTTTTTGGGCGGCATGCCAGTTATACGGAAGTGCCGGTTCATCAAGTCATGGATAAACGGGCTTCTACTGTAAAAAGGTTTACTTCAGGATAACATAAAATTGTAGTTCTAAAGACCTTGAGAAGATCAAATCACTTACCTGGAAAGGCATCCAACTAGGTTAAAGCAAGCATTAAAGAATATTGTGCATTTAAACCCCATTGCTACTTGCTTTGTAACATACTTTGACGTACCTACAAGCTACTTTAACATATTAAAAGGTCATAAAGGTATAGCCTGAACAATATTCAGGATTGTTTTACATGTAAATGATCAGAATTTCAATAATAAGGGTACATAAGGGCAAAACAATTAGAACCATTTATACTGTCATCATTAATGAGAGATCGAGGACACATCTGATCACCTATGAAATAGTGCATTCAGAAGCCTATGTTTTTATCTCAGTTCAATATGTAATGTTTAATTTGCACAGACTTACAGTTAGTCACTTCACAGTAAATCCTGTGAAGTGCTTTAGGACATCCTCCCGATGTGAAAGGCTCTATTCCAAATGTAAACATTAATTATTATTATTAACAATACACACCTGACTCTGTAGTGAGACTTCATGTGTTCTCGCAGCAAAGATGATCTCTCATATTCCTTTGTGCAGATCTTGCAGACGTGCACCCGGTTTCCATTTAGTTCCTGTAGATGTTCCTCCAGGTGTCTGCTAAGTTGACTCTGCAGAGTAAATTCATCTCCACATTCTGTACATATCAGGTTCTTCAGAGGGGAAAATTAAAGAAAAGTCCTTTGGAATCAGTACCACTTTTTGCAGAAGACAAAAATTTCTGAATGCTCCTCAACAATAGCATATTAGTATTCGAAAAGGAGAACAGAGTTTTTCCTGGTGTCCTGGCCAAGAATCCTATATGCAAATTGGTCATTTAATTCATGTTTTTTTTTGTGGGAGCTGCTGTGTGAAAAATAGTTATTGACACTTAACAGTAATCAATATTTCTTAAGAAAATTTCTAAATTAACAAATTCAAATCAATTTGGTTTGCCAGATGTTGAGGCTGGTTATTCTAAATACCTATAGAATAGACAGATGGACGGAAGAGTGCATAGGACATACATAGGACAAGTGTGGCTCAATTTACTCCTACAGATTTTTGCAGATTGTACTTTGAAAGCATAGGAGCAAAACAAAAATGCAGTTACCATATACATTGTCACTGGAAAAGCAATGACAAACACAGAATCCACAGACACGACTTGAGCCATCACATTGCTCAGCTTTCTCATAGGCCAATCTTCATCTTTGATTAACTTAATGCTCAGTCTTGCCCAGGTAGCAATTGGTAAGAATCACTAATGAGGCTATTTTCAAGAACTGAAAGGATGTTATGGGTGTAAGACAAGTTCACTTCTCTTAAGTCTTTATCTTGATTACAGTAGCACTTGATCATATTTGTCCAGTGCTACTTTCAATTATTTAACAACAACAACAAAATTACATTTGTATAACGCCATTCACATCAAAAGGCATCCCAAGGTGCTGGATAGTCAGTGTTTCAGACCCGAGCTGGGGTCAGGATCAGGGAGGGTGGAGGGAAAGGAGGGGAATGGGGCTGACGGATGGGATTGTCAAAGAGGAGGGTCTTGAGGCAGGCTCGAGAGGGGGGTGAGACTAAGGGATTGAAGGATAGGATTCCAGAGTTTGGGAGCAGAGTGGCTGAAGGCTCATCCACCGATGGTGGGGCGGGAGATATGGAGCAGGCTGAGCAGAGAGAGCGGAAACATTGGTAGGGGGTTAGGAGGTCACAAAGGTAGGGTGATGGAAGGTCATGGAGGGCTTTGAGGGTGAGGACCAGGATCCTGAATTGAATCCTCTGGGTGATAGGGAACCAATGGAGTCGGGCGAGAATAAGGGAGATGGGGTCACGAAGCTTGGTACGGGAGAGGACACGGGCTGCATGGTTCTGGATTATCTGCAGCCTATGGAGGGATGAGTTGGGAAGGCTGACAAGCAGGGCGTTGGTGTTATTGAGCTATTTGGGTAATTTAACAAACTCTTTGGCACTTAAAATATTTTAGGTATAATTAAGTACACAAGCAATGCAGAGAAGACACTCACCTCCTCTTTCTCATGTAGCATAATATGAGCTTTAAGACTGGCCACACGGGAGAACTTTTTGCTACACACTGGACAAGTAGGGTCATCTCCATCGTGAGTAGCTTTATGTAGAATCAAATTATATTCCACATTAAAGGAAGTTGGACACTGATCACACCGGTAAGGCTGTTTACAGAGAGATTTATAAAAAGTTGAAATATGCATTTAAAAGTACAGTATATGCGAGTATTATTAAATTATTAACATTATTTATTTCAAATAAAAATGAAATGCAAGGATTATTAAATTAACATAAACTAATCCTTCAGCAGCAATGTTGCCATTTTTAACAATAGATCTACAACCTCGAGCAATGTTGCATTGCCAACAGTTACATCAATTCAAATACAAGTAGACCTCGCTTAACGTTGATTCGGTCAACGTTGTTACATTGCTGATACATAAGGGAACATATATCAATTTAGCGTCGCCACGTTCGCTATTACGTTGCTCACCAGCGGGTGGAAATGAACTACTGTGGGTAGCGTAGGCGTATATAGACGTTGAACGTCCGGTATTCTTACGCAGTGTCCATCCTGATCATGCCCATTCATCCCAATAACTCCACCACTCATTCCTCCACTTCAACCCACCTCTATAAGCAAGCTCCACAACTATCTCAGGTGAGTGTTATGTTATTTAAATTTATATTTTTTTCTATTTTATATTTATGAATGTACATGTATTTCACCTTTTTTTTAAATGAATATTTTGACGAAAAATGTCCAAAAGTACCTAAATCCAGTTTATACATTAATTCTTATGGGAAAAATGGGGTTCGCTTATTGTTGTTTCACTGAAAGTCACAATTTTCAAGAACACAACCACGGCGTTAAGCAAGGACTAATTGTATTTAATTGCAGGTAAAAAAAAAGTCGGATTGAGTGCAAACATTCTTTCTAATTAATGCTTCAAATATTCTAATTTCCATTTCATTCTTATTTAAAAAACACAATAATAATAAACCTTGCCTGTAATATGCCACATTTTAACATCATATTATTTGATTATTGATTAAAGCACATTTTGTTGAAATAGAGGCGGAGGGAACTTTTAATGTCTACCTGAACCACACGATTCAGACCGAACCTAAATTCACAACTCAATCGAAACAATGCATGGTGATCTGTAAATGATCCTATTTTCTTACAAATAATAATAGTTGTAAGAAAAATAAACATGAGTGACAGGGACATCTAAACTTTAGTGATAATACAGCAGTGCCACCTATTGGTGCATTAACATAATGTTCTTGTTCTTGCTGCTACCCTTTGGCCACCGATCACAAGGATCACCCATCACTTCATTCACGCAATAGAGAGAGGAGGAAAGGTAAATTAGAGGCCAGACTACCCTGGATTTATTTTACCGATCTCCTCGGACATTTCCAAGGAAACTATGTGAATGATATAATTGTTACAATTTAATGTGCCGATTTCATGGAACAATGAAAACTACTGCATAGGTATAAAAAGTCAGTGAAAATTGCAATGTGCTTGCGTGAGATGGTGGCCAATGTACATTCTTACATTGTGGTCCCAGCTGGACAAGTAGCAACAAAACCTGCCAGTGTGTTCAATGGCAAGCTACGCAGTGTTTGCTGGTTAGAGTCCAGCAGTACACAAATGCACACTCTGGAGATCTCAAGTAAACATGTGCAGAATGCTTTCCAGAAGTAGATAAGTACAGTAAAAGCCTGTTTATCCGGCACCCAATCAACCGTAACTTCCATATAACCAGCATCGCAAAAAAAAGGTCCACATTCAATTAGCTGGAATTTATCCAGAAAAATGCATTGAAAAAAGTGTTTTTTTTTTGGCATTTTCAGCCGAATATCCGGCAGGCGCTTTAACCGGCATTGGCCAGGTTCCGAGGATGCCGGATAAATGGGCTTTTACTGTAGTATGTGTTCCTCTAGTCTAGTGCATTCTATTCCAATAAATATATTGGGAATTTCGATGCATAGGTACAATGCATGGAGCTTTTGATGATTTTGCATGCGTAGGACTTTTGAAACTTTTTATATGTTATCTTTAATCACTTGAAACATGAGATCGAGGTTGGGTCAAATTATACATTTGCTTTCAATATTCTTGTAATAAAAATCTAACATTCTCAGAGTCCTGTAGCTCAGTGGTTAGCCTTCCAAGCTAGAGACCCGGGTTTGATTACAGGCAGGGCAAAACCTTGTGCAAGTTTCCTTACTCCACACACCTGATAATAATCCCTCAAGTAAAATACAATAATAATTTGGCTACTCAATCCATGACCGTTTGTGAGACACTAATGTTGAGACACTAATTGGCTGCTGCATTTCGCCCAAAATATATGGTCAATTCACTTCAGAGTATATTCTCTTAAACGCTTTGAGATGTCTAGAAGATGTGAAAAGCACTATACCAAATGCAAGGAATATTATTATTATCAGTTCATTGACATCTTATTTTGGAGCTTACTCACCTTGTCATTCTCGTCATGATCCCGTAGATGGCGCTGCAACTGGTTGTACTTTGAAAACGTTTGGAAACAAACATTGCATTTATGAGTAGTACTTCGGTACTGTGAATCCTGCAGCTCAAGAAATCCATTTGCATTGTCTGCATTTAGTTCTAGCAATCTTTCTGCAAAAGAAAAACAAATGGCTCAGGTTCACCGAGCAGTACTAATAAGTGTTGTTTCTTTGTCAAAAGTAAGGATTTTATTTAACGTAAATAAATGTTAAACATTTTCAACTAACCACATCTATTCAGTAATCATCGACTATCAACCATCCTGGAAAAGCCCAGATAGCCTGATTCACACAACACAACACCGAACCCTTACTCGGAGGTCCGCCTTATATAAAGGCCACTTTGGCCCAGGCTACTGTATTTTGAAGACAGGTTTGACTGCAACAATAATCCTTATCTTGGGTCTAGTGCCTTTTGGGTCAGGAGGACAATCCAAAGTCCTTCACAGGATATACTATAAGTGCAGTGTCAACTCAGCAGCCAATGTGTGCACAGTAATATCCCACAAATTGGTCATTCATGAATCCACAACAATCTGATTAATGAAGTGAATGACCAATTTTATTTGGGAGATTGTTGGCCAGGCAAACAGGAGAAACTCACTACTCTTTTTCCAATTGTATCATGGGATCTTTAACATCCACCTGAAGAGACAGATGGAGCCTTGGTTTAACATCTCAACCAAAAGAATGCATTTTCAACAATACGGTGCAAACACAGCATTACATTGGATTGACATAGGGCTTGAACCCACAATCTTCTGACTCAGAAACAATGGCAATCAACTGAACTAGGCTGACACACACACAACCAACGGGACAAATTTTGCAGCATTCTTTAAGTTACATCAGTATAAATTATTGCCAACTAGGTAACAACACACCCTATATAGGTAAGTGCTTTATTCATTTGCGGCTTTGAAAGTAATGAGTGAGCATACCAAGCCTTGAAACCAAAGGCATTTGGTCTCAAGCCTCTGATCTATTGAGCTAGCTGACACTGTGGCTGATAATTAGAATTGCTTAATTTCTACTTCATTACATCAGTCACTGGAATAGATCTTGAAAACTAATGAACCACTTATTTTGCAACAGGAGAATCAGGAGGAGATACTTCAGTTGAATACTGCCTTACACTGAGTGCCATGAATGTAGCCATTCACTGCAAAAAGCTGGCCATCATACAAAATCACAATACTGTACTTCTACAGGTGAGAGATTTCCCCTCTCCCAGTACGAGAGAGTTCTGAACTTTGGAGTTCTGAGTTTTATAGGAGTTCAAAATGTTGACACCAAGAACTACTATGTAATTAATGCAGATATGGTTTCAAATGATGTGGCGGCAAAACCCAGTTTCATTTATAGCATTCACCATGCAGCAATATGCCCAAGATGAAACCAGCAACACATATCTGTCAGCATGCAGCTTATCAGGTAGCCACTTCTTTTTCTACACAGCAGCAAGAAGCAGGAAAAATAAATCATTAAATCATTTCACAAGGTAAATGCTGTTCAACCCACTGACTAATAAACATTTATATTCTGGCAAGCTTGTGACAAAAATGTTGCAGGCGGACAGAAATAAGATTTTCAAGGCATTATCTTGACTGATGAATGCCGTGGAGAAAGCCTAGTAATTATTTTATGTTTATTCAATGCCTTTCACGTGGGAGGACAATTCAAAGTGCTTAGACTCACATTGCTAACTGGGAGCCTGAGGTGGAGGGTGGGGAGCTGATGAAGGCGGGTGGGGGGTGGGGGATGCGGGGAAGTGACCAAAAGCAAAACGGTCTTTAAAGGTGGGAAGTGAAGCAGTGAAGAAGAGGCTCCAAGGAGGCAAAGCACATGAGAGTTCCAGAGAACTGAGGTAAAATTACTAAAAACTCCTGGAGCTATGGTAGCTCCAAGGTGACTGTAGATGGAATATCAGAATCAGTCAAGCCTCTGTTGTAGTCTTGGTAGTTCGGTTCCTGATTAGACAGTTCCACTGTCGCTAAAGGCATTACTCAATCATGGATAGAACTTTCAGAGACAGTCTGGTCGCTAGGGACAGGGATTCTTCCCACTTAGCTCCTGTTAATCCAGGAAAATCAAAGCATTAATAGGTAATGTGATGCTTGTTGGACACAAAGCGAGAACATTTCACAATGGCTGAACTGGTCTTGGCTCTGTGTTCTGGCCAACAAACCCCCAGATAAAATTAGTATTTCACTTAATTGTTTGTGGGGCATTGCACAAATTGGCTGCCATATTCACCTACAAAATACAGTCACTATATCGTAAACTCTGTGGCGTGCTTTCAGATATCCTCCTTATATGCACTATATGAAATGCAAAGATTATTAGTATTATAAATACTAGAATCTGTGTGGGGGCTTGTTCAAAGGTGTTGATAGACAGCTAAATGGCTGTCACAAGTAGCTTTGGGAATCCTCCATCTTTAACAAAAGTCTGGGTTGGAGGATTCCCCAGTCATCCACTAGGAGCAGAATGCCAGGAGCAGAATGTCCCATGACATTATCAGAGTGATTTTATCAGGGACCAAACCTTTCATCTCAAATAAATGTTTACAAATAAAAATAGGGCTTTCACTTCTTAGCTATCTGTGGGACTTTGCTCTGCGCCAATTGGTTGCCATGTTACCTTCCAAAACACTCCACTTTATAGTACAGTTAAGTCTGTTTTCAACAACCATCCGGGGGCTGGAACCTTTATGTAAGAATGGCCTCTGAGTTAGGGTACATTGGGTTTGTTGACCAGGCCAAATTTTTGTCCATGTGCAGACCTCCACTAGACTCCTATGCATTTACCAACTCCACCTCAACATTCGGCATCATGTATACTGCTCAGCGCAGCATTGGTTAAACGCATTCTAGCGGGAGTCTGCATGTGGGAGCCTAGAAATTGGTAGTGAATTACTGGTAAATACACTTAGAACTGAAAAAGGTGGCTGTACACCACCAAGGGCTAAAATGAAAAGAATCACCACTGGTTGCATTAGACAGAGATTGCTGAATAGAGGTGGTTTATTAAGGAAAAATGAGTCTTGCTGTTCCAGGGTGATTATTGATAGCCTGTTGAAGCAACCACCTCCACTCAGCAGGTGGTGCTGAAAAGGGGTGGTTGCTTCAACAAGTTTAACTGTACATCCTGGAAAGCACTTTGAGACATACTCCTATCATAAAGGCGATTATTTCAAATGCAAGGATTACTATTCCTAATTCTACTACATTATTTGGTGATCAGCACTGGATTCTTCTGCAGACAAGACCTCAGTCGCTAACTAAATATAATTCCACTACAAATGTATTGGACGTAGAGTATTTGCAAATGCAGCAAAATTAGTTCTTCACACAAGAATGTACAAATGGAGACAAAAAGAAAAAATAGCAGTTGATCCATCTTGCCGGAATATCTAAGTTCGGTTTCAAAACCTAAGCATTTTTCATTGTCCTCCCTCACTCCTTGTTGAATCAAGCATCACTTCTGAATAGTTTGTCTGACATAGCATCCAATCTAGGTGCCAGTTCACAGATTTCTTGTACTGAAGTGCACATTTACTGACATTTTATGTTAAAAGTAGTAGTAAATATGTTGAATGTTTGTACTTAAATGAAGTCCTGGATGAGAGTTTCTATAGTTGAACATCAACAAGACTGAGGCACTCCTGTTTGGCTCACGCCTGCACCTCCACACCTCAGGCACTGGCAGCATCAACATCTACGGGAGCACCTTCACCTCACCAAGCTAGTCAGGAACCTAGGTGTCTTCTTCAATCCTCAAGTGTCTTTCCTCCCTCACATCTAAGCCATGACTGCCTTCTCTCCCCTCCACAGCATTGCCCGAATCCGCCACTACCTCATCCCTCATTCATGCCTCGATTTCATCCAGGCTCAACTATGCCAACACCCTGCATGTTGGCCTCCCCACCTCCTCCCTCCATAGGCTGCAGATCATACAAAACTCTGCAGCCCGTATCCTCTTGCGCACCAAGCTCTGTGATCCTACCACTTCCATCCTCGCCCAACTCCATTGGCTCCCTATCACACAGAAGATTCAATTCAAGATACTGGTCCTCACCTTCAAAGACCTCCATGGCCTTGCCCCCCTACCTCTGTGATCTCCTAACCCCCTTCCAGGATGGGCTACAACACTACAGGGCACTGCTGATGACAGCACAGCCAGCCTGGTTCATCAGCAGCACTTGGAAGGGCAGAGCAGCCGCTGAGGTTAGGGATTCCTCCCACTCCACAACAATGCAAGCCAAAGCTCTAATTGATTGGGTGGTCCGAGCTGGACAAGCAGTGAGACAACTTACCATATAGAGCTATCAATGGCAAGCTTTGTGGTTTTATCTGGTTAGATTCCAGCAGCACACATTCCAGGGACTTCAAACTTTGATTCTTGTCAACCTGCATGTTTGAGAATTAGGTAAGCAGGATGCATCCCTCCAAAGAGAGAGTGAGCATTCCATTCCAATAATTATCTCTGGAATTTCCAATGGTGGGTGGGATGCATGGAAGTTTGTTTGTTAAAAATCCCATTATTCGAAAAGTGGCCTGGTATCCTGGCTAACGATCACCCAAATAACAAAAATTGGTCATTCATTGCATGGGATATTGCTGTACTCAAACTGGCTACTGAGTTTCACTCATAAAATACAGGAACTATTTTACAGTGTATCCTGTCAGGCTCTTTGAGATGTCTTGGTGATGTGATAATAAATAATAATGATAATCATTGTAAGTCCTGACCCGCCAATATAGCGCTTTTCACAATTTCCTAGATGTCTTAAAAGTGTCTTCACGTTTCCTAGATGTCTTCACAGAATATACTGTAAAGTGAATTTGTGGGTGAAACGAGGCAGCTAATTATGCACAGCAATGACCCTTAAACAGTTGTGAATTGAAGTGACCAATTATTTTTTCCTTCTTGAGTCACTATATCAAATGTAAGGATTATTATTATACAGCAAGACTTATCTTTACTCAGAGGTGGTAAGTCATATCTTTATAAATCGTATAACCGTCCAAGTCGCACAACATACATGCACCATTCAGTTTTCAATCAAAAACACTTCTTTGTATTACTCGTATTAATCACATCCTAACTCATAACACCGTTCCCCTCCTATCCTCCGTTACTTCTGCATTACCCGCTACATTGAATCATGGGTAATTAAGTCCTGACCCGCCAACACATACACACTTACTAGCAACTACTTTGAATCACAGGAAACATAGCCCTAATATTTCGATGCATGCACAGAAGAACGTCAATTCCTGTGATTCAATGCAATTTTAATGCGAACAGCTGAAAACCTAGTCCTGACCATCACCACATGCATGCTTACTGGCTGCATTGAATTACCCCTGCACAGTGTAGATTATTGTTTAAATCTGACTTTATACGATTTATACAGTTTGCCTGTAACTTGTATTAAATGTTATGATCCAGACTACTGCGACTTATCTGAACAAAGTGTGGTTATTATGTGACCACTAGATGGCACTGCTGAAGACAATTTTCTAATATTTGGATCCAACAAGCGATGAAGCAAAAATATTAGTTCAGAAGACCGCCTTCTGGTCCATGAAGGTCCATGAAGCCTATATACAGTAGTAGGAGAAAGCATATTTTTTGAATAGTGCCATTGAATAGTGACTCAATGCCCACCTGAGGTAGTTCCTCAGTTTAAACTCTCAGCCAAAGGACAGTAGCTCTTATGATATTATGTACACCCTCAATACAACAATAGTCAGCCTAAACTGTGACCTAACATCACTACATAGTGCTTGAATCAACAACTTTCTGACTTAGAGGTGAGAATGCTACTAACTGAACTAAGCTACCACTTAGCATTCTTCCTTTCAACACCTTGGATAATCCCTGCTTTTCAACATGTGCTAAATACTGTCGATACAATACTGCAACTGGATTGGGCTTCCCAATTCCTCCCTCCGCAAATTGCAGATGATCCAGAACTCTGCGGCCCATTCCAAACTCTGTGACCCCATCTCCCCCATCATCGCCTGACTCCATTGGCTCCCCATCACCCAATTCAAGTTCCTGGTCCTCACATTGAAACCAGCTCCCAAACCAGCTCCCGTTGCCTTCGCTCCACTGGGTCTGACCTCCTCCATGTCCCCCGAATCCTCCGCTCTACCCTCGGCGTCCGTGCCTTCAGCCACTATGCCCCGAGGCTCTGGAAATCCCTTCCTCACTACCTTCGTCTTGCGCCCTCTTTTCTCAGTTTCAGGTCCTAGCTGAAGATATTTCTCTTCGACCGAGCCTTTGGTCACCTTTCTAACCCTTCCCCTGGCTCGGTCCCGGGATCCGCTATCGTGAAACGCTCTGAGACGCCATCCGGCGTAGAGGGCACTATATAAATCGAAGTTGTTGTTGTTGAAAGCCATCCACAACCTAGCACCACCCCACATCTGTGAACTTCTAACCCCACATCTGTGAACTTCTAACCCCTCACCAACTTGCCCACCATCTCCGCTCAGCAAACTCTGCAACTCCTAATCACCCCCAACACCCCACCCTCCCGCCCAGCTCAGGTCTGACACAGTGACCGTCCAGCATCTTGGGACGTCCTCCTGACGTGAAATGCACAATACAAGTGTAATTTTGTTGTTGTTAGTCTTTGTGTGTAGGGGGGAAGGGGTCAACTAAAGGAGGTACAGACCATAAAGATAAGGAGCAAAGCCTTCCAAAAGCATAAGAGGCAGTATTCATTTACAAAAAAATCTTTCCAAATATCTGTATTTTCAGGCTAATTTCTTCCATTTAAAATATTTCCAGAATTTTTTTTCCATAGTTCAGGTTTTGTGCATTCTTTAGCTGCACAACATGAATTGAAGGGAGAAACTGGGCAGCTTGATACAGTCCGTGGTTGAGGTGAGGAGGTGCTGTCAGTTGCTGTCAGGATAACCCTAGGTGTGTCAACATTGCGTTTTCACTGATCTTCCACTACAGTAATAATCCGTGCAGTTGATATAGGACTTTTCACGTCTTCGAGACGTTTCAAAGGGCTTTACAGAACATACTGTAAAGTGAATTGACTGTATATTTGTGGCGAATGGTGGCTGCCAATTACGCACAGCAGTATCCCACAAAGAGTCGTGGATTAGTGACCAAATTTTTTTTCTTGAGGGATTATCATCAGGTGCTGTAAGGAAACTTCTATGAACTCAGTACTAGGGGAGTGCTGCATTTTTTAAGTGCCATCTTTCAGGTGAGATATTGAATCAAATCCCTTTCCTCTTCTTTAGGTACATATCAAGAACTCAAAACATCATTCAAAAAGAGAAAGATTTTTCCCGCTATCCTGGCCAATAATCCTCCAGATTAATTGATCATTCACTTTGGGTGCTCCATTTGCCTACAGAGTTACTATATGAGGCAATAATTACAGTGAAATACTTTCAATGTTATAGGTGCTATAAAAATTTAATTTTATTGCATCTTTAACATTAAACATTCAATACTATTCCAATAGAACTAACTGAACATTCCGGTAATGATTTATTCATTCCTCATGCTTTCTAATATCAATAGTAAAGGGTTGCTGTCACTCTTTCAAACTGTACTACATTACATACCATCATTATTCATCCATTCTTCCTAATGCAAATCATAATTGAGGGATCACAGATAGCTATAACACAATCTCATATGGGCTCTCCTAATCTGAATTGTATTAACCAGTCAGACCAAAATTATTTTTGAATAATGCTGATTGAATAAACTGATTTTTAAATTAAGACTGATTTCAATTTTTCTAAACATCTGCACAATATTAAATTAGGTGAGGACCTTGAAATGTTTGGCAAGAACTGGTGTGATAGGCTAGCAGTTCGGTGATGATGCTGGTATAGTATCTTTCACATCAGGACAACATCCCAAAGCACTGAGCTACCATTTTATGGGTGAATAGCAATATTGCTGACAGTACAATATTCCATAGACAGCCATGGAATGAAGGCCAAATTTATTTGGGTATCATTGGCAGGACTTTGGGAGAAACTCCCTTTTTGTGCAATTGGCTGCCGCGTTTCACCCACAAATATAGTCAATCATGTTCAAAACACAAAGATGCTGGGAATCTGAAATAGAAGTTGCTAGGGAAACTCAGCAGGTCAGCATCCATGGAGAAAGGGAAATGAGTCAACGTTTTGGATCTACAACCCTTCGTCAGAACTGGGGCTTCTTTGGAGGGAGAGAGTCAATCATGTTGTTGTTCTTTTAGTTTTGAATGGGATCTTTACCTGAACAGGCAAACGAGGCCTCGGTTTAATGTGTCATCTGACAGTTTGGATGAGTTTGAGTTTATGTATGGTGGAGCTAACGAGATCAGCAAGCAGTGCATTTGAAAAGTTCAGGCAATAAAGGTTCGAATAAGGGTTTGTAGTATACGGTGTGAGGCTGGGCAGAGGTGAAGAAAAGTCATTTGTGCTCCAGGTTTATATGTAGCGCATTAGGAATGACAATGAATTTACTTTATACCTGTATAACAATTTACAAAATTGAAAATTTCTAAATGCAGATAGCTTTAATAAAACATTTTTTTTAAATTTCACCTGCCAGTTTAACCAGGAGAGAACATTCCTGTTGCTAGTTCAGTAAGCAGTTTATAAAATGGTATAAACATTAAAAAGAAATTTTTTTGATCCTTAGCAATCATCTTATTTAAAAGAGAGATTGCAATTGTATAATTTTATTCAAACACAGTATACTATACAGTATTAGCAAAGGGCAGACACTAATCATGTCTGAAATTGGATTTTCTAAAAGAAAATGTAAGTAAGTATAAATAACCATGTTTTGAAGGCCAGAATGTAGGTCGGTCCTTTTTGAACATTATAGGTAATGCTCTTCAGTCTGTGTACCCAACTGCCATTGCATGTATATTGTCACTAAGACAATATACAATATCCGTGCAATGACAGCTAAGTGTGGCCTTCTCCTGGTAGAGCTTGGAGTGATCTGTATGAAATACTTTAATGAGGCCTTGGTGCAATACTTTCTAGGTATCAAATGCAAGGATTGGTATTGGTATCTTGGGATTCTGTAGATATTAGTAAATCAATTGATATGATTAACCTCTGTCATTCAGATTAAGGACATAATCTAATGCCTAGTTTATACAACTGGAAACTATGCAATATCAGTTTCAACAGTTGGAACAATTTTGGAGTAGAGAACAATTTATTCTCAAGCACTCGTTTACTCTCAATTTACTCTCAAGCACTCGGTGTAGGAATGCTCCATGCGTGTACAAATCAGCACATGTGCAGAGCTCCAATCTAAGCATTGTTAATTGTTTTGCTGACAACATTAACACGCAATACAGAAATAAATTATAAGAGTCCAGAACTTTCAAAGGGGCCATTTTGAAAAGAGGCCGAATTGATTCAAACCACTTATGCAGCACCAGTGAGAAGCTATGATCTGCCAAACCACCTCAATGGTTCTAGCTGTCGGCCTCCAGCTCAAATTGCTTATGATCAAATCTCTTCCTCTCTCTGGCTTCACCCTCTTGTATAAAACTCATAACAGCCAGAGAGTGGTGAGGCCAGAGAGAGGAAGAGGCACATGGCAATTAATCCCCATAAAAAGCACAGTATAAACTAGGCATAAATCTCCTTTGAAACCTGCACAGCCAACTTTAATTCCAGGACTGACATCTGACTGTGGAACTCAACTCAGAATTTATTACCTGCCTACAGCTACATCTAAACTGATCTGGACATCTCATGCCTAGTTTTCCTCATTCTCCATTCTGATTGTCCATTCTTCAGCACAAGGTCAATCAGCGGACAGGGGCATTATGCACCTAATCCAAATTATATTTTGGTGTTCAATCATGATTGATAAGCAGAGTTTGCTATTAACACAAGTCTGCACACCGCCACATAGTTTACAGCCACATGGAGCAAGTATCTAACAACAGGTATTTGCCATACCAAACAAATGAATCAAAGGCAGAATATCAGGGAAAAGGAGTGGACTAAGTATAAGAGGCATGGTAACGGTTGAGGGCTAGATATCAAGCTGGTCATCAAAAAAAAACATTCTGGTCACAAATGAAGACACCACTGTACTACTTTTGTTGAAGAGGATACATGTTCTTAAACCACGGATTTCATGATACCCCTGCACTGCAATGGCCATTAAAGGAAGTGACATCGTTCGGACCAAATGTTAAACTAAGCCCCTCCCCTCCGTCTACCTGTTCAGGTAAACCCAGGGTGCCACTCGAAAGATTAAAGGAATTTCTCCCGCTGTGCCGGGCCCAGATAAAATTGATCATTCACAGGTTATTTGTGTACACCTACAAAATACAGTCACTACACTTTATGGTAAATGCTGTGAAGTGCTTTAATATATATACCTGACATGAAAGCACTACAGTACGACCATTATTTGATCAGTTATAACTCTAATAGAATAGCAATGTACCCACGCGTAAACATTTTGATGTCATTGTGATAGTTACACATAATGTCAATATAGCCTCACATACTCGGAAAGTCATTTGCCACAGGCAGTCTCCAGAGGCCATTTAAAAGCATTTTGATTCAGCTTTCGAGACTTCCGGAACTGCCAGATAAAAGCAGCAGGCTGAAATTCTCTCGAAAATTATACATGCCTTTTCTCTCATCTGTAAAAAAAAAGTTTTCAACTGCTTCTGCGAGAACATAAAATAAGAGTAAAAAAAACTCAAGTTAACCCAACCATTTGTGTGTACACAATGTTTAACAAGCAGAACTTTCATTTTACATTATGAAGCAATGCAGACATTTCACTTTGCCATCAATATAAACATTAAAAGCAACTTGTGTGGCCCTTGCATGGTTCCCAGGAAAATACTACGATTCAAACTCTACATTTAGAATTTTGTTTATTTCCTAAATGCAATTTCCCCGTATTCTTTTATCTTGTAAAATCAAACCACTGAATGTCTAATGAAATCCTAAAACTATCAATACAAATGATGAACCAGTTAGCTAACTACCAGAGGCAGCATTTTGTGTAAAAGTGTGTAAATCATTCTGAAGTATTAACAATCTTTAATGCTTCAATGCTGTGATGTTGTCATTTTAGAACCGTAATCAATATAATCAGCAAAACACATATAAGAGGAAAGGAGATATTTTTGCCAAGGGGAAAACACCAGTAATACTACAGTACTGCTATATAAACTACAGTACCTGTATTCATTTTTCAAAAAAGTGTTTAATTCTTGATACTTGCCATACTCACAAATTCTACAACCCTCAAGTAAATTACCAGGCAGAGGAAATGGATTGCATCATCTCCAATCATCTCCACCTTTAGCAATGGTTCTTCTAAATGAGTACCCAGATTGTAAACCTAGTTGCAACAGTTCTGAAGATATTCTGTTAATTTGTAGCAGTCATGAAATACTACTACAGATATCCCCCGATTTACGAAGTCTCTATTTACACATTTTCAATTTAACGAATGTAATTTTTTATCAACTTTTTATCGATATACAATATTTTGTTTCATTTTAACGACAAAAAATGTTGCGCATGCGCAGTATATAGTGTATTTCACTGTAACATCGCAGTCCTATACCGTATCCAAGCATTTGAACTGGCCAATAGCATGTCGCTACGTCAGTGATTCCTAACCTTTTTTTGCTGCGACCCAAATTAGGTCCTGCCACCACGAGAGGGCAATACCGCGATTTATGCTCAGCTCAGCCAAAACATTATCTCCGTTTGTTTTATGGACTCAGCTCTTTGGTAATTATGCTCTTAATATAAATTGGTCAATCTACCACTAGAGGGCGATATCACGATTGACGCTCAGCGCAGCCAAAACGTTATCTCCTCTGTTATGTGGACTCAGCTCTTTGGTAAGTACGCTCTTTATACAAATTGGTCGGTGGTGTCACTTTTTTTTAGCATCAAAAGCTTATTTTAGTGTTTTAAAAGCCAGCTTCTTTTGAAGCGACACTACAAAATTTGGAGCAATTTACAGCCTCTACCGCATTTCTTCAATGTCAGTAAGTGAAATGAGCAGCAGTAATGCCGCTAGTGGTAAGAGGCCCTGCAAAGTCATCACTTTAGATACTAAATCTTGCCTATGTGTGTTATTTTGCGTTTTGTGTGATATTTTAGTGGGTTGAAAATGTTGTCAAAAGAACGCATCTTGGGTGGACCACATGGGAAACCGCGTTCCAATTTATGACATTTCCATTTGCGTGACGTTTTTCAGGAACGCGACCCTGTGGTAAATCGGGGGATACCTGTATTGTAAAGTGAACTCTGTATATTTTGCTGGTGAAACACAGCAGCTAACTGCACACAGCAGTGTCCCACAAATAATCGTGGATTGAAGTGACCCAATTTATTATTGCTATTTTTGAGGGATTATTATTAGGCGTGTGGGGTAAGGAAACTTGCCCAAGGATTTGCCCTGCCGGGAATTGAACCCAGGTCTCTCAAACTCAAATTCAAACTCTACATTTAGAATTTGGTTTATTGGGACGTCCTCCCGACGTGAAAGGCGCTCTATAAATGTAATTTAGTTTTGTTGTCTCGCTTTCACTGAGTTACAGGACTTCACTAATAAGTTTTTTTAAACTAATATTATGATGAGTTAATCTGCAGGGAAACAATATGCTGCTGATCTCGAGGTTCCCACTTTTTTGCAACATTTTAATTTGGAGGCTGAACTCTAGCAGTAGCTAGAGACCTGTAATAGCTTATAAAGCCATAACCATTTATTCCAAAGGGCTCACCAAAAGGTTTTGGAAACCAAGTTAAAACTTTCAGAAGTCTATCGGTCTTATACAGATTAATTTATACAACTTAAACAAAACTTTAAACAAAACTTCTGATTGCTCAATTTCCTACAGTGTCACAAGACGTGAGAAGGAAAGTAAAAGTGTTCTAGCTGTTTACCTGATATTAATTAATAAGCCGATTAATATTTCATGATTGCTACAATATTATGAATCTACAGTTCTAAAGATATTCCATGCTACACCTGTTAATATTGCACGAGTAGATTATTCCTGTTATCTTGCTAACTTTAGAAAGTTAACTTACAAGTTAGGATGTGATTAATATGAGAAGTGCAAATAAATCAAAGTGATTTTAATCAGAAACTGAATGGAACTCAGGAGAATCACTTTGGTGATTAGACGATTTGCAAAGGTAAGACTTGTGTGACTTTTACTGTATGCATATCCAACTGTACAAAGTACAGTATAGGAGGATTGATCATGCTTGTAAAACCACTCTTGTACTGTACTTTAGTAATCAAATCAGGCTACAAGGAAATTCAATGAGAGGTTTATGTACAATCTCTGAGTTTTCTATTTCTTGTAACAATCACTGGAAGATCATTCCCAGGATACCGTTAATTGAAATTTCTCTCCCCCTCTCCTCCCCTACCCCAACCATAAAAGTAGACGCAAAAAATCAACAGCTTATAAAAGTTCCTTTTTAAAAATCAACCTTTCACTCTGCATTTCTCTCCTTACACTGCTTTACACTTGTCTATCTTTTCCTATTGTTTTTAATTGCTATCTAACAACTGTAAATCTTTTCCTCATTTGGTTTTATCCTCATTTTTTAAAAAAAATCTTATTCCATTACATTTTTCTTAATTCTAAGACAGATATCTTACATTCTTAGAAGTTTAAAAACATAGAACAAAAAAGTCAAGGGTTGGAGGGAAATAGCGAAGAGGACATAATTAAGTAGAATCACAATTATTGAAAAATAGTAGAAAATCACTTTATATAAAGTCCCATTTGCTTGCATTGTAGCAAGCTTGGCTCTGATCATTTGCATAGATGATCATGCAACTGAGGCCATTTTGTTTATGCAGGAACATTACTCTAGACTCTACACAACCTGGCAGAACCCAATATAAATCTAGATCACTTGTACTTATTATAGAACCATAACAAGTTTTCAATTTCTGTATATACATAGCAAAAAGATGTTTCAAAACTAGAGCTTGATACAAGTATTGCTGATTGCAAAACTGCAAAGGTTGGTGGATGGTGGTGCAATTAAATTGACAATTTTTTTTGACAAAAACCCTTCACTCACCAAAGTCTAAATACTGTACAATTGTTCACTCAGGGGAACAGTTCACTCCAAGAACAATTTTTAATGTGAACAGTCTGTTTACCCGACCCTGCGGTTGGAGTGGCTGGGAACGCGCAGGCGTGGTGATGCACAAGTGGGAAATGGGATTTGCTCCACTCACAGCCCCCGATGTTGTGATTGTCTGTATGTGTGTTTGAGTGCTTGTGTATGCGTGTGTCTCTCTTTGTGTGTCTATTTTTCTATGTGTGTGTGTGTCTCTTATGTGTTTGTGAGTGTATGTCATTGTTTGTGAACGTGTATGTCTATCTGTGCCTATGAGTGTGTGTGTGTGTCTGATTATATGTGTCCCTCTCTATCTCTGAATGTGTGTGCCTATCTCTGTGTCTGTCTCTGGATCTCTGCAGTGCCAAGCCCTGAGAGAAACAACAACAAAATTACATTTATAGAGCACCTTTCACCTTTCAGGAGGTTGTCCCAAGGCGCTTTGGTGAGGTGGTGACAGGATACAAGTCCTGAGAGTGTTTTCTGGCAGATCTTTGCGCTAGTGTCCCCCCTCTATCCCTGACATGGCCACCCAGTTTTTATTGAAGAAGATATTTTTCTTTAAATTGCAGCAATCTAATGTGTTATTTCGTTATGTTTAGTTTCCATCAATAACGTAGATTGCCAGTAAAATGTACCTCAATAGCACCAACCACCCACAGCAATTTGGGGCAAATATGTCCACATTTTTCTATTGGCCCAGCTCATAAGCAGACAACTAGATTGCGGGAAGCACAGTTCTACAACCAGGAATGTTAAGAAAATAGGGCAATGTTCTCTATTTCATCAGAGGATAAAGGATATATAAAAACTAATCAGTGGCACACCAGTTTACTTACTGAAAACTAAAACAGATGACAGAAATCACACAAGTGATCTTAAACGCTGCTCACATCAGAAGTTTAGTTGATGCCATTCAATAAAAGAAACTTACAGCACGGAAGGCAGCAATTCAGCCCATCATGTCAAAATTCAATTTTAATTTAAACATTTATGGGTGCTACATTTTTAATCACTTCTCAATTGACACATAAGGTCAAATAAACATAAACAAACCAAGATTTGGTTTGGCCTCATAAAGTGAAGTTAAAGTGTATAAATTGTACAAAAAATATACTGTAATGTAAATCTTAGGGGAAATCAAAATATTTTAATTAAAAAGGTCACATTTATAAACCATCCAAGTCTGTTGACTTTGTAAATTTCAGTCTTAGCCAGCAACATATTAAAAATAACTCTTACGTTTCATCTAGGTGTCTTTCATGTTGATAACAACAACAAAATTACATTTGTTTTGCGCCTTTCACATCGGGAGGACATCCCAAGGCGCTGGACGGTCAATGTTTCAGACCCGAGCTAGGTCCAGGATCGTGGAGGGAGAAGAGGGTGACTGATGGGACTTTCGAAGAGGAGGGTTTTGAGGCGGGAATTCCAAGGATACTAGGGAGGGGGTGAGGCGGAGGCACTGCAGGATGGAATTCCAGAGGTTAGGGGCAGAGTGGCTGGAGGCTTGCCCACTGATGGTGGGGCGGGGGAAGTTGAGCAGGCCAGAGCCTGCTGAGCAGAGGGGGCGGGCAGGTTGGTAGGGGGTTAGAAGGTGGCAGAGATAGTGGGGGAACAAGGCCATAGAGGGCTTTGAAGGTGAGGACCAGGATCTCGAACTGTATCTTCTGTGATGGAAAGCCAGTGGAGTCTGGCGAAGGTGAGTCAAATGGTCGGGGAGCCTAGTGTGGGAGAGGCTACAGGCTGCAGAGTTTCGATGATCTGCAGCCTGTGGAGGAAAGACTTGGGGAGGCCGACAAGCAAGGAGTTTCCATTGTCAATCCTGGATGTTATGAATGCATGTGTGAGAGTTTTGGCACCCTGTGGTGTGAAACAGAGCCGGGCAATGTTGCAGAGGTCGGGGAAGGCAGAGCAGGTCATGGAATGGATGTGGAGTTGAAAGGTTAATTAAGGGTCGAAATATGACACCAAGGTTCCAGACTGGCTCAGTGAGATGGAGTGTGCATTCCTGGATGGTGAATCTGCGTACACATGGAAGTTGACCCATGTCTGCGATTGTTGATGTTGAAGAGGGAACCAAGATCGGAGCCCAAAAGAATGCTGCACAACACAGTGCGGGGGCTAGAGGAGAAACTGTGGAGATAAAGTGGAGGCAGTGTGAGGTTCAAACGAAACCATTCAAGGTTAGAACCATGATGGATGAGGCGAGAGGCAGCCGATGAGGATGTAGTGGTCGACGCTATCAAAGGCAGTGGAGAGATCAAGGAGGACGAGGGGGCAGAGGGAGCCCTCTTTGTCACTTTGACTAAAGTTGTTTTTGTGCCGATGGGATGGGTTTGTGAAGGGAGTGATGGGAAAGGAAGGAGTCAAGCTGGGAAGTAATGACTCATTCCAGGACATTGGGAGAGGAAAAGGAGATTGGAGCTGCGGGGTGGTCATCTGAGAATTACCGCCCCATTAAAGTGTAGTGACTGTGCATTTTTGCAGGTGAACTCAGCAGCACTGGCAATTCGAACCATCATGTCAAACTGCCAAGAAGCAAACCACTCATTGTATTTCAGGGGAAACGGTTGGCCTCGACACTGGGGAGAATTCTCCTCCTCTTTCCAAGAGAGAAAAACTAAAAAGGATTTTTGTTTGTTCCCTTTTACTTCAGCAAAAGTACAGTACAATCTTAATTGTCCTTTAGATATAAACAAAAAGAGAGGGGGGGGGGGGGGGGGGGACGGTGGAGGAAATAATGAGTAAAATAAAAACCTACAAGTTTGAGGGAAGGAATGAAGGAGGGGATCCCCGGGATGTTTCCTAGTTTATTGGGGAGGATGAGGGGGGGGGGGGGAGGATGACTTTTGCTTTTTAAAACAAATCCACTTTGAAATAAAACACGATCCCAGCAGCTAGTAACTGAAGGCCGAGGAGGAGATGGTGATGGTGGCGGGTGCGCCTCCCTACGGTGGAAAGGCGCTTCACCAACATATAAAGTGTGTTGTTGTTGTTATTATCGCGCCTACGGCAGCCTTGTCATTACCGTGCATCCAAACGACGGACAGACGGAGGGGAAAAAACAGACCAAAGATTACCCCCCCCCCTCCACCCCCCGCAAAAAAAAGCCACTTTTGTCCAAAAAAATGGTGTTATACAATTGAACGATACACACTCGAAGCCGCGGCCTATATTTCCTTCTTTCTCTCTCTCTGGTGCCTGTGGTGTCGCTGTGGACGCGGCCATTTTGTGCCGAGCCAGCGGTGCTGAGCCTGGGCCAGCGCTCACAGAGAGGGAGAGAGGGAGGGCGGCGGTTGGTGACTGTTGGCGCAGACTTTGTCAGGATTTACTTCTCCTCCGCTCTCCCATCTCCCCCACTTGTATCTTCGCCTTGATATCATTCCGCCCGGCCGTTGCCTCCCTCCCTCGCGCAAACACACACACCACACACACACACAGGGGGACCCAGCCGCCCGCTCCGCTCACTCACTGACTGCACAACCATATCCGGGGACTACATACTCCCGGCCGCTCGCACTAACAACCTCATCACTCAGCCGCCGACTCGCTCGAGTCCAACAACAGTATGGGCACCGCCGGTAAGCACTTAAATTCACTTTACAAAACAACCCTCTGTCCTCCTCTTCTCCTTAGACTGATCTTCTCCTTCCTCCTCCGCCGTTGCCTGACTTTATCCTTGTTTTTAATTCCAGACTGTCTGCCTGCCTGCCTTTGTGTGTTTCTATGTGTGTATTTATTTTCCTCTCGCCATCTTCTTCCTCTTGTTTTCATTTCTCTCCTCTTCCCACCACCATCTCCCCATTTCTCTCTCTCGACACCCCCCTCCCCCCCCCCCGTCCTCTCCTCCACCTGTACCTGGTGTCTCGGAGTTTTTTGTCGCCGTTTTGGGAGGTCGGCCGCGCGGCATGATCTGTGTGGCGGTACGGCGGCGGCGCTTTCTCTCATTGAGGAGCTGGAGGCTGAGGGAGCGCACGCACGGCGCGGCGGGGGAGGGGAGGGCAGGGAGAGAGAGAGAGAGCGCGCAAAATGGCGCCGCGCTGCACACAGCCACGGCCAACCTTCACCGCACAGGGGGGGTAGCATCTCGGTGTATACGATTGAGCCAAGCCGACACGGGTAGGAAATGCGCAAGTGTGTTTGTGTACACATGCTCAGATAAGTGTACAGTCCCCATCTGGTAGCGTGTGTGTGTGTGCATGATCAGATAACATACAGTCTGCATATGGGGTACGGGATGTATGTATGTGTGTGTTCATGATCAGACAGTATATGTACGTGGGCAGGAACTGGTGTGTGTGTGTATGTGTGTGTACGTACATGATCAGACTGCATACAATCTCCACATGGGTAGGGAAGGTGTATGTTTGTGTTTGCGTACATGATCAGATAGCACTCAATCCGTATTAGGAAATGTGTGTGTGTGTGTCTGTACAACAACAAAATTCAATTTATGGAGCGCCTTTCACGCTCTATAAGCGTGAAAGGAGGAAGTCCCAAGGCGCTGAACAGTCAGGTCGGGACCCGAGCAGGGAGGGAGAGAAGGAGAGAGGGGATACATGATCAGCCAGCATACAGTCTGTAGGAAGTGTGAGTACGGCATGATCAATCAGCTACATTTATTCCAACCTCTCCCTAATCGTTCTGCTAACAAGTTTCAGACTATACCCCATTTTCATTGATTGAGATTATATTGTTTATATTACTGTATCTGACAATATGGTATGTGTCTATAAAGCTGAAACATGTTGGAAATAGATTGTATTTGTTGGCACACCCAAAAGTTAACATAACTTTCTCTTTCAGGTGCCGGTTGACATGTTCTACAACATTGTTTTTATTTCATATTTCTAGTTATTTTAAACTAATTGCAATCATGTATGTACATGGACACCAGCTAAAGCATCAGATGGAAATCGGGTAAATATCCATAATAAGCAAATACTGTATGTACAAAACTGTATGTGCAGTAATGCAACACACAAAGTTACCATGGACTGTTTAAACACAGACTACACATTAGAAACATTCTACTTGTTATACTTCTATATACACAGATAAATATGTTGTATTCAGATAGCAAAATAATTGAGGGTTACGTCCTGTGAATGTAGTGGACATTTATGCATGTACAAAAGAGATTTGTACAAATATACTTGAGACATTCCATACAATGCAAATTTCTATTATTCCTTTCCCATTGGGAGGACACTCTCAAGTGCTCATTTATTCACAGATATACAATACACAATAGAAAATATTCATATGCTTGCATACACATAACAAATTGCCTAAATACAGGTATCCCACCCCAACCTCGGCCTCGCCAACCACGAAACTCACGCATCCACGGTTTGCTAAATATGACAACCTTCACAAACAGCGTTTTGCACAACCGCGATTTAAATCCGCGGGTTTAAATTTTCAAGTTTCACTCTTCCAAACAAGGGACCGTATTCAATCGCTCCGCGGATCCCGCCTATCAACATCTTTACTACTCCACGTGGTCTAGCTGCACTCTTGGATCTATGGGTACTGTGAGTGTGCGAACAGCTACCGTATAGCGCTAGGACCCAGTCCTATGTTGCAATCATCCAAGGACAACGCTTCTCTCTTAGGATTAAGGTAATTCTCCGTTGATTTCCCTCTCTCGGTCTGTGTCTGCAGATCCTGGCAGCCAATACTCCCAAACTTACCCCCCACCCTCTGTGTCACCCCTCCCCCACCCTCCGTGTCACCATCCTCCCACCCTCTGTGTCACCACCCCATCCTCCGTGTCACCCATCCCCCCCCCCCCCACCCTCTATGTCAGCCCCCACCCGCACTCTCTGTTTCACCCACCCTCCGTGTCATCCAGCCCCACCCCCACCCCCCACTTTCCACCCACCCTCAATGTCATCCACCCCCACCTTCCATGTCTCTCTCTCTCTGTCTGTCTGTATAGACCAGTCAGACAGCCTCTCGGATTGCTGCAGATGCGCCCAAACTTACTCCTCCTATCCCCATGTATGTTATAACTATGTTTTTTTTGTGTTTAGTTTTACTAAACGGGAACTTACTCCCCCTATCCCCATGTTTCCCATAGGGCCTGCATTTTCCAACCACGAAAAAGCAAAACTTACTCCCACTATCCCCATGTTTCCCATAGGGCCCTGCATTTTTCAACCGCGATTTTACCAACCATGAAGGTTTAGAGGAATGTATCCCCCGCGGTTGGGGAGGGATACCTGTATATCCAAATGAACATGATTTTGTCATTTTTATATGTATACTAATTTCATAAATCCATAGTAAAAATATCTATGTATGAACTTTCTCCATGTAAATAAAATCTCAATTATATTTGTGAGCTAAAGTATTTGTATTTATTCAGCACATTTTAAGAATTGTTTTTCGTATATATGAACAAAGTTATTTGTATATTCACATATTTTCATTTAAAAGCTATCCTCAATAGACTTTAAAGAATTGCTGTGATTAAAATTAATATTTTATACATCAGTGCATTGGATTTCAACAATGCATTGGGAGCACCAACAAAACCTGTGATAGGATACAAGTTGAATCTGCTACACTACTGAGTTCTGTTAACAACTATATTTCTGTCAAGTAGTATCAAATTCTTCAACTCAGAAGAAGGAAAAACTGTAACAAATAATCCAGAAGCCATTCTTGCTTCTGGATTGTTGCCCTTTTCAGAGCAACAGTGATCAAAATTTGGGAACAGTTCACACGCTCTTTTATATAGAATTAGTGCAGTTAGGGAGCCAAGAAATAGGAGGAATTTAGAGAAAGCTTACCCCACAGATTTAAGCAATGTGTATAATTTATAAATAAAAAGTTATTTAAATGAAAATAATCTTGTCAATAGTAATAAATTACCACTTTCACTGCATGTCTGATATGCATATTTTTTAATGAGATGCAAAATTGGAAGCCGGAGACACCCTATAGAAGAAAGAACTTGCATAGCTTATTTAGTGGCTCTCTGATCTCCAAATTTGAATAATTGGTCGCTTCAATAATAATCCTTGAATATGATATAGCGCCTTTTCACATCTTGCAGATGTCTCAAAGCACTTAACAGAATATACTGTAAAGTGAATTGACTACCACTGTTTGTGGGACACTGCTGTACACAATTGGCTGCTGCGTTTCACCCAAAATATACAGTCAATTCACTTTGTAGCATATTCTGTAAAGTGCTTTGAGGTGACTAGAAGTTGTAAAAAGCGCTATATCAGATGCATCGATTATCCATATATCATTTGATACGGACATTGCAAGAGGTGTGCTAGTTGGTTTGTGTTCTATTTTATATTGGTTAGAAGATGTGAAAAGCACTATCAAATGCAATGAATTATTATTAAAAGGGACACTTTCACAGTGTTGTAGGAAGAATCAAATGAACATATTGCACATCTCTTATCATGTTAAGATATTGTACTATATTTGCAGTTAAAATTAAAACTACTTACAGTAAAAGCCCGGTGACCCGATCAACCGTAACTTTCATATAACCGGCACCGCAAAAAAAAGGTCCCTATTAAAATAACCGGAATCTATTTGGAAAAATGCATTTTTTGTGTGTGTCACGTCAGTATTTTGGAATGCTGCTACTAGTGCCTGTAGGTGGCGCTGCTGTTTTTTCCCTCACATAGCAGCTCTGAATGCCTGTACAGCAGTATACTCTCTGGGTTTGAGAGAGGCAGGGAGAGAGAGGGCGAGTTGATTAATTTAGATGGAAAATGAGAGCAGCCACAAAGCAGCAAAACACACGCACACACATCCTGAGCAAAGCTTGCAGATCAATGCATATCACAGCCTTGGCTTTTATTTTAATAAAGAACACACACCCCTGCAATGCCCGATCTGGTTTTTTCTACCGAGTGCAGTGTTTCAAGTTAGTGCAACAACAACAAAATTGCACTTGTATAGCGCCTTTCACATCGGGAGGATGTCCCAAAGTGCTGAACAGTCCAGGACCCGAGCGGGGTGGGGGAGGGTCGGGTAGGGGAAGGAGAGGGAAGAGTTTGGGGGAGCACACACACACACAGGCACTGCACACACACTGTGTAATGTCCAGGCTCCTGAAAATATTAAACATCAAATTTCTCCTCTTTAGTAATGAACTGCAGACAGGATTCCCTCTCACATAGGAGCCAGAGTGAGTCGAGGCTTTCTTTCCCAAAGGCAGGAGCCGCTGTCCCGATCCTTTATCCTCAGCAATGTGAAGTTTGCAACACATCTCAAGTCTGGTTTATTTTACAAATACCTTTAAAGGTTGGGAAGCTGCAGCGTACATCAGAAACACACTCAGCGCCTCTCCTTACCCCCAGTCTGATATTAAAAACAAATCTAACTTCAAAAGTGAAATTAAACGTTTTGCTTTCAATGCCGATTCTTGAATCATTTGGAAGGAAAGTTTTAAAAAATCACAAGAGCAAGAGAGCTATGAAAATAAACAAGCGAAAAAGTCACTGATCCCAAACACGCCAAATAAAAACGAAATAAATAAAACAATTGAACAGTGATAGCGGCGGCCGCCACTCATTCTCTGCTTTCTCAATAACGCGTTTGCTTTCCTCTCTTCTGCCCCCGATGAGAACAGTGTCATTCAGACATGTAACTTTTGCACGAGTTTCAAGATCTCTTTGAACTGCCTGGTCGCTGTATGTAAAATTATTATTATTATTATTATTTATATATTATATTATATAAATGATTATTTAGTCTATTATTAATATGGTATGTTTTTAAAAATTGTAATAAAAATATTTTATGTTGGGTTTTCGGCTGAATATCCGGCACGCGCTTTAACTGGTATTGGCCAGGTCCTGAGGGTGCCGGATAAACTAGCTTTTACTGTATTTCATTAAATTAAGATATGGGTAAAATTGTTTTCAAATTGATCTAAGTTTATGTTGATGTTCATGCAAGGCTATGAAAATAGGTGTGTTTCCCAAAAATAACATACCTTCGGTGAATTAATTGCTACAATACATCCATTCAATTCCAGACATTTGTGAAGCGCTTTGAGATATTTCAAATGTCATGGATACTATATTAGATATAAGGATTATTACTATTAAAGCATTTCTGCAAGTTGATTAGAGGGCATTGCCATTTATTCCTTCATCAATATGGATGGCCATAACATGCCCGACTTGTGCCAATTGGTTGCACATCCTTATCAGCGAGATATATTTTGCAATGTGGACTTAATTACCTCTGGAGGCATAATCTATATGTTTTTTTGGGAGAAAAGCATGTGAGCAGCAACAAGCAAATTGAACAGATGGGGCACTTGCTAAACTCATTAACATTATAGTAGTCTGTGTTTAGTCAGAGCGTGACTAAGTCAAAATATAAAACTCTTGTACCGGAGGCCACTCTTCAATCTTTACAGATTTAAAAAGAACTGACTGTCCTGTCAACT
Organism: Hydrolagus colliei; assembly: GCA_035084275.1. Taxonomy (NCBI): domain Eukaryota; kingdom Metazoa; phylum Chordata; class Chondrichthyes; order Chimaeriformes; family Chimaeridae; genus Hydrolagus; species Hydrolagus colliei. The sequence continues at coordinate 108,782,848 of CM068743.1, forward strand.
CTTCTCAATCAAAGGAAACCATCTGGCCTCAAGTCAGTGGTGTTGTAATCTACTCATCAGCACAGTCCAAGATCAGTTCAATTGCTGTATCAGGATGATGTGCTGCAACAAAATGAAACATATGTGAAAAAAACCCCTCAAAATACTGCAGATCCTGGAAATCTGAAAACAAAACAGAAATCACTGGGAACACTCAGCAGGTCAAGCAGCATCTATGGAGAAAGCAAAAGTGAGTCAACGTTTTGGGTCCATGATGCTTTGTCAGAATTGAAGCATGTTGGGCAGGAGAGGCTTTTAAGGATTAAAAAAGAGGGAGATGAAGAACAAGGAAGACAAAGGAAAAAAACGGGGTAGAGAGCAGGGGATGATGGGTTAAAGAGGTGTTAATGTTGTGAAACAAGAAGGGAAATTGCAACAAAACTGGAGAGAATAGGCGTTAATAATGTTGAAACAAAGCAGGGGTTGCCAAAGAACAGGTGGTTGTGGCAAGAGGTTTTCATCCACGGCCTCCTATATGTGCCAATAAATTGCAACAAAAGCTCGAGCAACAGCACCTTATCCATCTACCCTACAGCTCTCTGGCCTTAATATTGATTTCAACAATTTCAGGCTCACCTTTCCCTTCTTCTGTGACCATCTGATCTGCAATTCCACCTCCATTTTGTTTTGATATTATTAATACCTCTTCTCTCCAGTTTTGTTGCAATTCCCCCTTTTGTTTCAAAATATTAACAACTCTTTAACCCATCATCTCCTGCTCTCTACACCATTTTATTCTTTGTCTTCCTTGCCCAGCCTCTCCCTTTCTGTTAATCCTTAAAATCCTCTCCTCCCAACATCAACATCTTCCTCAATCCCAGTTCTGACGAAGGGTCGTGGACCCAAAATGTTGACTCACTTTACCTTTCTCCATAGATGCTGCTTGACCTGCTGAGTGTTCCCAGCAATTTCTCGCCCCTTCCCTGGACTCATTCAAGTCCCGCCTCAAGACCCCCCCTCTTCGATGATCCCATCGGCGACTCCTAATCACCCCCCACCCTTCTCCCCACCCACTCCCCCACCCCACCGTCCCCAGCTTGGGTTTGAAACAGTGATTGGTCAGTGCCTTGGGAAGTCCTCCTGATGTGAAAGGCGCTGTACAAGTGTAAATTTTCCTTTCCCCCCTTTCTCTCCCCTCTTTCTCTCCCCCTTCCTTCCCTCTCCCCCCTTAACCCCCTTTCTCCCCCCTTTTCCTCCCTGATTTTACCTTACCTTTGCCTCCCTTCCCCCTTATCCATCCAAAAAATCCTTAATAATCTGTTTAAAAAAACCACAATAATAAAATTGGTCATTTCAATCCATGGAACACTGCTGTGCGCAATTGGCTGCCACGATTCACCCACAAATATACAGTTGGTTTTTCTGCTCTCCTTCCTCCTACCCCGGCCCCTCCCATTACCCTCTTTTTCCCTCTATTTCCCCAAACCCCACTTCCATGACTGTTTGTGGGACACTGTTGTGCGCAATTTGGCTGCCACGTTTCTCCCACAAATATACAGTAAATTTTCCTACTTTCCTTCCCCATCCAAGAACCCTCCCCTCCTGCTCTGGTCCCTACCTCTTTTCCCCCCTTTCCTCCCTCTTGTCTTCTCCCTCCCCCCCTGCTCTGGTCCCAATCTTGGGATGTTGTATTCTGTGAAGCGCTTTGAGACGTCGATAGGACATAGAAAGCGTTATATAAATGTAAGGATTATTATTACTGTAATTTGTTGTTGTTTGAAACATATGTGATATCGACCTAATATATGAAAAATCAAATCTAGGTACTCTTTTGATTGGAAATAGAGTAAATGATTACCACTTGCAACAGGCACCCATCAGCCTCTCCTTTATAGTATAATTTGCAGTTGGTTCCTAGAAGATGAGTGTTGCAAGCGTCAAATAAAATGAAAGAATATTTGCCAAAATAAGATGAAGTATGAAAAACACAAGAAGATCACTGAAAAAAGATAGCAATTAATAAAAACTAAAGGAATGTTGTTCAACAGCAATGTTGATCAATAACAAAATGATGATACTGAATCTGGTCACCAAGAAGTGCACCACTTGTTAAAATTAGCAATCATTTATTTACTTTATTAGTATGGAAAATATTTATGTTTTTGGCGATTGGTGCATGATATGCCTCTAAATGGATACCTCAGCAGAACAAAGAAAAATCTCACCTCAGGTCTACAAACTGTTAGAAGAATCACTGATCGGCACTTAGTTTAGTATATAGATTTGCAGTAAGTCCACCTTTTCTCAATATTGTATCCAGTATTGCTGGAAAAAATTAGATTCTGGCCATTGGATAAATTTAAATGGCGGATATAATTAGCATTCATAGATAGTGCTCACTTTACAGACTCCAAAGTGTTCAGCAGCAGTGCCAAGACCAGTACTGAGCCAGTAGTAGAGTGGAAAAGTCTCTGGGTTTTATGTATTTTTTCAAACTAAGCTCACACCTGGACTTGCAGCCAGGTGGACAGCTTTCTTTCTAAGTTCCCAAGTGAGCAAAAAATTATTCAATGCCAGCTGTTCTCTGCTTACCTGGTTCACATTGAGACATAACAACGGTAGTTTTAAAATGAATACTTCATGTTAATCTTCGCAGCTATCAGCTGAGACCAAAAGACGTGACTTAACTTGCCCTTCAATGGCTGCATCAAAACCATTATCACAGTGATACATACAAGCAGGAGGCAGATTTACACTCTCTCTTTTTGCTTTTGATTAGAGAAAAGCAGAGCTCTGTGTTTCTGAGCCGAACACTTATGTCAGGGGCGTTGTATTATCGGTTACCGCTCGATAGTCCGAAGGTTCGTTAGCCCGAAGGTTCATTAGTCTGAAGGTTCGTTAGTCCAAAGCTTCCCCTAACCCTAACCCTAATCCTAACCGTTACCCTAACCCTAACTCTAACCCTAACCTTTGGACTAATGAACCTTCGGACTATCGCACCAATTGTTCGGATTAACAAACCTTATTTCATTGTTGGTTCAGACTATCGAGCAGTAACCACGGTAAACGCCCCGGGTATAGGAAATTTGTGTGTTCGGACTATCGAACCTTCAGACTAATGAACCTTCGGACTATCGAACTTTTGGACTATCGAGTGCCCCCCATATTACCGGCCTCTGTTGTTGATCTGCTTTCTACTAATTGGGAAGAGCTAACAGGCCACTAAACCATTGTTAAAAATCTGTACAAATTGAAGGTTGAGATTCTATACCCATTCCCAAAAAATTTTCTTGTGTTTGATTTCAGGTCTCCTGATGCCAGCCAGCACTGGCAGTTTTATTCTACTCTTTTGGCACAGGTCTGGCACCCTAAATGTTTTGTAACAGCATATTTGTATCCCCAGTCAAGCTTCAGTGCATAAACTAACCAACTAATGAAGGAGGACATTCAGAAAGCCCTTGAGAATATTAAGTACTTATCACCACAGATACAGAGAGGGTTGATAGGCCTCTGTGGGAACAAAATCCAGTTATCAAGTGGAAGGCAGCGAAACAATGCTCTTGCTTTGCTTTATGGTGGATGAGGCTACTGTAGGTCAGCCATGCAAATTAACATGTACTCTCAATTTTTTTATTCAGAATTGCTCAGAATTCAGAACAAACCTGCTTGAGAACAATTTCCTTCTCTTTTAACTCTGGTGGATGCATTGATTGATTTGGGTACTGTTGAGGAATATTGGGTTCCCACAATGATACCCTAGATATTAGGAGATCAAATTTGACTAAGGATGCTATGTGTATTTAATGCCAATGTTTGATGACATAGTTTTGGGAATGCTAACGATATAACATAAATTATATAGATATGCAAGGTACTGTTTAAATAAATGTAATTTTGTATGTTGTTGTTTAACAGATTTGGTATGTACTAAAGCAAACCAATGTCACATCTAGACACTTTGCTTAAAACAAGTATCATTGATACATATATGAACAACATATATGAACAACAAAATTACATTTGCATAGCGTCTTTCACATGGGGTGAATGTCCCAAGGCGCTGGATACAGTATTTCAGACCCGAGCTGGGGGTAGGGATTGGGGGGGGTGGAGGGCAGACGAGGGAAAGGAGGTTGATCGAAAGCATGGTCGAAGAGGAGGGCCTTGAGGTGCGTCTTGAAGGAAGGGATGGGGTGAGGGGGAGCAGAGTGGCTGAAACCATGCCAATGGTGGGGCATGCGAGGCAGGGAATGTGAATCAGGGCTAAGCCCACTGAGCGGAGGTTGTGGGCAGGTTGGTAAGGGGTTAGGAGGATGCATAGGGAGGGGGTAGCGAAGTATGGGGGGCTTTGAGGATGAGGAACAGGATCTTGAACTGTATCTTCTATGTGATGGGAAGCCAGTGGTCAGGTGAGGACGGGGGTGATATAGTCAAGGAGCCCAGTGCGGGAGAGGACACGAGCTGCAGAGTTCTGGATGATCTGCAGCCTATGGAGGGAGCAGTTGGGGAGGCCGACAAGCAACAACAACAACAAAATTACATTTATAGAGTGCCTTTCACGTCGGGAGGACGTCCCAAAGTGCTGAACAGTCAGGTCGGGACCTGAACGGAGGGGGGAAGGGTCGGGGTAGAGGGAAGGAAAGTAGGAGAGGTGGAAAAGTAGGAGAGGGGAGCGAAAGGCACGGTCGAAGAGGAAGGTCTTGAGACTGGCCATAAAGGAGGAAAGAGAGGAAGTGAGGTGAAGGGATTGCGGGATGGAGTTCCACAGTGTGAGAGCAGAGAGGCTGAAAGCCTGGCCACCAATGGTTAGGTGGTTAGGACGGTGGACATAGAACAGGCCAGAGCCTGCTGAGCGGAGAGGACGGGCGGGCTTAGGGATACAGCAGGTTGGAGAGATAGGCGGGGGCAAGACCGTGAATGGCTATGAAGGTGAGGACAAGGACCTTGAATTCGATCCTTTGGGGGATGGGGAGCCAGTGGAGACAGGCGAGGGTGGGAGAGATGTGGTCGCGAAGCCTGGAGAGTACACAAGCTGCAGAGTTCTGAATAATCTGCAGCCTGTGAAGGGAGGAGCTAGGAAGGCCAACAAGGAGAGAGTTCCCGTAGTTGAACCTGGAAGTGATAAAGGCGTGTCTGAGTGTTTCGGCGGCATGGGGGGGCGGGGTGAGGTAGTGGTGGAGTCTGGCAATATTGCAGAGGTGGTGGAAGGCTATACTGGTCATGGAGCGGATATATGGAAGGACAGTTCGGGGTCAAACAAGATACCCAGATTCCTGATTGGCTTCGAGAGGTGGAGAGTGCAGCCTTGGATGCTGATGTTGTCAGTGCCTGAGGTGCTGAGGCGCTGACGCCAGGAGGGCCTCCGTTTTGTTGACATTGAGCTGAAGGAAATTGGCCCTCGTCCAGGACTCAAGCAAGGAGTTTGCATAGTCAAGCTGGATGTTATGAATGCATGTATGAATTTCGGCAACCTGTGGTGTGAGACAGTGGCAGAGCCGGGCAATGTTGCAGAGGTGGGGGAAGGTAGAGCAGGACATGGGACGGATGTGGGGTAGATGAGGTTTGAACAAGATACCAAGGTTCCGGATTGGCTTTGTGCGATGGAGTGTGCATCCATGGATGGTAATACTGTTAAGTGCCTGAGGTGTGGAGGTGCTTGCCTTTTCCTACTTGTAGAAAACCCAGAATTCTGGATTCTCTGAAAGCAGTGAAGGAGGTATAATGTATTATGTTGGAGCAATCTGCCAATGGCTTCCAGCAATAGATTAACAAGAATTGGGAAACAGCATTTATCAAAATTCCTGTCACCTGTGGCTGAGTAGAACTCAGGACGATCAACGGTTAATTTTTTTATCTTATGAAAGATCAGAGGATGAAAACAGTGTAATATTATTACATATTATATTATTGCATATTATACTTATATTAAAAATATTATATTTTTAGTAATATTAAACCATTTTTTCCATGCCCTGGCACACCCCTATCTCTCCCAAATCCTCTCTCTTTGCTGCACTACCCATTGTCTCCGCTCTACTGGCTCCAGCCTTCGCCTTGTCCATTGAATCCTCCATTTCACCATCGGCAGCCATGCCTTCAGCCACTACTCCCTGAAGCTACAGATTTTCCTCCCTCGATCCCTTTGCCTTGCCCCCTCTTTTTGCATTTTTAGTTTGTGCCTGAAGACCTTCCTCTTCGACAGTTGCTAATCCCCTTAACCTCCACTCCCGGCTTGGTATCGGGCTCCACCATTGTTAAGTGCTCTGGAATTCTGACTGGGGTGGATAGCGCCATATAAATACAAGTTGTTGTTGTAGTAATGAGAAGGGAATTTATTCCTAGTGTCCCGATCAAAAATTAATGTTAATTGGTCATTGAGTCCATGGCAGTTTGTGGGCCTGACTGCCTGGAAAATGGTTGCCATATGTACTTAGTCCATTTGACAGTAAAAATGACTCAATAAACCAAATATTTCATACAGCTGGAATAAACCTCAAATGAGACTAATCTCCTGGAGCTCAAGTCGTGTGCCTTCTGACCACTGTAAACCTTCTCCTCCATCAATCAAACACTTCCTCACTTGCATGTGGCCAAATGACCAATCTCCAACTCTGGGGAGTGAGGCAAGGGGAGAGTGATGGAGAGGACATAGACGTTTGCACTAAACTTTAGAGGTAATGATTTGGGATGATGTGTTTATGCGGACTCAGATTAATTGGTTGTCATATGAATCAGCATGGGGAATATTATTCAATAAGTCCAATATTCATATATCCAGTGTTCGATTAGCAAATCTATATTTGTACATTAGGCGTGCAAGTGGTTTGGGATTTCTAAATTCTATTTAATAAACCGAACAATTCAATTAATTAATTTCATAGACAATTTAGTATATTCTGCTTTGAGATGTCTCTTTGAGATGGTATAGCAACAGACTAATATTATTAAATTATCCAAGATTATTTAACTGAATTCACTGTATCAACATAGATCTTGGATTGAATTTGGACACTTTCTAGTTTGCATGACAGTTCAACATCACAGTATGTTCACCAATTGGGCCATCGGCAGAAATTCTACCTGGAAAATGTATTTGAACCTAGGTTCGAACCCTGGGGAAGGCGATACCTAAGGCAACTTTCCTTACTCCACATACCTGTTTACTTAGTAGGCAGTAGGAACCTGTGGTTAATTGGCAGATCACTTTCTGGGAATAATAATCTCTTCAAAATAATAATTTAGTCATTCAATCCATGACTGTTTGTGGGACACTTTGGTGCCCAATTGGATGTCAGTTTCACACAGAAAATAAGGATGTTCTGTGAAGTTCTTTGAGATGTTTCAATGATGTGATAAAGTACTATATCAAATGCAAGGATTATTCTTATTGGTGGTGACTCACTAATCGCCAATGTCATTTGTAACAGGAAAGGTTATCTACAAAGAAGCAATACATCTCAAACTCCTACAGAAAGAAAACTAGGGACAAAATTGTCAGAGATCAACTGATCAAGGTCCAAAGCTCTATCAGAAGTGTTTTCAATATATCAGTTACCATCAAATGCTTCACTAGTTTTGGAGTGACTGATGGGACTGCCGAAGAGGAGGGTTGACCATCAAAGAGGAGGGTCGGACCGTCGAAGGGTAAAAATTTTATTAATGCTTTTGTACTTAGTACAAAAGCATTAATAAAATTTGTGCATACATCATGGGATGAGAACCATCGTAGGCTGCCAGATCCATTTGATGTATTAACTTAGACATAAAGTGTAATTTTGGCCCCTATGATGCTGAAGGAAATTTTTAGACACTGTAGGTAGTTTGATTTTATGTCATTTTTTGAAATAACTGATAATAAATAGGATGGAGACTGTTTGAACAGTTGGTGAAACATCCAAGACTAACAACCTGAATATAAGCCCTGTCAGCAGTGTTAGCAAGCCTGAGCCCATTACATTTCAACAGTTAGCCTGCAGTTATGCTTTAAGGAAGTGGCAACTTGGTAACAACACTGGCATATATTTTTATAGTTTGGGTAGTCCCTTATAAAGTTTTTTTATTCATTGAAGAACTTACCCACAGGCATTTCTGTTGTCATCCAGGATAACCGGAAATGTGTACTGGTTTGGGTGGGACCTTCATCAGTATATTTGGGTGTCACTACAAAAATGATAACTTCTCTTTCTCATCATATTTCTATGAATATAATGCTTTAATTGTGATTTAGCATTGATGGGTTTTGTTTCTTTGAAAACCCTGAAATTATTTTATCCTTTGACTTGAAGCTAATAAAAACAACAATAACAAAATATACTTACAGTATATAGTGCCCTTCACGTCAGAAAGATGTCCAAGGGCGCTGGACAGTCAAGGACCCTGGTTAGCAATTGGGGTCAGAGGGATGGAGGGCAGGGGAGGTGGTGCGGTTCCAGAATGTAGGGGCAGAGATTATACACCATTGACATGCAGGACTCAGAAGGGTAAAAGTTAGCTTTGTGTAATCTTTGTAGTATTGCACAATTCTTCAAATGGAATTGTTAGTTAGGGAGAAACTATGACTCAACTTCAGAAACATTTAGTGTTCATGATCAGCACCACTGTTTACCAAATAGCTGCATAACCAGGCTGCAGGAACAAACCTGAATTCTGTCAATGTATTCCATTCCGCGGCAATGATGCGAACATAAGTACAAAATGTAAATTTAGAGTGCTTCATTGCTGAAACCAGGCTTCCAAAATTTAAGCACTCTAAATTTACATTTTGTACTTATGGTGTGTGGACCACTCCAATAAAACTTAACTGTAGCAATTTAACATCTGTGTAATTCAGATCTTAGCACTTTGTCTATAAAAGCTAGAAAATAATCTTAACTGGGCACAGCTCATGCTAAAGCCATATATTCTCTGTCTGTCAACTTGCAATGGGTGGGGCGGTTAAGGAAATTCTACTTAAGAATTCAGGATTTGGCCAACACAGTACCTGAATACTGTTGTTATACAGAATGAAACCAGGAAGGAACAGAAATGGGCCACTTGGGGGCAGCCTACTCTATCGATGTAAAAGCAGTGCTATTTTGCTGGAAATATATTATACCTTTGTATGATGCAGGGCAGCCAGCACGTGGTGGCTGGTGGGTTTTGCATTTTGACTCTTTTTGCTCTATCTATTTTCTGAAAAAATGGTATCACTTTGTACTAGTAGTTAAAAAGGCAAAGGCCATTTTGAAATTTACAGCTTATGGTGTGTGGACCACTCTGTAAGTACATGGCGTTTAATACATTAGAAAATGTTGCAACGTAATACAGCAGGATATTAAAACAGACTGCACGCCAGAAATAGCAACTTCCATCAGCTAGTGATGGCTTCAGGCCCAACCTCTATGCTGATGTCAGGGAGGAGTTCACACTCACAGAGCAGTTTGACAAGCGTCCTGAGGCGCTACCCTGCATGTAGAGTGCTATGTTAGTGCATTTTGTTGTTGTTGATAATTACTAACAGTCTCAACCATACCTTTCAGCATTGTGAAAAATATCAAATTTCCTAAATTTTGTCCGATTATATCAAGATTTGTTTTTGTGTTCCTCAAATTTCCTTTCGGATTTTCTCTCATGACCCTTTTATGATGGAGATCAGTGCTGGGATTCAGTTCTTAAGCACTGAATGGGTAAATATAACCTTATCGTCATGTCTGAAAGATGCAACAACCCACAATATGGCTCTCTACCAGCAATGCACTGGAGTGAATGATGTCTCAGGACGCTGGACAGTCAGGGGTTTGGGGATCTGAGCTTGGTCAGAGGCGTGGAGGGTAGGGGGTTTGGTGGTGAGAGGAGGAGATGGCCTAAGGCCTAAGATAGGACTTGAAGGAGATCTTTAGACTGGGCTTGAAGAAGGCAAGAGAGCGGGTGAGATGGTGGCCTTGAGGATAGAGTTCCAGAATGTGGGGCAGAGATTGTATACCGTTGACTTGCAGGACTCAGAAAAGTAAACGTTTGCTTTGTGTAATCTTTGTAGTTTTGTAAAATTCTCCAAAAATTGAATTGTTGGTACGGGAGAAGGCACGAGAGGGGGTGGTCATGATGTGAGTTCAAAGTCCTGAGGTGGGTTTTGAACCAAAGCTATCAAGGAGACAATTTTTCATGTTCCAACACATACAGCATGCGTCAGCCAAACCTGATGCTGTCCTCAGCTAGCACCCAAAGACATCAGACTGGAAATCATCGGAAGAAATCCTTTTGTTCTCTTCCGAGCATGGCATTGCTGAGACTACTCATAATGACACCATCCCTTCCAACCTGAATAATGTTAACTCAGCACTGACCAGCAATCAAAACTGAAGCAGTCCTGGCCTGATTGGATCGTTCACACTGATGCAGTGTTGCTGAGCTTTCCTGCTACTTTTCTTTTTGAGAATTTTAAACAATTATTTTTGAAACAAAATGATCCATAACTCATTGATTTTGAAGAGTCTAGAGTTCCAATGAAGCCAGTAACATAATTCATGAAATGGGAGAACATGTAGTCCTGTCATCCAAACCATAGGTTGCTTTCCTCTTAAGAGTTCTTCCGACTTTCCTTTTCTGTCCAATTTAGATGATTGGAATATATAGAGCATTCACTACCTTCTGAGGGGAGAATCATCTCAGGTTCAATAAGGATTTGTTGGAAATCTCCTCTTTCCTCTCCTATTATTACATGGCCATCTGGATTAATTTGTACCACTCTCACCTCTTAAGTCAGAAGGTTGTGGATCAACTACCACATTAGGACTTTGAATTCATATAGTACAGGTTTACACTCTAGTGTATTGCTGACAAAGAACCACATTGTTAGAGATGCCATCCTTCGGGCATGACGATTTCAAGGTTATGTCTGCCCTTTCAGATGGATGTTTGCCCCACAGCAATACAGTGGAAGCCACTTTAGCCAGACGCCAGTTAACCCTGGAAACTGGGTAAAGCAGACACAATGCCCAACCCCAATTCATTTGTATTCTTATCTGTTTAAATATGCCTGTTAGTTCAGACAACAATTTGGAACTTCAGTAAACATTGGACGCCATTTCAGCCAAACAAAATGGGCTGCCCCGATGTGTCCAGCTTTAGTGGCCTCCATTATATTGGAAAAGAGAAGGGAATTTCTCCTGGCCAACGATCCCCCAAATTAAAATTGGTGATTCACTTCATGGTTGGTTGTGAAACATTGATGTCCATAACTTGGCTGTCACGTTTTGCCTACAAAATCCAGAGACACTGCACTTTACAGCATATCTTGTGAAGCATTTTGAGATATCCCTTAAAACCTTCCGAACCCCTGCACAATTTAGGTGCCAGGTTGCAACCCCAACTATCCTTCCTCCTCCACAACCAGTCCCTTACCAGCACTGCTTTCTTCCATCTCTGCCACATTGCCCGTCTCTGCCAATGCCTCATCCCAACAGTTGCCTTTGTCACCTCTTGGCTGGACTATTCCAACACCCTCCTCGCCGGTATCCCCTCCTCTACCATCCACAAAATTCATCTCATACAAACACCACTTCTTGCATTGTCACCCACAACAAACTTTGTACCTAGATTACCCCAGTCCTTGCCAAACTGCACTGGCTCCCTGTCCCAGAGAGGATGGACTTCAAGATCCTCACTCGTGTTCAAATCCCTCCACTGTTCTGCACCCCCCTACTTCTCTGACCTACTCTCTCCTTCCAGCAGTTCCCCCTGCCTACTGGGTCCGGCCTCCTCCTTGTCCCCCAAGTCCTCCACTCCATCAATGGTGGCCATGCTTTCAGCCACTATGCCCTGAAACTTTGAACTCCCTCCCTCAATCCATCTGGCTAATCCCCTCCTTTCCCATCTTCAGGTCACGCCTAAAGAAGTTTCTCTTCAATCTTGCTTACGGTCACCTTCCACATCCCCTGGCTCAACCTTAGGCTCCGCCATTGTGAAGCAATCCAAGGCACTGCCCAGTGTGGTTACTGTTGGTTACTGTTGCTCCCCCTTGGTGACATCATCGGCAACCATGGAGTAAATTTCCACATGTATGCAGATGACACCCAACTCTACCTTTCCCCTTCCACCTTCAACTTCAGGCCTACTGGCGTTCTGACTGTGTGTTTGTCCGACATTGAGTCCTGGACAAGGGACAACTTCCTCCAACTAAACATCAACAAGACAGAGGCCCTCCTGATTGGCTCGCGTCAGCACCTCCACACCTCAGGTGCTGGCAACATCAGCATCCAAGGTTGTACTCTCCATCTCTCAAAGCCAGTCAGGAATCTGAGCATCTTCTTTGACCCTGAACTGTTCTTCCTCCCACAAATCCGTGCCATTACCGGTACTGCCTTCCACCACTTCCGTAATATTGCCAGACTCCACCACTACCTCTGCCCCCATGCTGCCGAAACACTTGTCCACCCATTCATCACATCAAGGCTCAACTACAGGAACTCTCTCCTCGTCAGCCTTCCCAGCTCCTCCCTTCACAAGCTGCAGATTTTTCAGAACTCTACAAGTCGTGTACTCTCCCGCACCAGGTTCCACGACCACCTCACTCCCACCCTCGCCTGTCTCCACTAGCTTCTCATCCCCCAGAGGATCGAATTCAAGATCCTCCCCATTTACGGCCTTGCCCCCACCTATCCCTCCGACCTGCTGTCCCATTATCAGCCAGCCCGTCCCCTCCGTTCAGCGGGCCCTGGCCTGCTCTATTTCCCCCACCCGAAACGCCCCACCATCGGCGGCCGGGCTTTCAGCCTCTCTGCCCCCACCCCACACTCTGGAACTCCATTCCGCAATCCTTTCATCTCGCTTCCTCCCTTTCCTCCTTCAAGGTCAGTCTCAAGACCTTCCTGTTCAACCATGCCTTCTACTGCCCTCCTAAGTCTCCCCCCTTTCCTACTCTACTTCCCCCTGCTCCTACCCCACCCTTTCCCACCTGCTCGGGTCCCGACCTGACTGTCCAGCACCTTGGGATGTCATCCCGACATAAAAGGTGCTCTATAAATGTAATTTTGTTCTTATTGTTGTTAACACAGTTAACTTCCACTTTAACGAGTATAATTTGAATCAGGTTGGCTCTGTTCAGTACCTACATCATGAGTCAGCACATTTTTGCAAAACCCAATTTGCTCCTGGCTAATCATTGCTAGTACTGTACAGCCATTTGTATTGCATGGGTGTTGGCAACTGTCCGTTGCAAATTGTTTGAAAGTCATTCATTCTGCTATATTTGGAAAGGATGAATCTGCACTATTCAATGTGTTCTATGAACTGAAACCGATGCCTTGTGTCATGAAGTCTGTGTTGCCTTTCAGATCGATTTCTAACTATTCCTGTAGATGTTGTTGAGCTATGCAATCATTTAATGCTTATCTGATTTACCACAGCTATCAAATGAAAATAAGCTTGCTAGAATCCTAAACTGTGATTGATTAATCAAAGACTTTACTATTAGAATACTTATTTATTTTCGAAACTTTCTCAGAGCAATGTTGCATTGTCCCATCTATTTTGTTTTGTCAACCAAATACATGTAAAAACACATCAGTATGCTTACTTGAGAGTTCCACGTGTGTATGCCATTTACACATGGATATTTCCCTGTGCTTGCAATGCAGTGTGCACTCTCTCCCTGGGGAGACGCAACTTGCTTGCCTAATTTCAGGGAATATTGCGCACCAGGTTGGCAAGAGACAAAGTTTGGGAATCATTGAAATATCAAGCAGCATTAAGATGCTGGGTGTTCTGAGATGCCGGTATTATCCCTGAACAAATCCTGTCTGTGGAGAACAGTTCAGAGCTCGGATTGACAATACAGTATTTGCACAGTGACACTTTAGAGCAGTAGGCAGCTTTATAATTGCCCTTGTATTGTGATGTTTATCAAAAAGAAAATTGTTCTAGGTGTAATTACTCACTGTTAAAAGATCAAGTATAAACCTTAAGACAGGTGAACATTTGTACTTATACTATGTGGGATTTGTAAAATCTAGGAATTTTCAACCCAAAAGTTAAATTTCCAATCCCAGAGGATGGATATAAACCAAGCTTTTTTCTAAAAAAAAGTGACTTCTCTGGATGCCATGCCAAGGATACTGAAGCACATCTGCTTTAGCTGGCCAATGCCTTAGTAATGATTTAGGAGAAGTACACTTGTCCTTTCTTGTCCTTTCCTTTTGGTGATGGGGTGGGCGGGTGGGGGTTCCTCTGACTGTAAGGAGAGTCAAACAAAAAAAATCACACAAGGGCATGCTTTTATTAGAGGACAAAATAAATTCACCAAAATACAGTACAGTATAACAGATTGTTGCTAGTCTCTGCTATTGTGATGGACGAAGCAGGCAGAGACAGAAGATTCCTGCCTCAATCTTCGTCTTAATTTTTTCTTGGGATTTTGAAAGATTAGTGGATTTTTTGCTACTTTAAGATTTTTAAACAAAGAATGGAATGTTTCTATAACTCTTAAATAACACAGAATATCTGCCAGTTAAGCTATAAATAGGCATTGTTAACAATAAACTGCATAATGACAGAACTCACAGGGCAGTCTTGTGATCTTACTTGCTAAATCTTCTATAATATTTTGATACTGCTTCACATCAGACCACAGGCCTGACATTCCACCTAACCATATCCAAGACCCGTCTTAAAATTTTAAATTGTGCAAATTTGTGCAAATATCTTTCCTATTTATGTTTTTCGGCAGCATTTAAAAAACAGCTTATATGTTAAAATTGGGAATTAAGAATCTTTAGCAATTCTGCACCATCCTAAATTTTAAGTAAAAACAATCTAACAGGCTTCTGGTTAGCATACTGCTGTATATTGCTGCAAGTATTGGTTCAAATACTATTTAGTAATGGAATTGCATTTGCCCATCAATTGCTGTAATAGTTTCATTTGTAATCACAATGCCACAATTATTTAGCATCTGAAAGAGCAACTGTACTTCTTCTGCCAAAACTCCCTCCACATTGTACTTCTTACAGCTGCTCAAAAGGCACTGAAATGTGTTTAACTCGGGCCTTCAGATGAGATGTTTAACTAAGGCCCTGTTTTGGTGGTCGTTAAAGATCTATAGCACTATTCAAAAAGTAAAGCAAATTTCTCCTGATGTCGTGGCCAATAATCCTCCAGAAGAAATTAATCGTTCAATTCATGGCTGTTTATGTGGGAGATTTCTTTATGCAAATCGGCTGTGCACAACAAACAAGGATTTTGAGACACATCAATTACATGACAAAGTGCTAGTTGACATGCAACGATTATAATTGTAACCTTACTATTGTATTCTAGCATTATCTGTGCTCAGAGGAAAAGAGAATATTGGCAAAGCTCGTTCATTTTCCTACATTCATATTGAATTGTTTTTTGATCAGTGGGGTGTGTAAAACACATACGGAAAAGGAGCACATTATTGTGCTTAAGAGTATCCTCATCAAAATGAGAATTTCATTCATCCCACACTGAAGGCAGATGTTTGCCAGATAGATGATGAGAAACCTTTGAGATTTGGGGAGACAGACAGCTGCTCGAATCCATTACCTGGAGTCTGAGTTAGTGAACACACGTTCATACAGCGCCTACAATCCTCCATCTTGATCTTGATGAACTCATCAGTCATATGAAAGTCTTTTGAGCACAGGTTTTTTTTAAAATGAGTTGATCTTTTCACTAGTTTTGCAAAGTTAGCTCATCATATCCAACAGAGCTCTAAATTGAAAGCAACTTGCATATTCAGTGACAGTTGTAATTACAGCTTGACGAAGATGTATTATGACTAAGTCAAAATGCATGTTTTGCACCTTGGGGTGTCAATCTGTCAAGAAGTACTATTTCACAATGTGACAGGTGTAAGAGCAAGTAGAATTCACACTGTAATTTTCATGAACCATTAAACAATACTGTCCCGTGAATCATACTGTTAAAACTTTAACAGCAGTTATATATGCAAGCAGCATGACCCTGTGTCTGGTATATATAAATTGTGTAAAGTATGAGATCCAATCAATAATTTCAATCTATCCTTTTCACCTATAGATAACAAAGAACTGTCTAAAAATTTAAATTGCAGAAAGAAATATGAAGTCATAACTATAAGTAATGCAATATATTCAAAAGAGGGCTGAAGTTGAAAACAATTCTATTCTCGTCCTGCAGAAGAGCCGGTTTGTCATGGAGAACAGAAACTTGGGGTTGTCCTTCACCTCCAGGATTATCCTGGAGTACAAGGACGACTTGACAGAGGCCAGGGGGGAGTAGTAAGTTTTGACGTAGTCCAGCCAGATATGCCAGTGGACCGTTAGGCTGGATTTGAGCCAAGTGCGTTCAGCGGCCTGCACCTGGGGAGTGAGCGGAGGTGGCTGGTGAACCAGGGTGAGGTTCGAGAGTAGGAGGCAGTTTGGGAGGTGAGGGGGGCAAGGGCGTCAAGTGCAGTGGAGAGGGTGCTGTGGAGGAGAGTGAGTGCAGAGGATGGGACAGTGTGGGAGGTGGGCCAAAAGGGGACGAATTCAGAGGACTCCAAGGCAGCGGAGAGGAATTGTGGGGAGATCTTCTTCCATGGGCGGTAGAAGATGGTGGTACGTTTGGAGGCAATGGGGAATCGGATAGAGGAGTTGAAGGAGATGAAATGGTGGTCAGAAGTGGCCTTTTCACTGATAGTGACATCCGAGACACTGAGGCCCTGGGTGATCAACAGGTCAAGTGGGAAGAATAATGAGAAGGATAAATGAATTCTACCAACATCGACACTACTGAGATAAAATATACATTTCACTGATAAGCAACACTCTTCTTGATCAGCTGTGTATAATGGTGATGTCAATTTCTAGCATTGGCTTACGTTCTCCATTGTTAGGTTGGTAAAACTATGGTCTAGTGTACAATTGAATCATGCAGATCTGGGCAATTTCAGTTAACGTTGAATTGGCCATTCTCACCTGGGGCAGCAGTAAGATGTGCTACAAGCTAACGGAGAGAGAGAAAAACATCAGTGAGCAATGCACAGTCATTTCTATCCAGTGACATCTGCTGAATTGGCATATGGTGAGGAAATGATCAAGCTTGACTGTAAAGCCACCATGGTTGAATAGCCTCACAACAGTCATTGTCACTCAGCTATCATATCTAATGACAGAACTTCACACAGTACCTTCCGACCAAGCTTTGCATAGCAATAAATATCACTTTTCAAATGTACATTTTTCTGCTGCTTATTGTTAGTTTCATACATTCTCAACAATTATCTCTTCCCTGAACATATGATGGTACATAAAACGAAAACAGAAGTTATTGAGTGCACTCAGCAGGTCAGACAGCATCTGTAGAGAAAGGAGAGTAAGTCAACATTTCGGGTCCACTAGCCTGTATTAGAACCGCTTTCCTTTCTCCATAGATGCTGCCTGATCTGCTGAGTGTTCCCAGTGACCTCAGTTTTTATTTCAGACTTCCAGCATCCGCAGTATTTTGAGTTTTTATATGATAGTACGTGACTATTCCAAAAAAGGAAAAGGTATTTTCTGACCATAGTTTGGCAAAGCTTGATATTCTATCCAAGATCAAACAATATCAAACTTGTAATCGTTAATGAAATTCAAAACAAATCCTCTGTTCTCTGATTCCGACCTCTTTGGCTGCCTCCTGTACAATACTCACAGCTTAGAGAGAAAGAAACCATTATTATACAGTGAAACTAGTTAAAGTTACTAATATTAAGAGGTATATTGCTGTTTATTGATGTGTAAAGCTGAACCGGTTTCAGTTTGTTTTTGTGGCATTTCTTCCAGCTTTTGAATAATCTTTAATGTGCTTTACAATTAACAATATCCAAATACAGTTTAACCAGTTAAATGTTCAAACAATATCCTATATTAAAAACCATACAAGGCCAGTTCAAAGTAATACAAAGGTGATCCTTGTCAGGAGGCCAAGTAACTGCAATGTTAGAATACTGTACTTTAACCTTGTACGTTGCTAAGGCAACAAACTAAGAGCAATGCATTTTATCTGACCTGTGTCATACCAGGGCATGAAAACACTTCATGTTCGTTGCTGCAGTAAAGTGGAAAAATGTTTCAAATCCCAGAACTGTCATCCTTCATTTTGATGAACACATACTATGGTACTATATACACGCAATACACACACAATGTATATATACTATATACATATATAATTGTTTCAGAAATAACAGCTGAAACTAGGTCAGATTTACTCTTTTGATACCTGCCGATTGTTGGAAGATACAGCTCTCTGCATTCAAGCAAACTCATTTTATTTTTCTGTTCTACAAGTATCATAATACTATATCTATTTATATCCATGCCGGGCGGACTTTTTGCTAAAGGCCCAAATTCTGCTGGAGGAATGGAACATGTTTTCCATTGTTGTTACACAATGCGAGCATCAGTGATTAATTTGGGATGTGACCCCGCCATCCCCACATACACTCCCATTGGTGGGCATAGAGCCAGTCAAAGGCACTGCTGGCCAGCAACTATATTCTTTATTCTCAACATCAATGGCTACAATTGTATCAAATGGTGTTTCCCCACTGCTTCACAGATCACTACTTATAACTCAATCAGCAATAGCAGTGCTAGGAATATCAATTACAACGTTCTGCCAAAGTCAAGCAAACGTTTAAGAAATTGCAGGAAAACCAGCTTTTAAATTAAGACTGAATTTATGCGTTTTCCAAAATTGAGTACAATTTTAAATTTAAAGTCACAAGCTAGGACCTTGCAAATCTCAAGCTTCTGTACTAAAGTGATTTAACAGTTTACAGTAATTTGAACATATGGTTTGAATAATTTGAGCAATGTATGAACTAACACACCTAGATCTCTTTTAAATTACGGTAGCTTTTGATAGACTTGTCCCATCCATGGGAGTGCATGTTTCTCCTTGTCAACAGTAGTTTCTAAATGGATACTTTGCATAATCAGGTGAGTTCCCTAGTAAACTCTGTAAATGAACAAAATATAAGGAATTAGAATTGTTTAACTGTTTAAATACTGAAAATAAAAATAATTCAGCTATTCAGCAAGTTGAATGAGCGAGTTGTGTTCTAAACAAGTTGGGGTTTGCTGAAATATATGCTTATTTCTGGAATGACAGCTCAAAATAATCTAAGGGCAGATTGCATGAAAAACAATGACTGTGCTGGACTGGATTGGATAGGCTGCTTGTTTTCAGTAGAGATTCCAGCACAATTAACATTATGCCAGTAATTTCTGTAAAACACATTTACACTGAGAAATTGCATTCACTTCAGATTAAGTCAATGGAAACTGAACATGTTATCTCAGCATTTACACTCACCTCTGCCCTGACCCAGTTACTGCTCCAGACTGTACAAAATGACTCGCCCAACACATGCGTCCATTGTAGTTTTCTTTTGCGGTAAGCGGGGATTTGAATCACAAGGTCAGTCTAATCTAACTCACATTGATTTATAGGTGGCTTTGAAATAGGTTTCAGGAGATTGGTGGCCAGAGATTTTTTTAAAATTCTGAATTAAAAAAGCAGCAAACAACTCTATTAGCATAAACAGTTTCTAATTCAAACCAACTGCAGAGTGTAATATGGAACAAATGTTGAATTGCATCTGCTATACAATGAGCTGAAGATTATTTTCTCATTTGTGGTGATCAGTTAGTTTCTGTACTCAGCTGTAAAAACACTTAAGCAAGCAGTTAATGTGGTTCTTAACTTTCCGATGGATCTAAGGAAAATCTGTTCCTTTGAGAATCCTTTCGCCGTGTATTTTTCTGCTGATCTTTGATTATAAAGGTTTCTCTTGTTTAGTCGGTAATCTGTAAAATAAAGTACAAGATTATGTGTTAGTGTATATATATATATGTATATTCAACTCAATTTGGGTTCCATAAAGCACTTTGAGGTGTCTGCATAAAAAGTGCTATATATATGTAAAATTGTTTTTGTTACACATATCAATTCTATCAGTAAGAACTTGCATTGTGATACAACAGTAGATTAGGCTCAGGATTCAGAGTTGTACTGACTACTGTATAATATAAAATGAGTAAAGCAAATATTCATATGAGGCTTTTCCAATTGTAGATTGTGGTGTGGTAAATAAAGTAACTTTGCTTCAACATTCAAGCTCCAAGTTCAACTCGTAAATAGCTTGCAATGCAAACCACTCATGGAACTGCTCAACTTCTCTCTGAAACAATTAGTCTGAAAGGTTTGTGATACTTGCATTTATCATGGCTTTGTTATCTGATGAACCTCTAAAAGCATATGAGAATCACAAGCAGGTCGAAAGGCAAGGGAGACAATGTTTGTGAGTCAGCCTGTCTCATTGAAAGTATTCTTGCTTTTGAGTCAGAAGGGTGTGAATTCAAGCCCCACATCAGGACTTGGAATTATATAGTTTAGGATGATGCTCCAATGCAGTGCTGCGTGGGGGGAGGGTTGCATTTTGGAGATGCTTTTCCTTCATCTGAGACATTAAACTGAGATCCCAGCTTCCTGTTCAGATGGAAATTAAAGATCCCATGGCACTATTCGAAAACAGTAGCGAGTTTCTCCCAGTGTCCTGGCCAACAATTCCCCAAATGAAATTGGTCACTCACTCCATGGCTGTTTGGGGGACATTGGTGTGCTAACTAGCTAATGTTTTTCACCCACAGAAATGCTCCAATGTTCTCTTTGTCAGCCTCTCTAGCTCCACTCTCCAAGAAAGATTGTCTTCAAGATCTTGTCTTCAAGAAAGATAGAACCATAGTCATTTGCAGCACAGAAAAGCCTATTTGGCCCATTGTGAATGTGTTGGTTCCCTCAAGAGCATCACTCTCAACCTCATTTCCCTATACCCATGTAGCTTACCCTTTTTTACCTTGTTCCCTCTCAAAGTCCAATATGCATTCTTCCACAACCACTCTTCCATAGGCAGGGAATTCCATATGCTAATGCCTCCATATGTGAAAACAATTTTCCTCCCCATTTGCACTTTTACTAACTAACTATGTTAAAGTGATGTCCTCTCGTTATCAAATCACCAACCAGTGGAAATAATTTCTTCCTATTGACTCTTTCAAAACCCCTTAGAATTTTAAAGACCTTAATCAGGGCACTGCTCCACTTACTTTACTCCAGTGGAAAAGGTTCCTCCAGTCTCCTCTCATAGGCCAAACCACTCATCCTCAGTATCAACCTAGTAAATCTCCTTTGCACTCTCTCTATTGATGTTCGGCTTTACTAAGTAGTTCATAGAATCATAGAATCATAGAATTTTACGGCACAAAAGGAGGCCATTCGGCCCATCTAGTCTGTGCCGGCTCTTTGAAAAGAGCGATTCAATCCCACTGCCCTGCCCGCTCCCCATAGCCTAATAGACCCGTTCTCCCTAAATAAAGATCTAATTCCCTTTTAAAAGTTGTTATCGAATCAGCCTCCACCACCTTTTCAGGCAATGCATTCCAGATTCGAACAACTCGCTGAGTGAAATAATTTCTCCTCAGCTCCCCTCTACTGCGCCTTGAAACTATTTTAAATCTGTGACCACGAGTCACAGATTCACCCACGAGTGGAAATAGTTTTTCTCTATTTGCCCTGTCGAAACCCCTCATGATCTTATAAACCTCTATTAGGTCTCCCCTCAATCTTCTCTGCTCCAGAGAGAATAACCCTAGCCTATCTAGCCTCTCCTCATAGCTGAAGTCCCTCAATCCTGGCACCATCCTAGTAAATCTTCGTTGTACCCTTTCCAATGCCTTCACATCCTTTCTGTAGTGTGGTGACCAGAACTGAACACAGTATTCCAGCTGAGGCCTCACCAAAGTCCTATAGAGGTTAGTCAGCACTTCCTGACTTTTGTACTCTATACCCCTATTTATAAAGCCTAGTATCCCATATGCCTTCTTAACAGCCTTGTCTACCTGTCCTGCCACCTTCAACGAGTCACTAACACAAATCCCCAGGTCTCTCTGTTCCTTTACACCATTTAAAATTGTACTATCTAGCCTATATTGCCTCCCTTCATTTCTTCTCCCAAAATGCATCACCTCACACTTCTCTGCATTAAACTTCATCTGCCATGTGTCTGCCCACTTTACCAATTTGTCTATATCCTCTTGCAGATGGCTACTATCCTCCTCACTGTTTACTATTCTCCCTAACTTAGTGTCATCTGTAAACTTGGAAACTGTACTCCGTACACCCAAGTCCAGATCATTGATGTAGATTACAAACAGCAATGGTCCCAAAACCGATCCCTGTGGCACACCACTGCTCACTTCCCTCCAATCTGAAAAACAGCCGCTCACTACAACTCTCTGCTTTCTGTCTCGCAGCCAGTTGTGGATCCACGCTGCCACTGTCCCTTTTACGCCATGGGCCTTTAATTTCATAATAAGTCTCTCATGTGGCACTTTGTCAAATGCCTTTTGAAAGTCCATGTAAACTACATCAACTGCGCTACCGTTATCCACCCATTCCGTTACCTCATCAAAAAATTCTATCAGATTTGTAAGGCAAGATTTGCCTTTAACAAATCCATGTTGACTGTCCTTTATTAGCCTATATCTTTCTAAGTGAAGATCTACCTTGTCCCTGATTATGGACTCTAGAAGTTTGCCCACTACCGACGTTAGACTGACTGGTCTGTAGTTACCAGGCTTGTCCTTCTGCCCCTTTTTATACAAGGGAGTAACATTAGCTATCCTTCGTCTCAAGAGGGTTTTTCACTGTCAATCTCAGCATGTTTAGCCAGCACACTTACTCTTCATTGAAGCATAAAATATTGGATGTGATATTTGCAATGGGACCGGAAGCAATAATTATGACCTCTATTTGAGACTTGCAATGTTCACAAAATACATGTACCTAATCACACATTCTGAAAACTGCTAAAGTATGAAACAAAATCCAAAGACCAAAACATTTCCCATATCATTCCCTTGCCACCCCTTGGGCAGGGATGGGCTGAAAAACTGGCTATTGGCTACGTGACAGCAAATGTGTGTTTCTGTGCAGTAGAAGACCATTGTAATCTCCAGCAAAAATAAGAGGAAGAAGTCTGAATCCCAATGTTGTTTGAAATTTGTACTTTTTTTACTCTTGGAATGAGACTTTAGACTATAAAAATATAAGTGCTGTAGAACAGATTGCTACTAAGAGCAAAGAATGGAAATTCCATTGAAGTGTTCAAGAAAGAAACAGGCAGCACAGTATGGCTCCAGTGCCTTACTGAGGTGAAACTAAAAGGCCTGTTCTCATTCCTAACTTCTGTTCTTATCTAAATGCATAGTGTCATGTTCACAATATGTGTATATTCAATGAACATTATAAAATGCTCTTGGCTGTCAGAACTGGGGCCCACTTGCTGGTGTGAGACAGTGAAATGGAAGGGGTATCACTTCTCTGCCAGCTCTCTGGATTCCAAGGGGAGGTGATCTTCTAATTCCCCCCATTTAACTCTTTTGGCCTCCCAGGAATCAACTCCCTGAGGTGAGGGATTAGCCACACAACATGCACCAAAGTCTCAGCTGATTCCTGGGACAGCCTCTGCTGGGCCAGCAGCCCTTCCTGGTGAGAATTCTGCATCCTATTCACCTCCTTGCCCAGGAAAAACTTGCCCAGAGATTGAGCTGAGGGCGGGACCTCAATATGAGAAAGAGAACCAGTATCTGGCCGTTCAATGCAGTGGGGCTCCACTACTCTTACAAGAGTAGATTAGATGCCCCACTCAGATGCAATATGGTTTAGTATATTCTAAATCAATTAAACAAACTTTCTGCAACAGAGCAAACTGACAGAGAAATGATTTAATGTGGCAGAGTAATTTATTCTGGTTAATGGATTTATTGACACCCTTGATATTGAAAGAGATGCACTTACGAGACAACATAAAATAACCAGCTGACCTTACACCCAAGCATTTTGAGAGGGGGATCCCAACTCATCTTGAAGCTTGCTAATCACCCATGGGTTTAAAGACCATGAAAGATGCCATTCATACATAAAATACTTACCTCTGCAATAAAAGCTGCATGTATCATTACAATAAAGTTTGAAGAGGAGAAATATCATGTGTGCACACATTAAACCTCTTAAGTATGTGTAAATGCTGCCTATAAAATGAGTGGTAAGACTGCTGTTTTTTCTCTGTTTCCCACACAGTAAGGTCCCACTGAGATTAAAAGCACACAGTGCAGAAGGAGGCCATTCGACCCACACTGACTCACAGAGCAAGGAAATTAATTGAATCCTACTGTTCTACTTATCCCTATAACCCTTTAGCACCTCTCTTTTATGTGGTTGTCTGCTTTACTTCCTCCTTGAAGCTACAATCAAGCTACATTAAAAGAGCTTCCTTCTTGAAAGCCACATTAATGCAACTAAAATATTACTGGTCCAGTATATCTACATGTTGCCTTACTATGACACTAGCTTTTACACTACAGTAAAAGCTTTGTTATCCGCACCCTCGGGACCTGACCAATGCCGGCTAATCAAAAATGCCAGATATTCGAGCGGCAAGTTGCCCAAAATCCTACACAAAAAAAAACTTATTTTAAAACATACCATATTAATAATAGACTAAATAATAACAGAATATTATATGGATACTTACCAATGAAGCATAACAGCACATTCGGTAAAATGATTGGTAAAATAAAAATTCCAGCATTCGGTAAGTTTAATAAGTGCGCATGTACATGCATGCGCAAAGTGAGCATATCGGGAGTGTGCTGGATGCTACGGTATGAGGTCCGGTTGCTAGAATGGTGAATTGTATTGGGAGATACCGGTTGGTTGAGTGTTCCGGTTGGTTGGGTGACGGATAACCAAGCTTTTACTGTAAATGGTTTCTCCCTAACGTCATATTGATCTAGGATATTGCATTTTACCATCTTTGCCAACTGGTGGTGGTACAACATCAGTGAGTATGTGCGAAGGTGTCCTTTGAGCAGCCTTGAAGAAATTAGGTTCTATGGCTTATTTTCACTGCTGGTGTTTACCCCTGATCCTAGGAAATATACAGCTCGATTAGCGACAACTACTATACTTGGTTCATAGTAAAGCTAACTGGTTCATTTCCGCATTAGAAGATATAAATTTCTCATTACTGGATGTGCCACGTCATTGTGTCCTGAATCAGTACATACTGTTTTACCTCTGCAGCTCTTTTATTAGAACTAACAATAACCACAACAGCAACTTTGATTTATATAATGCCCTCCACGCCGGACGGCGTCTCAGAGTGCTTGACTAAAGGTGAACATGGCACAGAGACACCAATATAAAACTAGAACAACCATGGCACAGCGTTATCTATATCCACAAAGCGCTTTGAAATGTCTCAGCGACATGAGAAGCTGCCATATCAAATGAAAGAACTATTGTTACTTACATATTCAATAAATCCCTAAATTCACCCCCTCCTCTGCTCCTCATTATAACGGCTAAACAGTCATTAATGTTGGCTCATTCTAAAGTGCTGAGATCAGCACACTGACAAAGTATTCCAGAAAATGAAACCAGGTTGAAGGCTTGAAATGAACATTATCTTTTTCAGAGAAGATCATTTCCTAGATCGCCTGAATCAGGCAAACCGCAAGATGGAAACGTGGGACCACTGCCACTGTTCATAACTCACTTAACACACTTAGGGCTAGATTTTGATATGTTTTTGTATTCTTGTCCCAAGGGGAGTTCATGTTTCGACTCAACCAAGCTATTTGAGTATTCCTTTCTTCACGCACTCTGGGTGAAGAGTGATCTGTGGGTTTTGCTGGCTTAAGAATAATTTTGTGCATTGCTTTATAATAATAATCATTGCATTTGATATAGTGCCTTATCACGTCATTGAGATGTCTCACAGCATTTCACAGAATATACTGTAAAGTGAACACTATATTTTGTGGCCAAAACCTTGGCAGCAATTGCACAGAGCAGTGTCCCACAAACAGTCGTGGATTGAATGACCCAAACTATTATTATTTTTGAAAGGATTATTACTCCCAGAAAACAATCCACCCAATCAACTGTCAACAAGGTTCCTATTTACTGCTAGGTAAACAAAGGGTGTGGAGTAAGGAAACTTATGCCTGCCCCCTATCAACCTGCCCACCCCCTATGTTCAGTGGGCTCAGGTCTGCTGCATGTCTCTCACCTGATCTGACCATTGGTGGCCGGGCTTTCAGCCTCTCTTCCTCTGCGAGCTTTTGGTCACCTTCCTGCCCCTGCTCCTGGCTCGGTCCCGGGACCCGCTACTGTGAAGCGCTCTGAGACGCCTTCTGGCGTGGAGGGCGCTATATAAATCGAAGTTGTTGTTGTTGTTGTTGCACTCTGGAATTCCATTCCACAGTCCGCTCACCTTGCTTCCTCCCTTGCCTCCTTCAAGGCCAGTCTCAAGACCCTCCTCTTTGATCATACCTTCTGCCGCCCTCCCAACTCCCTCTCTCTCTCCCTCCACCCTGCCTCTCCCACTTGTTCGGGTCCTGACCCCTGACTGTTCAGCACCTTGGGACGTCCTCCCGACCCGGAATTATATTTCCTATCTTATTATTAAAACCATCAATAGTGTATGATTCATAATTGCGGTGCGGATTTTCATTTGGGAATTCATATTGATATCTTTTGTTTTTACTTTTATTAGTCAAGTTCAAATCTTATTTTGGTCACTTTGATAATCTTTGATTTAATTTTTTGTAACATTGGGCAAATAAAAGGAAAAGGCAAAGATTGAAATTACAAATGTAATTTTGTTGTTGTTGTTGAATGCAATGAATGGTTCAGTAAAGTTCAGTGGTGCATCTCAACCAGCCTTAAAAGCATCACTTGGCCCTTTGCCTCCCACTTCTGCTTGGTAGTTCACTTAACCATCAAGGCTGGTACTCTCAGGTTGCAAATAGGACGATGGGAAAATACACTTCTGAATATTTCTGAAAATGTTATACAGTCATCTAAACTAGAATTATAAGGCAAGCAGCAAGATCGCAAGAGAGGTTTGGATAAAGAAGGCCTTTCAGATAATTTGATCTCATCCTCCCAGATTATCCACCATCCCAATACTGTATAAAATACTGTACACTAACAGTATAAATACTGTTTTTAAATGAGTCCGGTGTGGTGGTCTTCAAACACGCTTTCTGGTAACCTATTTATTGTTAATTGGAATGAAAGCCAAAAAATTGCAATGAGTGGACTTGGATTCATTAAAGGGTCATTAACTTCATAAAATGTGCTTCACAAACTTTTTACTTCAAGTTCAACAAAATGCATTTGGAGACATTGCTGTGGTTGAAACCACACAGAAGTCATAATCGTGGCTGGCGTTTTGCTTATTTCTACATGTTAGTGATTTCCTCTGCATCACATTGACCTCGTTGCTTACTACCATCTGCTTCCATGTACATATTGTGACATGCAATATCATAACATTAAATGCGGCATTTCTTAATTTGATTCTTTAATAAATCACACAAATAGGGATTTCACCTGGTAACTGCAATTAAAATATTATTAAGGAATCCTGTGAGAAATCCCCCAATTTAGACCCAGAGGTGAGTTTTCCACAATTGCTGTTTGCAATCCCTTTAACTTCACAGCAGCACTTGTGAGATGTTGCAATGGAAGGTTTTGGAATAGTTATCAGAGAGTCAGCACCTTCATTAATCCTGACCCTTTGTCTTTTCACGTGACTGTAGCTGCTCTGTTCTTTACAATCTGTATTAGTACTTTCAGTTGCCACAAATGTCCACAGGCATAACTCGGAATCAGCCAGCTCCCCTTTGAAATAGATGGGAAGAGAAGGCTTGTAAATTTTGGTGTGTTGTGCGCACAGTGATTTCAGTCATAACCACTCTGTTACAGTGTGGTGCTGGGTCAGATAAATGTATTGATGTCTAAAGGTAGTGTGCCACAATAGTACATCCGAATCTGCCAGAAGTCATTTCTCCATGTCTCATGTAACCAGTAAACTAACACGAATGGGAGCCGGAGACGTTACAGAAAACTTTTTTCTAATTTGACATAATCCGTAATTAATTCAGCTCAACGTCATCCTGGACTTTCACTTACTATTAGTTCCAAGTGGAACAGGGCAGTGAGTAATAATACTGTTAACATATGCAAGCCAGAGGGTTTATATATAAATCCAGTGTCAACTTTCCAGTATATTGGGGCTGATATGGAGCATTCTACAGCAGTGGGTTTTTATTTAGTGCTTTAAATCACAAGTTTACAAATGACAGTAATTTAAAGGTTATGTTATGTACAACCATTTTTATCTCTGAAATAACCAACAATAGCTTGTGGAGGGTGGTAGGAGAGTAGGTGGCAGAGGTCCTGTATTTTACAATAACTGTTCTTTTCCTACCAGGATCGGAACACAGAGAGATCATCGAGAATTGACCATAATTGAACAACATTTGATCATTTGTTCATTTGCTCCTCTAGATTTGTATTACAACCGTCCTAAAAATAATTTACATAATGAAATAGGTATATTATAAATCATTCTCTGTATGCTTGCTTCTGTCACCAGTCCGTACCAAACCTTTCAGTTATATGCATGACCCTTCAATTGATTCAACATCATTTAATTATTTTATTTGTGTATTTGACTTACAAACAAAGTTCCACCACACATCACTAATGCAATAGTTATTTTTTCATTTACTTCTGGAGTCCTGTACCTCAGTGGTTAGAGTACTCGCCGTACAAGCGGGAAACCTGGATTCAATTCCAGACAGGGCGAAACCTTGGGCAAGTTTCCTTACTCCACATTCCTAATAATAATCCATCCCCCCCCCCCCCCCCCAAAAAAAAAAAATTGATCATTTTGATCTGTTTGTGGGACACTGCTATGCGCAATTGGCTGCCGTGTATCGTTCACATATATACAGTCAATTAACTTTACAGTATATTCTGTGAAGCACTTTGAGACATCTAGAAGACGTGAAAAGTACTAGATCAAATGCAAGATTATTATTCTAGTAAATTCACAGCAAAAAAGCAGCACTATGATTTTAAAAAATTGCTCGATTCCTGGAATTTTATATTTCTATTTTCATAGTTTTCTTTGAAAAAAAATCAAGGAAATTTAATAATAATAATAATCCTTGAATTTGATATAGCGCTTTATCACTTCTCTGAGATATTTCTAAGCACTTCATAGAATATATTGTTAAGTGAATTGGCTGCATATGTTGTGGGCAAAACGCATCAGCCAATTGTGCACAGCAGTGTTCCAGTCATGGATTGAAATGACAATTTTTGTTTTGAAGGAATTATTACTCCCTGAAAAGCGATCTACCAATCTACTAACAACTGGTTTCCTGTTTGCTTCTAGGTAAACAGAGGCATGTGAAGTACAGAAACTTGCCCAACATTTTGCCTTGCCGGGAATTGAACCCAGGTGTCTCACTTGTGAGGCGAGTGCTCCAACCATTGAACTAAGCTCAGTAGTTAGAGCACTCTTCTCACAAGCGAGAGACCTAGGTTTGATGCCTGGCAGAGTGGAATCTTGGGCAAGTTTCCTTATTCCACACACCTGGTAATAATCACTCAAGAAAAAGACAAGAATAAAATTAATTACTTCAATCCACGACTGTTTGAGGGATAACTGCTGTACGCAATTGGCTGCCATGTTTGGTCCACAGTCGATTCACTTTACAGCATATTCTGTGTAGCACTTTGAGACATCTAGAAAACGTGAAAAGCACTATATAAATGCAAGGGTTATTCTTATTATTCTTACAGGACTCCTATATTTCTTTTGCAGTATATCACCAGTGCAAAGACGTGTATTCCACAGGATGAAGTTAGTTTTATAAAAAATATTTTGAACAAAACTAAATATACTCAGAGGAACAGAACCAACATTAACTAGTTTATCAGCCAAGTGCTATGTGCTATGAGTTCACTCATGAATGCTATTTTTGTTCCTCCAAATCTGTTTACTGGCAATTTTTCCGACGTATCTCTATTCCTCAGGTTACGTAGTCTCCACAAATGGGAGAACCAGGGGTGAAATGGGCTTTATCTCAGACCTCCCTAGTGCCTTTTTTATGACATAATCCTTGCATTTGACATAGTATCTCATTAATCATTGGCCGTTCCAAAGCGCTTCACAGAATTTTAGTGTACAGTATAGTGTACTGGCTGTGTCTTTTTGTGAGTGAAAACAGCAGCCAATTTGCACACAGCAACATCCCACAAGCTGCCATAAAGTGAGTCACCAGTTTTATTTGGACAGTTGTTGGCCAGATATTAGAAGGTTACTATCCAGGTTTATTTATTTACAGGCTTCCTCCCCTGCCCCCTTATAACCACAGCTTCTCTTCCTCAAGTGATATTAATAAATAATAACACTGGCATATAATATAGCACCTTAAGGCATTAAACCGTCTGAAAGTCATTCACAAAATTAGCTATTTTGTAGCAATTGTGGCAGTTGTTATGTGGGCAAATGTGATCATTTATCTACACTAGCAACAACCCACAAATGAATAATCAATTTATTTGTCTGTGTGCAGGGGGTAGCGTGAGTTGCGTGGGAACCTAGGTGAAGGAGAAATATTGGCCATGATACTGAGAGAACTCTGCTTTTCTATGAAATACAGCAGTGCCTTGGCGCATTGGGATCTCTGAGGCTCCTGTGAATCAGGCAGACCTCAATTTAACATCTAACCCTATACATGGCACCTCCAACAGTGCAGTGTTCTCTCAATCCTACACTGAAGTGTCACCTTAGATTGCAATCTGAGGTTCTGATGTGAGACTCGAACCATTAACCTTCTGACCTAGAAGCAAGAGTGCTGCCAACTGAGCCAAACCGATACCAGATGTTGCAGACTACCGTCAGCATTCCCTTCCTCCAGCTGAATGCTGTTCAGATTGGGAACCGAGGGAAGTGGGGGAATCGAATCTACATCCTTCCACTCCACAGCACTGTACATTAATATTCTTACACCCAGCACCATCATACCGCTCCTCTGCATCGATATTCACCAAGAACCCTGCGCACAGACGAGAGATGACATTTGGGTGAAACATCTGTAAACTCCCAAACGCCAGGCTTGGTGAATCAACAGCAAAATACTGCGTTAAAATATTGACTGTCAAATCTATTAGTTTTTAAAAAATTAAAATAACATATGTTTTCCAATAGTATTTTTCCCACAAACAAACAATTCAATTCACTTTACAGTATACTCTGTGAAGCACTTTGGGATGTCTAGATGACATGAAAAGCATTGTATCAAATGCAACTATTATTATTATTAAATATTATCTGAACAGAATTTGGCAGAGACATCTGGATTTATACTGCCTGCCAATAATGGAAAATTGTAACTTTGTATAGTTATTAAGCAATAAATAAATAATCACACAAAATAAATCCATTTAATCATGTGTAGACAATGTTTTCAGTACTAGCGCCACAAGAGGGCACTGTTGAACTTCGGAATGGGTAGAAACTGCAATAGCAAAAATATATGCAACTGAATTCAGTTTGTGTGTGTACACAGAGGAACAGGAGCTCAGGAGAAAAATGCAAGGATTAAAAAAATCCCCGTCAAAGCTTATCTTTTAAAGCTCACATGTGAAAGTTTTCAGCGGACAGGGAGAAGTTACCCTGTGTGAAAGACTCAAGTTGTTGTTAACCCATTCCAGAATTCGGTTCAAGCGCATCAACAGTTTTGAAGATGTCACTAGAGCAATACTGGCAGTAATACAAACGCAGCATAAATTTGATTGAACAGTTAATACTGAGGAGTTGTTGCTATCATAATAAGAATTTGGTCACTCAATCCGCATGACTGTTTGTGAGATACTGCTGTGCACATTTGGCTGTGGCATTGCGCCCACAAAATATACAGTAAATTCTGCGGAGTGCTTTGAGATGTCTTGATGAGGTGATAAAGCGCTGTATCAAATGCAAGGATTATTATTATCCTTCAATTACATCAGGGTATAGTGCTGATGGTTTATTCCACAAGTTCCAGCTGTGCTTGGTATAGAGTTAATGAAAAGAAAACTCCAGATACTGGACATTTGAAACAAAACTGGAACTGCTGGATTGATTAGCTGACTGACTGATCGACAGTACAACAACTGACAGACGACCACAATGGGTCAATCATAGGGTCCGTCGATATGGAAATTTTCAAATATCGATATATCGGTATATATATCGATATATATATCGATATATATATCGATATATATATTTCCGGGGGGGTTTTATACTGTACATGCGTACGCATTCGGAGGTGCGCGCGCATTCAGGGGGTGCACGCGCATTCGGGAGGGTGCACGCATTCGGGTATGCGCTCGCATTCTGATGTGCATGCGCATTCCGTGCTCTAGGACCAGGAGGTTTGCAATGCCGGCGACAAGGTAAGCTGGAAAAGATCGCATTATACCGATAATACCACTATATCGCCGGAAACGATATACCAATATATTTTTTCATATCAAATTTTTCGATATATCGATATATTTTAAATTCCAATATCGGCATATCGATATGAAAAATTATATCGATATAACCGATATATCGCCGGACCCTAGTCAATCACCTAACAGAGAAAGACCACATTAATAATAATCCCTGCATTTTGATATTCGTTATGCCAAATAATAATAATCCTTGCATTTGATATTTGAGCACTTTTGAGCGCTTTTCACATCTTCTGGTGTCTCAAAGCGCATCACAGAATTTTACTGTAATGTGAATTGACTGTATATATGTGGGCAAAACACAGCAACCAATTACGCACAGCTGTGTCCAACAAACAGTTGTGGATTGAGATGACCAATTTATTACTTTTTTGAGAGATTATTATTAGGCATGTGGAGTAAGGAAACTTGCCCAAGGTTTCACCCTGCCTGGAATTGAACTCAGATCGCTCACTTGTGAGACAAGTGCTTTAAAGAAGTTGCTGGTCAAACTTAACTTTTCTTTTTAGTTTCAAAACTAGTTTTGAGTGAGCCAAGCCTTTCTAATGTATTAGTGGGAGCCTTTCCTGCAATTAACATTCAGCGACTTGTGAGGCAAGAATTGAAGATGAAGCTTCCCCCACTCCATGACTTCCACTCGTTGAAAGCAAAAATGAATTACACCAACAATAATAACCGATCAGCATAGCTGCAGTGAGATAAAACATGTGCTTTAACAGGAGGATGCTGGTGGCAGTGGCATTTATTCCACTGTATTTTGCATTTCTCCATGGGCAATGGAAATATTCAGAGCTCAGGCCTGTGGTATTACTATAACCTGTTATCCAAAGTTAATACCTTTCAGAGCAAAGCTCCTAAATTTAGCCAAATCTTCTCACAGTCTTTAACAAAGCTTTAACCTGCTCCAGTTGGATTCCAGCTCAGTGGTTACAAAGTTTTTGATGTAAATTGTGGAGGTGAAGGAACAACAACCGGTGCAGTGTTAAAAATATAATTCAGACTGACATCCAGAATTTTGCTCTGTGAGTGACTACTCATGAAATTGCACAGGTTATCAACTGTCAATTTTTTTGCCTGTGTAGTTTTAAT
Source organism: Hydrolagus colliei (assembly GCA_035084275.1). Lineage (NCBI taxonomy): Eukaryota > Metazoa > Chordata > Chondrichthyes > Chimaeriformes > Chimaeridae > Hydrolagus > Hydrolagus colliei. The sequence continues at coordinate 108,816,355 of CM068743.1, forward strand.
CTTTTGACTTCTGTGCTACCACTGAGCTAAGTATCAGCTGACCCTCCAATGCAGTGCTTGTTAGAGGTGCCATCCTTTGGATGAGATGTTGAACCTGCCTGTTCAGGTAGATGTTAAAGATCCCATAGGACTATGGGAAAAGAAAAGGGAGTTCTTCCTGGGATCCTGGCTAACAATGTCCCGAAATAAAATTTGCTCACAAATTACAGTCAGTCCATTTTAAAGTATATCTGGTGAAGCGCTTTGAGACGTCCGTATAATTTAATAAGCTCGATACCAAATGCAAGGATTATTATTATTATTACTGATAATAATAGGGAGATCTCTCTGAGCTGGTCATTTTTTAAAATGTTTTACTTTTAAAAGGAATTTGATAAATAACCAAAGAAAAATAATGTTCTCCAACAAGGTTCATATGAGAAAGACCCTTCAGCCCATTTGACATCATCCTTCCAAAATACCCACTCTATCAGCCTACCATCATAGCATCAACCTGTGCTTTTTAAATGGGTCCAGTTTCCTGGCCTCATCTACCGTTTCCGGGAACCTGTTCAAGTCTAATGAAGAGTACAGAGAAAGAGCAAGGGTGCAGGAATACAGTGGATAGTTGGAGTGGCGGAGCTGACACCGGCGCAATGAATCAAAGAGTCACGTTCTACTGTGTTGTAAGCTTTCTATAATTCTATTATAGAAATGTATTATACTTGTGTACTAACCAAATATGCAATTTTAAGCTGTTAACTATACAATTGAAACCACATGAATGGGACCTGAACTGCTCACCTGCCTGAGGGAATTTATATAGACCTCCCATTTGATGGGAAATTCTATCTTCAATCGAATACAATTGAGTTTCTCTATTTATTCATTGTTTTCCTTTTGTTCTTAAATCCAACAAACCGATTTCACATGTCTTATCTGTGGGTTCAGCATGGAAAATAAAATTAAACTCTAGTCAACATCTCTTTGAAAATTCTATTTACTTCCATCAATTATAAAATTGTTCTTTGTCAAATAATTGCTCTTCAGAGATCCACACCTCTCCACTAATGTAGCCACTAATTCATTCTAAATTGACTATATACTGTACATAGAGGGAAATTGCATCAAAGCAGAAATTGCTATTTAAATGTCTTCTTTTTCAGACAATGAATTTACACAAAGCTGTGGAAGCTGCAGTTATTCATGAATGGGTACAAATACAGTTACAAATGCTACCCAAATAAAACGCCCTTGCTCCCTTTCCTGTTCATTACTAATGTTGCATGTACTTTCCCTACATACGTTTCCTGTTCAGGGATGAGAGAAATGAGAGGTTGAAAATCTCTGCAGCAAAAACAACAACTTGAATTTGTATAGTGCTCTTCACATGGAATCATGGAGTCTTGCAGCTCCATCTTGAATAAAAGTTTGAAATGATATCCTACCATTTTCACAATTGTAACTTAGTTTGATTGTAACGTAGTACCCAACATGTACTGAATATAAAAAAAGGAATATTCAATGCGTTTAATGTTTGAGAGAGCAGTGGCTGCCTGTGTAACTGTATTAAGTTACACAGATCAGAGGCCCAAAACACCACCACATCTTAATTTGCAAGACCGTTTCGTCTTTCAACGCCTTGGGACATCCTCCTGATGTGAAAGACACTCTATAAATGTAATTTTGTTGTTGTTGTCTTGAAACTTAGATTTTTAAAAATAACTATAATAAATTGGTCATTCCACGACTGTATGTGGGACATTGCTTTGCACAATTGGTTGCCGTGTTGAATATACAGTCAACTTTCACTTTACAGTATATTCTGTGAAGTGCTTTGAGACGTCTAGAAGACGTGAAAAGCGCTATATCAAATGCAAGGATAATTATTATCTTTATAAAATAATAATATTAACAATCCTTGCATTTGATCTTTAAAATTGGGAGAATATACCAAAGAGTTTTGCAGGATTAAGGATAGTTTGTTGACTTTATCACCAATTGCATGTACAAAGTGGCAGTTAATGAAAGGTACGATGCCCAAATGAAGACAATTGAAGAATTCAGCATCTTGTTGCAGGGTGTTGTACTGAATTTACCAGGTCCTTGACTGTACAACTTCCGCATCTTTCTTTCTTGCATCTTTCTTGCAAATGGAGTGTCATCACCAAGGCAATTCAAAATGCAGAGAATGTTAAAAACAAATCAAATTAACTGACACTGCCTTGTTCCATTTCCAGAGAAAGCTGATCAGACAGCTGCTGTATTCACAGGGTGTTGATGTACTCCCGTCTGTCTAGGGATTAACTGTCTGCATGTGACAGTAACTTTAATAGGTCTATCAAAGCATGTACAAAGCCTTGGCACTTTAGGAGAAATATCACATAATATTTGCTTGTACTGTTTGATTATCATGTTACCAGAGCTAATTTAATCAAATGCCTTCATGACTTTCAACTCCCTCCTCAAAGTAATGTAACAAATGACATGAACTTCAAACTGATTAACATGCTTCGAGTTTCCTTGTTGAAACGTGCTTTACTACTGCAGTTAGAGCACCAGGAAACTGGCACATAGGACTTTAGAATCACAGAAATTTACAATGGAGTTAGGAGGCCAACAACAACAACAACAAATTACACTTATAGAGCGCCTTTCACGTCGGGAGGACGTCCCAAGGCGCTGCACAGGAGGCGTGTGACCCGAGCTGGGAGGGGAGTGTTTGGGAAGGGATGAGACACGTAGGGGAGGTCGAAGAGGAAAGTCTTCAAACCGGCTTTGAAAGAGGAAAGGGAAGAAACGAGACAGAGGGATTGGGGGATGGTATTCCATAGGGTGGGAGCGGAGAAACTGAAGGCCCGGCCTCCGATGGTGGGGCGGTTCGGGCGGGGGGCTTGGAGCAGGCCAAGTCCTGTTGAACGGAGGGTCCGGGTGGGCTTGTAAGGGGAAAGTAGATTGGTTAAATAGGGCGGGGCAAGGCCGTGTAAGGCCTTGAAGGTGAGGACGAGGATCTTGAACTCGATCCTCTGGAGAATGGGGAGCCAATGGTGACGGGCGAGGGTGGGGGTTATATGGTCGCGGAGGCGGGTGCAGGATAATACACAGGCTGCAGAGTTTTGGATGACCTGCAGCCTGTGAATGGAGGAACTGGGGAGGCCGATGAGGAGAGAGTTTCCATAGTCCAGCCTCGAGGTGATGTACGCGTGCACGAGTGTTTCGGCAGCGCGGGGGGTAAGATAGTTGCGGAGCCTGGCAATGTTGCGCAGGTGGAAATAAGCGGTGCCGGTCAAGGCACGGATGTGGGGGAGGAAGGAGAGTTTTTGATCGAACATGATGCCGAGGTTCCTGACTGGCTTTGTGAGGTCGAGAGTACAGCCTTGGATGTTGAGGCCGGCAGCGCCCGATGTGCGGAGGCGCTGGCTTGAGCCGATCAGGAGGGCCTTGGTCTTACTCACGTTCAATTGGAGGAAGTTGTCCCTCGTCCAGGACTCAATGTCGATCAGACATGCTGTCAGAACATCGATGGTCTGGGGGTTGAGGGATGAGGTAGAAAGGTACAGCTGGGTGTCGTCCGCATACATGTGGAAATTTACCCCATGTTTGCGGATGACATCGCCCAGAGGGAGCGTGTAAAGGGTGAAAAGGAGAGGGCCGAGGACAGAGCCCTGAGGGACGCCGTGAGAAACTGTGCGGGGGTTTGAGGAAAAACCGTTGGAAGAAACAAAGTGTAAACGGTGGGTCAGGTAGGAATGGCCAACTGGGAGAACAGAAATTATACTAAACAACTGGTCAGCAAGGAAAGGGCAATTGCTCTAATGGGTAGAATAGTTTTACTGGAACAAATTGTAAGTCAATTTATTTTTTCCACATGAAGTTCTGCATTACCTATGATAAACGTTTCTCAACTTGGGTGCTGTAGTTTGCTGTCTGTTTCCAGCTTTGCTGCTGTTGTTGATATCTGGTGATTTAGACACATGTAATATTCCCAGGATTATCTCACTATAACACAAAAAATAACAACTTGCATTTACATTGCATCCTTCACATGGGTAGCATTCTGGAGCTCTTCACAGGGCACAGTCTGACAACGAGCCAAAGGTAAAGACAAGGGTTGAAGTGATCATAATCACTATCAAAAAAATGATCTGAAGGTTGGGAGCTAGGGGGCAAGGCGGTAAAATGGGAATTGGAATTTAAAGGATTAGTTAAGGCACATGATCTAATTCAAATGCAGAATAGCCTCCAAGGACTAAAAGGCCTACTCCTGTTCCTATGCTCCTATGTTCCTAAGGCAAAATAGTCTTCCTGGTTGAGACGGTGGAATTTCAGGCCTAAAATTGGTTGCTTTGAAGGATGTTTGCAGTTAAGAAACAACTTCATAGAATCATAGAATCCTACAGCACAAAAGGAGGCGATTCAGCCCGTCTAGCCTATGCTGGCTATTTAAAAAAATCTACCAACTAGTCCCACTCCCCCTCTCTTACCGCATAGCCCTGCAAATTATTCCTTTTTAGGTAAATATCTAAATCCTTTTTGAAAGCTATTATCGAATCTGCTTGATGGTGGTGACCTGGCAATCCAGACCATAACAACTCTCCAGCTAAAATAATTTATCCTTGTCTATTCTCTTTAATCAATTATCTTAAATCTATGTCCTCTGATCAACAACAACTTTGATTTATATAACGCCGGCAACGCTGGACGACGTCTCAGAGCGCTTCAAATGGGCTGCATCAATGGCCCATTTGCCAGAGGAAACGGTCTCTTGATACTATAATAGTAATATCCTTCTTGGGACTGAGCTGGCTTCAAAATGATATACTTGGCAACAAAATACCACAATAGACTCAATCCTCTTTGGCAGTCTCAGCAGTTACTGAGCCAGTTGGGTCCAAGATACTCCATGACAATCCTACAGACTATCCAGCCTCACTCATTGGCAGGATGTGTCAGGGCAGGTCAGCAAGTATTCTTTCCAATCAGTTGCTTTTATCCCTGTAAGCTAAAGTTCTAACGGGTACTGTATTCCTAGCTAAACAAGTAATGGGAAGCTTGCTAGGTAGTGCACTCAATGACAAGCTGCGCTGTTTTAACTGGTTAAACTCCACACATACACCAACGCACACTTTGGGGTCTGTAAACTTTCGTTCTTGCCCAACTGTACCTAAATTTGTGCCCAAGTGCTTTGAGACGCTATCCTGTGCGAAGGGCACTTTATAAATGCAAGTTGTTGTAAACAGAATAGGTAAGAGCAACCTCCAGACTGGGAGAGGTCATTCCATTATAGACATATAATAATAGATAATACTTAATAAATAGACAATAATGCCTAATAATAATCCCACAAAACAAACAATAATAAATTGGTCATTTGAATTCACAACTGTTTGAGGGATACTGCTGTGCGCAATTGGATGCTGCATCTCGCCCACCAATGTACAATCAGTTCATTTTACAGGGTATTCTGTGAAGCGCTTCGAGACACCTAGAAGACATGAAAAGCACTATATCAAATACTGTACAAGGATTAATATTATTAGTAAATAATTGAATTTGGTATAACAACAACATAAACCAATTTACATTTGTAGAGGCCCTTTCACGTTGGAAGGACGTCCCAAAGCGCTGAACAGTCAGGGGTCAGGACCCGAGCATGTGGGGCGGCAGGGTTGGGATGAGGTAGGGCACAGCGGTAGGATGGCGGCTGAAGGCACAGTCAAAAAGGAAGGTTTTGATACTGGTCTTGAAGAAGGCAAGGGAGGGAGTGAGGCAAAGGGATTGTGGGTTGGAGTTCCAAAGAGTAGGGTCAGAGAGAGAGAAAGCCCGGCCACCGATGGTAAGGCAGTAGACATGGAGCAGGCCAGAGCCTGCTGAGTGTAGGGAGCAGACAGGTTGATAGAGGGTCAGCAGGTCAGGGAGGTAGGAGGGGTCAAGGCCATGAAGGGTCTTGAAAATGAGTATAAGGTTCTTGAAGTTGATCCTCTGAAGAATGGGAAGCCAGTGGAGCCAGACGAGGGTGGGGTGATGGGGTACGATGTAATGGTACGATGTAATAACAACTATCACATTGTCAATATGTCACAAAATCTTTTGCATTAAAAAAAAATGTTTTATTGTAATGTTAGTGACCCCTCACTAACTTTGCTGGTGGGAAAACACAGCAGCCAATTTTGCACATGACAATGTCTGACAAAAAGTCATGAAGTGAATAACCAATTTTTTCTGGGGATTGTCAGTTAGGACTCTGGGAGAAACTCCCTTCTCTTTTTACCCGAACAGGCAGCTGGGACCTTCATAATAATAATAATTCTTGCCTTTGATGCAGTGCTTTTCATGTCTTGTCACAGAATACACTGTAAAGTGAATTGACTATATATATGGGTGAAATGCGGCAGCCAATCGCGCAGAGCAATGTCCCACAAACATTGGGGATTGCAATGACCAATTTATTTTTTTGTGGGATTATTATTAGGCATGCGGAGTAAGGAATCTTGCCCAAGGCTTCACCCTACCAGTGAATTAAACCCAGCTTTCTCACTTGTAAGGCAAAAAAACACTCAGCTACAGGACTCCACAAAATCTTGGTTAAACCTTGGTTTAACTTCTCATTGAAGAACAATGCAGGGCTCCCCTGTCACTGCACTCCAATGTCAGCTTCAATTGTGAATTGGGTTTCAAGGAGACAGCATTATTGGAGGTTATAACCACTGAACTAATGCAATGTGTGGAATGGCCTGCTAGTGTGTTGTCATTTTCTATTGTTCTGTGAAATAACCTGATATTATTTGAAAGCAAACCAGTAAGTACACCTTCTGTAGACACAGTACTGTAATTCTCTCTGCTCTTGGTGAAGATTGTATCTGTAACTACCACCTTGACTTATGAACTCCAACATGACCAGCAGCACAAGGCGAGCCAGTGAGCAAGCGAATAGTCTCCTTGATGGAATCCAACTCTCAGCCACACAGCTCCTACTCTTAACCAGCAGATGGCACTAAAAGAGGGATCCTTGGTCAGCAAATTCAATTCAACTCCTCAATCAGCAAATTGACTTGTCAACCTGTGTTAAGACTGATAACTACATTTCTGTTTTACAAGCAGAAACTGAAGTCTCGGGTCTCCAGGCAATATTAACTATAACCAGTGACATTCTCAGCAGTAACACTGGCATTTTTTAAAACCTAAAAATAAGATTTGCTCACTGACAATTGACTTGCATTTATGTAGTGCCTTTCACATAAAAGAGCATTTCAGAGAGGTTGACCGAAGCAGTATGTCAACAGCAAACAAGGAAATAAAATTTAAAGCAGCTGTGCAAAAATGAGGTTGCAGAGATAATTTTTTTGGAGGCTTTTGTAGTACTGTGGAAAAACAGCTTCAAAATTATGATTATAATTGAGAAGTTTTCAAAATTCTACACCAACTTATGTTTTATGACAATGGTTTTAAGAGGGATATGCCATCTCTTGCTTGCAATATATTTCTAGTAACCCCCCGTACTGTAATGTATATTCTCCTGCAGTTGGTGAAACCCAGCACACATAGGTATAGAGAAGCAAGATTGGTTTGTGCCTTTGGGTCTGTCCCCCTGCTCTGTTGATGTAAGTCTGACTCAGTTGATAGCACTTTCACCTCCGAGTCAGAAAATTGTGGGTTCAAGTCCCATGTCAGCAGATACTTCAATGCAGTACCTCATTGTTGGAGGTGGCATCCTTTAGATGAGATTTTAAATTAAACCCCTAGTACCTGTTTGGGTGAAGAAATGAAAAGGGACTTTCTCTTGGTTTCATGACCAATAATCCCCAAAATAAAAATGAGTAATTGGTTACATGGCTGTGTGTGGGACATCGCTGTGCGCAAATTAGCTGCCTCATTCACCTGTAAAATACTACACTTCACATGAAATAGAGTGAAATGCTACGAGATGTCCTCCTGATGTGATAGGTGCTATATGAAATGCAATGATTGTTCTTTAATACTGAGTACAGGAGATACACCCAGGTGGCTAGCATTAAAATAGCATTGAAGGGGGTCTAGGAGAAGCCTGTACAGATACTCCATGTCCTAGCACAACGTAGGGGAGAGAGAAAATACACTGATAAATAGAGGTATATGCGCACATATACACACAGAATAAATGTAGATTGAAAATTAGCTTCACTTTCCAGAAGAAAAAGATTCTGGTTAACTTTGGTTGAGCTGAAAATAACAACTTCAGCTCACATTTATAGAGTGTTCCCCGTGCAGCCTAGTGTTTTAGAATGCTTAAATAGATACGTAAATATGAAAGAGCAATACAAAGGAAAATTCCACTCCAGACAATATAAGCCGGGACCGCTGCTCCCAGTGCTGGACCAGGAGATAAAGAAGAACAATGCAGGGAAAATGTAATGTTTCATAACACGTTTGATCATTGTATCTATGGCTGATCCCTTTCCGTCCCCCAACCCAGGGCGATGATTAGAGCTGAAAGTCTCATTGCTGTCGGCAGCTACCAGCCCAACTCCAATGGTTTGTATCCAAAAGTTATACAATTATTTTCCAGAGCAACTCCATTTCTCCCGTTCAGGAAAGCAACTTGTTTTCAAAAGAAAGCTGGAGGGGTGAAAACAGTGATTCCTGACTTGCTCCTAACATTGGGGCTCAGTGATAAAATTTCAGTAAAGATCAATTTCGGACCAATATCGCAAACCGGCTCTCCCGTCTGAGCTGGGTGTGCAATGCCTTGGTGTGGTCTAATTTGTGGGCACAATTACTGTGACTATGGGGAAGGTGGTTTGTTACACGCATAGAATCATAGAATCGTACGGCACAAATGGAGGTAATTCGACCCATTGAGTCTGTGCCGGCTCTTTGAAAAGAGCAACTCAATCCCACTCCCCAGCTCTCTCCCCATAACCACGCAAACACATCCTCCCCTAATTAACGTCTACCTCTTTTTTAAAACTTGTTATCGAATCGGCCTCCACCACCTTTTCAGGCAATGAATTCCAGATTCGAACAACTCGTTGAATGAAAACATTTCTCCTCCTCTCTGCTTCTTTTAGAAACTAATTTAAATCTGTGTCCTCAAGTCACTGACACACCCACCAGTAGAAACAATTTTTCCCTGTTTACCCTATCAAATCTCCTCATGATCTTGAAAACCTCTATTAGGTCTCCTTGCAACCTTCTCTGCTCCAACAAGAATAAACCAAGCCTCTCTTTCCTCATAAATGAAATCCCTCATTCCTGGTACCTGGTCCCTCATTCCTCACCCTTGTTTTCAAATTCCTCCACTCCTCTGCACTTCCCTATCTCTCTGATCTCCTCTCCCCACAAACCAGCACCCGCTGCCTTCGCTCCTCTGGGTCTGGCCTCCTCCATGTCCCCCGAATCCTCCGCTCCACCTCGGCGGCCGTGCCTTCAGCCACTATGCCCCGAGGCTCTGGAACTCTCTTCCTCACCCCCTTCGCCTCGCTCCCCTCTCTTCCCAGTTTCAGGTCACAGCTGAAGACGTTTCTCTTCGACCTGGCTTTTGGTCACCTTTCTGCCCCTGCCCCTGGCTCGGTCCCGGGATCCGCTACTGTAAAGTGCTCTGAGACGCCGTCCACGGGGAGGGTGCTATATAAATAAAAGTTGTTGTTGGTGGTGGTGGTACAATCCCGGTAAATCTCATCTGCACCCTTTCCAATTCCTTTACATCCTTCCTAAAGTGTGGTGACCAGAATTGAACACAGTACTCCAGCTGAGGCCTAACCAAAGTTTTATAGAGGTTAGTATTATTAGAGTTTATAGAGGTTAGAATTTCTGTCATCTGCATCTTGTTCTCCCGACATCATGGATCCCAACATGGACCACCACTTCTGGATGTTCCCCTTTTCCCTGTACAATGTAATGCACCCATTTGGTGATGTCTTCAACCCTGGCACCAGGGAGGCAATAAACCATCCGAGACTTGTGTCTTCGGTTTCATAAATACCTGTCTTTACCTTGGACTGTTGTATCCCCTATGACAATCACATTTACACTGTTCCCTATATCCCCCTATGCATCCACTTGCTGTTTACTACTCTCCCCCGAGGTATCAACACCCTCAACAATACTCAGTACAGAGTACCAGTTTGCGAGTGCCACACTTTCAGGGGATTTCTGCACTGCCTGTCCCCTCTTCCTACCATGCCCGGTTGTCACCCAGTCACTCCCCCTCTGAACCCTCAGTGGCTGTGGGGTGACCACCTCCTGAAATGTTTTGTCCATGAAATCCTCAGCCTCCCGCATACGATGCAATGACCCCAGTCTCTCTTCCAGCACAGAAACCTTGAGCTCAAGCTCAAGCAGCCGAAGGCACTTCCTGCACACATGGTTGTCCAGGTAGCATGAAGCATCCTGGAGTTCCCACATTACACACATGGAGCATGCCACGGTTCTCAGCTGCCCAGCCATGTTTCTTATATTATTGTCAATAGTATATAATATATATTACAATCTTGAGCCTTCTTCCCGCTCTGCACCTAATTCACACTCTCACCCAATTCCTTCTCACTCTGGCCTCGCCTCACTCCGGCCATAGCTCACTCCGGGCTCTTGTTCGAGTCAATGTACAATCTTATCAACTGTTAGTAAATGATTTGCCTTGGTGATGAGCCTTACCTAGTTATCAGTGATGCGATTCTTATCACCGGGTTAACTAACACATTACAGGTTGCAATGTTCACCTTGAAATGTGAATGTTGAACAAAAGAACTCTATCTACTCGATATCCGAATCAATGCAAATGTTAATACAGCCAAGACAGGAATTGCACGAAAGTATCAAAATAATATTAGTTTAAGTACCAGTTTAAGAGGGGAAAAAAGTGAAGTGAAAGTAGCTAGGAACCATTCAGCTGGAAAAGGCAAAGACATAAAATAAAGCATTTGAAACTTCACATCAAATATTACATTTAAGTTCTTGCACTGAGAAGTTACTAGAGAATGTGAGGGTAATTGACATGTATTATTCAGGTTTAATCTATAGTTTGATTTCAATTGGGTAATATAGGCACTTTGTTACTGGAAACTTAATGGACATTAATGGTCATGACCAGGGTGGGAGTGGAGATCTAGTGATGGTGGAGAAGATTAATAACATTACATGCTTTACAAACAAGACAGAAAGACTGCAATTTGAATTCCTCTTTTTAGGCCTAATTCCCTCTTCTAGAATAACCTGCAATTATTTCAAAATGTCCTGTTTCAAACAGTCACAGCGAACAGAACGTAATCTTTCTAGGATGAGAAAGAATCATTTGAATCATTTGACCCATCCTTCCAAGGACATCCTACCACAAACTAAGTTCTGCAACAATATTGCCTGATCCTTGGTTTCCAGAGACATAAATAACTAGCCACACTGTTTCCTTATATGTTCTGTTTTGATCATAAAGACCATTGTATATCAGTGGAAATTCCTGCCACCTGGAAGTCAAAGGTTTGGTCTGCTGAATCCTGGTCCAGTGATTGGAAGGTACAGGATAACCTATATATTAACTCAAAAATCATTGCAAAACCAAAGTTTTGTATTTTCATCTTTTCAGGTTTCACGGTTTATAATTGTTGTATTGTATATAGTTGTAATTTCACCAATTTACAGTATAACCATGCAATTTGCTATGAAAATGAATTGCCTTTGTTTAATAGGATATTTAATAAGATATTTCCATTGCCCGACACGAATGCCTGATCAGAAGTCAATTGCGTCAGAATGAAGTTCCCATTGGTCACAAGAATCCATGGTTGGTCAGATGAAGGAGCCATTTTGCCCCATGCCCCATCCAATCCCATCCTTCCAGAATACCCAGTCCTACCATCCTCCTGTCACAGCATCAAGCTCTTTTTTTTAGCAAACGAGTCCAGTGTCCTGGCATTAGCCACTCTACTTATTTGAGATGTTAATTAAGATGCAATGGGCTGCCACTTAGTGGAAATAGTCACTATAAATGTGCATTATTTAAAAACAATTAGGCCATAACCTACTTGTTTGAGCTAGCAAACTTCATATCACTCCTGAGGGGAATTTTCCACATTTAGTGTTCCAAAATGAGAAATATCATTTTAACTGTATAATGGAAGGTACAGTAGCATTAGAGAACAGTGCATTATTTATCAATCAAGTACTTTGCTCACTTTCTTTATTGCACAGCTATCCGGCACATACACGCTATATGATATTATGATATTATCTCCTTTCTTCCTCGTTCCCATTGCTGATTGCTCCCTAGTTCCTTCTTTTCAGTGCTTATATTTGCTTAGTTCCGCTCTTATACTGACTTATTTTCATTTCCCCTTTTCTCTCTCCTCATTTGCAAATTGCTAGTTTTGGCGGATTCAAGTCTTTTACATCTTGTAGCTTTTTAAAAAAAAGAGTTTACACTTTAATATAATGATAGCATGTTAGGTAGGTTGGAGCACCAGATGTAATAACCAGATGGTCAGAAGACTGAAATTATACCTTGTCAGCCTGTAAAACTATTTTCCACTGAAAATTTAATATCATAAAAATATGTTGTGAACTCTTCAATTCATTCTTGATTTGGAAGACAGTTTTTCTCTTACAAAGTGCTGGCTTCCAAATAAAGATTGAATTCAAGAAATATCTACAATTTTGTGTGATTTGAGACAAAATGGTGGGTTCTTGGTCTTGATGTTAAATCTCCAGTCTCAGTCTCGCTGGCTGTGAAGACTGATATATGCACATTCCCACAAGAGAAGGAAAATTAGAAGGATATTTTCCCGTATCCCTCTCATTGGCTACAAAATGTACAGTCACTACACTTTACAGTAAATCCTCCTGATGCGAAAGATGTTATCTGAAATGCAAGGGTTATTCTTACTTATGTTAATTGACTTCTGTCTCTTGAGAAGCTTGAGAGCTGAGAGAAGGTCACCTTTACAATATTAATAACAACCTTTCTGGTCAAGGATGTGTAAAAGCACGAGGAAAAAATAAATACCCCCATTATCCAAAAACTAAAGAATCAAATCCTACTCCTGCACATAACGTCTTCAACAAATAATGGATTAGGATTGCTCTAGGATGCATATTTTTGTTTAAAAAAATCTAAAGAACTGCTGAGTTGCAAATCTTTGCACAGCACAGATGATAATTTCTCTAGCAATTCAATCTGAGTGAAGAGAGAACACGCACATGAAAAGCACATTTTCATAAAAATGATTGGATTTTTTGCCTGTGCGTGTACCTCTGGTGAAGGTTAACAGTGGGTTGACTCTGTTTAGCGAGCTGAGCAATTCCGAACCAGATAATAAGAGCACCTTTTATGCTTCAATCAGGATTTTCCATTTAAAGAGTTATGCTTGAGTCATGGATTCCAGGCAATGAGAGTGAAAGGGAAGTGGTTTGCTGCACTGGAATTCTGTGATTGTATCAGGTTTACATACTCACCGACCAGTGCACTCTGTCACCTTCAGTTGCAGAGGTCGTCCCGTTGTGATCAACCTGACTTTGAAATTACTACATGTATTTCGTACTACAGTATATTGCTGAGTTGGTGATCTCAGTTCTGCTGCTGTGGGGAGCTGCAAAGCGCAGTTCAGATATTGCTCTCAAATGGGGAAGGGAAGAATTGGTGAGAAATAACCCTAGTGGGCAAAGTTTCAGTAGATACTGCAGTAAGGCAAGCAATCCAGAACGTTTCTAAGTCACTACTAATTTAACTGGACATGCTTTAGTTTTAGGTTATCACTGCTGAGCACAATCCACAGTGTATGGGAAGATGTAGGGGGTGTGAAGTCGAGCAAGGATGGGAACAGGCTTGGCTATGGAGCCGTCGCAGACAAATAATCTGTCAAGGATCCTGTACTAAAACTGGGTGAGGTACAGGAGGGTGATATGTGCTGTTGGGACCCAACTTCATAAAAGTGTTTGGGGGAGAGGGTGGGCTGGTGCTTGGGGGCGGAGATGGCCCACCGGACAGTGAGTCAGTAACTAGAGGGAAACAATATAAGATCGTTAGCAAAGGGGGAAATAAGGAGGGTTTTTTTTACAGAGAATTGTTAACATGTGGAATGCTTAGCTAGGTGCAATGGCCAAGGCAGGATCTATATTAGCTTTCAAGAAGGAATTAGATAGATACCTAAAAAAAATTAAGAATTTGCAGATGAGTGGGGCAAAGGAAGGTAAATGGAACTGAAAAGATTGTTCAAAGAGCCCGCCAGAAACAATGGACCAAATTACTTTCTTCTGTGCTCTACATTTCTATGGTTTTATGGGAGAAGAATAAATAAATACATGTTGTACATTCAGCTGCTGTAATACCCTTGTTGTTAGTATTCATTATTGAACTCCTGATATTAATCTTCAGGGAATCACTTTGGTTCAGTGGATATTTTACTGTAACCCCAAAACTGCTAGCACAAAACATGCATTTTCAGAATCAATTCACAAGATTAACCTTCACTCAAATAACAGAAGCAAAGTAGCATATTCCAATGTTTTGATAATAAACTAATATAATTTGAAAACCTGTCTGGAAAGACAATGCTGCAAGTATTAACGGAGACTATGGGCTCAAGTCCCAATGTGAGGTATGTAATAATAATTCTTGTATTTGATAAAGTGCCATGGCACCGAGATATCTCAAAGCGCTTTACATGACATATTGTAAAGTAGATTGAATGTGTATTTTGTGGGTATATAGCAGCAAATAATTCTGTGCACAGCAATATCCCACAAACAGTGAGTGACCAATTTTATTTTGGAGATTGTTGACCAGGACATCAGGAGAAACTCTTTTCGAATAGTGCCATGGGTTCTTTGACACCTACAACAACAACAACAACAACAAATTACATTTATAGAGCGCCTTTCACGTCCCAAGGCGCTGCACAGGAGGCGTGTGACCCGAGTTGAGAGGGGAGTGTTTGGGAAGGGGTAAAACACGAAGGGGAGGTAGAAAAATTTGGGGTGGAACAAAAGGCACGATCGAAGAGGAAAGTCTTCAAACCGGCCTTGAAAGAGGAAAGGGAAGAGACGAAACGGAGGGATTGAGGGATGGCATTCCATAGGGTGGGAGCGGAGAAACTGAAGGCCCGGCCTCCGATGGTGGGGCGGTTCGGGCGGGGGGGTTGGAGCAGGCCAAGTCCTGTTGAACGGAGGGTCCGGGTGGGCTTGTAGGGGGAAAGTAGATCGGTTAAATAGGGCGGGGCAAGGCCGTGTAAGGCCTTGTAGGTGAGGACGAGGATCTTGAACTCGATCCTCTGGAGCATGGGGAGCCAGTGGAGCCGGACGAGGGTGGGGGTTATGTGGTCGCGAATAGGCAGACAGGACAATGGTTTAACACCTCATCCGAAGGATGTTACCTCCGACAAATCAGGACTTCATTGGAGTGCCATCTTAGACCCTATGATTCCAAGTTCTGATGCGCGGCTTAAACCCACAACCTTTTGACTCAGAGGTGAGAGTGCTCCCACTGAAACAAGCCGACACTTTACATATCCTGTAAAGTTCAATGACTGTGTATTTTGTAGACGAATGCGGAAACCAATTTTTGCACAGCCGGAGTTTTAACCATCATGTGAGGTTGACCAGTCAATTTTCCTCTCTATCACAGAGTATGCCATTTCATCAGGCAGCCCTTTCCAATGATACCCACAGACATGCTGCACACTCCTACATTACCATTTAGCACCAAAGGTCATTTCTACCATTTGATACTATCTATCATCATACGTATTGCCATATTGAATCACCTGACCTCAGTTCAACCACCAATGATAAAGCTGCTGAATTGGTTTCAGTATCCTGAACCTTGCTTACCCTTCAGTGGTGTTGAAGGGTTACGTTGAAAGCATAAAAATAAAAGTGTTGTTGATCTGCTGTAAAAGGTAATTTCCCATCTCCTTCTATTAACCTTAAATGAGGTTAAATAGTTTGAGTTCCCTTCTGATATTGGAGGTGAAGGAATTTCCTGCTGGAACAGGGTGGTTTTCAAAGCATTGGGTTGTGTTAAGTTCTCATTTCCTGTTGTACACGCTTGAACACTGCAAGGCACTGAAGCTGACGCAGATTTTATTTGCATTTCGTACAAACACATTCTTAATATGGTTGACGCACATTTTTGTTATGACCTTAATTTGTTGTTGCTGGACTGATATATTCATTCCTGCTGCATTTGCTCAATGGCCACAAGTATTTTTTATAAATCTCTTTGTTTGACCTCATCTAAAGCCAGACAATGAGAGTTAGAGTGATCGACAGAAGACTAACGTTTTGCACATGCAGTGGTTTTCATGCCTTTAGCGATAATACTGTATTTTATTTGTATTTCAGATGGTTGAACGTGGCGGTGGTGTAAAATAAGTGGTTTCCTGTTTGTGCGAAAGCAATAAATGAAAGTATCTTGCAAAGCAGGTGAATTCTTTCTATTTAGGAAAGCTGGAGTGAAAAAAATGTAGCTAGCATTGTTGACATCCAATTGCCAAAAATTACAGTGCCATCGGATAATATCAAGTACCGTCAGGTGTGAATTACATCCCCCACCACCTCAACTAAGATTTTGATATGTTTTGGCCCCAAACCTCTATCCACCACCATAGTTGTTGTTGCCTCCATAGTGTGTTTCAATGCATAGGATACTGCCTTAACTCAATTGATTCAAGCTTTAGCTAACTTCAGGCCAAACTATCTTTCTGAAGTTGGAAGAGAGGATAGAACTGGTGTCATCATTTGATAATCATTGCCTAGTTTTCAGTGATGCAAAAATATCACCAGTTATAATTATTGCATCACAATTTTGCCCACAATACATACAATTAGCCTACTTTACAATAATGGATATTCTGTGAAGTTCTTTGAGATATTTCAACAATGTGATATCCTGTGATATAGTTGCACTCGAGAGGACCTGGATTTGATTCCTAGCCAAGGCAAAATGTTGGACAAGTTTCCTTACTCCACACACCTCTATTTACCTAGCAATAAATAGGAACCCGGTTGTTGTTGTTCTATATAAATCAAAGTTGTTGTTGTTGTTAGTCGATTGGTAGATCGCTTTTCCAAGACAAATAATCCCTTCTAAAGAAATGAATGAATGAATGAATGAATGAAAGAATGAATGAATGAATGAATCCATCCATCCATCCATCCATCCATCCATACATACATACATACATACATACATAAAATCAAATGCAAGTATTATTATTACACGGCAGTAATATCAAATGGAAGGATTATTATTAGCAGAATTTGCACAAAATATATTTTGTTTGTTAGTAACTTGTCAATTCTGTCCAATAACTTCAAATAATACTGAGCAGCATTTTGATGCATGGAATAATACCTTGAAAAATATTAGCTTTGTTTAATTAAGCAAAATAAAAGATCATTAGTTGTGACATTCATGTAAAAGAAAAATGATTTATTAACAGCATGAATGTATAGGAAGTCACTACCTATTATTGTTAGCACCTCTTTAGGTAAATTCCATCACAAATTTGCATCTTGTCTTAGCTTGTAAAACTCTTTTGTTCTAAAATTTAAGATTTCATATAATTGTACAAAATGCTTATTTTTAGTTTTAATTTAGAAACTGAAAATACATTAATGAAAACTTATTTTTTAAGAACTGTGGAAAACCAATTTGCAAATTAAGACTGAATTTTCCACAATTCTTTATTCCACAAAGTGCTCTGGGATTTAAGCCACGTAAGGAGGGCTATATAAATGTAAGTTGTTATCTTACATTTTAAGGCAAAATGCACTTATAGTGGAATGAAATTCTGTGCACATGCACCTGTGTGCTGCGAGCACGTCAATGTGTGTGTGCTGTGTGTATAAAAAAATGTTTTGCTTACTGAAGATTACTAAATCAACCAGTCCAAGTCCAGAGATTATGGTCTTCAGTAATTCATTTAAAGATTGATATTCTAATGTGAATGTGTATTTATACTTGACTTTTAATATACAGCACTTGTAATTCTGGTTTGGAACTACAAAATAATCAATTCGCATATTGATATAATCCATTCGCATATTGTTCTGCAACTTGTTTTGCAACTCATTTGACAATCTCCCAATCTTAAATCAACTTCATTCCAGCTCTTGTTTCAACTGTCATTAGCATTATATTCATTTACTGAGCCACAGTATCGTTATAAATCTTTCTGGATGATTGAATCTGACTAAAAGGCTGTCAGTTAATCTCGGGGTTCATAAACCACTCCAGTTTTGGTCTTCAGGTTTATGACTGCATCTGAATCCCCAGAGCAAATTATTGCCTCATTACTCACTCAGGCATTCAGGACAGTATCTAATCACCTTTGTTCAGGATAGTACACACTGGTGTTGGATTTCTGTTTGACTGTTAGGTGTATCCTGGATATCACTCTGTAGTATGGTGTGTTAGTTGCTGGATAGATTCTCTGCTTCACTATTCTTAACCCAATTGCATGTTATCAGCAATCAATGTGGTGATCTTTTGCATTCTCCGCTTGGGTGGAAATCTGAGGCAATTTTATTTGGCTGTGTCACAATCATAATAATAGTAATCTATTATTTAGATCCTTTAACTATTAGATTTGAAGTCCACCAAAGGTAATTGTTAAACGCTCCTAGACACTACCCAGCATGAAGGACGCTGCATAAATGCAAGTTATTGTTGATGGGTTGCTGTCAGGTGTCATAACTGTGTGTCTGTTTTTGAAATTGGCAGCTGGTGTGCACAAAACCACAACTACCTGGCTGATTTATAATATCAATGTCTTTGCTTAGCAAGATTTGCCTCAAACAACACAGTCTTTCATATAGTGCTTGTTTTTCTTTGTTCCTTCCAGACATGCAGCTACAGTATGATCTTTGACAGCACACAAGGCGTGCATACTCCCGGATATTATGATCTGTTGCCATGTGGCTGTATGAGTTGCTAGAGCTCGTTTATCCAAAAAACACTGGGTGCAGATAATAATAATAATCCTTGCATGTCTCAAAGGGCTTTAGCGAATATCCTGTAAAGTAAATTGACTGTATTTTGTGGGAAAAATAAGGCAGCCAATTGCACACGGATGTTCACAAATGGCAATCAGCCTTAGGTTAAATACACCAACACGTAACTTTGGTTTATTTGGCATTCCCACCAAGCAAAACTTAAGCTGTATTCATGCAAATATTATATTCTACTTTGTGATAGCCCAGCTATCTTTACAGTTGGGAAGCTTTACAGTATCACACTCAACAATTTTGCAACCCAAGCAGAATTTCAATGTTTGACTTTTTTTTGCAATAGGAAATAATATTGTGGCTCCATGTTATGGCACTATACTTTAATAAAACCACAGTACAGTATTAAAGTTCTTGGATGCTTTCTTTGTGCAGTGCTGATCATGGTAAAACTATCAGAAACAACATCACAGCAAAGGTGTAGGTTGCCCATCTTACACATACTCGAACAAGATCAAAAGAACCTGAAGAGGATTCAGTCAAACGTTTCTATTTAAATACTTATCAAATTTCACAGCACTATAAATAAATTCTGGCAAAAGGCTGTTTTGAGACTATTTTTGCCTTTAAAAATAGCTTCCTCCCCCACTGACATTCAGGTCTGTTTCAGGTTTGAGCTTTGCAGAAAGGAGAGGAGTGGGAGGAATGGCTTTTGTTGCTGTTTGCGTGGGACAAGCCAGGTAGGTGTCTTGTCAGAAATGCTTCAATTGCTGCTGTTTATCACTGAAAAAGAAAAAAGGTTATTTTGTAAGTAAAAATGTTCCTTTCATGTTTTCAACCTGATTACAGGCTTTAATAGAGATTTACCATTGCAGTATGTACCCCCTGGGGATTTAGTGCGCACAAGTGGAAGTGCTATTTACATAATAAAAGGCACAGTTAAACATGTTTACAGCAAGATAATAGAGGAATTAAACACACAGCAATTTCTATCGTTTTTTTTAAAACAATAGAATGTTTGAATACGGTGAATTGCCATTTTTGTACAATTACTATCAATAAAGGCAAGAGAACAATACACAAGGCAGGACTGATGCTGGATTTCCATTACAGTGTGGTTCCCCATAAAGTTCTCTGATCAGTTTTGACATCCATCTGTGTGTGCATTCCAGCAGGAGTCACTGTTCGGGTTCAAGTCAAGAAGCAGTGGCTGATTGCTTTCACTTCCATCACCGGGGATCCTAAGGTAACTTATAATGCCCCCTGATTGAGATCGGGTAACTAAGCATAATGCCGGAATCAAACCTGCTGCCTCCTGGTCAGTGTGGCTTAGCTCTTCAATCGAAAGTGCCTTTGTTCACTTGACCTTCATGTTATATTTAATGCGACGTGAGGGAATGTTAACTGCGACGAGCACATCCCTCTAAAGCAATGGTTCACCGGGATCGATCTGACGACAGCCATCAGTCCGTGATACCCTAAACTTCGCAACTTCTCCATACCAAACATCTCTTTAGATTCACTAAACCTGACAGGTTCATTTTCAAATGATCCACCACATCTTAAGAATTAACTGAGGCAGACATGGGTATTGATGACAAATACTCCTGTAAAGCAGTATGCAGTGTATCCCTGTTATACTGTGCCCTGATCTCACACGAGTCCTCTTATAGACAATAATCCTGTCTAAATCGTTGCATGTGATATAATGCATTATCACAGAATCATATTATTTTTCAGCACGAAAGGTGGCCATTCGGCCCATCGTGTCTATGCTGGCTCTTTGAAAAAAGCTATTCAAAGTCAATCCCACTCCCTGGCTCTCTCCCCTTAACCCCGCAAATCGGTCCTCCCCAAATAATCATCCACTTGTCTCTTCAAAGTTATTATCGAATCAGTCTCCATTACCTTCTGAGGCAATGCATTCCAGATTCGAACAACTCGCTGCGTGAAAAAAACTCTCCTCACCTTCCCTCTGCTTCTTTTAGAAGCAATTTTAATCTGTGACCGTGAGTCACTGACATACCCACCAGCGGAAACTATTTTTCCCAATTTATCCTATCAAATCCCCTCATGATTTTGAAAATCAGGTCTCCTTGTAACTTTCTCTGCTCCAATGAGAATAATCCTAGCTTCTATAGCATTTCCTCTTAACCGAAGTCCCTCATTCCTGGTACCATCCTTGTAAAACTCCTCTGTACCCTTTCCAATGCCTTAACATCCTTCCTAAAGTGTGGTGACCAGAACTGAACACAGTACTCCAGCTGAGGTCTAACCAGTGTTTTACACAGGTTAATTATAACTTCCTGCCTTTTGTACTCTATGCCCCTATTTATAAAGCCTAGTATCCTGTATGTTTTTTTTTAACAGCCTTATCTACCTGTCTTGCCACCTTCAAAGATTTACTTACACGAAACCCCAGGTCTGTCTGTTCCTTCACTCCCACTTAAGATTGTACTATCTAGCCTATATTGCCTCTCCTCATTCTTCCTCCCAACCTTGCATCACCTTGCATTTCTCCACATTAAGCTTAATTTGCCATGTGTCCGCCCATTTACCATTCTGTCTATGTCTTCCTGCAGTCGGCTACTAGTCTCCTCACTATTTACTATTTTTCACTAACTTTGTGTCATCTGCAAACTTGGAAATGGTACTTCCTCTACAAAGTCCAGATCATTCATATAAATTAAAAAGAGCAGTGGTCCCAATATTGATCTCTGGGGGACGCCACCCTACACACTAGTCAGAAAATCAAACGTTCACCACAATTGTCTGCTTTCTGTCTCCCAGCCAGTTCTGGATCCATGCTGCCACTGTCCCTTTAATACCATGGGCTTCTATTTTCCTTACAAGTCTTTTACGTGGCACTTTGTCAAATGCCCTTTGAAAGTCCATATAAACTACATCAACTGCACTACCTTCATCCAGCCTCTTTGTTACCTCATCGAAAAACTATCAGATTTGTTAGACAAGATTTCTTCGAGACATCTCAAAGCTCTACACAGAATATACTATAAAGTGAATTAACTGTATATTTTTGTGGGCAAAACACAGCAGTCAATTGTGCACAGAAGTGTCCCACAAACAGTTGGGGATTGAGTAAGCAATTTTTTGGAGGAGATTATTACATCCAGAAAAGCAATCCTGTGTACGAATCCAGGCAGGTCAGGGCGAAACCTTGGGCAAGTTTCCTTACTCCACATGCCTAATAATCCTCCAAAAACAAAAATAATAATTAAATTGGTCATTTCAATTCACGACTGACTGTGGGACACTGCTGTGCGCAATTGGCTGCCGTGTTTCGTCCACATATATACAACAATAACAACTTTGATTTATATAGTGCCCTCCACACCGGATGCCATCTCAGAGTGCTTCACAATAATGGATCTCAGGCCTGAGCCAGGGGAAGGGGGAAAAAGGTGACCGAAGGCGCAGTTGAAAAGAAAGGTCTTCAGCTGAGACCTGAAACTAGGAAGAGAGGGGGCGAGGTGAAGGGAATGAGGAAGGGAGTTCCAGAGCTTTGGGGCATAGTGGCTGAAGTCACTGCTGCCGAAAAGTGAGTGGAGAATTCGGGGGACAAGTAGGAGACCAGAACCGGAGGAGCGAAGGCAACGGGTGCTGTGTTGGGGAGAGAGGACGTCAGAGAGGTAGGGGAGTGCAGAGGAGTGGAGAGATTTGAAAGCAAGAGTGAGGATCTTGAAATCGATATATAAAATGTAAAGGGAGCCAGTGAAGTCTGGCAAGGACTGGGGTAATCAGGGGGCAAAGTTTGGTGAGGGTGAGAACGCGGGCGGCAGAGTTCTGAATGAGCTGAATTTTGTGGATTTTGGTGGAAAGGAGGCCAGCGAGGAGTGCATTTGCGTAGTCCAGCTGAGGGATGTCATCCGCAAAGATGTGGAAGTGTGCCCCACGTCTAAGGATGACATCACCAAGAGTCAATTCACTTTACAATATAATCTGTATGCTTTAAGACGTCTAGAAAACATGATAAGCACAATAACAAATGCAAGGATTATTATTATTATTATAATAACCACCTTACATCCTCCCATCACAATATTAAGCTTTTTTTTAAGTGTGAGTGTAATGTGGACCTATAATATCCTAGTAATTCCAACTGGCTGACTTCTTGCACGAAGCTTCCGCACATGCTACGCACAGCAATTACCGTTGATCCTCAGCGCTTTGGGACGTCCTCCCGACGTGAAAGATGCTATATAAGTGCAATTTTGTTGTTGTTGCTGTGCATGCACTCTATGTTCAAAAAGCACTGCAGTAGTGAGCTGCTGACACTGGGAGTGCTGGCCAGTGGCCATTTTTAGCTTTAATCGTATTAAAGCAGGATTGGGCTGGCTACTAAGGAGCATGATATGACGAGGGTAAAAATAAATTCTCATTCTGTTCAAAAGTTGAAAAACCAGAAATGAACCTCGCAACTTTATAGTGATTCAGTACTTCCACAGTATTTATCTCAAAGCACTTTACAGTAATCACTGTCAAGGGTAGTGGATTCTAAAGGCAACTGTGACAGTCGCTTTACACCCAGCAAAATTCCGCACCCAACAAAGTTAAAAAAACAGCCATTTGGTAAATGACCAATTTATCTGAAAGGTTGTTGGCCAGTATTGATGGAGAGAATTCCTTCTCTTTTGAATTAGGTTTCTCTAACACCCAACTGAAAAAAAGATGGGACTTTAGTTTAATGTCTTACCCAAAGGACCACCAAGCCTTTGACAATTCAGCATTCTTCCAACACTGCACAGAAATATCTGTCTAGATTTCAAATTCAAGTCCTGATGTGGGGATTAAATCTACATGCCCTAATCCAGTGAGTTTTCAATTGAGCCATCCTGGTAATTGCACGCGTCGAAGATATTAGCTGGCCTTAGCCAGCCTTTCCTGTAATCATTATATTGATAGAACTTTCATTGAGTCAGAAAGTTGTGGGTTCAAGTCACTTGAACTTGGTGGAAACTAACAATCCCAAGCAAGAATGAAGGGGCACATCATTGTTAGAGATGCTGTCTTTTGGATTAAGACATTAAATCAAGGTCTTGTTTACCTGTTCAGGGTAAGGTTAGAGTTATGATGTTAAAGATCACATGACACTATTCAAAAAGAAAATGAAATTTCTCCAGTGTCCTCACCGATAGTCCTTCACATAAAGTTGTTCATTCACTTAATTCCTTTGATCTTGCCAATTCTGTACCTAAAGGCTTCTTGACTCAAAGGAGTGTGAAGGAACCTACAAGGGCGGTTGCTAGTTGATGATGTTTATGGAATATAATACTTAGGTAGTTTGGGACATATGTGTATTCGACCACCGTGAAAGGTGAACTAGATGGAGTTTGATCCTTTTGGTCTAGCATTTTCTATGTTCTTAGTTGCCAAAATGTAATGTTGTTGTTGTTGTATTCCAGAATCGAACAACTCGCTGTGTGAAGAAATTTCTCCTCATCTCCCCTTCACTTTTAGAAACTATTTTAAATCTGTGACCACGAGTCACTGACACACCCACCATTGGAAACTGTTTTTCCCTGATTACCCTGTTGAATCCACTCATGATTTTGAAAAGTTGCTGTCTTAGTGTATTTTCAAACTCACTAAGACAGCAGAACTAGGTTTGCAGTTGCAAAGTGCAATTCTAAGTTGGACACCAAAAAGTATTTCTTTATACATAGGGTATTTAAAAATTGGAACAGGTTACCAGAAAAATAGCTGAGGCCAAAATGCTGGACCCATTTAGGAAAAAAAGCAACTTGATGATGTGATGGGAAAGTGGGAATTCTGGAAAGATGTAATCTCATGGGCCAAAGGCTCTTCATCTGAACCTCTTACGATAGCTGTTTATGGGCCCTTGTTGTGCACAAAATACCCATTGTGATTGCCTACAGTAACTATACTTGGCAGAAAGTTTCTGTGAATTGTTTTGAGATATTTTGACATCATTGGCACCATATCAAATGCAGCAATTATTGATATTATAACCCATTCTTACCTCTGTGTAAATAAATAGTTTCATGATTGAGACAAGTATCAAAATGTATCAAAATAAATCTTTAATTCCACAGACATGTCAGTATGACTAAGATATAAAAGATTTGTTAAAAGATATCTTTTCAAATAGTCCTTTTTATCATTTGATTTATGATTCATTTTTGTCCTTTGAATCCTTATCAATATTTTTCATTGGCTCAGTGATGTTACCAGTCCAAACTATGTTCCAAAATGAATGGAACTAATCCACAAAGATATACCTCAAGACACCTTCTGAGTTTTAAGACTTTTTTTGCATTCTTTAGTGGAAATAGTGGGGTGAAATACATATGAAGTGATGTGGTAATTTTCACATCACACTGCATTTTTCAAACCAGTGTATTTGAAAACTAGTGTGATTGAGACTCAGAAGCTGTTGAATCTGCATGTGACAGAATCCATAATATCACAAAAAAGGTTTGTTCCTTCACATGGAATTATATAGACTATAGAGCACTGAAACAGGTCATTCAGCTCAACGAGTCGTTCATAGTATTTATACTACATGCAAATCTTTACCCCTACTAATGTCCTTTTCCTATTCCCTCACATACTCTCCCATTGATTTCAGAATACCAACCCAATCATCTTTTCACGAGAACATCAAGTTTTTTGTTCAATGAGTCTAGGGCCCAGCTGTCTACCACTCTTCTTAGCAGCCCATTCTAAGTGTTAACCACCCTCTGTGTAAAGAAATAGGAGTAAAAAATGCAATATTTTATAATCGGTTCAATGTTATAATTTAATAGAAAAGCTATTAGAAAAACATAGAATTTCACCCCTGTGACTCTGGTGAAATGTTTTGTTCCATAAGAACTTTCTAAATACACCACCTTGGATTGTTTATGAGCACCTGACTGCTGCTGACATTTGATACAGCCCTTTATATCGTCAAAGCATCTCAAAGAGTGAAGTCAGTATCCTATTTTTAGATGTAAAAATGCACTGTTCTTTCCAAGCAGGAGAATAGAGATCTTCCATTTCAATAATTGCCCGACTCTGCCATTGCCTCAACCTTCAGGTCGCTGAAACCCTCATACATGTCTTCATCAGAACTAAGCTCGACTATGCCAACTCTCTGCTTGTCAGCCTTCCCAACTCTTCCCTCCACAAGCTGCAGATCATCCAGAACTCTGCAGCTTGTGTGCTCTTCCGAACCAGGCTCCATGACCCCTTCACACTCACTCTCGCCCTGCTCCACTGGCTCCCCATCCCTCGGTGGATAGACTCAAATTCCTTTCACCTTCAAGGCCCTTCACGGCCTTGACTCCTCCTACCTCTCTGACCTGCAAACCCCTTTTCAATCATCGGACTTCGGCCTACTCAATGTTCCCCGCACGACCTGCCCCACCCCACATCGGTGGTCGGGCCTTCAGCCTCTCTGTCCCCACCCTCAAGAACTCCATCCCATATTCCATTTGCCTCACTCCCTGCCTAGCCTCCTCAAGGCAAGCCTCAAGACTGTTCTCTTCGACCATGCCTTCATCTATCCTTCTACCCTCTCTGCTCCCAACCCTTCCCTCGCTAAGGTCCTAATCCCTGACTGTTCAGCACCTTGTGTTGTCCTCCCGACATGAAAAGCATTTTACAAATGTAATATCATATTGCATTATAGTAACACCAGAGTGTGTTAGGAATATGTTGGTGTTATCCAGGCAATTCACAATGAGGATAGTCAGATACTCCAGAACCAATTACAGTGGTTTGTTGGCACTCTCGTAGACCTAAGGCATTTGTCATTACATGTTAATAGCCTACCATTTTCTTTGGTTAATTATGGAACATTTCCAATTGATCTAGACTAATAAAGCATTAAGATAATTTGGGGAAGACATTAGCCCTTGTGATATTTTGTGTGGTCACATTGATTTCCTGCAGCAATGAAAGTGTGTCTTGATGTTGATCTGTTTGGAAACAGAGAGACAGTAATAATAATAATAATCCTTACATTTATATAGCACATAATATATAAATTATCCACATCTTATCAACGTCTCAAAGCTCTTTGAGTGGAGCCTGCTGAGAACTATGGTGATGGGAGTTTGGTACAGGCAAAGATGCTGGCAGCAAAGTTTGGGATTAGCTGGAGTTTATGGGTGGCAGAACTGAGGAGACCGATGAGGAGTGCAATGGAAAAGTCTAGATGGGTTCTAACAAAAGCATGATTAAGGATTTCTATGTCATTTGGTGTGGCAAATAGCCCGACTCGGCCACTACCTTACCCCCAAGGCCGCTGAAACCCTCATTCATGCCTTCATTACATCCCGGCTCCATTATGCAAATGTCCTGCTTGTTGGCCTTCCCAATTCCTCTCTCCACAGGCTGCAGATGATCCAGAACTCTGCGGCCTGTGCGACTTGTAGTGTGTCCTCTACCTCTACAAGCTCCATGACCCCATCTCCCCCATACTCGGGGGTCCCCATCATCCAAAGGATCCAACTCAAGATCCTAGTCCTCATATTTAAGGCCCTCCATGGCCTCGCCCCACCCTACATCCGTAACCTTCTAACCCCCAACCCATCTGCCTGCCACCTCTGCTCAGCTGACTCTGGCCTGCTCCACGTCCCCCGACCTATCCACCCCACCATTGGCAGGCAAGCCTTTAACCACTGTGTCCCAACCTCTGGAACTCCATCCCTCCGGTCCCTCCGTCCCTGGCCTCCTTCTTGTCCCTTCTCAAGACTCCCATCGGCAACTCCTAATCCTCCCACTTTCCGTCCCCCATCGCCCCAGTCCCCAGCTCTGGTCTGAAATAATGACTGTCCAGTGCCTTGGGACGTCCTGCTGACGTGAAAGGCGCTATACAAGTGTAATTTTATTGTTGTTAGGTGAGACTAAACTAATATTCTTCAGTAAATTTACTGTATCAATTCAATGTTTGTCAAATTAACTCAGATAGTAATATTTCCATGGACTTTTTTTCGTACTTCTTTATAGTAGCTCTCTCTAGTTAGCATCCATTTGTACATTTTCTTTTCCTTTTCAGGTTTTGATTGTGCTTGGCAAAACAATCCCATTGTTGAGTGTCTAGCTATCCAGCAAATAGATAGACATGATAATGCGAATCAATAAATTCGCTTGATCCACATTTATTTCAAGATAGCTTGCAAAAATGATCACTGTGCCAGGAATGTAATTTTGCAGACACAGATAAAGTGTTTCTTAAAGGGGCAATCTTTTCGAAAATGTGTTTGATAAATCCTTGCTGATATGTTGATCTAGAACTTACTGGTGTAAATCTTATTAACTTGCATTATTGTGCCACTTATAAAATAATTCTTGCATTTCATATCATAGCTTCCACATTGGGAGGATGTGATAAAGCACTTTAAAGAATTTACTGTAAAATGCAGTGGCTGTATTTTAGAAGAATACATTGCAACCAATTGCACATAGCAATGTATCACAAACAACAATGATGTGAATGACTAATCTTATCTGGGGGGATTGTTGGCCAGAATATTAGGAGAAATTCCTTTCTCTTTTTAAGAACTGCCATGGGATATAAAAGCTTGTTTTTTTAACATGTCACCCAAAATATGTCACGTCCATTAATGCAGCACCACTGTAAGCAATGCTTTGGGATGTCAGCCTGAACTGTGTGAAATCAAAGTCCTGACGCAGAGATTGAATCCATAACTTCCTGTCTCAAAGATGAGAGTACTACACACTGAGCCAGGCTGATACCTTATTAATAGGAGCATTGAACACTGAGCAAGAAGTTGGAAGAACTCAGACGTGATGATCAACAAGATTTTAGGAGATGTATTTTTCAAAGCAGATAGGTTGCAATGTACAGTAGTTTTGGAATCGGTTGGGAAGTGGAATGGAAACTGATTGTTTGGCTTCTGGTATCAGGGGGAGAAAGGCAAGCATGAGTAATAAACTAGTGTCATTGGAACACATTGTTTGGGAGAGGAATGCAACAATGAGGAGCTTCAAATCAATTCACTGTGGGATAAGAATGTTAAGAGTACAAACCATTGGGTGAGACACAATTATTGGAAGAGTTGAAGTTTGAAGTGTGAAGTACACAATTGTTTCAACCTTAGTTCAAATGCAAATACAGCATGTTAACGGCCTAAACTCATTGGAGTCTAACATGAACTTGACTGGTCTCAATCTATTTTCCAGTGGTTGTCAGTAAACTTCATTGAACTGCTTGTAATTTGGCCTTTCATTGGTACTAAATTGTCAGTTTCATTTATTCTGGCTACAAAAGTTGCTAAGTGAAAAATTGGAAATATTACACATGGATCTGTTCTTCTAAGGTTGAGATTAAAGTACATTGGAGTTCCATCATGGATTTGACCAGGAATCACTGATTCATTTCCATTGTTGGGGGAGAGTAGAATGAGTTTTATTTAAGTGGCATTAAACAAAAGGGAAGCAATTATGCTTCATCTGTATAGAGCATTAGTCAGGCCCCATCTGCAGTACAGTGTTCAGTTTTGGGCACCACACTTCAGGAAAGATATATTGGCCCTGGAGAGGGTGCAGCGCAGGTTCACCAGAGTGTTACCAGGCCTAAAAGGGTTAAGTTTTGAGGAAAGGCTGCGTAAACTTTGATTGTATTCCCTTGAGTTTAGACGGTTGAGGGGTGATTTGATTGAGGTGTTTAAGATGATAAGGGGATTTGATAAGTTAGATACAGAGAAGCTATTGCCTCTGGTGGAGAATGCAAAACAAGAGGACATAGTCTTAAAATTAGAACCAGACCATTTAAGAGTGAAATCAGGTATCATTTGTTTCACTCGAAGGGTAGTAGAAATCTGGAATTGTCTCTCCCAAAAGGTCATGGACGTTGGATCCATCCACACCTTCAAGAATGAGGCTGATAAATTTTTGATAGGTTGGGGTATTAAGGGATACAGAGAGAAAACATGAAAGTGGAATTGAAAGGATTAGCAGAGATACAGATCAGCCATGGTCTAATTAAATGGCAGAACAGGCTCGATGGGCTGAATGGCCTACTCCAGTTTCTATGTTACTATGATACAATTATATGGCAGAACAGGCTGGAAGGATTGAATGGCCTACTCCTGTTCCTATGTTTGTGGAATACTACCCATTGGACCACGCAAGAGCATCTAAGAAGCATTGGAGTAGAGTAACCAAATTTGATTCAGACCCTTTGTGTTTTTATTCCAGCAGATGAAAAAAACTGCTCCTGAAACCATATCTTTGAGTTGCTTTGAGGAGCTGGGCTTCAGGGTACTTTGTGACAGCTCAGCCCAGATGTATGATTCATGTTTGACAGAGACATGCCACCAAAGCCATTGCTATTTACCACACAATGTGCACTATAAATGCAACCATTATAAAGCCATATTAATGCTATGAATGGGCTGGCCAATTGGGCATCATATGCCAAAATGAATACCGTGTATTTCTTTCTAACATTATAGAGTCTCCATCATCAATAATTATAAATGATCAAGGGAGAATTTACTGACAGTCAGAGTGCATTGAATTACTGGTAAGTATAAACATATTAAATCCCACCATCCATACCAAAATTATACAGGATATATTGGAAGTTTTTAATTAATAATTATGTTTTTTTAAGACAATATTTGTATAGAGTGTGATGCTATTACAGAAGATGTCTTTCATCGTGTTTATGCAAGTTTTTGTCACCAAGTTGATATGTGCAAACGTGTACATGATATGGCTTTTAGTGAGGACTTTTGATTCATCCTGTGTTTGCTTGTATGCAATAAAACTCCTCTGATTACCAACTATTTTTAGATGCTTTTAATTTGTCTTCCAATAGTCTGAGCATCATATGATTTCAGTATGATTGTTTTGCTGATGTTTTTAAAGGAGAATTTGTATCTTGTTTAAAACATAGACAGCTTTCTTTGCTGTGCATCAAAGAAGGTGCATCTTTATTATACCTTTTCATGTTGAGACATCTCACAGTACTTTACTTTAATAACTGTCAAGTGTAACAACTGCTTCACTTGACATGACAGCTATTTTGCACAGAACATGATAGATAGATAAATAATCCTGCATTAGATATTGAATTCTTCATATCAGGAGGTCATCTCAAAGTGCTTCATATGACTCACTGTGAAATGATCCCCCATTATGTGAGTAATCAATTTATTTATCTGGAGGCTTCTTGGCTAAGACACTGAGAGAAGCTCAGAGATGCAGCATATGAGTGTCCAAACATACTAAAAATAATAATAATTCTTGAATTTTTATATGGCAAGTATTCGACACGTCTCAAAGCACTTCACAGAATATATTGTAAAGTGAATTGACTGTACAATTGATTGGCGAAACGTGGCATATGGTGATAGGATAGGAAATTGAATCACATCCAAATTTAAACTGCACTGCAATGAAAACATATATAAATTGATGATTTTTAAGAAAATCAATTTGATGTTTATTCAACAATTCAACTTGAATTGATACTATTTTCTTGTTTTCTTTTTCTTGAGTTGTCTGCTGTGGATCTCCACCACTTCTGGCTTTGTGGTGAAAGTGCAATATATGATGTGATAATTGTTACATCGGTGAAATTATAAAATGATCCAAAGTAATAATAATAATCCTTGCATTTGATATAATAATAATAATCCTTGCTCCGCGACTGCCGAAACACTCGTGCATGCATACATCACCTCACGGCTGGACTACGGAAACTCTCTCCTCGTCGGCCTTCCCAGTTCCTCCATTCACAGGCTGCAGGTCATCCAAAACTCTGCAGCCCATGTACTATCCCGCACCCGCCTCCACGACCACATAACCCCCACCCTCGCCCGTCTCCACTGGCTCTCCATCCTCCAGAGGATCGAGTTCAAGATCCTCGTCCTCACCTTCAAGGCCTTACACAGCCTTGCCCCGCCCTACTTAACTGATTTACTTTCCCCCTATATGCCCACCCAAACCCTCCGTTCAGCAGGAACTGGCCTGCTCCAAGCCCCCCGCCCGAACCGCCCCACCATCGGAGGCCGGGCCTTCAGTTTCTCCGCTCCCACCGTGTGGAATTCCATCCCCCAATCCCTCCATCTTGTTTCTTCCCTTTCCTCTTTCAAGGCCGGCTTGAAGACTTTCCTCTTCGACCGTGCCTTTTGTTCCCCCCCGAATTTCTCGACCTCCCCTACGTGTTTCACCCCTTCCCGAACACTCCCCTCCCAGTTCGGGTCACACGCCTCCTGTGCAGCGCCTTGGGACGTCCTCCCGACGTGAAAGGCGCTTTATAAGTTTAAGTTGTTGTTGTTGTTGTTGCATTTAATATGGCGCTTTTCACATCTTATCGACATCTTATCATTATAGCACTTTTCATGTCTTCTAGACGTCTCAAAGCACTTCACAGAATACACAGTAAAGTGAATTGACTGTATATTTTGTGGGTGAAACTCGACAGCCAATTACGCACTGCAGTATCCCACAAACAGTCATGGATTGAGATGACCAATTCATTTTTTTTGGGGTGGAGGATTATTATCAGGCTTGTGGAGTAACGAAACTTGCCCAAGGTTTTGCCCTGTCTAGAATCGCACCAGGCTTCTACTTGCAAGGTAGGTGCTCTAACCACTGAGCTCCACAAAACAAATTAATGATCGTCTGGTTTTCGGGTGCAAACACATTCCCCCTACCTCCCCTACCCTGACACTCAAACAATGGTTTTGGCACAACAAATATTTTTGCCACCTTATGGAATCCTGGCCTAAGGAGTCAAGCCAATATTCTTCAGAAGCATCAGTGATGGGAATCAGAGGCTTTGAGCTAACTAATTGTGCTAAAGTCAGGGCGGGGGAGTGGGGAGGAGTGGAAGAAAATATCCCCAAATTCAGTCGACAATTAACGATTATTTTGGATCACACTTTTCTGGGAGCCTGAGAATTATTACTGAAGCCACAATTAATATTTCACCACTTACTTCTCTATTTTCAGGATTCGTAGTGTATGCATTTTCTTTTTATTCCAGATCAAGGTGGCTCACTTTGCGTCTTGCTATGGATTTGCCAGGATCTTAAAACTGCAGGATCAGGGGTCTGGGAGTTATTTCTGGGCTTTGCAGAAATCTAGACATTCTATGTACAGTATTTAGAAAAAAAATTAATTGCACAGTTCAAAACCGATGGCAATAAAAAAAAATTGTAAATTTGTTATGATAAAAATTGAACTGGAGCCTGAGATCATTAAACCTCACGTAATACATACTGAATTGGATATACCTGCTATAGTAATGAATCTTATTTTTCTCATCTTCCACCCCTTTACCTTCGCTGAAAGCATTTGACTCCTTTATCCTTCAACTGGATACAGTTACACAGGCTCCAGGCATTATGCAAATATCTACGATTCACATGTGAGTCTTGGCAATATGTGTTGGGAAGCTATTCAAACAAGAAGACACTGGTTTAGGCATAGACCTACAAAGGACAATTTCAAGACTAGCACTAGAATGTATTTCTGTGCACAGAGGATAATTAATGACTTGAATGGCTTACCAGGAAGAAAACTGGACTTATTTAAGAAATTGCTTGATGCTGTGATGGCAGGGAGGTAGCGTGGGTACACTAGGAGAGATCAAAGGGCTGAAGATCCAACCATTTAACCTGTATGACTTAAATACTCACTAAAACATTTCTTTCAGATTTTAAATTCAGAAATACCAATCACTTACTCAGTGGTGAATTCATTAGGTTACAGGAAATATCTGATTTTTCCATTGCTACCTCAATACACCCAGAGATCACCACCAACAACCAAAAATACATTTTTAGAGTGCTTTTCACATCGAGAGGATGTCCCAAGGCACCAGAATCACAGCTGCGGACAATATAATCCTTGCCCAATGTCCACACACAAATACTTCCAATAGGGCTCACTGGGTGTAATTCAGGCATGAGAACCTTTTCATTGCCTAGCCCAGTGCCTCCGAACATGAAAGACACGATATATAAATGTAATTTGTTATTGTTTTAACATTTATGAAACATGAAAATCAGTTGATGGTATTCTGTGGTATAAATATGCATTTAATATCCACTTTTGACAATTCATCTGACACAACCTTTTGGCTCAAGTATAAAATCCCAGGAGAGAGATGCTGAATATGCATTGCACATCTGAAAATAGTTTCCCACTATTGTTTCAGCCATCATTTTTTTTAGATGACAGGATAGTTTTAAGACTTTTTTGTCACCCTGTACTTCATGTATCATTCTCTCTCTCTCTCTCTCTCGGCTGTGCTCTGCCCACAGAAACTTCAGAGGGTAAATTGCAGCATCAACCAGTTCAGCCAACGAGTTCAGTTTTTATCTGTATCCATGGTCAAGGGTTGAGGGGGAATTTAAAAAAAAGTAAACAAATGCAACATTTCATAGCAAAGTTGGCAACGCATTTGCTAACCATTAAATCTGTACTGAAATGAAGCAACTAAAGGCTGATTCAGTTTCATTTAGCAAACTATGTCATAAGATGACATGATCTACAAGTCCTTAAAGTTTTTGTTGCAATATTTTCCCTTAAATTTTTTCTGATCTTCCTCTCCTGAAGACATTTGTCTCCTTTTTTCCTTCTCATGGAGTTTGGTTAAATGGATCATCGGCACCCTATAAAACCCCATTTAAGCATCCAATGTTCATGGGTGAACTACGACAATAATAACAATCCTTCTATTTGATACAGCGCCTCACCCACGTGAGGAGGACATCTCGATAGATTTACATAGAATGTACAACACAAAAACAGTAGATGAAGACTCATGTGAAGTACAAACACTGGCGCAACTTGTCAGTCCCAGTGTTTATGCCCCACATGAGTCTTCATCCACTCCTTATCCCCTCCAATACTCTTCTCCCTCATATTTTGTTTTGTTTAGTCTAACATGTGTGGAAACCCATCACCATGCTTAAGAGTATCCAAACCAAGCTGAGATTTACACGTATCCTACCTATACATGGAAATCTTAGAGATAAATTGTTGCACATTCTCTCCCTGGAGGATCACATCCTGCTTCTCTAATTCCAGTTAGTAATAATGCAGATTGGCAAGAGCCTAGGCTTGGGGATCCCAGATTCCGTGTTGGGGTTCTGCTGGAGTCTAATAAGCTAAAACCACACAACTTGCCATTGATAATGTTGTCCAGCAAGCTTTCTCGCTGCTTGTCCAACTAGGGCCACCCTACCCATTAGGACTTTGACTTGTAGGGTTAACAGGAGCTGAGTGGGTGACTCCCTACCCCCAGCACCTGGTCTGCCCTTCCAGGTCCTGTCAATGAGCCAGGTTGTCTGTGCTGTCATCAGCAGTGCCCTGAAACACTGCAGACTCACCTGTCTCAGGAACTGGACTACCAAGACTTCCACAGTGTATCTAGCTTCTTCTTAAAAGCACCTATGCAATGATGTCTCAATGCTTCATTGTATTTACTTTGCATTTTGTAGGCAAATGCAGCAACCAATTTGCACAAGAAATACTTCACAAACAGCCATGCAGTGGATGACCTACGTTTATTTGGGGATCATTAGCCAGGAGGCTAGGAGAAACTCCCTTCTGCTTTTGAATAGTGTCATGGGATGTGCAACATCCGTTGAACAGCAGATGGTACCTCAGTTCTGAAATAGGGATGTTAGTAAGTTATTCTACTAAAGGATGACTATACTTTGCACATTCAGGTGCGGGAACTATGGCTGATTTCACTCTCCCAATCAATGGGTATTGAGACCATTTGGCATTGAGACCAATTTCAGCACCCAAATTTCAGATAACTTAACCCAAACCATGATTCAGAAATGTAACCTTAGCACTGGACTGAGTGCTGCTGTTGTTCTTTACTCAGCCATTGGAGGAGCCTCATTATCTATGACTAAACAGTTTAGGCAATGGAGCTACCCTATTATCTTAATTTAAAAAAACTTTTGTTTGAAGATGAAGTATACAATAATTAAAGTTTTATCTTCCGCCCTCTCAAAGCCCTTTTAAAAACCCACTTCTACGACCATGTCTTTGTTTAAACTTTTTCATGATTGCTGTTCCCTATCATCTTTCTGAAATGCTTTGAGATGCTCCTATAAGATAAAAAATCTCATACGCGATTTGTTGTATTCTGTTTCTGTGGAAGCAGAGAGGTACAGAAGAAGAGGTTGTTTTTATCAGGCTAAACAATTCTCTATTGAATTTTGCCTTCTGTCATCTGGGTAACATGCAAACATACAGTCATTTGACTGAGATAATAATGAGACCTACATGCCAGTGGAAACAGTTTTTCCCGGTTCAACCTAATCAAATCCCCTCATGATCCTGAAAACCTCTATGAAATCCCCTCTTAATCTTCTCTGCTCTAGTTACAATAATCCTAGTTTTGCTAACCTCCCCTCATAGAGGTCCTTCATTCCTGGTACCATCCTGATAAATCTCCTTGTATCCTCTCCAATGCCTTAACATCTTTCCTAAAGTGTGGTGCCCAGAACTGAATACAGTACTCCAACTGAGGCCTAACCAGCGTTTTATAAATATTCAACATAACCTCCTGACTTTTGTATTCTATGCCCCTATTAATAAATCCCTAGCATCCCTTATGTATTTTTTAATAGCTTTATCTACCTGTCCTGCCACTTTCAGTGATTTGCTTATATGGACCCCCAGGT
Source organism: Hydrolagus colliei (assembly GCA_035084275.1). Lineage (NCBI taxonomy): Eukaryota > Metazoa > Chordata > Chondrichthyes > Chimaeriformes > Chimaeridae > Hydrolagus > Hydrolagus colliei. The sequence continues at coordinate 108,852,906 of CM068743.1, forward strand.
TTCTCTGTTAATTCACCATCTTTAAAATGGTACCATCTGGCTTATACTACCTCTCCTCATTCTTCCTACCAAAATGTGACACTTCACGTTTCTTCCCATTAAACCTCATCTGCCATGTTTCTGCCCATTTTACCAATCTGTGTAAGTCCTCTTGGAGTCTGGTGCTATCCTCCTCACCATTTACTGTGTTTCCTAGTTTAGTATCATCTGCAAATTTGGAAATGGTGCTTCCTATATCCAGGTCCAGATCATTTATATAGATCACAAAGAGGAATGGTCCCAATACCGACACCCAAGGGACACCAATACACACCTCCCATTGTTCATTGTAAAATGCAGTGACTGTGTGTGTTGTGAGGACAAAATGCAGCAGGCAAAAAACGGCATGAAGTGAATGACCAATTTAATTTGCAGGATTATTGGCCAGGACATGTGTAGAAACTCTCTTCTCTTCTCGAATAGAGTCATGAGATTTTTAAATGACAGGGTTAAGTGTTTCAGAGTGTTGGAGCAGTGTATGTGTAACACAGTGATCCATTCTCCAATCTGTCCTGTTATGGGCAGATGCCCCCAAATTCACCATTGTCTTAAAATTTCAAATAGTACAGAATATTATTGAATTGCGACTTAATTTGGAAGCCAATCTTCTCCCCATTCTTTATGTGTACAATGTTAAACACGTTTCCAAATCCAGACTTGGTTTAAGAATTTTCCAAAGTTCTGCATAACCCTAAGATTTAAGGCAGTAATCTTATGGCTGAAACTGTAAAGAATTTTAAGCCTTGAGATGGTTCCATACAAGAAGGAAAGTGAAAATCACCGAGACTGCGCTCTTCCAGATAGTCCAACCTGGATTTCTGAGGCTGAAGCTTCAGACTCAGAGAAGGTTAACGCTGTGATATTTTTGTTTTACTATACAGTAGAGTCCAGCGATATATCGATATATCGGTTATACCCGATATAATTTTCATATCGATATGCCGATATAGACATTCTAAAAATATCGATATATCGAAAAATATATAGAGGGAAAAAATCGGAATGCGCGCATACTGAACTACAAGACCCAGAATGTTCATCTCTATACACAATGCACAGACCGAGGTGCAAAGCCGCCATATTGTATTCATAGTCCTAGAATATGCAAGGGGTGAGGGGAGAGAGACGGCTGGGGTGGTGGGTGGGGGAGAGAGACGGCGGGGGAGAGAGAGGCGGCAGGGGGGTGGGGGGGAGAGAGAGACGGCGGGGGTGGGGTGGGGGGGAGAGAGAGACAGTGGGGGGCGGGGGAGAGACAAGGGTGAGAGATGTGATAATATACAGATAGATAGATAAAGATGGGGGGTGTGTGAGAGAGGAGAGAGACACAGAGACACAGACAGAAAAACACAGACATGGAGAGAGTGAGAGACACAGAGAGAGAGAGATATTTACCTCCTGAGGAGATAGGCCCCGAATGCGCACGCACCTCTGAATGCGCGCGCACCCCAAATGCACGCGCACCTCACGACGTGCGCGCATGCACAGTACAAAAAACCCGAAAATATCGATATTTCGGTATATCTCGATACGAGCCCATCGATATATCTAAATCGGAAAATTTCCATATCGACGGACCCTTCTTTACAGTTTCTTCTGTAGATCCCCATCCCCTTCCTCAACTCCCTCCCTCTAGCTTGGGCTCCCAACCTGTCCCGTCTTGAAAAGCCCTGTGTAAATTGTTCTTCTTTCATTGCAAGATGGAATAAAATAGGATTCAGATACCCATGAAAATTGCCCATGATGTTGAATTCCAGTTGTTGGAATTTCCAATCCCCAAGGTTCGAATAAAAAAAACAGACAATCCAATATGTCTTACCATAATAATTTTATGCTACTTACTATAGTATACACATTGATTTACTCATTAAACAGTTTTTAAAATCACCCTACATTTCTCTCAACGCTGTGGTCATAAAACCAAATTACATTTCAAATCACACAATACTTATACCTTATTGATACATATATATGTTAGCAAATGGCCCGAAATACCATGAACCCGACTCTAACATAACCTTAACGGTTTGTTAACAATTCACTTTTTATATATATATTTGTTTGTAATTATATGACATGCTCGTTAAACATAAAATAAACCTAATGATTCAACTAAACCTTATACAGTCATACAGAATAGGCTGTTCCCTCCTGGGAATTCCAGTTCTATATTGAAACATGAGTGAAGATCAATCTTATCAAATTGTTACAGCCCGACTTCCTCAAACACATGAATATTTTTATTTGCATGACAGAAAAAGTACATCTGAACCCTGAGATTAGTTTATAGCTTCCATGCCACACCTTGATGTCAGATACATGTTGTTTTCATTTCACTTGACAGGGGACCGTAGAATGGGTGGGGGAGGGGGTAGTTGCACCCCACTAATGCACAATTGTCGCTCACTCCACGCAAACTTTGATGTTCTTCCATTATTTTGAGATCGTCTTTACTTAGAATGCATTTGGTTGTTTAATTTAAATAGAGCAGATTCTGATACATTTAGTGATTCAGCATAATTACCCTTCCAGAAAAGCATGTTCATTCACATCACCATGAGTGTCTGTATTATATTGCAAAGGAAACCAGGAGTCAGGGGGATCGTGTTTCACAAATGCTTCTCCTGTTTCTTCTGTTCAAAGAGCAATGTGGTATTAACATGCTGCGACTAAACCATCTCCAGAGTTCAAAAAAGAGTCAAGAAATAAAACCTCATCCGAGAACCTGCATTTGGTGCATGATTTAATAGTTATTATTTTTTTATTTGGAGCCAATTCATCTGGATTATAAAATGGATGTGAATATTTATTTACTTTAAAATATTTATACAGGTCAAGTCTATAGAGGATACTTAGTGTGAAACTGTGACGCGCATAATTTATCTATGAATGAGGAAGACCTAATAACTAGCGAGGAACAAAGATCCAAAGGCGTTATTATAGTCATGAGTGGAATTATTTTATCTCAGTAGGAAATGTGAGCTTGCTCTCATCCACTTCCAGTACTGAAATCCAGGCAAGTCAGGGGGAAATCTTGGGTAAGTTTCCTTACTCCACACATCTAATAATAATCCCTCCTGCCCAAAAAAAAACAATAATAAAATTGATCATTTAAATTCATGACAGCTGTTTGTGGGTCACTTCTGTGCGCAATTGACTGCCGCGTTTCATCCACAAATATACAGTCAATTCACTTCACAGTACATTATGTGAAGCGCTTTGAGACCTCAGGATGACGTGAAAGAGTGAAAACACTGAAAGAGTATTCAAATGAGAAAGTGCATTTTGAGAAAAATGACAAGGATGATTCTAGGAATTTGTGCTTTTATGTTACTAGACGGAACTTGCATTTTGTAGAATTTGCATTCTTACAGAACATTATCTTGTTGAAACATCTCAAAGCTCCTCACAAATAATTACAAATATTTACTGAACTGTGTAGTGACTATTTATATAAGCAAATGCAACTGATCTGCGTGACAGGTAGTCAAAACAGTTTGAAAGGGGGAGAGGGCAGACCCGATTGGGAGGTACCCAGGGGGCCCTTCCTCGCAAGGCTTTCATGCATGATTGAGGTTTGAGCCGATCAGCATGCTGTCCCCGGGCTGACTGCAGGAGCAAGGAGACCGTGGACCACCTCTTCCTGAAGTGTTGTTTTTCAAAGGCAGGTTAGAAAAAGATGGATACTCTCACGGTTTAGCCCTGGGGACCTGCTATCATGGCACTCGGTGCTGTATAGCCTCTTCCCAGGCACTCACAGCGACATCCACCTCAAGTGTGCCTAGAGAATCATAAACTCGGAAAAGGAAGCCTTTTGGAACTCCCTAAACCAGGTGTTCTTCTGGCAGAAAGAGGGGACAGTGAGAGCCTGTCTCAAGTCCGCACTCACTGAAGGGAGAAGCAGACGTTTGGCTCAACCATGGCAAAAGCCAGATGGAGCCTGACCCCGACAGGAGACGCTACAGCGCAAATGTTGGAGTGCGCACTCACCACGTAACCCACCGAGCGCACCAGAAATGGTCTGAAATAAACATGAAGGTACAGAAGGATGCTTGACATGTAACCAAAGAGCGTCCCAAAAATGTATGTGCGGGAAACATGTGCGCGTACGGCGCACATCGGATGGTGACCTTATCAGGGTGTGCGCAGGCGCACGCATGGATATGTGCACACAGGTGTAACTCCATTTTTAGAGGCAGCGTCCCCGAGCAAATCTGTACACAACTTATGCACGGAGAAGAAATGTACCGTATACAATTTCAGTCACTGACACCGGGTTGTAGCAATGTACGTACCAGCTTGACTGGCATTGTGGAATCCTGTGGTTAGAGCACTTACTTTACAAGGGAGAGACCTGGGCAAGTTTCCTTATTTCAGACACCTGATAATAATCCCGTAAAAAAAACCGCGCTAAAATATATGTACGTTCAAAAACCACAAGATTCAGATGAAGGAGACCCTTCAGACTGTTCAACCGTAAACCTTCCAACAGACTTGGCCTGATAATCAAGTGGAGAGGCCTATCGCGTTCTTTTCTTTTCAGAAGCATTTTACATTTGATATTGTTCCAAAAATGCTTTTAGAATACAATTTAGTTATTATGATGAGTGCAATGCTTTCAGATGAGCTATCTTTAAGAGTGCAGCAATTTTCTGAGCGTTTTGGCATTCAGAATACTTTAAGGTATTCCAGAGAGTTCTATAAACAGAGCTGCAGTTCTCGTTTCACTTGTCAATGTCTGTCCCTTGTGATATGTTGGATATAAACACATTAAAGGACTAAAACAACAGATTGAATTTACAAAGAAAAGATCACACACTATGTAAATGAGTGCATCAAAGGAATTATCACAATATGAAATAAGGCATCTGTCTGAGTGTTATGACACTTAGGTGTCTCAAGACTACCTAACCAAGAAAAGGAATCTCTTTGCTCCAATCTCAAAGATTCTTCTCTCATCCTTTATTTGGCAAGCTCCAGCCTCTCTGCCCTATTCCACAGTCGCTCCACTGCGCCCTCTCCCTTTCCTCCTTCAAGACCCTCTTCTTTGACCATGCCTTCAATCCAAACAATACCACCCTCCACCACCTGATCCCAACCATCAGCTCGGGTGCAGATCCCTGACTGTCCCGCGCCTGGGATGCCCTCCTAACATGAACAGAACTATACAAATGTAATTTGTTGTTTTTTAAAAACATGCTCCAACTTTTATTGGAGGTGAAACCACATTTACCATGACTGTACAGATGTGCCTGATTAATAACACAGGACCTTTATGGAATGCTTGAACAGCAAGCAGATGATGTGATCTGAAAAATTGTGTAAAGTGTTAACAATTAAACTTGTCTCCAGGAAATTAGCAGTGAAAGAATTTAGAGTGAAATTAAATAATTGTTTCCAAATTTTAATTTAATTCAAGTGAAATTACATTGTTTCACCATAACTAAGTTTGTATCCAGTTATTTTAATGAGAAATTTTATATTTGTGACGAGAAATTTTATTTTTGTAATGAGAAACTACAAGCACTCTAGACGCTGCCCTGCATAAAGGCGTGAAGATGCAAGTTGTTGTTGCCATTGTTGACAATGAAACATGCTAAAGCTCTCGCTGAAACTTGCAAGGGAATAAAAATAAATTTAATTTAGAGCTCTTGCCAAATGATATAATTTACTCATCAGTGATGAAAGTCTTTGTTCAACAATGTCTTTCCAGTGCTCTACTTTGAATCCAATGGTAGAGAGATTTAAATTCCTGAGACAAAGTGGGGCACTTTTTTTTTATATTTTAATAACAGGGCAGAGCACGTCCATGCTTCAAGTGGACTAATTTAACAATCTAACATTAACAGTTCCATTCAAGCCACAGATTTACGCCAACTTGCATTTATATAGAGCATTTCACATAATATGAACAACAACAAAATTGCACTTATATAGCGCCATTCACGTTGGGAGGACGTCCCAAAGCGCTGAACAGTCAGGTTGGGACCCAAACGGAGGGGGGGGGGGGGGGGGAGGGGGGAGTGTAAGGGGAAGGAGAGGGAGAAGAGTTAGTGGGGAAGCTGAAGGCGTGGTCAAAGAGGAAGGTCTTGAGACTGGCCTTCAAGGAGGAAAGGGAGGAAGCAAGGCTGAAGGGCTGTGGGATGGAGTTCCACAGTGTGGGAGTAGAGAGGCTGAAACCCCGGCCACCGATGGTTGGGCGGTTAGGGCGGTGGACGCGGAGCAGGCCAGAGCCCGCTGAACGGAGGGGATGGGCAGGCTGATAGGGAGACAGTAGGTCAGAGAGATAGGCAGGGGCAAGGCTATGAATGGGCTTGAAAGTGAGGACGAGGATCTTGAATTCGATCCTCCGGGGGATGGGGAGCCAGTGGAGATGGGCGAGGGTGGGAGTAAAAGTTCCCATAGTCGAGCCTGGAAGTGATAAAGGCGTGGATGAGAGTTTCAGCAGCATGCGGCATAATGAATATCTCAAAGCACGTCTTATCACAAACGGCAAAAGAGATGACCAAGCTAATAGGCAAAGGGGTGTGAGGATGCTGACTAAAAGCAAGGTCAAATAAATATATTTTTAAAGAGAGGATTGAATCTAAAAAAAGAAGAAAAGAAGATGAAGAGGGAGGGGCTAATACCTATATTAGTTATTCATTGACAACAATTATCAAGAGTAATTCACCCCATCATTATATTGATTATACACATGTGGCAGTGTTACACCCCAATTATTTTTACCTTACTTGGGGCCATGGAGAATGATGCCTACGGAGTCAAGGAGGGCAGATTTAAAATGTGGGATTGGAAAGGTTGGGTTTGATATAATTCAAAGCTCATCCAATCTCTGTACTTTTTTTTCTCTCCCCAAGAGAAATCATTAGGGTGGAAATTCATGAAATTGTACATTTTGTGTGGTCTGTGGACAGAGGGGCTCAGGAAGCCAAACAGTCTATTCTTGTGCCAATTTTCTAATGATTGCCTGAAAGACTCCATCTACAGCCTTTAGTTGCTTCATGCCTGAAAAGAGTTATACAAGAGGGCTGGTCCTCCATTGCAGTTTAATTTCTTAACCCAGAGATAGGCAATAATTTAACATGCACTCCTCCACAATTAGTTCAGCTAAAATGACTATTAAACAATGAAAAAAGCTGTTATTAACTAAATCCACTACTTAAATACATTGGCGGCAGAACTTGTTTATCTTCTCTTGCACAGAGAAGATAAGTCCTCTAAAACCACTTTGTTGTGGTCGTAAGGCTTAGAGGAGGAAACAAAAAGTCTATCTTGTTCTTTGCTCAATAAATAAATAAAACCGAACATTGAATTGGGCTGCAGTATAGCTCAACAGCAAGAACTTGCATTTATATCATGCTTTTTATATAAAAAAACACATCTTGAAGCACTTTAGAAAGTAAGGTTTTTTTTAAACGAATGAAAGTGAATATTGTTATATTGGCAAACATTTCAGTTAATCTAAACCAGCAACATCTCACAGACAACAACAATAAAATGGGTGGTTAATTAACCTGAATTTAGTAATAATAATCCTTTTGTTTGATGTAGCTTGGTATGTGTTGGGAGGCAATTCTCGGGAATACTCTATAAATATCTCGATTTCCCATACTCTAGCTTTCATTATTGGGACGATGTTTCAAAGGATGTACTGTATAAATCCAGCCAGCCAATTTATGCAAAACAATTCCCCACAAACATCTAGGAAGTGAATGACCATTTAAAAAAATTTGATGGCCAGGACCAGGAGAAATTCTCTTCTCTTTTTTAATAATGCCATGGGATTTTTTGCATCTACCTAAACAGGCAGATGGGACCTTGATGAAATGTCTCATCTGAAGGAAAGGACCTTTAACAGAGTAGCACTCCCCCAATACGATATTCGATTGTCAGTCTAGACTGTGAATTCAAAGTGGTGGAGGCTGATTCGATAACAACTTTTAAAAGGGACTTAGATCTTTATTTAGGGAGAACAGGTCTATTAGGCTATGGGGAGTGGGCAGGGCAGTGGGATTGAATTGCTCTTTTCAAAGAGCCGGCACAGACTAGATGGGCCGAATGGCCTCCTTTTGTGCCGTAAAATTCTATGAATCTATGTGGGGCGTAAAGCTATAACCTTCTGACTCAAAGCAAGAGTGCTATCAAGGGAGCCAGGCAAACATCTATTATATCTATTGCAGTACAGAATTTTCTAGCCACATACTGTATCTTCATAATTCTATTAGTAGACTGAGGAAAATTGCCCATTCTTATTATATTAACAGCTAGCAAGCACATTTTGCTTATTCTGCCTCAAGGTTGACTGCCTTCTCGGTCATAGCATGTCACGAGTGCTCCAATAGTAAATCAGAAAATGTTATATAGCATTTATTTACTGCCTTTCATATCGGGAGAAATTCCCAACACCTATATAAATGCAATTTGCCGCTGTTGTCAATGTAAAGACAATTAAATTAGAATTCTTGTTTCCCAAGCAATTTACTTAGAAAATAAGTTTAAATTCCCTAAATATCGCTCTTGCTGAGATATGACATACGAGGAAATCTGATTTTAGCCAATAATGTACCTTACCATGTCAGTTATTTTTCAAGAAGTAACATTGCAAAGAAAATACTGTATTGATGACTTTCTGAATAACTATTGGAGCATTGGTGATATGCTGTGACTGAGACGTCAGTCAATCCAAAGGGCAGAGTTACCAAAAATGTGGTTGATATGTGTTAAGCTTGCTTTGAATTGAATGGAACAGAAAGGTAGTCAGTGAACTGAAAGTTTTTCTACATGAAGCACAGCTTTCATTTTAATCCTTAATAATAATCCTTGCATTTAATATAGCACCTTATCAAGTCTTTGAGATGTGCCAAAGCGCTTCACAGGATATGCTGTCAAGGTGAATTGACAGTATGTTTTGTAGGCAAAACACAGCATCCAATTGCGCATAGCAACATCCACAAAAGTCATGGATTGAATGACCACATTTTTTTAAGGGATTAAATGGCATAATGGCATACGAGAGCAATAGTATGGAGAGGAATTTTAGTCTCTCATTATTAGAGTACAGTAACTGGAGGAGGAATTCTTTCCTCAGTATTCATAAATGTGAAAGTAACTTGTAAATCCCGATGTTAGCTGGACTACCATTGCATCACGTGGACGAGCAAACCATATTGTAGTGTTGGGAAGAATGCTGTGGTGATGGCTTACTCTAGAAAAGTTGCAAATTTCAGGTGAATCCCTTTTCTTTGCCTGTGGATAAAGGAAAAAACCAAATTAATCTCATACTGCACCCCTTCCAGTATGTGACATGAATGAATTAGTTGTTTCAATAATAACAATAATATTCTTTGTATTTGATATAGCGCTTTTCACATTTTCTAGACGTCTCAAAGGCGCTTCACGGAATATACTGTAAAGTGTGTCTGTCATGACAATGCAATGGATGAATGCAGTTTTAATTCTTCAATAAGTCAATTTAGCTACTGTCAGCAAATCAAATCAGATATAATAATAGTAATCCTTGCATTTGATATAGCGCTTTTCACATCTTATCGACGTCCCAAAGCGCTTCACAGAATGTACTGTAAAGTGACTTGACTGTATATTTGTGGGCGAATCACGGCAACCAATTGCGCACAGCAGTATCCCACAAACAGTCGTGGATTGAAATGACCAATTTTATTATTGTGTTTCTTTTGGGATGGATTATTATTAGGCGTGTGGAGTAAGGAAACTTGCCCAAGGTTTCGCCCTGACCTGCCTGGATTTGAACATAGGTCTACCCAGCTTGTTCTCCCCAGCTTGCAAGACAAGTGCTCTAACCACTGAGCAACAGGAGCTCCACAGATATGTTCAGGATGAGCAGGGCCCAGTCACGTAACTGATGTATGAAATAGAACAGGGAGTTTATCGAAAACGACCAAACAACTGGCAGTTCAGTTTGAGAGCAGCTCAATGATAGAACCACAGACCCACAGAAATGTACAGCACAGAAAACATCTATTCAGCCCATCGAGTCAGTGCTGGATCTTTAGAGAGCAATTGTTTCAGTCCCATTCACTGTCCTTTCCCCATACGTCTAAAGTTTACTCAATGTTAGATATCTATCATAGTTTCCTTTTGAAAGCTAATGTGCATTCAGTTTCAACTACCGCTAACTACCAGGAGGACATTCCATACCCCAACTATTCTGTTTTTGAAAACATTTATCCTGATTTCCCCATTTGGCTATTTGTAAGCTATTTTAACCTAATGGCCTATAATCCCAAACTCACCGACCAAGTGATGACACCTATGACAATTTTGCCTCCCTCCTCAGGGGTGGGCTGAATGCTACCACAGTAGGCCCAACCAATGTTAGACCAAGTCAAAGTCAGCACATTTGATACTTTCCTCTTGAAATGCTGAACTGCTCAGACTGGTTTATTCTTAATTAAAAAAGGAAGAAAATTAGTGTTTCTTTTAACATTGTGACTGTTTTGTGTTGATTCTATATTACAGTAAACTCGTGGTAACTCGATCTTGACTTAATTTGTCACTACCACTTAATTATCATGCCGTCAATATCCCAGCCACTTTCCGTGCAAAATGTTAAGAAGGGACATGTCTTTACTTGTCACTCCACTTAACGCTTACCTAGTCACATTCTAGAATTTTTTTAAGTGCTTAAAATTAATAAATAACTAATTGATAAATAAGTAAGAAATAAAATAACTCACCCTATAAGATGGCATCTCACTTTGCAGAAGCCTCCTGCCCTTTCCTGTGAATGGTGCAAGGACTAGATGGAGATTGGGCATGAGATAGCACCTCCCTATCTCTGTGATCTTTACAATACAATTATACAATTGCATAGTTGATTAAAGATGTTTTCTGTTGGAACAAAGGAGGTTATGGGGTGACCTGATAGAGGTCTTTAAATTAAGAGTGATTTGCTAGAATCAGCAGAGAAATTAGTTTCAGTGGTCAGTGATTAGAGGGCATCAATTTAAGATAAATAGGGAGATTAGGAGAATTTATTTCATGCACCAAGCGGTTAGGATATAGAATGCCCCATCTGGAGCAGTGTTTGAGGCAGAATCCATTTTATCTTTCAAAAAATGGAGCAAGATAAATATCCCCAAAAGTACTGAATATTGGCACATGGGGGGAAAGGCAGGTAAATGGGACTGAAAGGACTGCACACTGAAAGGACTGCACACTGAAAGGGCCAGCACAGGCATAAGAGGTCAAATGGCTTTCTTCTATGCTGTAAATTTCTATGATTCTAAAACAAGTTATATTTAGAAAGCACTTTTCATAAAGGGAGATCATTTCAAAGTGCTTTACACAGCAGAGCACCTGACCTGGGTGAGGAGGTGGGTATTAAAGAGGCTAGGAATCAGGCAAAGATGACATTAGATCCTGCCTTCAACTTAACTCTTTGAACATACATATGGTCATCTTCTCCTTCCCCCTTCTCCTCTCCCTCTCTTCTTGCATAGAATCCAACCCCATAATTACAACAAATAAAAACAAAACAACCAAATTACATTTGTAGAGCACCTTTCACGTTGGTAGGACGTCCCCAGGCACTGAACAGTCAGATCGGGACCCGAGCAAGGGGGAAGGGCAGGGTAGTGGGGAGGAAAGTGTAATGAGCTCTGAGATGCTACCCTTCACGCGGGTGCTTTATAAATGCAAGTGGTTTTTGCTGTTATTTTCCTTCTGTTAAATTGAGGGAAAAGTCTTTTCTATGCTCTTTTATAAGTAGAGTTCTGTGAAATGTAGCAAGAGCAGTTAATAACAGGATCCAGGAGACATTAGCATTTCCAGCTGAGGAAAAGCAGCATTCCTACTCTGTGTCTATCACCGCATTGTATAATACAAGTAATTTCCTGAATTATTCCCCAGCTCCTGATTTCTAGTTTTCATGCAAAGCCAGAATGGTTGGAATCCTATCGACAGCCCTGTGTTTAAATTTCCTGCAAGCTTCACAGATATAGTGTTGATATTGGCTGAGCAGTTTGATTAACCTTCAGTCTGCAGACCAAAATGCTTTCTCAAATTCATTTTGCTTACTCATCTGTTGTTACTTTTTTACTTCACTGTAAGAATCATGGAAGCATTTGTGTTGCTTCATATCTGGAAAAGATTTTATAAATTTATTTGGATTAAAAGGTAAAACCTCAAGCCAGTAGGGCCTTGAGTTCTCCAAACATCTATAACTCCTAATTCAAAGCAGTAATTTCTGGTTTGATATAACATTTACCATGTGCTCTAATCTGCATAGATTGACCGATGGTTTATCCTAAAATGGGATGGTGAATGATAGCACATTGAGAATCACTCCTGGACCTCTTCTATTTGCCTACGGGGATCGAGAGGAATTTTCCAGGTAAATCTTTTCTCCCCTGAATCAGCCATGCATTTTTTGGGGGGGTTTCCTTTATTTTTTATCTACTCTAGTAGGGTTCATGTGACCAGTACCATGAGATATGTGCAAGTATAAGTTGAGAGTTAGGTGATATAGAGGTTATTTTGGGAGAGAACGTGATGATTCATTTTTTTGGCCCTATTTCGCTCTGACTCCCCGCGCTGCCGAAACACTCGTGCATGCATACATCACCTCATGGCTGGACTACGGAAACTCTCTCCTCGTCGGCCTCCCCAATTCCTCCATTCACAGGCTGCAGGCCATCCAAAACTCTGCAGCCCGTGTACTATCCTGCACCCGCCTCTGCGACCACATAACCCCCACCCTCGCCCGTCTCCACTGGCTCCCCATCCTCCAGAGGATCGAGTTCAAGATCCTCGTCCTCACCTACAAGGCCTTACACGGCCTTGCCCTGCCCTATTTAACCGATCTACTCTCCCCCTACACGCCCACCCGGACCCTCCGTTCAACAGGACTTGGCCTGCTCCAAGCCCCACGCCTGAACCGCCCCCCCATCGGAGGCTGGGCCTTCAGTTTCTCCGCTCCCACCCTATGGAATGCCATCCCTCAATCCCTCCATTTCGTTTCTTCCCTTTACTCTTTCAAGGCCGGTTTGAAAACTTTCCTCTTCGATCGTGCCTTTTCTTCCACCCCAAACACTTTTACCTCCCCTTCGTGTTTCACCCCTTCCCAAACACTCCCCTCTCAGCTCGGGTAACACGCCTCCTGTGCAGCGCCTTGGGACGTCCTCCCGACGTGAAAAGCGCTCTATAAATGTAATTTGTTGTTGTTGTTGTTGGCCTATCTATGCAGGGCATCTACCGGGCTCAGTTGGTAATAATTTTGCCTCTGAGTCAGAAGGTTGTGAGTTCAAGCCCCACTTCTCAAGACTTTGTACCCGCAGTCTTGGCTGACACTCCAGCCTACTGGGGATTGCTGCATTGTTGGAGGTGCTTCAAATGAGATAATAACCAGGGTCATGTTTGCCTGTTCATGTGAGGTGGATTATCCTGTGGTAATAATAATAATAATTCTTGTATTTGATATAGCGCCTTATCACGTCTTGGAGACATCTCAAAGCGCTTCACAGAACATACTGTAAAATGAATTGACTGTATATTTTGTGGGCAAAACACAGCAGCCTATTGCACACAGCAATTGCTGACAAGCAGTCATGGATTGCAGTGACAATTAAAAAAAAAAGTAATTATTACCATCAGAAAAGTGATCCGTCAATCAACTAACAGCTGGGTTCCTACTTACTGCTGGGTAAAGAGAGGTATGCGTGCCCGCCCCATCCGTTCAGCGGGCTATGGTCTGCCCCATGTCCCCTGCCCTACCATTGGTGGACAGGCTTTCAGCCTCTCTGCTCCCACACTCTGGAACTCCATCCCACCGTTCCTTCACCTCGCTTCCCCTTTTGCTTTCTTCAAGGCCTGGCTCAAAACCCTCCTCTTCGATCGTACCTTCTGCTGCCCTCCCAACTCTCTCCCTCCCAAATCTCTCCCTCCCCACTCCCCCTGGCTCGGGCCCTGACCTGACTGTTCAGCGCCTTATGACGTCCACCCGATATGAAATGCGCTCTATAAATGTAATTTTGTTGTTGTTGTATGTGGAGCAAAGACATGCTTTGCCCTGCAGGGAATAGAACCCACTACAGTACAGTACTTGAAAAGTAATAGCACTTGAAAGGGGAATGTGTCTCGATATCCTGGACCACAGTCCCCCAGATAAAAATTGGTTATTCACATCACGGCTGTTTGTAAAATATCAATGTGGACAAATTGGCTACCTGCTTCCACCTGCAAAATAGACAGCAAAATCATGTAAAGCTCTTTAAGATGTCCTCTTGTTATTAAAGGTAATATATTCAAATGCAAGGAATATTTGAAACCAAAACAGAAGTTGCTGGGGAAACTCAGCAGGTCAGGCAGCATCCATGGAGAAAGGAAAAGGAGTCAAAGAAGCTGTTCTGACGAAGGGTTGTAGACCCCAAACGTTGACTCCTTTTCCTTTCTCCGTGGATGCTGCCTAACCTGTTGAGTTTTCCCAGCAAGTTCTGTTTTTGTTCCTGTTCTGACAAAGGGTTGTAGACCCGAAACGTTACTAAATCAGTTGAATTTAGATCTGTAAACGCATGCATCTTGAAAACTGTAGCCACTGTGACATAAGGGGGCTGCCAAGGGGCTAGAGACAGTGCAGAGAAAAACAAAGAGGATGATCCCCCATGTTGGAGGAATAAGCTATGAGCCATGATTAGACAAACTCTTTAGACTGGAAGTCTCAACTAGGTTTAGACATTTTGACATTCAAAATGGAAGATTGCAGAATTTTAATAATCCTGAAATTCAATTTTCATTTGGGAACTGGTTTTACGCAGTTATTGAACGGGACTGTCTTCCAAACCGAGACTGAGTTGAACATTTTTCTACAATTATGCACAGTTTTTTAATTTTAGGACTCAAACAGTCTCAGAGGCTATGACATCATGATATTTTAGTCCTGTGATCTATAAGTGCCAGGGAACACACACTGTCTCAGTCTGTTTCTAATCTATAAATCCCACCACTATGGGAAACCAAAAATTATAATTTCATAGTTTAAAAAATCTATTATAGGCCATTTCTTATACATAGTGATATTGTTTTTTTATTTAGAATATAGAAAATAAGGATCAGAAAATATGTAGGGGGAAAGAAAAACATTGAATTCTGCATTACCATATGTGGGAACAGTCCATATATGGATGTATGATTGACCATATGACTGAATTATGTATGGCAACCATACGCTAATTTTAAATTGAACTGCCTGAGAGGTTTACATTTAAGGTATTGCCAATTGAAATATGTGTGGATCGAATCCTATCTCCTCCCACTCTTTCAATCAACATCTCCGATTTTGGCTACTGCACATAAATATTTTTTAGGTTGATGAACTAATCTATTCAATGTATTCTATTCACTCTTTAAAAAGTATTAAATGTTTACTTCCAGGTTATATCATGAGTGTATCTTTTTATTCCCCTGAATATATTGGAACGACTTCCATTTTGCATGTGGAGTTTTGCATAACTTCAAAATAATATAATCACTGGAATAAATTTTATCTGTTGGTGCATTAAGCTCATGAAACGTGTTAAAAGAATATATTCAATTTTTGCTGGAAGAGAATGCTAAATTAATTTATTAAGACGCACGCTATGCAAATGATGCAGAATTTAGCAACTTTATTTCTGACAGCTGTACTTTACCAAAAAAAATTGTTTTGAAACTTAACATTGAGACAAGCGTCCTGTTCTTTACAGAGTTAGGTCAAAATGGAATATAATTTGCAGTATTTTACATTGTATTAAATCTCCATTAATTCTGGAATGTGTAAAACTGGAATTACGTTAACCACTGGGTCAAAATCTTTCTCTGGCTATTGCAGTCTAAGCATATAAAACGCTCATTTGTTCGCTTGAACTACTGCTTGTTCCCTTATTATACTAATTCTATTACAGATGCAGTTTGAATATTCAGGCTCTCTTACTCATACATTCAGGCACAAAGCTCTGCAATGTCATTAAAATGTATGCGCCATTTGATTTACAAATACTAAAAGATTCTGATTTAATATGCTCTGCAAAGGATCAAAAATAAAATGAATAAATTGCTTACACAGCAATGACTTGTTCTCTTCTACACTCAGCATGCCCTGAAGCCAACAGGAAAACGGGTCATCAAAATCATCACCAAGACTTAACAATACTAAGTAATTCATTCAATGATTCATAGAATGATAGGGTAAGGACTAAGCTCAATAGCAAGGATTTGGGATAGATCTCAGGAAGCTGCCGAACTTCTCTGGGGTTGTCAAAGCTATACCCTTTATATCAAGGGATATAGTATAATTTCTCTTGCCATCAACATTGGGCAAAAAAGCATCTTATTGCAAGTTACTTCATAAAGACTCTGTAGTTTGCTGCAACTTCTGCAATGTCATATCCCACTTCTCAGCTGTGGTTGAAAAGAATCATAAGCGTGTTCATAAGCTTCATTGTAGCAACTTCTTCCACCAACGAGATAACTAGGAGATAAATATAAATATTATAAAGAAACATTTAATTTGATGAGCGGTGTAAGGTAGGAGCAAGATCAGTTTTCTGTGTGATACAAATCACTCCACTCATTGGGCAATTCACAACCATCCTTCACCTCCAACTACACTTCCCCAACTTGATCGTTGTCCTTGTGTGTTTTTTTGACAGTATGACAGAGCACAACCTCCATTACTTTTCTTGAAGTAAAACTGTGTAAAGTTAAAGGGAACGCTGTATCATTCACTTATATGAAAAAGGAAAAAAAGCTCCCCCCACCCCAACGCACACATTACTGATCTCTGCAATGACTTCATGTCTCTTGGGTATACTCCAGCTCCAAATTACACTAGAATCAAGCTGTTCAATTTCACCCAATGAGATTTGTATTAATCTACTTTGTAGCCCTGTAGCTCAGCGGTTAAAGCATTTGCCTCACAAGCAAGAGACCTGGGCTTGATTCTCAGCACGGTGAAACATTAGGCAAATTTCCTTATTCCACATGCCTCTGTTCACATATTAGTACGTGGAAATCTGATTGTTAGTCGATTGGTGGATTGCTTTTTCAGGATAATAATTTCTTCCAAAAAAAATTAATAATGAATTTGGTCATGTTAATCCATGACTGATTGTGGGCCATCGCTGCCATGATTCACCCACAAAATACACAGTCAATTCACATTCAGTATATTCTGTGAAATGCTTTGAGGCATCTCAAACTCCTGAAAAGGCACTATATCAAATGCAAGGATTATTATTATTATTTCAGTGAAGGACTGCAAAGGTATTTCCTGCCACAGTTTTGTTCCCTATCTCAAAGTGGGTTTCTGACTATCCTCCAGAATATCACTCGAGTGTGGAATAACACAGCCAAATCCAATCTTGTTTTCACATAATGTACACAAATGCACACTTTCCATTAGAAATGTGTAGTTAGTTATCAGAAGCAGGAACTCTGGCTAATTTCCTTCTCCTCCCCCACCCCAGCCTCGAGGAACTGAGCCCAATTGCATCATTTCTTTCACTGCCTTGGCTGAGATCAATTATCTTGACAGAGAACTGAGGATTGAATATGCTATTGATTTTGCAGATTACAAATACCTGTGAAAAATAAAACCCCCAGTTAATAGTGGATAATGTCATTAGTTATCCAACAACTCTTCAGTATTGTACTAAAATTATAACTCTACAATCCTGCAACACATTTATTAAAAAGTGTCTGACCACAATTAAACATTGTGAAGTGTAGGGCATTTTCATAGTTGTGAAGTGAGATCATTTTCATTCTATGTGGTTAAACTGATGACATGTGAGCTTGCACCTTGAATTTGTATTCAGCAACTGTTTCACTGATGGAACTTTGATAATAAGGTGGAAAAGAATCAATGTGAGCCCATAAGAGTGATTTTAAAGTTGAATTTGACTCTGAATGGAATCTGAGTTGTTTCAATTTCAAATGCATTTATTTTGCAGTTTGTTATATATTTCCCATCTTCCCCTTTTCTTGACTACTGAGCAAGATCCCACACCAGCAGCTCATAGTGTAGACAACGTTGGAATGAATATGCATTCGGCCATAGTGCAGCACCCTGTGTCACCACTACCGAATACTGGCAAATCATTCTATCCACTTTGCATTTCTATTGATTTGACAACTCACCAAGTACCATCAATGGAATTAAATAGGAGTCAAAATTGCACTCTTATTGCATATATTTGGGGGGGTGGGGGGAGAAATTTAATCTGGGTCCAGACTTACATCGATTTATGTAGCATTTTCGAGCATCCAGAATTTTGCAAATCTTCAATTACAGCAGGTTTCCTGCAATTTGTTTTTAGAAAATACAGAAAACCAAGATAAGAGTGAATTCAACAATTTGTCAGATACTGCCCTATACAATCTGGGTTCGGGCAGTAACCAGGAATAAGCCTGGAGATATCTTTCTCTGCATTCACAAATGGCAATAAAGATCTGCAGAAATCTTCAGCCCCAGAATATGTTTAGGGATATCAGAACTCTGTTTTCTTCTGTAATAAACACAGTGACCGATAGGCAGTGACATGATGTTCTTTTCAGGCATCAGCGAGATGCATGTCTGCTGCCACAATCTTACATCTCACTCTGAAAAGGGACATCGCCAGGGGCACGTGGCTGAGTTGAAGCAAAAGTTTCATTTCAGACAAATTAATCACAAAACATATGACGATTTCTGTTGGGATCATATCAGAGCAGAGTTTCTATGGGCCAGAATGAAATATTTCTGTTTTCCTTATTAAACAATCATATTAAGAAGTACATTTAGCCTAAATATGTGTGTCTCGAAGAATATTACCATTCAGGAGGCTAATTGTATTGTTGTGGGTCATCAAACAAATACCCAGGAATTATATTTCAGAGTCATCTTTATAGATGTGGCTTCTCAGATTCCAAAGAGTTTGAATACTTTCATCTCCCCACGTTTGAGTTGTTTCGGGTGGAAATAGCTGCTCTTCTGTTTCATGCCCTGTTTCCCCCTGACTGCAGGGTGCACTCAACCTATTCCAGGCAATTCAGATACTGGGCATTGAGATTGGTTATTACAATGGGATAATCAGAAGCCTGGAGCCACAGCTACGTGCCACATAGTAAAATAGTAGCAATGAAAAGGAAATGTAATGGGAACCAAGAAGCCTGAGAATAATTTGTTGTAGACCGTGTAATGATTCCTCCGTTTCAAGGTCGTAGCCTGCTCTTGTCCTTATCTAATCAATCACTGATGTTTCACATAGTTTACGGCTTGGCTGATACTTAACAAAGTATATGGAAGAAAAAGTGGTTTGTTCATTCTTTTGAAAGCAACCACTCAGTTGTCCTCAGTAGTAACCAAAATACTATCCGGACTTTGTTGGATCTGAGTGTAAATGTTGGCTGTGCACTCAGGGCTGGGTTACAACAACAAACAACAAAATCACATTTGTATAACACCTTTCACGTCGGGAGGACGTACCAAGGCACTGGACAGTCAGTGTTTCAGATCCGAGCTGGATCAGGGAAGGGTGGTAACCGATGGCACAGTCAAAGAGGTCTTAACTTGGGACTTGAAGGAAGGTAAGGAGGGGGCGAGGAGAAGGGTTTGCAGGATGGAATTCCAAAGGTTGGGACAGAGTGGCAGAAGGCTCACGCACAGATGGTGGGGTGGGTCTGGGGTCACGGAGCAGTCCGGAGCCCGCTGAGCAAAGGGGGGTGGGCAGGTTGGTATGGGGTTAAGAGGCAGAGTGGGGCTCGGCCGTGGAAAGCTTTGAAGGTGAGGCCCAGGTTTTGAATCCTCTGAGTGATGGGAAGCCAGTGGAGTCAGGTGAGAATGGGGGTGATAAGTTTGCAGAGTTTGGTGCAGGAGAGGACATGAGCTGCAGAGTTCTAGATGATCTATAAGACATCAGGGAGATTTGAATAGGGCCTATGTGTTTTGTTTTTTGTTTAGTGAAAATTGTACAAATCTTTTTGCAAATATGTTTATGCTAATAATATATCAAAAAGAAATAAATGAGCGAATTACTTAAGATTATAAATAATAGGGAGAAAATGCAGCGCTAGTCTATAATCTCTTTATAACATGTCAGAGTAGCCTCCAAAGAAGATAATAATAAATGACTAGTATATTAAATTGATACATTGTTTGTGTAAGTGTGTTGTGTTGCGTCACTGCTGCAGTAAACGCATAAATGAATGAACATATTGTGCAGCATGCATGTGACTGAATGATTTCACTGCTGTATACTGCAACCTTGCATTCAATTTCCGACTGGGACAACCCTGGTATCATTCAAGCATGGCCAAAATCATAGTTCTTATTCTTAATTATGTTACATTTAAAACAGCTTAAGGTGTGGTTGCTGCTCTGATCGCATTTGCTGGTAGATTCAATTTCAGTAAATCCCTAGTTTACTGAACTCTGTTTATCTGGAATTGGTACTCAGCCGCACACTCCTATTGTGTCCCTGTTTCTCTGTGATTTAGTTTGAATCCCGCGAGCAGAAGATAAATTATTATATTCTGTTTCCGAGGTTCAAACAATTACAATGCTGTTAGTAATAATAATAATAATCCTTACATTTGATGTAGCGCCATATCACATCTTCGAGACGTCTCAAAGAACTTCACACAACATACTGTAATTTGAGGGCAAAATGTGGCAGCCAATTGCGCACAACAGTGTCCCACAAATAGTCTTGGATTTAAGTGACCAATTTTTTTTGAAAAAAGTAATTATTACCCAGATAAAAGAGATCCACCAATCGACTTAACAACCAGGTTACTGCTAGGTAAACAGAGACATGTGGAGTAAGGAAACTTGCTCAACATTTCGTCCTGCCGATGCTTGAAATCCAGCTAATCCAAAACTCTGCCGCCCGCATACTCACCCGCTCTAAGCTTCGCTTCCCCATTACCCCAGTCCTTGCCAGACTTCACTGGCTCCCTATCCCAGAGAGGATCGACTTCAAGATCCTCACCCTTGTTTTCAAATCCCTCCACTGCTCTGCACCCCCCTATCTCTTTGATCTCCTCTCCCCACAACCCAACACCTGCTGCCTCTGGGTCTGGCCTCCTCCATGTCCCCCGAATCCTCCGCTCCACCCTCGGCAGCCGTGCCTTCAGCCACTGTGCCCCGAGGCTCTGGAACTCGCTTCCTCACTCCCTTTGCCTCACCCCCTCTCTTCCCAGTTTCAGGTTACAGCTGAAGACCGGCGTGGAGGGCGCTATATAAATCGAAGTTGTTGTTGTTGTTGAACCCAGGTCTCATTTACTGGCATTTTTCAACACTGAAAAATGCTGGTGCTGAAAAAAGGCTGGTAAACTATGGTACCGACTTTGTAAATACACTTACCAGACTGGATTTCCCCACCTATTGGTCTGGCTGGGATTGTACTTCCCCAATATAAACAAGCCAACGTTTATCATGAGAAATTTAAACATAAATTCCGGTGAAGGATTCCTTTGATCCGCAATACGGATTTCTGTAGCTCAGTGGTTAGAACACTCTTTTCACAAGCGAGAGACCTAGGTTCAATTTCTGGCAATGTAAACCTTGGGCATGTTTCCTTGCTCCACATGCCTGATAAAAATCCCTGAAAAAAAATACAATAATAAATTGGTCACTTCAATCCACAACTTTACACTGTATTCTGTGAAGTGCTTTGAGACATCTAGAAGATGTGAAAAGTGCTATGTCAAATGCAAGGATTATCATTATTATAATACTAATCTCTAGCTTTACTACAACTCCACTTGGAGGTCATATACTATTGATGTACCATTTACATACCACATGTTCTGTGCACGTTTCTGCACAGAACATGTGCAGAAAAATGCAATTTAATTGTGCTTCCAAAGCTATAGGTGTTTAGGATGATGTTTTGTGCTGCGATCTGGTCGCCATTATTAATGTTATCTGCATCAAGAATTGTACTAACCTCCTGTTTCTGCTTTAGGAATAATCTCTAATTTTGATATATATTTGCATCTTTCCTGTTGGGAAGACATTTCGAAATGGTTTCCAGAATATACTGTAATGTGAATCAACTGTATACAGTATTTTGTGAGTGCACAGGGCAGCCAATTTGCACATAGCAATGTCCAATAAATAGCCATGACCGATTTTAATTTGGAGCATTGATGCTTTCTGCTTGAACCATAACTTCTGGCAGCGAATATCATATCACTAACCTCTGCAAAAGTAAATTTCTTCTAAACACCTTTTTAGATTTGTTATTAGCTATCTTTTATTTACGCCTGCTCATTTGGATCACACCAACTGGAAACAACCTATTAATGTCCATGTTATCAAATCTTTCACTCCTTTCCTCCAATGATTTGTTTGGTGCTATACGTCTGTTACCACTTGTTGTATTTACACATGGCTGGAGTGGGAGGTAAATGAGTACTAATTGGATGGAATTTTGCATGACCTCGGTAATGTTTTGATATTTTATGGCAAAAGAAATTGCAGAATTTGGCATGTATTTCAATGTTTTAAAATGTGTTCTCAAATTCCTTTGCTTCTCACAGCCACAGTACTGAATCACTAATTGCTATTTGCCCAATTTTGGAAATAAAATGTGTTCACTAAAAATAAGAGGTTGCAATAATAATTGTATTGACAGATAACTCAGTTAACTTATCACTCCAATTTTTTTTGAGGAAATGCTATTTGGGGAGAAATTCCATCTAGTCTAGATTTACTCTATTTACATAACATTTTACTGTATTCAGAATTTGGCAGCTGTTAAATTCTTTTGTTGTTCCTAAAATACTTACAGAAAAATAGATTCAAAACTAAAGCTGGATTTAAGAATTTTTCCAAATTTTGGATGTTCTGAATTGTCACAATAAATCACAACAAATAGAGCAAATCTAGACCCAGGTGGAATTTCTCCCAATCTGTTTTGACACATATGAGACACATTAAAATATACAATGTGATTTTGAAGGGACAGAATTTGATAGATAAACCCATTACACAATCTTTATTCACATGAAAATTAATGGAAATCTTACTTAGTGTGTCTGTTCTACAGTAGGGCATTAATGATTCTGTGACACTACTTGAAAAGAGAAGGGAGTTTCTCCCAGTGTCCCAGCTGATTATCCTCTTCATTCACCTTGTGGTTATTTGTGCAATCTTGTGCGCAAAATGGCAGTCGCTTTGCCTACAAAAAAATTTAATTATTATAAAGGGTTCAGAGATGATTGGAAGTGAAGAGTGGTATAAAAATGAAAATTCCTTTTTTTTCCAAAACTGTTGTTTAGAGATATATATTATCTGAAACATTGGCACAATCTTGTGAGTCATGCTAAAAGTGAAAGATATTTTAAGTATAATTTAGCATTAGTGTTTTTTTTAGTGTGTTGCCTTTTGCAAAGGGACTTTCAGCTTCGAAAGGTTAATGTCAATAAAGGTCAGATAGGAAACATCCACACTTTTGGTCGAACTGCGACTCAGTCAGTGAGTAACTCATATTGGAACTGAGTAACTGACAAAAGTAATATCAGAACTTCACAGATACACAAAGTTGTTCTTTCGGGCTGGCTGGATGGAAGCCAAAGCAAACAATATCATTTGTGCTTCACTGGTACACTAGATTCTTGTAAAGCCACATTAACAAAATGTGTTTGTTCTCAATGTTTGCTCTATATTTTGAAACAACCCATTTCTCTCTCTTTCTACGTCACTAGAATTTAATTGTTTTTAATGCTAAACAATAGTCCCAGATGCTGCCAGCAGCAATTCAGTATATTATTTCAGGCATTTACGTAACTCACGTGGAGAGCTTTTAGATGTTAAGATGTGCTAAGCCACTGAATTGAATGCCAGAAATGTATCTAACAAACAAGGGAACGTTCAATGCTGTGTTAAAACATCAGTTTACCTCACTTTGTGGTTGCCGTGGGAACTTGTACTGTAATCTGGAGTTGATATTAGTTTGACATTCCACTAAGCCTTAACTGGTAAGACCAGTTGTCTCAAAATTTAAAACTACACAGAATTATGGGGAAAAAGTTCAGTTATAATTTAGAAGCTGGAACTGTTTATGAATGCAGAAAAACAGCTACCAAATAAAGACTGAATTTTCTAAAATTCTGAAATTAGGTAAAATAACTACAACATGGAAATAAGCCATTTGGCCCAACTAGTTGGTGCTAGATTTATTCTCCACTTGAACCTTCACCTCTTTACCAAACCCTTTTATTCCTTTCTTCCCCCATATAAGTATTAAGTTCAATTCTGAAATACTTTGCATAACTCTGTGCAATCTTAAACTGAGATACAGTTCCACAGATGTTGGTAGTCCTCCAATATTGCCCAAAGAGCTCTTCTTCATGTGTGAACCCAGTAGGCAGTGAAGTTTAATGGATTGTTCATCTGTAATGGTTACTACATTGCATTTTCCTCCTTTATATCATTATGTTATTACATTTCATTCACACATTAATATCTCCTTCTCTCTCACCAACTTGTCTATTCCCTTCACTTCCTTTCACTCCATGCGCCTCAATCCATCAGAAAGTGGGCTTTCAGCCAATTAACTCCCACTCTCTGGAACTCCATGTCCCTCTAACTTGCTGCCTCCCTTGTTTCAAGACACACCTCAAAACATCCTATTTGATGACACTTTCCAACCCCAACCCCTTCAGCTCCCACCCCTCCAGTGCCCAGCCAGCACTATCAAGCTCTTTGGAATATCCTGCTGGCATGAAAGAGGTAATTAAGTGTAAATTGTATTGTATTTTCACCAGGTGTTTATGTGACATCCATACAGATAGAGTTTCTGGCAGGGGTATGGTTTCATGAGTTCTGGGGAACAGTCAGGTCTGAGAAGACTTGTTGATTTCCCTTGCTTACCATTGGGTGATGACACCAGTTGTGCATATAATATTAGGTCAGCCATCTTGTGACGTTATCATGTCAAAATGACTCAGGAATTACTGTGAAGTATAATTACTGTGTGTTTATGAATAAACACAGCGGCCAAGTTTGTGCACAGCAATGTCTAACAGCCGTGAAGTGAATGATCAATTTTATTTGGAAAATTGTTGATCAGGCAACTGAACAAATCCCTTTTAGTTTCAAATAGTGCCGTGGGATCTTTAACGTCCACATGAACAAGCAGAGGGGACCTTAATTTAACATTACAACGATGGGTTAATCCATTTTACTCCTGTTCCTATAGAAACTCCTCATTTGCATTGAGTCCTGTAGCTCAGTGGTTAGAGCACTCAGCTTGCAAGTGAGAAACCTGGATTCGATTCCAGGCAGGTCAGGGCGAAACCTTGGGCAAACTTCCTTACTCCACATACACACCTAATAATAATCCCTCAAAAGAAATTGGTCACTTCAATCCACGACTGTTTGTGGGACACTGCTGTGTGCAATTGGCTGCCACGTTTCGCCCACAAATTACAGTCAGTTCACCTCTGTGAAGTGCTTTGAGACGTCTAGAAGACATGGAAAGCGCTTTATCAAATGCAAGGATTATTATTATTATAGAGAGTGAAATTGGTCTGATCAATCATGTGGAGTTTTGACGCACTCTTTATTCCATTCACTAAATATCTTCTCTCAGAAATTCTATCTATAGTGACATTGCCCTGAAAAACCTGTTCAAAGTCTGCCAATCATGGGCTGTGGCCAAGTGGAAGGTTGCATATCTGCTGCAGCACAAACATCCACAGAGTGTGAGCTGTTTCTAAATTTTTAAAATCTTTACTTTAAAAATTGATGACAAAAGGCATGATCGATTCAGTCACCATGTCACTGATCACATCTCTGCACACTTCTCCATCTGCAAACCCAGTAAAATTATCTATCAAAATAATTCGCCTGGGGAACAAAGACTCTTTCAAATACAGAATGTATTAAGTACTCATATGCACTGCCGGATAATCTTCGACAATCATTTGTTGTGTAACCAACCCAACTCCTAAAAACATAAGCAGTGTTGGATTCGGATATGCAATAAAGCAGAAAAGAAGTAAGTAATATCATGCATTGGCTCTGCTAGCTGGAAAAGAGGGTATGTGCATGTATGCTGGGTGTTGGTAAAGAATAACAATCACTCCTTGTTTCTGCAGAATCTACTCTCTCAGTACTGCAGTGCATTTCAATTTCATAGTAACACGACACCCGCCAAGTTATTCAACTCGAGGAATTTAGTTATTAAAGCTGTAAACAACTTTGAGTTAACTGTAGTCTTTGTTATGAACCTATTGATACGCTTTTTTTTGTCAGGAAATGAAAGCAATCATTTGTTTATTTTAGGATTTCTGCAGCTTTTGTTTTAAAAAATTAGACGAACAATTATTATACTGTGGCCTGACAGTCAATGTATTCACTGGATATAGAAATTAATGTCCTGTATTTTTATTTTCAGAAATATCGATTACTGCCTCACTTCCCCCACCCTTGATAACTGACACAATGTTGATCTGCATAGCCTGTAACCTAAGTGGTGTAACCTGTGGAATTTTAAATGCAGAGAAGCCCTTGGGAGGCAGAGTGAATTGACTGGTAAGGAGTAGAATAAGAACTGTATTTCACTTCAATGTCAACATAACCGATTAACTTGCACAAAACCTGACATGATGTAAGGCATTCAGAGGTTCTTTAAATGACTGAAACTCGGGTTTCTGAACTGCTTACAGGAAAACAGATTATAAGATAAACATCTGTTAACAAGATCGTTTATCTCAGGACAAAAATAGGTCAGCTCTTCTTTAGGAAACCCAATTGTAGAATGAGTAGTTCTGTATTAACTAATAGGTTATGAAACTAATGAGCTTCAGTGCTTTGTCTGGAAGCCAATAAAACTCTTGCAATCCTTGGCTCAGAGGTAGTTTTATTGTTTTTTTGAGGGGGAGCTTGTATGTGCATGCTTTTTATATACAAGTCCCTTGGGGAATTGATTAAATGTCAAAGTACCTTCCCTTCTAATGAGTCACTGAAGCGTTCCAGTTCATTTTTTAAGCAGTGTTTTCTCAATGCTATTGAAAATAGGTGGATTAATTTTGATTAGCACACCATTATGAGAGTGGATTGGAGAATGGTAAGGTATTGAGGCCTTCTGTTAATGCACTCTTGTAACTGTATGTTTGTTGTAAGCTTGCAGGCTTCTTGGCCACAAAATCCCCAAATGAAGATATAATACCATATAATGAGCCAAATGGCGTTCTTCTGTGCAGTAAACATTTCGACCATCCAAATGCTACTCGGCGCAGCATGGCAGTGAAAGAGTCACAATGAGTGAAGGCATGGCTGACCAATCGCTACATATGTCTAACCGGTAACATTTACAGTGCTGTGGTTAGTTTATGGAATAAGAATAACAAGAGTCACAAGCTATGCAGTTATTTTGTTTTAAAAAAGTAAAGCTGCTTCGATCACCCAGAGGGAATTTTTAAAAAATCCGTTTTGTAATTTAAAAATGAATTATTCAACGATACCACTTTTTTTTAACGTCACAGGTCAGAGTAAATCCTGATCTCTGTTCTTCATCACCAGTAGCAGCTCTCGCCTTCATGTGACGGTTTGTATATTTGTCCTGTAATTTTTCAGGAGTTGAACTGAGGAGAAGTCTAAGGCTGGACTCTAAAGAGACATCCACTTCCCCCAAAAAGTATTTGGATTTACTTTCAGGACTTAGTCAACTAATGAAGGCAGTGACTAATGTGCTTTGTTTGTAACTGTGTTCAAAAATATAACTTCAGGAAACATGATGAATAATTTTAGCCAATGTGATTCAGAATGTTCAGGATAAAGAAATACGTACAGTATAAATAAAATGTTCAGTTGATATTTTTGCTGGATTTTCTGAATGCGAGTTCTAGAGGTGACATCCTTCGACGAGAGGCTAACTTAAGGTCCCAACACCCTGTTAAGTAGACTTTAAAGATCCACGGCACATGAAAAGAGAAGGGAGTTTCTCCCAGTGTCCTGGCCAACAATCCCCCAAATACAATTAAGCCATTCACTGTATGGCCCTCCTTCCCCATCTTCAAGTCGTGCCTGAAGCCCTTCCTCTTCAACCATGCCGACGTCACCTCCCCCCTCTCCCCAGCTCAGCATTGTGCTCTGCCACTGTCAAATGCTCTGGAACAGTACCCTATGTGAGGGGTGCTGTATAAATCAAGTTGTTTTTGTTGTTGTGTTGTTTGACTGTTTGTGAGATATTGTTGCATGCAAATTGGGTACCATGTTTGGTTACAAAATACAATCACTACACTTTACAATAAATCCTGTGAAGCACTTTAGGACTTCCTCCTGACATGAAGGCGCTATACCAGATGCAAAGAATCAATTTATTTTGTAGAGTAGGGAGCTCTGAGTTAAAATAAAACTCACTTGTAGCTCACCCCCAGGAACCGTTTTTGTGATGCGCTCTGAGACGCCGTCCAGCGTGGAGGGCCCTATATAACTCGAAGTTGTTGTTGCTGTTTTGTTTAAGAATAACTTTGTTCGTATGCCCTTTGTTTTGAATGAAAATATCAATCAAGCAGGGACTTTCCTGTACTTACATATGATTTATGTAATTTATGTGCCCACCACCCACCTTTCCCTCCCTCTGTCCCTTACCCCTCTTTCACCCCATTTCTCCCTGATCTTGCCCCCATCCACCTTTTCCTCCTTCTCCCCCCTTTTCCTCCCTGAATTTACCCCACTCCACCTTTCCCTCCCTCTCCCCCCTTACCCTCTTTTCCCCCTTTCTCCCCTGGCCCCATTTCCGCGACTGTTTGTGGGACACTGCTGTGCGCAATCTGGCTGCCGCGTTTCGCCCACAAATATACAGTCAGCTTTCCTGCTCTCCTTTCCCCTACCCCGACCCCTCCCCTTGCCATTTTCCTCCCCTTTTCCCCTAATCCCACTTCCATGACTGTTTGTGGGACACTGCCGTGCGCAATTTGGCTGCTGCATTTTGCCCATAAATATACAGTCAATTTTCCTACTCTTCTTCATCTTGCCCCCCTGCCCCCTGCTCTTGTCCCTACCTAACTGTATAGTGCCTTGGGATGTCTTCTCGACATGAACAACTCTACATAAATGTAAGTTTTGATTGATTGATTGATTTTTGATTGATTTAGCAAGAACTACAAAACAATAAATATGCAGAAATCTGTAGCGGTGAAAGAAAATACTGTATTCTTGGGAGCTCAAGCCTTTCTTTTAATAGTTTTTTCTTAATAAGAACAGAAAATTCTTGGATATGAAAGAGTAAATTGGAGGTATCATGTGATAATTATCACCAGTGATAGCACTGCACCACATATTCAATTCTTCTACAGACTATAATCCAGGATAAAATAAATTTTCACTTGGAAAAATATGGGTTAATAAAAGACTACCAAGAATAACATTAACAAGGATTTGTTTAAGGCCAATTGTGTCTAACAGACCTAGGTTTTTGATGAAGTATCAGAAAGGGGGATGAAGGTAGTGCAGTTGATGTAGTTCATATGGATTTTCAAAAGCCGTTAAAGTGGCACATAAGAGTCTTGTAAGTAAAATAGAAACCCATGGTATTAAAGGGTCAGTGGCAGCATGGATACAGAACTGGCTGGGAGACAGAAAGCAGAGTGGTGGGGGAGTGAGATTGATTTGAACAGCTCTTTTCAAAGAGCCGACATGGCCACGAAGGGCCGAATGGTCTCCTGCTGTGCTATGTAATTCTATGGTTCTATGAAACCATAGAATAGTGAGGAGGGTAGTAAGTAGCAACAACAACAAAATTGCACTTGTAAAGCGCCTTTCACGTCGGGAGGACGTCCCTAAGCGCTGAACAGTCAGGTCGGGAACTGAGCGGGGGAGTAGGGTAGGGGGAAGGAGAGTGGGAAGAGTTAGTGGGGGAGCCGAAGGCGTGGTCGAAGAGGAAGGTCTTCGGACCGGCCTTGAAGGAGGAAAGGGAGGAAGCAAGGTGGAGGGGCTGTGGGATGGAGTTCCACAGTGTGGGAACAGAGAGGCTGAAACCCTGGCCGCCGATGGTTGGGCGGTTAGGGCGGTGGACGCGGAGCAGGCCTGAGTCTGTTGAATGGAGAGGGCAGGCAGGCTGATAGGGAAGTAGCAGGTCAGAGAGATAGGCGGGGGCAAGGCCTTGAAGGTGAGGATGAGGATCTTGAATTCAATCCTCTGGGGGATGGAGAGCCAGTGGACACGGGCGAAGGTGGGAATGATGTGGTCGCGGAGCCTAGTGCGGGAGAGTATATGAGCTGCAGAATTCTGAATGTTCTACAGCCTGTGAAGGGAGGAGCTGGGAAGGCCAACGAGGAGAAAGTTCCCATAGTTGAGCCTAGATGTGATGAAGGCATGTATAAGTGTTTCGCCGGTGTGGGGGGTGAGGTATTGGCAGAGTCTGGCAATATTGCGGAGGTTGTGGAAAGCTGTACCGGTCATGGAGTGGATATGAGGGAGGACGGACATCTTGTTTGGGGTCAAACAAGATGCCCAGATTCCTGACTGGCTTTGAGAGGTGGAGAGAGCAGCCTTGAATGCTGATGTTGTCAGTGCCTGAGGTGTGGAGGCGCTGACGCAAGCCAATCAGGAAGGCCTCCGTCCTGTTGATGCTGAATTGGAGGAAGTTGGTCCTCGTCCAGGACTCAATGTTGGACAGACATGCAGTCAGCACGCCAGTAGTCCTGGAGTCGAGGGTGGATGCGGAAAGGTATAGTTGGGTGGCATCTGTATACATGTGGAAATTTACTCCATGTCTGTGGATGATGTCGCCCAGGGGGTGCCTATAGAGGGTGAAGAGCAAGGGGCCAATGACAGAGCCCTGGGGAATGCCGCATGTGACTGTGTCGTGGCTGGAGGAAAAGCCGTTGGAAGGCGGTGGGAGAGATATGACTGGAACCAGTCAAGGACAGAGTCTTGAAGGTTGAGGAGGGAGGAGAGGCGGTGGAGAAGGATTGTGTGGTAGACGGTGTTGAAGGCGGTGGATAGGTTGAGAAGGCAGAGGGAGCCCTGGTCACTGAAGGTCAGAATGTCGTTTGTGACCTTGACCAGAGCAGTTTCCGTGCAGTGGGAAGTGTGGAAACCTGATTGGGAGGGGTTCGAGGAGTGAGTGTTTTGAGAGGAAACAGCGGAGCTGGGAGGCAACCAAGTCTACAACTGTAGCAGACTACAAGAGGATATAGACAGACTGGTAAAATGGGCAGACACATGGCAGATGAAGTTTAATGTGGAGAAATGCTTCGATATACATTTGGGAGGAAGAATGAGGAGAGGCAATATAGACTAGATAGTACATTCTTAAAGGAGTGGAGCGGTGCAGGAACAGAGAGAACTGAGGGTTCATACAAGTAAATCTTTGAAGGTGACAGGACAGGTAGATAAAGCTGTTAAAAAAAAGCATATGGGATACGAGGCTTTACAAATAGGGGCATAGAATATGAAAGCCAGGAAATTATGATGAATCATCATTAATACAATGGTTAGGCCTCAACTGAAATACTGTGTTTATATCTGGGCACCACACTTTAGGAAGGATGTCAAGGCATTGGGGTTGGTGCAAAGGAGATTTACCAGGATGGTACCAGGAATGGGGGACTTCAGTTATCAGGAGAGGCTAGAGAAGCTAGTATTATTCTCCTTGGAGCAGAGAAGGTCAAGAGGAGACTTAATAGAATTACTGCATTCTAAATAATGAGGAGATTCAATAAGAAACTGAACAAGGAGAAACTATTTCAACAGACAAATGGGTCGGTAATCCGAGGATCCTGATTTAAAATAGTTGTTAAGCAACAGAGGGGAGGTGAGGAAAAGTTTTTTCACACAGTGAGTTGTTCGGAAAGCATTGCCTGGAACGGTGATGGACTCTGATTATATAACAACTTTTAAGAGAGAAGAATGTATGTATTTGGAGAGGATAAATTTCCAGGGCTGTGGGGAGAGAGAGGGGGAGTGGGATTGATTTGGATAGCTCTTTTCAAAGAGCCAGAAGAGTCATGATGGGCTGAATGGCCTCCTTCTGTGCTGTATGATTCTATGAAGTGGATTGTTGCAAAAATTCACGAGCGATTCAGTGGACTATGGTGCTGAACCCAATAGAGTGTGCAACACACTTTCAGCTTCAGCATATTGGTTGGCCTCAGAGGACTCTCTACTCACAATCGTTGAGAACAAAATATTTGAGCTTCAGAAGTTAGGATAATAATACTGGCTTAATCAGCCGATAGTCTGTAAAGAGAAGTGCTATTACCTCTGAACTCCTCAAAATGTATTATAAATGCTATAATAGGGGATTAGAATGGGTCAAGGTTCATGTGGAGCATAAACACTGACATGGACTAAGTGGCCGACTGGCTTTGAATGAGTATGAAAAAATTTTTATGGACTGAATTTCTTGCACTTTCTGAGATTTACAGCCTATCTTCTCCATTCTCGCCCAGCTCCATTGATCCCTGTTCCACAGTGGATCAAGTTAAATATCCTCTTTCTCACCCAAATCCCTCTACAGTCTCGCATCACTTTATTTCTGTGTTCTTCTCAAACCTTATTGACCCAGCCACTCCTGCCATTCATCTTTGAGCTGTTTTCCTTTGCAGTGATGAGTTCTATGGAAGTGATTGATTTATTTTTTACTGTGTTCTCCACAATGAGAAATACAGAGATCTTTGGGCCCCACCGCTGTCGATCCTGTGTAATCCCATCATTTTTTCCCCCCGTCATCCACTCAGCCTAGATCAAAAATAGCACTCAGAATGACTTTCAAAAGAAAAGTGAAATCAGGGCAACAACAACAACTTGTACTTATATAGCGTCCTCCATGCTGGGTAGCATCTCAGATCGCTCAACAATGGAGGAGGCCTGATTCCGAGCTGGGTGTGAGGGGGTGTTAGGCGGAGGTGGCCATAAGCACAGTTGAAGAAGGAGGTTTTCAGGAGGGACTTGAAAAGGGGAGAGAGGGGGCAAGGCGGAGGCATTGAGTAATGGTGTTCCAGAAGGGAAATTGATGGGCACACTTGAAACCTGTCAATAGTTATTGACTGGCATTCTGGCATTTCGTAACAGAGTCATTATGATCATTCTTTGTTGTTGAATTTTCCCTTAAGTAGTTAAATAAACTATGTATTGAGGTGATCAGTCATTGAGATATTGGCATTATTACATGTTTACAACCTGGATTCCAAGAGCAAGATCAATTTCCACAGCTCAGTAATTACATCATTATGCATCAACTAATTTAATCTACTAATCTAAGCATTACAGAAGATGTTTATTAGGTAAAGCATCCCTCAGAATACAATTGACATTGTTGGCTAGAGTCTATTAGGGTCTTTGTACTTCCAGAGGTATCAGCCAGATGCTTAAGGAACCTTGCTGCACCAGATTCTTTCATTTTCATCTACACATTCAGTCACCGTACTTTGCAGCAAATCATGTGAAGTGTTTTGTGACATCTCATCAATGTACTAATGTGCTATTTCAAATACAAGGATGGTTATGAATATTATTATTTATTTGGGAATCTCCCACATCAAATTTCCTTGACATCACCTATGTCTCATTATCTGAACCAAATTCATGCAGCATTTAGAAACCTATCGTGCCAACTGAATTCTCTTCAATAATTTTCTTGATTCAATTTACTTTCCCTTATCCGACTGACCATGGCAAACATTACATCTTGGTTTGGCCCTCTTTTTACACATACTTTCCAGCTAGTGATTGGAAACACTGACCAAACGGTATCTTCAGAAGTGCTTAACACAATTTGGAGGAGGAGAGGGGAAATGTGGTTTGCAACAATGACAGGTCTGAAAAATCTTTAAATCGGACTTGCTTTTTTGTTAGATGGTGGTCTAAAAATCTTTTAAATATTAAAAATAAATGATAGAGGCTCAGCCAAACCTTGCTAAATTAAGGTTGGCATTGATTCAAGTACTGAGAAGACTGAGGGAGAATCCATTCTCCAGACTCCGGGGAGAGGAGCTAACAGTATGCAGGACTGGTGAGGGGTAATGATATTAATCTGGTTGTTGAGAAACAGATTATTAAATGCAAGGATTATTATTATAACAACAACAAAACTACAACAAAATTATATTTGTATAGTGCTTTTCACTTCAGGAGAACATCCTGACCACATATTTATTTGTACAGCGCTACTAATTACAGTAAACAGTACATTTATCCGGCACCCGCAGGACCTGGCCATTGTTGGTGAAAGCGCCTGCCGGATATTCGGGCGGCCCGCTATCGAAAACCCACCACAAGAAAATTTAAGTTCTTTTAACACACACCATACACACCGGACTAAATAATAATGGATAATAACAGAATATTGTATTGGTATTTACTGTTAAAACTACCCTCTTGCGCTTCTCACCTTTATTGGGTGAGGTTTATAGTCCAGCGATTCTTTTTAAAATGGAGGATGCCAAACGGGTGAAAAAAACGGCAGTGGGATTTTAAAGCCGATAACCCTAGACTCTATTAGCGGCAAACCAATAAACCTAGACTCTACTAGCGGCAAACCAAAATACTGCACCTGTGTGACAATGACTCACAAATGCTCTGTCACTAATGTTCTGGAAAAGTTCCGGTTTATTGAATGGGGACTTTTTTTTGGCTGCCGGTTATACGGAAGTGCCGGTTCATCGAGTCACGGATAAACGGGCTTCTACTGTATTATTATTAAAGACAGAAAGTGATCACATATTCTGTTCTTATGTTAGTTCTCACATCACATACACCATTTGTCCCCCTTGATTCCACGAAAACAGGAATACGCTGTGGTCCATTACAGCCACAAATCATAAACTCTTTTAGTCCTATACACCAAGATTACCTATAATGACGGATCCATTTTATATTCACAAGACCAGTGTTGTTGAATGGGCACACTATGAAAGCAGATTCCATAACATTATAGTCTAAATACAGTTTGCACGTTGATGTGCTTAACTGTGGTGCAAATCATCTCTTTGAAGTGCTGTGAAATTGAAGCTGGACGTTTAAGAAACCATAATATATACAAAGTGAAGAACAACTGTGACAGACATTTCCTTTCTTTTAACCCTAGACCTTATTTACAAAAATAAAGTTACCAGATTTCCACATATGAATGCATGACTGCATAAGGTTACAACTGGTTTTGGTATAAAAATGTGTACTGCATTCTTTATCAACACATGTTCGGGAAATAAATGTTCCCAAACTCTGTTTGATATTCATATCCTTTCTGAAATATGAACAAAAATTAACCTAGCTTGTGCTTTATCAGAGGAACATCAGAGTTTTTCAACAAAATGTCCTTCTGAGCCTCAGAAATGCAACATTAATACTGGGAGCGCAGCAGCTATCTTGCACCTTCCCTCACAGGAAGCATGTGTGCACCATATGCATTCGTTTTTTCCACCAATATTCTCCCCTCTTCCTCGCTGGTGCCAAGAATCCTCCATATCAATTGGCTGCCGCTTTTCGCCAACAAAATATATTTTGTGAAGTACCTCGAGACATCTCGAAGATGTGATAAGCTGTTATATGAAATACAAGAATTATTATTATTATTATATCTGAACCAAGTGGCCATTTGTGTATTTGTATCTGGAGAGTGAGTGTTGGGATGATTTTCAACTGTTCAAGGTATTGCATTTAGGCTCAAACTAGTTTTCAACAAGCATCAACAACACATTGAACTGTAATATTTATAAATGGCTGCAGCTTTAATCTCTTGTTCTATGATGCAATCTGACTCCTTTGATTGTTACATTACTTGTGGTTTGCAGCTCAGTATGTGCTAATCTATATGTAGTGTTGTAATCAAAGTTGAGCACATTTTGTAAGTGTTAGTTTGCTTTGTGAGCAATGCAAGTTGAGGATACTTCAAACTACAGCTGGTGTTCCCAAGTTAGCCGTTTTTTGTCTGCAGTTGGTTTTCAATGAATAGCCTAAGCAGCACTTCAGCTACTGACTGCAGAGGGTCACACCAAGCATATCACTATTGGTGCTCAATTAGTGATAAGGACAAAAGTTTTTTTTCCAACCAAGTTGGTTTAATGGATCTCGTCTTGTGTTGAGACATTCATTTCTCCTCAGCAGAGATAAAAAGGGAAACCGAATGCTACAGACTGGCACTAAAAAATGCTGAAAGTGCACAACAGTCAATCAGCAGCTGAAAGAGAATGATAAAATGTTAACCTGTCGTTTATTTTCAATGCTAAATGACCTTCAATACATGATCACAGCAGATTTCTTCAGTACACTATGATGCAATCTATTGCTTACAGCACTTAGAGTGTTTGTAATGGTGGGATACTGTACTCCACTCAAGAGTAAATTCTTCATAAACCAGCCTGGGTGATGGAATGATAGAAGTGAGGCTAGGGAAATAATTCAAATACAGTATCTTGTAAAATATGGTTTTGTTGGAAACTTTAAAAAAAAATTAATTCTCTCTGGATCCATTCATATCAGATCAGATGCCAAATCTGCCCCTATCTACCGTTTTCATTGAAAATAACGAGATGTTTATATTAATGTTTTCCTTCAATTCGACATGTCGTGTAGAGATAAATGAGACACAGTGACAACTTGCACTTATACAATACCCTTCACATAGGATAACATCTTAAAGTTCTTTACAGAGTGGGAGCCCAAATAATGTAGGAGAGGAGTGAAGGGAAGTGAGGCGGGAGTTGACCAAAGGTGCGGACAGAGTTAGTCTTTTAGATGGGCTCTCAAAATAGAGAAGGTGCGAGGTGAGGGGACTTTGGGAGAAAGTTCCCCCGCGTAAAGATTAGCGGGAGGTTTGCCTGCCAATGGTGGGGCAGAGGGGGCTTGTTAGTAAATTAGTAATTCCACATACCTCATCTCTCTAATATAGAGAATCACTCTCACTTCTGCACACTTCACTGCCTCCAGGGCCTGGGCCATTCTCTTCTGTTGTGGTGACCAGAACACTACCCAGTACTCGTGGAGCAGCCTGATCAGTGCTCTGTGCAACGTCACTGTGGTGTCTGGCTACCTGAGCTCAACTAGCTTTGCATCCTGTTTAGCTTGTCCGTTGCAGTCTCACACTGGTTTGACATGATGAGTGATGAATCAACCAATAGGTGTGGGTATCATTTCAACTTTCCCCTTCAAATGTTGTATCCAACCATGGAGTGGGTACACATACCTGATATTTTTACTGCTTGTATGCAGTACCTTATACTTACCTGTGTTGAACTTAATTCAATCCAGGTGTACACTCCGCCCAGCTCTGATTTTAATCTCTTGTCTGCCTCCAGTGATTCATTGCTTCCATCTAACTTTGTGTCATCGGCCAATTTAACAACGATCTATTTGCTTGACTGGATGTGTGATTCTTTTTTGCCATACTCCTCTGTTTACTTGTTTAACACTTAGCCCCGAAATGTGAACATCACTGTTCACCTTTGTGTACCTGGTTTAAAATTTATTAAAACCATTCTTGCCTATAACTTGTATCTAAGTGTTGTTCTGGAGGATCAATCAGCCTTGTAGCTGACTTATGTCAAAGCATGCAGAGTAAGTACTATAGATTGTATATTTGTATAGCATACTTGTGAATACCCTTGTAAATCAGGGAAGAATGGTTAGATCCTAGTCAGACATGTTCAAATGCATTTTCCCTTACATCATGTTCTGACGTGGACATTCCCGAAGGCTATAAAAACAGACAAAGATGATGGCACTTTCAATGCAGAAGTCAGCAGTCAGCCCCCTCCAACACAGTCCTTCTTTGCCTCTCGCCAGCCCTTGCTCTAGTCAATACATACATTTTATATTCAGCAATCGGTAATCATTTAGATTCTCAGCCACCTTGCCTTCCACATTTATTTAAAAATGTGCTGCATTAAGACTCATATGGACCATATCATGGGAAGATGTTTTAATTGTCTATTCCCGTCCAGCGCCTTGGGACATCCTCCGACGTGAATGACGCTCTATAAATGTAATGTTGTTGTTGTTGAGATACAGAAAACTCCAACTTTGATGTTGTGGCTTAAAGCATCTGAGCACGGTCACATTCAGCCCTTCTCAGCACAAATTCCATATGTGTACGGTTTATTTAAAACAGCCATGATTTGTCGT
This sequence comes from Hydrolagus colliei, assembly GCA_035084275.1. Lineage (NCBI taxonomy): Eukaryota > Metazoa > Chordata > Chondrichthyes > Chimaeriformes > Chimaeridae > Hydrolagus > Hydrolagus colliei. The sequence continues at coordinate 108,891,022 of CM068743.1, forward strand.
GACTGTAATGCTTACATTCAGAAATAAGTAGCAATCGTCAGTGTATTTGTAACAAGAAAGTGCACACACAATTCGAGTCGTTCAATAACAATAGTGTTAGGAAATCATAAGGGTGGAACCTTTTTGTGGTTTAATAAAAATAATATAAACATTTTTCAACAAGGTACAGTAAGTCTTGTACGGACCCTGTAATGGGAAGCTGTGTCAATCAGTGACTGTGTTTTTAGTCACTACACATTAAAATCTTTGGAACTCACTCCCTCAAGCCCTCAGCTTTGTGCACGCCTTTCATTTTTCAGATCACGCTGAAGGGCTTCTTCTTTAATAATAATAATCGTTGAATTTGATATAAGTGTAATGACTCTCCAGCGCCTTGTGATGTCCTCCTGACATGAAAGGCGCTATACAAGTATAATTTTGTTGTTGTTGTTGCATCTAGTACAATAATGCTTGCATTTGGGACGTCCTCTCGACGTGAAAGGCACTCTATAAATCTAATTTTGTTGTTCTTAAAGCGCTTCACAGAATCTACTGTAAAGTGAATTGACTGTATATTATATCCTTGTCCGTGCTTAGT